>CAKAOJ020000194.1:1200000-1800000 GCA_916701645.2 Sebastolobus alascanus
TTGTTGAAGGTAAACTTAAGTTCTTTCCCTCTCTGCCTTGTCGTTCTTGCTCTTCTACAGTTGAGAGGAGGCGGAGATTCAACATCAATGACCGTATAAAGGAGTTGGGTACTCTAATCCCCAAGACAAGTGAACCGTAAGTGCAGTCTGATTTTCAGGATGTAAATTTTCGATGACGAAATTATAGTATTTGTTTTTTAGAATTGAGTCCCTGCAACTGTTGTGTAGTAAAAATCTTTTTTTTTCTCTTTTTGTTGTGTTTCATTTCGTCACTGCCTCTACAATATATGTTTACTGACATCACAATGATGTCAGCGAAATGCGCTGGAACAAAGGCACCATACTGAAAGCCTCAGTAGACTACATCAGGAAGTTGCAGAAGGAGCAGCAGAGAGCCAAGGATATCGATACGCGTCAGAAAAAGCTGGAGCATGCAAACCACAGTCTAATGTTACGCATCCAGGTGAGTAATTGTTGGTCAGCTGTGTTATAGGGCGGCAAATCCAAGACTTGAAATACAACAGCTGTGCATCGCTTGACTAGTTCTAGTAGTTACATTTGGACATTGTGGAGTTTTGGACCACTAGTGGCACTCCAGAGTGAGGAGTGGATCCCCACATTGCTTGTTTCTCGTACTTGACTACATGCAACCCACGGGCCTAGGTGATACACTTTTCTGCAGACTACAGAGATGCCAAAGCAAATGTGTGGTGGGAATCTGTGTTCTGTTCCAAAGATTTATTTTTCCTGAGTTGTTATTGCTAAAGTTAGCATGCAACTAAGCCTGCCTCCATGCAGACTTTACATATTTTGATCCTAATTGATATTTAGCAGTTAATGTTTTTAGGACATTTTTACTTCACATCTCATCTGTTAAAAGCTACACCTGCAGGTCTTTTGTGTTGGTAAACTGATCTGACATTTTCCTCAAAAACTGGTCATGTCTTATTGAATGAGATGAGCTGTATGACACACATATTACAGTTTGCAATAATGCACCATAAAGCAGCATTTAGCCAATGTAGAAGGAATAAAAGGAGATCGCTAAACAATGAAAACTGTTTGTTTATTCTTAAAAATGTAGAATAACAAATTAACATTTGTTTTCAAGAAAAAGTAAACTATGTAAGATTTGCGTTAGTGGCACGTAGGGCTGCATGATTATGGCCAAAAGATGTATTGCATTGTATTGCACAAATATCACATTTAAATAAATAGAGCAATGCTTTCACTTCCATGTTGTTTTTACATTCCTGCTAATGTACAAATCTTTGCATCAAAATAAGACCTTATTCACAATGAATCTCCTAGAAGTAAAATAAAATTGTACCGTAACTTTTACCTAAAATTAAATCAACAGAGCACTGATTTCACTTTCACTACATTCCTGCTAATTAACAAATCTTTGCATCAAAATAAGAAGGCACGACAGCTCCCCAAAAGTGAAGCCAAAACATCTCGATCGCCCCCTGGTGGCTGGCTGTTAGTTTAGGGAGCGCTTGATTTGATATGCAGGAGAGCTTTCTGTGAGCGGAGCATGCACTTTCCAATGTCAATATCACAGTCGATTTCATTAGTTCTCGACATTGACTTGGTTAATCCCTCACTGCCACTTTGGATCACCAAAGTTTTAGATTTTTCAAGTGGTATTATTGTAGCAAAGACAACCGGATCACTTCCTGTTTTCCTCAGAGCGTAGCAACTACCAACAACACAGGACACACTGCATTTTGTTTTCCGTAGTTACTTCGGTTATTCCACCATCCGCCATTTGCGCTACTGGGAATAGTAACTGCAAAGAACTTATATTGATACTCTTTGGTAACTGGGGAAGGCTACCGATAGCTGCCAGGGAAAACAAAAGCGCTATCCTCTTCCTGTTTTGGTTGTGCAATGGTTGACGCACTTCCTTTGTGCCGTAAATCGAGTCTTCATTTTCCTGGGAGATGGTACCCGGTGGCAGACAGAATTGCATAGTGAAAGCGAAGCTTATAGGGAGCCAGTCTACGTGCCAATGGTGTCATTATTCTATATTATTATTATTATTGTGCAATCAACGTCTACTTCATAATGATGAGTTGAAGCAAAAAACGTGTCTATTGCCACTTTAAGGTCTTGTTTATTGTAGGGAAATGACGTGCAAAATGCATAAACAGTAATGATATTTTCAGTCGTTCCAGGACAACTGAATGTAAAATGTGCTGCTGTTCTTTTCAGGAACTGGAAATGCAGGCGCGGCTCCACGGCTTGAGCCCTGACCCCCCTCTGCTCCATCAGCAGCAGGTCCCACAGAGCGGCCCCTCACTGCCTCCCGGTGCAGAAGGACTCTCCTCCCAAAACCTCCTCAGTCTGGGCATCGGGCAGCCTCTGCCAGCCTCCTTCCTGTCCCCGCCCTCCTCGGACTCTCCTGCTGGAGTCACCATCAGCAGCTCTCTGGACCTGGGCAGCCTGAGCTTCGCCGAGCTAGACGACGCCTCAGCACTCTACCCTGACGTGGGCCTGGGAGACATTCTTATGGACGAGGGGTGCACGCTGTCTCCAGACAGGATGCCGCTCTTTTCTCCTTTGTCACCAGGTGCCTCTAAAACCAGCAGTCGCGGGAGCAGCCTTGAAATGGACGAGGACTTGTGATGACCTCAGAGACTGTCTGTAGGGACAAGAATGTCAGGAAGTGCAGTCTATCCTTAAATAATGTCTATTTATAGGACTGTAGAATCGAACTTAGAAGAGCAACAATAGCTAACATTAAGATCAAAACTAACAGGAGAAAGTACGTTCTCCTTCATTCTATTTTTGCCATACGGACCGAATTATTATTGTTCCAGTTTGGAGCTGGTCAGATGATCATGTCTGGGTTTATAAATGCAATCTTATTAAAAATGGAATATTGTATAATAGGGGCATGGACTTAGCATTAAGAGAGAATACATTCTTAAATAGTTTTTAAGATTTTCTTCAGAGATTTAAGAGGGATATAAAGTTTGCTTGAATTTATTATGTGCTCATTTATAGGGAAGAAAGCTGTGAGGTTTCTTTTTCACAACAACACTGGCATAACTAACTGATTAAGAGATGCCAACATACAGTATATTTTGTTTTTTCAACTGACTGGAATCAGGGTTTGTTAATAGCAGTCGCATGCTCATCCATGTTTCACCAGCAGCAGCAGAAGGGATCTTTGTAAGGTGAATTTGGCACATTGTGAAATATTTACTGCATATTGTATATAAGATATTTTATTTTGAGCAATTTTATTGCACCTTATTTTATGGCAGTCTATGCATTTTATGAGAGCTTTTTGTCTGTTTTTATTACTATCACACACAGTGGACAGCTAATGCCCAGTTTGCATGTATTTGTAATAAAAAAGCAATGGAAAATCACTTGCTGCTGCAGCTAGTTAGCCAAAGCAGGACTTCTTCCAGAGTAGCTACAAATTACAAATCAGCGTTTTATTTTTTGAATATATTCACTCAGTCAGAAATACAAGACAGTATGAGAACAATTTTATCTTTTTACAATAGTACTGTAGTTCATTACATTAGTTCTTTTGATACCTGAATAATAGTTTGATAAGTAGTTTCTCCTGGCTAATATCTGTGTTGTCAGTGATTGTTTGTCTCTGTTAACCTCAGCGGTCACTGAGTGATTTTACTGGTTAGCATGTTCTACCAAGATTGTGGCTTTTTTTTTTTTTGACGATCAAAAGTGATATATCCAGTAATGCATTATTTCTCATTGTAGTATGAATTCAGAGGGCGTTGACCTTCTTTTAAACCAACCACTAGCCTCACGTCTGTCATGATAAGGTATAACTGTTTGTTGTGTGAAAACCTGCAATGCAAATTATTATTCAATAAAATAGCCACAAAGTTTAGAAAGGCATTTATTTTGTCAGATGCTTAACGCGACCTTATGTACAGTAAATGAATGTGTGTTTGAAAAGTACCTGCATAAGTGTAGTTGTTTTTGTTTTTTTAACACTGATGCACTGTTGTTTTTTTCCTCCAACACAACCTATAAGTTATTGATATACATTTTAAACTACTCAGCAGCCAAAAACATCTTTACTTTTTGGTGGTTTGGTGGTTACAGGGATTTTAAGGTGTCCTCTCCTGGTTATTCAGAACTTGTGTACTTTGTTTTTCAGCTAAAAGCAGCTTTACTCCATAGCTCAGTGCTAATAATTGCATTGCTGCACCCGTTTCGACTGTTGTCAGGCCATTAAATAGGCGTTATCAGTTGCTATAAGCACCATAGATGTGGGTCATTAGGGGCCTACTACGCCTACTATGTTGTAAAAGTGAAAGTGAAACTTAAAAGCAACAAGTTCTAACATGTCGTAAACTTGATGAAACGTCACGTTTTGAACACAAACAAAAAGGCTTCTTTAGGTTTAGGCTACAAAACTGCAACTTCTTTAGGTTCAACAAATCACAACTTCTATAGGTTTAGGCAAAAAAAACAACAGCTTTAGGCAATAAAACTACAACTTAGGTTTAGACAACAAAACTACAACTTCTTTAGGTTTAGGCAAAAAAACAGTTAAGTTTAGGCAAAAATGTTGTGTTTTGGGTTAAAATATCTACGAAAACAAAGACAACTACGCATTGTTGGTTTCACTCGGGATGTGAACTCCAATCTCCTGTGTGAAACCCCTGTGTTTTGTGTCCCATCCATTGACCCTGACCTCCACCCTTTATGGAGTTTAACACTGCCAGCGCCTGACTTTCTCTTCTGGTCTTGTCATAATTACTACGGTCCCTAGAGGTCGCTGTCGTCTTCTTTTATACCTTCTTTCGGAGATCTACCATGTGAATAGATAATAAAACCTACCAGTGGATGTAGTAGGCCCCTACTGACCCACATCTATGGCTTAAAGCGACTGATAACGCCTATTTTAATAGCCTAACCATAAGATTAAGTACCAATGGTCAGCTTTTCCACTCATACTCTCCACAATATTAACCACACCTTACCCTGACATATATTTGAGTGCTAACATTGACTGTTAACCATAAACAGGTAGCATTTGTGTCTTGTCCCTACAAGTTGGCTTTCGGAAGATTTTAACAAATAAATGATTCCCATTGGTTCGTGTCCAGATGTGGTTATTTGCTGGCAGCCATAGGCCTTTTTCACGGAGGACATTTTGACTTAAAACAGTAGGAAAAGCAGAAGTGTAAATGATGAAATTAATGATGGCTGAATTCCATTTGCTGCTTTGATTGCAGGTTCCTGGTATCGTGCATGCTGCCTCACTCTCACTGGCACACTTGAATAGAACGGAGCCATCGTTAATGTTATTAGTAACACCTCTGCTTTTCCGACTAAGACAAGTCAAAATGTCTGCTGTGAGAAAGGCCCATTAGTGGTAAAGCATTTGAGAGACCTCCATGGCGAGGTCCAGGCACTCTGTGGCCTGAAGGCAGATGTCGCAGACGGGGCATTCGCACAGGAAGCGTTGAACACCCAGACACCCGCAGAGGTCACAGTGGCGGGTGACGTCCAGGAGAGGCTGCAGGGTGGCTGCGGGCTCGCAGCCGCACAGCGATGAGCACAGAGACGAGCACAGCCACCAAACACACTGGTTGCACCCTCTCATCATGGCCAGTAAACAGTCCAGTGGGTGACAGAAGAGGCAGGCCAAAAGGATCGCAGCACAAAGGTCTCGGGGAAAGAAACGAGAAAAGAGGAACGCTTCAATTCAAGGAAAAAGCATTTGAGAAAAAGGAGATAAAGAAGGAATAAACACAGTTTTATGTCCTTACCGTCAGTGTCTGGCTCAGTGTGGACTGCAGTGATTTTGAGGCTTTCTTGACTCATGCTGATGGATGTGAATGACTGACTCACTTCATAGACGGTGCAGGCCTCCATAGAGGATGGCAGTAGGGCACATAGAGGCTTCGGCTGCTCCACAGAGGACGGGCTACAGATGGATACTGCTCTGGTCACTCCACCTTTTGGGATTTTATGCAAGTTGGTTTCTGCACCAGACATAAAAATTAACAAACAAATCATGAAAACTGATTTTAAAGGTACTAGCTATTAATATTGATTCATATATAGATTAAAAGTACCTATTACTTTTGGGAATACATTCACAGAGATGTCAGTTGAAGATAATTCAGTGTCCTCGGTTGAGATCTGCCCTGAAAAACTGGTGACTTCAGTCAAAGATCCTGTAAGAAAAGGAAGATTAACTTAAAAGTAATTGCAATTTACTACTTAAACATGCAGTAGGCAGAATGTTTTTGGCATCATTGGGCAAAAATTCCATAATAATCTTTCAACATATTGTAATTCAAGTGTTCTGGGAGAAAACTAGACTTTTGCACCTCCTCATGGCTCTGTTTTCAGGCTTTAGAAGATCTAGCCCCTTGACAAGAGACTTTGACCAATCACAGGTCATTTCAGAGAGAGAGCGTTCCTATTGGCTGTTCATTCAACGGAGGCAGCTGTCAATCACTCGCAAACACCGACCAAACGGTCAAACTAGGCAGCGCTGATCAAATATGAATCAATATTCTGTTACTGTAATGCCTATTTCTCTCCTCAAATGTTTTCAGAAACATCTTGTAATGTACTGTTTAGCTGTAAAATGAGAAAGTTTGCTCCGGCTGGTAGGCGGTGCTTGGTATTTCCTCAACTGATCTCAAATGGCTGCCGGGTCACAAACTTTCTCATTTTACAGCTAAACAGTTTGGCTCTGATTGGTTGTTTTCCTCCGGTCTGTGAAATCTTGCAGATGCTGTTAGGAGCACCGGAGGACACAGAGGCACATGATTTTTTTCAGATTACCTGTCTCGAGCACCTGAGGACACAGAGGTGCATGATTTTTTTCAGATTACCTGTCTCGTGCACTACTGTCAGGATATAGTGACCGTTTTTAAAAATAAATAACTTTTTAAATCATATTTGCTCCATTTCTACCAATTGCTGCTTTAATTCATTACAGTAAGCCCTGTTCTCTGTAAACATACCTGTTGGACCTGCGATAGAGTTGTCAGGTATGATGGGCAACTTTGAAGCAGTGGTTAGTGAGTCGTGGATCTTTGGTTTGCCGTCACTTCCATCACCCATCTTTTCATTCATATCTGTAGAATCCAGTTTGGCATCCATTGTGGCATCCAAAAATAAATGTCACCTGCTCCAAGCTCTTAAGAAAATGAAAGACAACCAGCCAGGACAAGAAAAACTAGAACAGTGAACTGAAAATATTATAATATGTAATTTCTTTAACTAAAAACTATAATTGTTTTGTAAAGATTTGTCTTATTGAAAAACAGATGGTGCTTCATTTACTGTGCAATTGCAATATGTTAGATATATAAAGTTTTCCATTTATGCATAAAAATATTAATTTAAAAGAAAGTAAGAGGAAAAAAAATACATGTGTACAGATACATTTAAATGTACTTCAACATTCAAGTTAAATAGAAGTAATGATATATTAAACAAACAATAAAAAATGTAGAATTAAACCTCATGGTTCTCTGAAGAAACCACAGAGCCAGAGTCAGATCTATAGCTGAGGTTTCGTAGCTGTTAGTGATGAGTGGACATCTTGGAAATAGCAGAGAAGTTAATCTATTATTAATCACCCTTTTGGAAACATTTATAATGTAGATGAAAGGCAGCACAGGGGTATCCTGACAGCTATATGACAATGTGAGATCTTGATTTTGCTCTCATCAATAATTCATGTCTTCAAGTAATACTTACCTTATATGACATTTTGACAGTTTTAATTGCAGATAAAACAGAGGAAAACACCTGTATTCCGGCTATCTGAAGTATTTTATAAACTATTTGTTATAGTTTAAAAAATAATTTTGAGGTATAATCAGTTATAGGGGATATAAAGGATGTAAATAGAGTATAATGTAGTATCGTGTCAAATTGAATGAGTCAAATGAAAGTTATTAACATTCTGATTAATGGAATCGGTAGCCACTGCCTTGAGCACTGTGCTTCTAAATACATTGACGATGCATTTTATGTGATTCATTACTGTCATGTGCAAGAATCCACGAAGTCTACTGTGTTTATCTCTCATCATTGCTCTCTGTATGATAAGAATTTTGTAAGAAATATATTGTACTCACTTTTCATGACATATAGATTAGAAGTAGTCGATCCAGGATGCAGCGTTAATATCACAGACACATCCCTCAGTGTCAGCTGTCAGCAGTGGAGGTTTAACTGCATCACACCAGCTCTTTCATAGCCTCTCTCTCCCTCTGTGTGTGTGTGTGTGTGTGTGTGTGTGTGTGTGTGTGTGTGTGTGTGTGTGTGTGTGTGGGTGTGTGTGCGTGCGCGTGTTTGCGTGTGCGTGTGTGTGTGTGTGTGTGTGAGCAGGCATAGGTAATAGTAGCATCTATTTAATGTAAACATTAAAGGTCTTATTGATAACATTTTTATGTAAACAGAGCCTACAGAAGTGCCAAATAAAAATATAGCTTTTCCTGAAAAAAAATATTCTGATTGCGATTTAATCATTTTTAAAAATTTTGGCGGGTCCAAAATGAATGTTTTGTTTATCTCTGTGGAAGATATCTGACGTTCGATTCACACTTCTAACAAGGCTTGTGAGCCAATAGTAAAACAAAGTTGGTGTCATGTGGTATCTCTGTGTCGTCCGTAAAGAGTATAGAAGCAAAGAGACAAAACTCTGGTGTTTTTTGACAACAACCGCTGCAGCCATTTTGGACTGAAAACGCTTATTATATTTATAATATGTTATTGTTCACCACAGGCCATTTCAGCAGAATATGACAATAGAATAGAAATAATTTTGTTTTACTTTTTGTACGGCATTTTTTTAGGCAGACTTTTTACTGGCGTCCGGTAGTCGCTTAGTTTTTCTGCTGGGCGCTGATGTTGCAATGGAACGAACAATTGATTTTTACTTCTTAGCAATATATGTTCTTTGTCGTCAGTTGTGTATATTATATTATATTATATTATATTGTATTGTATTATATTATATTATATTATATTATATTATATTATATTATATTATATTATATTATATTATATTATATTATATTGTATTGTATTGTATTGTATTTTATTGTATTGTATTGTATCGTATTAAATTATATTGTATTGTATTGTATTGTATTGTATTGTATTATATTATATTATATTATATTATATAATATTATATTATATTATATTATATAATATTATATTATATTATATTATATTACATTATATTATATGATATTATATTATATTATATTATATTATATTATATGCATATATAATATATATATATTTATATATATATATATATATATATATATGCTGCATGACACAATATGACAATAAATAATAGTGACACTGATTTGATATTTCTATGGTCTGGTGTATTTTCCTCCTTTAAGAAACGCAATTCGTAACAAATCCAACAGGGGGCGATAGTGCACCACTGGGTGATAATGTGCCACCAGAGAAGAAGAACACTTGACCAGCGACCAATCAAAGTGACGGTTTTACGAGTAGTGACGAGTTCCGCTTAGTAGAGTCGATGTTATATCCGTGTAGAAAACGAACGTTAGCTACCGAGCTAACAGGCTCACTGGTGTATTCGTTGCGTTTCCATTGTATTTATAGACCGACCGAAGACTGTAACGTTACAGATCTCACATAATGGTAAGTATGAGATTAAAAAGAAGACGATTTGGTAAAGTTAGCTGATTCAATTTGGCGACGAATAACGTTACATCGGCCGTAAGTTTGTTGTGATCCAACTGAAGTTAGCTAACGTCATATCGTCTAAATATACGTCCTGTTAAGGCAGAATAGTAACGTTACAGTGTTAGTTAGTTTAATTTAAATGTGTTGTACAGTAAAGTAAGGTAGCTGGTAAACGTTAACTGGCTCTTTAACTGACAAATTAGCTAACGGTAGCTCATAACATACAGCAGGTTTGTGCGTAAACAAAGCAGTTGTTAATATTACTCGGCGTCTTTTACTGTACTGATTGTATTTTGAACTGTATCCGCATTTCAACACCTCAAATTATCTTTATATATTACAGTATGATGATATAGTTGCGCCAGCTAACGATAAATAACAGTTACTGTGGAACTGCATCGTGGAATATATTGGTGCAGGTTAAAGCGGCAGTATGCAACAATTTTTTGGCATAATTTGGCAAAAATTCCATAATAACCTTTCAGCATATTGTAATTCAAGTGGTCTGATAGAAAACTAGACTTCTGCTCCTCCTCATGGCTCTGTTTTCAGGCTTTAGAAAAATCTAGCCCGTGACGGCAGATTTTGACTATTCACAGGTCATTTCATAGAGAGAGAGCGTTCCTATTGGCTGTGCTCCGGTCATGTGACCAGAACTTGGATTCCTTCAACAGATTTTACAATTGCGGTCGCGTCACAAACTTTCTCATTTTACAGCTAAACAGTAACTACAAGATGATTCTGAAAACATCTGAGGAGAGAAATAGTCATTACAGTAACAGAATATTGATTCATATTTGATCAGCGCTGCCTATTTTGACCGTTTGGTCGGAGTTTGCGAGTGATTGACAGCCGGCTCTCATAGACTGCAGCTGGCAGCGGACCTTGTTTTCCTCCGGTAAGTAAAATCCTTCAGATGCCGTTAGGAGCACCGGAGGACACAGTAGGACACAGAGGAACATGATTTTTTTCAGGTTACCTGTTTCATGTACTAATGTCACGATATAGCGGCCGTTTTCTAAAAATAACTTTTTTAAATCATATTTGCGCCAATATCGCATACTGCGGCTTTAAGTTAATTACATTAGCTATAAAAATCTGCTACTTTAGCTTAGTTTCAAATGTCTTCCATGTCCTGGTCCTTACAGTGCCATACACATGTTTATATGTTTCCAAAAATTGTAGGAGCGGGTCAGTAAAGAGTATAATTTGTTGTGATAGCAACAGGAAGAATGGTCTGTTTAAATTTACTAGAGAATAAAATTCAATGCAGTGACCAAGGTAGGAAGTAGGAACAAAAACAGTTGACTTAGTTACTGTCAACTATGGGTTGTTCCTACAGAGACTGTGTATTACAGCAGAGCTACTCTCCAGAGTAAAATACTATGCTTTGCTACTTTAGAAACAAAAATATTGTTTTATTATTGAAAACACACATAAAGCCTTCTGTTTCTCCTTGAGAAAAATGTCCTGCAATTCAGCAATAACTTATCAGCGGTGTTTCGTATAATTCCATCAGTTGTAATGTGGTTTTTCTTTGTTGTTTCAGGACAGCGAAATGTCTGACGTGGACCCTGCACCAGGGCCTGAGACCAGCAGTATGGAGGGGGAGAACGCACCACTGTACTGTATCTGCCGGAAACCAGACATCAACTGCTTCATGATGTAAGTTCACTTCAAACCACCGATGCTGTTGTTTCAATCGTCACTGCGTATGGATGCAACAATGCTCATACATAATTTTCTTAAATTTGCTTCTGTCATTGACCAGCGGCTGTGATAACTGTAATGAGTGGTTCCACGGCCACTGCATTAACATCACTGAGAAGATGGCAAAGGCAATACGGGAATGGTATTGCATGAGATGCAGAGGTGATAAAAAAAATCTTCTTGTCACATCATATCACAGCATTTGAGAGTGCCGTGCTTAACATTAGATACATCACAAATAATCGAAATAAACAAGACGTTGTTGTGTTGTTCTCCCTGTCACCAGATAAAAACTCCTCACTGGAAATAAAGTATAGATCGAAGAAAACCCGAGAGAAGGATGCTGAGCAAGACAGAGGATCTGACAGACAGTACAGCACCCCGAGTACTCCTGACTATAAGAGTGAACGGCGGCGTGGATCTAAAGTAAGTTGTACTTCTATTCTGACCTAAATATTAAGGTTTGACTGAAATATCTGAAGAGCATCAAAGAAGTACTTACAAAAATTAGATAATTGGATCGTCCAAATTAAAAGTCTAAAATGTAGCCATTCCTTACTGACATGAAGAACAATTACATGCATTACTATTTGCATTAGTATTAATTTATTTGCTTATATAAGAACACGTTTACATAATTCAGCCAGTTAGGTTTTTGAAATAACAATTTTTCACTAGAGGCAAAGAGAGAAACGAGAATTGCATATGAATAAAAACAGTGAGGTTTACTACAAATATACTTGATTTACAGTCATTTTTAAAGTACAAGCCTTGTGTTGTATGCAGTAGTGATGCAGAAGCTACTTGTAGCGAGTTTTTATGGAATAATGTTATAATGTCACTTTTGTTTTCCATATTGGTCAGCTAACAATTTGACTGTCTTTCGTCCTCTTCAATTTGATAGTTTTGTGCAGAAGTTTTAAACTCATAACCTCATTTTGAGTGAACATATATTGCTTTGTGTCAAAGTAACGCCTACCTATTGTCAAGTATTAGGTGAATACGTTGGATGTAAAACAATGCACATTTGTTAGGATGCAATGGCTCTTATCGTCCATTGTTTGATTCTCCTCAGGTGAAGCGTTCAGTCCGAATGTGTGGGGAATGTGAGCCCTGCAGGAGGACTGAAGACTGTGCCCAGTGTGACTTCTGCAAGGACATGAAGAAGTTCGGAGGCCCCAACAAAATCAGACAGAAGTGCAGGTTCAGGCAATGTGAGGTTCGAGCCAGGGTAAGTCACTTCATCTCTATTTTGTTTTCAAATAAGAAGAAGAATATTTAACATTTCTGCCCTGTGACACTTCTTTTTGTCATTGAAAGGTCTTGAGAATTGTAGCTTTAACTTGTCAATACATGTAAGCTCCTACAACGATCCTTTACTAGAATGAATAGTATCTTCCTCCTACCTTCCATCCTGTGGGGAGCTACGGGTGTGGGTTATGTGTTTGTGAGGCGACGACATGGAGAGGTGGCTGTTCGTTCTAAACAACAATGGCGACTCCTGAAGAGGTTAGCGTAGATGCTGCAATAGCATCAGTTCTATCAGAACTGGAGAGTATTTTCTTCATTGAAACAAGAGCAAAGAACAGCACTGAAGGCTTTTCTCTTTTCTTCTCCCGACTGGCTTCAAGTTTGATTGACGAATGGTTCATCCAATCACCTGCCAAGTATTTGTTGAAAGTGCCTGCCCTTTTCCAAACAATTTCTAATGACGGCTTTTCAGATGGTTCTGTGTAACAAACCATTTGGCGGGTCAGATTACATGCAAGGTACCAGATCAAAAAAGGTATTTTTTTTAAATGAAGAAATTTCATTCTTTGAAGCGATTAGCTGATGTATTTGTGCGCCCACGTGTGTGGCTACTTTGGAAATGTGCAACCTGTTGCTTGTTGTTTTGTACAGAAAATGCTGCGTGTGAAGGAAGAGGAAATGGGTTTGCATGAAAGGAGCGACAATTCCTACCGCAGACGGAGACGATACTCCGAGGACTACGACAGCGAGGCGGATCTCTACCAACAGTACAAGGCTGCAGGGCTTAACAGCAACATGGTAGCAGAACATTTGACACCTTGTTGCATATAAACCTGTTCATTTTAGATGCACTCAATCAGCAGCTAAATCAGGAACTGTATGTTGAGTCTTTTTTTTTTTTTGCTATCCTGTCACCCAGGCATGGAATAGTGATGAAGATGATGAGCCACCTTTCAGTCCTGTCATGCGTAAGAAAGCTGTGAAGGTGAAGCACGTCAAGAGACGAGAAAAGAAGTTTGACAAGAAAGTAGGTTTCCTTGTAGAAATTACCATTTTTATTTGAAGTGCTGCCAGGTTTCAACATGGTAAATGGTAATTACACATATAGTAACATCCGCTCTACTGTCCCATCTTTTTTTTAAACTAACCAGAAGGAGTCAAGACGCCACAAACAGAAGCAGAAGCACAAAGACAGAACCAGATTCAGTGAGAAGGGCGAGCTCCGGGACAACACCGGACAGCGTCAGTGTCTGGGGCCGAGCTGTGTGGAGGCAGCGAGACCTAACTCCAAATACTGCTCTGAGGACTGTGGCATGAAGTTAGCTGCCAAGTAAGAACTCTTACTTTCACCTTTCATACATTAATGTGTTTCTATTAGCTTAGGTATTGTATTCGGGACGCCTGCTTAGAACAAACAAAGCCAACATCTATGAATTTAAATAGAAGTTTAATTTCTTTGCTGCTCATTGGAGGTTTTTCCCTATTTTTGTTTTTTTAATAATTGGAACCACCTTTGTTTACATAAACCATAAACGGCATGGTCAAAAACTGTTTGCTTCTGTATCCCCCGTTTGTATTCAAATGATAGTGCTATTGCTCCACCTAGTGCTAGGAGAATTAAATACTGGTAAAATGATCTGATTTACTAGTATTACATTAGCTTTTGTTGGAAACTTCTGAACCTGAACCAAGTTTCAAACTCACAATTTGTTTATATTTGTCACTAAAGCCAGGTTTATGCTCGCCGTAGTGTCGCCGCCGGCACAAGGGTGCTCTAGCCAAAAATGACATCATCATGTATTGTGCGTAAAGCAAGTTGTTGCAGCGCTTGTTCGTGTACCTCTGGGTTTTTTTAACTAGACGCCCGCTGACTGCCGCAATAACATAAAAGCAAATAACGTAAATTATGAAGTAAAATAATGAATTAGAAAGACAGCCGATCCATTTTTGAGTGCTTTAAAAGCAGCAGATCTTAAAAATCTGCATGTGAGTAAATATTTTGTTGATAGTGAAACTGTCGTTTCATTATAATACATTTAATACTTGAATCCTTTCTTTACAGGGATTGTTTAAAGGCGATAAAGTATGTCCATGAATATGAGAGATGAGTTTACAGTTGATTACAAATCCTCCTCGGCATTGAGGTGTTTGGTCTATGGCGCATTGGCGAATTTCGGAGAATACTGCAACAAAAAATACGTTGTAAATATAAACGCCTTTGTGCATGCTTGTAGCTTGCGCGCCATCTGTGGAGGCCCGCGCCTCAGTGCCTCACACGAGTATAAACAAAGCTTAAGTATTACAGTTTATTCTTCTGCTTTTCCTCTGTCTTTCTCATCATTATCCTCGGTGTAGTGTCCCATGGAAAGTGTTTAAATGCATTAATCTGTGTGCATTTTGTTCCACAGCCGGATCTACGAGATCCTCCCTCAGCGTATCCAGCAGTGGCAGCAGAGTCCCTGCATCGCCGAGGAGCACGGTAAGAAGCAGCTGGAGCGCATCCGTCGGGAACAGCAGAACGCCCGGCTGCGCCTCACGGAGATGGAGCGACGCTTCCACGAACTGGAAGGCATCATCGCCAAGGCCAAGCAGCAGGCGGTTCTGCAGGACGAGGATGTGAGCAGACAGCAGCCTGCGTGCTTGTTCATTCAGCTTGTCCTGTCCTGTAACTGATTTCTCGTGATGTTTTCCCTGTGGGTCTTGTCAGTCAGGGCCAGCTTTGAAACTGTAATCTCAGTCAGTCTTTTGTGCATTTGAGGCTTCTGAAAAAGAGCAGAGGTAACGCGTTTTGATAAAAAGCTTTGGTTCTGTTTGCAGGTGACTGAAGGTGACAGCGAGGACACAGACCTGCAGATCTTCTGTGTGTCTTGCAGTCATCCCATCAATCCAAAAGTGGCACTGAGACATATGGAGAGATGTTACGCAAAGGTGATTATATTTTGAATTCCTGTTTTCTGCCTCTAAGCATCAAATATAAATGTAAACAAAAGCAAATGGGCTACTTATAACGTTTTTTTCTCTAATGATTTTCTTGACAGTATGAGAGTCAGACTTCCTTTGGTTCCATGTACCCTACAAGGATAGAAGGGTAAGAAAAATAAATCCTCTCAAAGTGTACAGCAACTTTCCCTAATGCAGTTGCTTTACTAACATTTTTTTTTTTTTCGACAGAGCAACCAGACTCTTCTGTGATGTGTACAATCCCCAAAGCAAAACGTATTGTAAGAGGCTTCAGGTTTTGTGTCCAGAACATTCCAGAGATCCTAAGGTCAGGAGAAACCCGTCAGCCACTTTTATGATTCCCATGATTCACTAAAAACTGCTGACTTGGTCTAAAACTTGAAATATCGATAATAATAACCTGCTAAACATGAAGTGGTGTTTGTGTGGAGATTTTTTATTTGCTTTTCTTCTGTTTTGGCGACTAGATCCCAGTGGACGAGGTGTGTGGATGTCCTCTGGTGAAGAATGTATTTGAGCTTACTGGAGACTACTGCAGGGTCTCCAAAAGGAAATGCAACAAACATTACAACTGGGAGAAGCTCAGGAGAGCAGAGGTGGACCTGGAGCGAGTCAGGGTGGTAAGTCAAACATCATGACTGTTGGGTCGGTTTCAACCATAGACTGTATATAAAGATGGACGACGCGTCTCCACTTCCTCCCACTGTACAAAAGTGAAGCCGAAATATCCCGGTTACGGGAGCTGCCATCTTGAGATTTTGACATCATTTGGAGCCAGAGTCTGCTCAGTAGTGGTCAGGGAGCTGGCGCCACGTTATAGAGGTCCCGCCCGCACACCCGCAAGAGACAATCCTGAGCCGAGCACAGCCGCAGCTTGTTAGCGTGAACCACCTAGCTAATAAGTTAGCACCACGGTAGCTGTTTGTCTAGAAAGACACAACAACTAACCATAATATCTCTATAACTACATATATGATCAAATTGACACATTGTATTACACAGACTCGTGACGGTTATGGAAAGTGAAAGTTTCACTCTCTCGTACAATTCCCGAGCCTCCGGCTGCAACTACTTCCCTCAGAGCAGCTGTCAATCACAGCTGTCAATCATGACATCTCACATCCTTTTTATAGCATCAAATAACTAATTAAAACCAAACTTATCAGAAAAATGAACACTTGAACATACATCAAAATGATAAGAACTACCTAAAATTACAGAAACCATCTTTAGGAAAAATGTATTTGACGTGTACTTTGATTTTTTATTTTGCTGTTATGTCGTCCATCTTTATATAGTCTATGGTTTCAACGGACAAAACTTGTGATATTTACTAGAAATTCTGCATCCTTTCAATTGGAACCATAAAATAAAGTCCCACATCAGAAATAGGAACAGTTTCTGTTGATATCTCCTAAATCCCTCTTGGCCCTCGACCCACAATGAGGGAAGTGATAATTATCTCATGATGAATATAATTCTTCAACTGTAACCATTTTTTTCTCACCCACAGTGGTACAAGTTGGACGAGCTCTTTGAACAGGAGCGTAATGTCAGGACTGCTATGACCAACAGAGCCGGTCTGCTCGCTCTGATGTTGCACCAAACTATCCAGCATGACCCCGTGACGACCGATCTCCGTAGCAACAAGGACAGGTAGTCGACCTGGTCTGCGCGTGTTCTCTGATCTGTGGATCACCGTACGTAACGTGAGATTTGAGTATTAAGGATTTAAACGATAACTACCCATTGGATGAAAACTGATTTTCTAACTAGATAATTATTTTAGAATCTTTGTATGATAATTAATGTAAGAGGTAAATGGATATATATTTTTCCTGACTGTGGTAGATGAACTGCTGCTGATTGAAAACAGCTGTGTTTGGTATGATTACAATGAATAAACACCTTCAACTTGCTTCGGGTTAGGTGTGTGTTGTTATTTGTTCCATTTTTTTCTATTGGCCTTTCTACACACGATGTATACAGGACGCTTTGATTATTATGACTATTACAACTTGGCTTGAAATGCAACTAAACCAAGAATGTGTGCTTTAAACTGACAGAGAAGCCTGTTTGAATTGGTCCATCCTTCACTACCACGAACACCAGAGCAATCACTGCCATCTTCAAAGAGGAAAAAATGGTTGCATGAGTGTGTGAGTGGATGTAAGGGAGGAAAGGCTGAGAAAGAATGCATCAAAAACTGTAAAGTTACATGGATATAGAAGGGTAGACTATTCCCCTGTCGTGCGTTTTTTCTTCTTCTTTGTTCAGCCATCTATAACTTTAACTAAATAACCACTAGTTGGTTTGTAGGAACCGAACACTGAGATACAGAAGAACGAAACTTAACAGTACAACACAGATCTGGATTCAAAATGTAGAACAATATTTCTCCCACCATCATCTTTAAAACCTCTCGTAATACGCTCCTCCTAAAAGGATGAGATGTTCCTGATTGGTCAATAATCAGACGCAGAGCTCTCTGATTGGTCTGATTTAGAGACAGGATTGTGTAACCATTTCCCCCAACCATCTATGTTATGGTTAGGGCTGTCCCGAACACCGTTTTTCGGGCTTCGAAGCACTGGTGAGAAATAATCAAAGGTATTTGAAGCATTGTGGAGCAGCGCGGCTCAGCAGGCTGACATGTTCTTTTGTCTGTCTGTCTCCATCTCTTCTGTTTCAGTGCACCACCTGTACACATAACAAACAGCGATATCCGTCTGAGATTAACTAATAATAATTCATGTTAAATATGAATAATGTTGTGGGGTTATTCCTTATTTCATGGGCTATTTTGGGATTTATATATCATTATAACATACTTGTATATAAAAAAAACTATTTAAAAACAAAGCATTCGAATAGTGATTTAGAGGTCGAATACAATGGCAATGGTCGAAGCTTCGAAGCATTCGGGTCAGCCCTAGTTCTGGTGCATTGGTATACTTACTTTCTGATCATAAGTAATATGTTTTCATGATTAAAATGAATGCATACAGGTAATATATTGATTATATGTTAATATTACACTTGATCTAGCTTTGCACTTCCCACTTCGAAAAGTTTACATTGTACAAAAAAGCAACCCAAGTTCAATCCTCTATGTTATTATATCTTATTTGTTTATAACATTAATAGCAGTGAATGATTTGATTAACACTATTTACACAAAGGTTAGTCTGTAGTGTTGCACAACTTTTTCAACAGCAAACTGTTATTGTAAGACAACCTGTTTTTAGTAAAAAGTTAACTTTCATTTTGACATGCACTGTTGCCTTCAGGTACGCCTCCTAAATCCCTGCTTCTCAGGCCAAAAGCTGCTTAATTTGAGTCTGAAAGTAGAAGCATAAACTATTGTTTGAATAAAGGCTCAAAATATATGATATTACAAATTCATTTCAAAGGTAGATAATGGTTTCCAAGCTGTGCGTCCTGTAAAGTCACACATTGACAACTCCACACTGTCAAGAGATCCCCAGGATTATCTACCACAGACGAACACAACGCTCCCAGCGGTTTAGAGCGAGCACACCTCTTTCTAATGACCCTTGAAGGCAGCACAGTTAAATGACAAATAAACGAAGCGTGCTATCAAAGAGGATGAAGGCGGGATGAGATGAGTCATTCCCTTCCGCCTGTTGAGTGGACAGGTCTTACTTTTGTGTGCAATCTGCTATTCCTCATTTTAATTTTCTCTCCTTACAGAATGTGAATGAGTAATGTTTGAAACGAGTTAGAAAATTCATTATTGAGTGATGTATAATGGAAATACTATGTTGCTAGGCTAGTTAAAAAGGCCTGGCTGTTGTTTACGAATGTATTATGTTTTTAGTATTTTATGGTTTAAATGTTATGTATTTTATATTTTGATGTATTTCATGTTTTTGATGTATTTTATCTGTTTTTATGTATTTTATGATTTTGATTTATTTTATGTTTTTAATGTATTGTATGTATTTTTGATATATTTTATGGTTTATATATCTTTATGCATTTCATGTTTTTAATGTATTTTATATTGTTGATGTTTTTTATCTGTGGCTGTTTTATTTTGTCCAAAATTCAACCTGTTTGGATTAATTCTACATTGATGTGGCACAGGTTGTCCCACATCAACACATCTCAGCCCCCAGCCCCATGACACACTTTATATTAGGCAGGGGGTATTTTTACTGTATTTATTTGTGATAATGCTGCTTGACTGAAGTCTGTCATATTTATTATTGTGTTATATGTATTTATTGTATTTTGGATTGTACTTGAAACTGTGATGTTATATTGGGATCCTGTTGTGATGTTATGTAGTGTGCCTATTGTGTCTATTGTGTCTATTGTGCCTGTGTTTAGGATTAGAGATGGAAATTAGCTTCCCTGCTAAATCTGGTGCACCCATCTTTTTGTTTCTATGTAAACAATTAATGTCTGTGCACACAGTCCTTTTAAACCAATAACAAAAAAAAATAACGTTAGACCTCAGTGATTATTGTAATGCATTTCCCACTTCCGGCTCACATAAAACTGAGTTTATATAATACATTATGGGTGCTAAGTCACTTAAATTGAAAACAACTGAGTAACTGTACTTGTTTAATGGAAAATATTGTTTAAATTGTTGTCAATAGAGCTGTGAGGTGTTAAGTCGTCTCCTCTGGCGGGGTAAGAGCTTCCATCCACCATGGGGCCAAACGGATTTATATCTTGTCTTGTCTAAGCGCTCTTTGATTCTACAACCGTTTCCGCTAGCGCTAGATGCACGGAAGAGCTAGCTAGCCACGTTAGCTCTACCTCGTAAAGTGGTGCTAAGAGTTGCCAAGCATCTAGGGGGATATTACCCTAAAGGTGTGTGTGTTTTGTTGATCCTCTTAACCGCGAACATGTCTAAACTAGTAACCGATACACGGCTCTCATCTCAGAGGAACGAATTTACGCTTATTGTCATAGGAACCGTGGAGTGGAACGCTGTAGCTAGCTAGCGGTTGCTAACGTTACTCCCGCTTTCACTTTCATTGTTTCTAAGGTTACTCCAGCTGCCAGTATTATGCGGTATGTCGCTAAAACTACGTATTATGTAGAATGATCACCAATATATTTTAGCAGTTGAGGTTAGCTTGTGTCGCTGACGTTGTATTTGCTGGATAATATTTGCTAACGTTACAACCAGTGCTAGCTAACGTTAGTCAACCACAGATATAACGATAGCTGTGTTTATGAAAAGCTAGAGTTCACTATATGGGGGATATACGTTACATTCCGTCTCTTTAGTTAGTTTAATGTTGTGTATACTTTGACATATTGTGAGTGTCTGCTCGTTGAGTGGGCTGTCATCCAGTAACGTTGTGATAAGCTAACGTTACAGTAACAACACGATCAAGCTGGGTTTACGTTACACACTGTAACGTTACTGCACATATTCTAAACTTTCTAAACAGAATCGTCTATTTTCCAGGTGCTGTCGTGACAAAAAAACTGAGCAGCTGTCAAAAAACCATCCTGACGGTTCACCTGGCTGCCCAAACATCAGGGGCCAAGGTCAAGTGGCTTCATCCACGGACAACAATGTGAAAATACACCACTTTAAATGGGATGCAAGATCGACTGTAGAGGATATCTGATTTGTCTCCTGGAAAAACAATTTGAACCTTTTGTAGCCTAAACGGGTGCAACAATGAATGAGGAACCAGTTGAGACCCCGGTCCCTGACGTGGTCCCTGACAGAGAGCCTGTGGAGACGGATGTGGGACAAACCACAGAGGGACAAACCACAGAAAAGAAGAGCAGTGAAGCAGGAAAAACCTCTGAGGCAGCACCAGCACCAGCACAGGAGCCTCTGGCACCCGTGGCACCCGTGGTACCCGTGACACCCGTGGTACCCGTGACACCCGTTGCACCTGTGGCACCTGTGGCACCCGTGGCACCCGTGACATCCGTTGCACCTGTGGCACCCGTGGTACCCGTGACATCCGTTGCACCTGTGGCACCCGTGGTACCCGTGACACCCGTTGCACCTCTGGCAACAAAGGAAAACCCCAGCTCAGATCCTCTAAAGGAACCTCCAGGAGAAGTAAAGGAGGATGCTAAGGCTCCTGGCGGTGAGCCTCCTGTTGACTGGTTTGAGCCGCTTGAGGATGATGATTATGATGATGATGAGAGCCTGGCAGGAGAAAGTGAAAGGAGTGAGAGCGTGGCGGGCAGCGAGAGGATGCTCAAAAAGATTTATCAGTAGGTTGCCCTTATATCTTGTACTGTAATCTGATAATGAGCAGCATTATCTTTGGATTAGATTTTTATGGCCATGTGCAAGAATCATTATCACTGTAGAGCTGGCAGTAGTGATGCACATGTACTAAATAGATATGTATCACACAACATAGCTTAGCATATTAATGTTTTCTCGTATGGCTTCATGTGCAGTCTGTTTTTCTTACGTGGTATAAAGATTTATTACATGTATAATTATTCCCAACTCCTCTTTTACATTCAGGTTTCAGCTTCCCCGCCGTAAGCGATCACATCCTGATGAAGGATGGGACGACTGGCCAATACTCGGAGAGGGTTGGAAACGCAAAGAAGTTGTACGGCGCTCAGGTTCTAGCATTGGACAGAAGGATGTATATTACATGAGGTAAATACTGCCTAGTAGAAATGTAAGAAATCCCAGTGTACAGTTACCTTAACATATATTTACATTGTGGTCAACAATGTGTTTGTAGTGTTGAGATTTTACTACTTTTTAACTACATTCTGCCACTCGTTTTACTCTTTGTAGTTTGTAGTCAGACACTACATGTTTTGGTGGTGGGGAGGAAACCGGAGAACCTGGAGGGAACATGCAAACTCCACACAGAAAGGCGCAAAAGTCACACCATAATCATTTTAATGTTTTTTCAATGAAAATGAGAATAATGATGTAAAAATTATCATTCTCTCTAATATCGCAATTCATATCGCATTATCAGTCAAAATAATCACAATTGGATATTTTTTAAAAATCGTGCAGCTCCAGTTGTCAACCAGCTCTTTGCATTTTTTTTTTTTTTTTCTTTGCAGTCCGCGGGGCGATCGAGTAAGAAGCCGAGTAGAACTGACTTCAGTGCTGGAGGGACATCTTGACTTGTCAGCCTTTGAATACAAGTCAGGAAAGTTTCTCGAAGGCGAAGCACCGCACATAAGAGTTCGAAACAGAGCGAAGGTATTGGCCTCTTTTATCACTTCAAACATTTAAAGTTTGTGTGTTTGTCTTACAGTTAGTTTTCCTCACTTTCTAATCCGTTAGAGAAAAGTCCGGGAGCGTTCTTCCTCAGAGTCCAGCTTCATGGAGAGAGGAGAGGGGGCCGACACGCCAGACTCCCACCACGTTCTCCCCCCCAGCGGTCAGGTGCCCAAAAGCTTCCACTCCAACCAGACCAGTTTCTCCTTGCACAGCACAGTAGGAACTCCAACCCAAAGCTATCGCAATGAGGATCCACCAGTGGAAGATAAAATTAAACTTCCCCTTCCATCATCATCATCCAAAGCACTCCTGCTCCCCTCCATAAATGGAGACGTTGGGTCGGAGGACAACACGCTGTTAGTTGATTATTACTTCTGTTCTCATGTCAATCATTTAACCTTATTATTAAAACTGCTGATGTAATTAACAAGACACTTGAGTATTTCAGTTTAATCAAAGGGGTTTGTTTGTGGTGAGTTGTTGATCTGTGCAGATGGACTAAGCATTATCATGTTTCCCTGCAGGGTCTGTTCCAGATGTGGTATTTCCTTCACAGGCACATGGTACGACAAACAAAGGAAGAGGCCCTGCTGTCCCAACTGTTGGGGTATGTCCGTTTATGAGTGTGCAATATCATGAAAATCATCAGCAAATGCAGCGTCAGAAATATGAACAAAATCATGGAAATAACTGAGGTGGGGGTACTCATCCTATTTGTGTATTTCTATTTGTTTATTTCTTTTGAATTCCAGCTGCCTCAAAGACAAAAGAGCATCCGATGGTTCGTTTCAGAAAGGTAAAGGATTGTCTGTCAAGTTGTGTGATGATAAAGGATAACTTTGGTATTTTTCAACCTGGAGCCTATTTTACAATGTTTTTGTGTCCAAGTGACTAATGGGGACAACAATTTTTGAAATTTGTCCAGTACTGAGGGAGAGCGCTGTAGCCGCCAGCTGCTAAACAAGCTATAATATAATCATTTGGGTCATCAGTTTACATCCACTGACAGGCTCAGAGTGTTATTATAAGTGTCTGACAGCACTTTTTGTCAGGTTTTTCTCACCTTTCGCTTGATCCGGTCTCGCTCGGAGAAGCCTCGTTGTGAAATCAAGCTTTGCATCCACATTGTCGAAATCATCTAAATATTCAGCCATGACTTTGAAAATCTTTTAGATAACACTGAGCTACGCTTTCTGTACCCCTACACAACAAACTCTGACAACACTGGTGTTTCCAACGTTGTTTTCCGGCAACAAGTCACATGACACAATAACAGACAGAAAGCGAAAGAAAAACGTTTCATTTCTCCGTAGGGTTCTTTCCATAATATTGTCAGACACTTATAATAACATTCAGAGCCCGTCAGTGACAAAAACAAGCACTTTTAGAAAACCTAAAATGACGGTGTCAGTTTGCCCCAAATGATTACATTACAGCTTGTTTAGCGGCTGCCGACTGCAGCGTTCTCCCTCAATACTGGACCAATTTCAGAAATTGTTGTCCCTGTTAGTCACTTAGACACAAAAACATGGGAAAATAGGGTCCCGTTTGTAATATACCAACATTACCCTTTAACTAGCCAAAACTTTAGCATGTGGTCCATTGGGAACTCATCAATAACACAGTAATTAAAGGAACAGTGTGTAACATTTAGGGGGATCTATTGGCAGAAATGGATTATAATATTAATAAGTATGTTTTCTTTAGTGTATAATCACCTGAAAATAAGAATCGTTGTGTTTTGGTTACCTTAGAAAGAGACGTTTACATCTACATATGGAGCAGGTCCTCTTCACGGAACCGGCCACCATGTTTCTACAGTAGCCCAGAACGGACAAACCACTGTGTTAACTTTTCCTGCTTGGGTCGGAGTCGATAACGTTACTCGCTCCGGAGTTAACCTACATCTCTCCACTGAGCCGCTGGTAAACAAGACACGGGAAACCTCTGCAGCAGTTATTTCTGACACAAAATGCAATATCCACTGTACATTCACTTGACATTCGCAAAGCTAAACTAACTCTGTCTCCTGCTCCGCTAGCTCACTTATTCGTTAAAACACAGTCGCTGCCGCGCTCTCTCTCTCTCGCTTCACCGCTCACTTCCCACGTACACACACACGCTCTAGCTCTGCTATTCTCCAAATGACCTACGCTACTCTTAAAACAGCTCTAGGGAGGGACATTTGCGTTTTCACGCCAACCACCGTAGTTCTCCTAAAGGCTCAGCACACAGGAGAGGTTGCAATCTGCAACTTCACCACTAGATGTCGCCAGATGTTACACACTGTACCTTTAAGCTATGGATTCAGAATTCACACATTATGTGAATGTTTTGCTTTATATGAGGAAGTTGTGTTGTTGAAAATAAGCCCCCAGGAAGAGCGCCGGGCTTTGAACCAAAGGTTTGTAGTGGCCAAACGGCGGTACTACAACTTCCGTGTCCGTCACGTGATGCCATTGGGCCCAAAAAGACTTTTTCCCATAGACTTACATTGGGGAAGAGACGTCTGTAACTCAGCGGATCATTTTTTTTTAGGTAAATCAACTCCCCAGTATGAACACTTGAATAGCCCTTATTTAAGTCATTAGGTCCTAAAAGTTGTAAAATGTATTAATAGCCGAATCCAGAGTTATTTCCCTTCCTCCGTTCATGTGAATGAGACCCAGACCGAGGCTGGAGCGAGGGCTGGGAGGCGGAGTAAAAGGAAAACGCTACTGCGCCTGCTCCATGAGCCCAATGGGTGCGGAAGATGATCTGGGTTATTTTATACTCGGAAGTTGAGCTTTTTTGCTTCATGCGCCACTGAGCAACTCTCATAGGAATAAATGGGAGCCAGTTTGAACGCTGTATCCAGTTCTCTTTATACATCCATGGTTGAAACTGACTGGGCATCTAATCACTTTTTGTAGTGGAAAAGTTAAAGTTTTTTCATCTGGCATGTAGGAAAGGTGAAAATTCATATTCTTCAACACTAAGAGGACAAATTTCCTCTTATTTTCAGAGTCAGAATACTGATGAAAATGTGCAAAAAATACACACGAGACATGGATATTAATGAATAAATAAACCTGCTTTTTATTTTTGTTCATGTCCACTATAGTGGATTCCTTGTGGACAATGTGTGGGATGCCACAACACTTTGAACTGTGGGCAGTGTGCCAACTGCAAGCATGGACTGCAGAGCCCAGATACCCGCAAACGTTTGTGCCGGAAACGCAAATGTATATGTCCTATTCGCAAGGTGAGTTGCCGGGTACTACACAACAGTTATTGTTTATTTTGATGCTTATTGTTTGCTTGTTGTTCGTTACTTTACATTTGCATTCATGCCCGTTTTCTGTATGTTCCACCAGGGTCCCGGAAGTGGAGGCTTCCTGCCACCACAGAGGCCTTATAATGACGTTCCCGAACCGTTTGATGACAGCATGAGTTTCCAGGTAATAAAAGCTCTATTAAAATGTACATGTTTACTGTACTTGTTGGAGGATCAAAGATCTCCATGTGCTGTGCTCACAAGCGAAGGGTTTTTGTTGAACTCCATGTGTAAAATTCCTGGTATGATGTTGTGATATAAACTTTTTGTGTCACATTTAAAATAAAGTTTCCACTGCTTGTTTGTTAAGCCAATATTGATTGTTTGCTGTGTTTTATAGAAGCGCAAATCTTTAAAATACAGTGACTATTGACCGAGAATATTCCGTTTTTCTACATGTTTACAGTCGGACTTGTTTCAGTTATTCCAAATTGTCCACACTGTGGGTTGTAATAACAGTGTAATTATTAGAGCTGCAACGATTAATATATTAGTTTTCAACTATTAAATTAATCGCAAATGATTTTGATAATCGATAAATCAGCATGAGTACATTTATAATAAAAAAAAAAGTCAAAATTCTCTGATTCCAGCTTCTTAAATGTGAATATTTTCTTGTTTCTTTCCTCCTCTATGACAGTAAACTGAATATCTTTGAGTTGTGGCCAAAACAAGACATTTGAGGACGTCATCTTGGGCCCTTTCACCATTTTCTGACATTTCATAGACCAAATAACTAATCGATTAATCGAGAAAATAATCGACAGATTAATCGACGATGAAAATGATCGTTAGTTGCAGCCCTGATAATTATGCACTGGGGCTTTGACACTGAACGATTCATTGAATTTATGTACGTTCTAACAACAACTATTTTACTTTACAGAGTGAAGTTACAGAATCACAGGTAACTTTTTGTCTGTATTTATAATACTCAGTATTATTGCTCTACCTTTTCCCCTCTCTCACTGATGATGTTTTATTCACACAGTTCCCGAGTCTCAAAAGCAGCGACACAGAGAACTTCTCCGTCAACGTGGACCTTGATGATGACGATGACATGTCAACTGACGATGATGATGATGTGAGTATTTTTTAAACCCACTGTCCTACAGACAGGAATATGTGATGATTAAAAAAAATCAACCAGAATCTATTTTATAACAGGGACTATCACAACGTTCATAGAAGCTTCTCAAACCACTTCTTCCGTATTTTGATGTCCGTTTGTAGGCTTGGTACGGTCACAGTTACAACGTGGCTAATTATACAGTTTCAGTTGGAACAGTAACCAAGATTTACCATTAACAGCAGTGGGAAACAGGATTATCCCAGGCCAGTTCTTTGGTTTTAGACAGGGCTAAAATATGAATGATAGGGGTACTAGTAGTACACTCATTAAGTCATCCAAATGTAGCACAAATTGTAACCGAATTCCCAGAAAAAAGGACAAAACAAAATGCAAATGAATGCATGTTTCCTTCCACTCCTGTAATTACAAGAGTGCCAGCCAAAACTAAAATGATGCAAAACCATGTCATGGAAATTTGGCTTTATGCTTATTTTCATGTTTTAATTTGAGGAAGGTTACAGCCTCCTCATCGCTCCATGCAGATCTGATGTGTTCGTCTTCACTGGAGCGGACACTTGAGTGAGGTTTATAGTCGGGATGAAATGAAAAATGGCTTTTTAGCCCTTTGAGATCCCCTCCCCGGTCATATATAGTGCTCCAGGGATGATGTAGGCCAACCAGGAAGTTAACATCGTCCTGGTTCCCTCCACTAAAAGCCAATGAGATTTTTCCATTGGCTTTTGGATTATTGCAGAAAATAAACTCTGTGGCAAACAAACGTTTTTGATACTTACACGTTTTGTTCAGCAAGATAATATTCACAAATGAACACCACTTTATGATTTTTGAAGTGTGAATGCAATCGCCAGTAAAAAGCTAATACAGCTAATATTAAAATAATATTAACAAACTACACCACGATCGCATGAGCGCGAGTATACACAATGAGGCTGTAAAGGCGGACGAGTCGGCGTGATGGCGTTTAGTAGTCTCATTTAGCCACTTGTTATCAACCGCCTTTTTAAGACACATAAAAGCTTCAAAATTCACGAGTGGGATATTTATTGACGTATTTTATATCGTAGAACAAAAATCTCTTCAGCTTGTGTTAACAATAGACCTTATTTCAGGCATATAACTAAAAACCTATTAAAAAAAAACCCATTGACTTCCAGATGAGGGATCCGGAAGTGCTAAAATGCTATCTCGTTTCCAGGTTTTAGGACTCATTCCTGTAGCACTCTATTGTGCACCTATTTAACAATATATGCTTTTTCTTTTACAATAAATCAATCTCTTTGTATTTTTATATCAAAATCCAATCATCTTTTCTTCCTGTAAAACAAAATATGACGCTCTAACTTCCGTTTCACCGGGACTTTAAGACGCATGCTTCATTCATGTCATTCAAGTCTATTTCCATTGCACTTTTCCACCTCAGCCGAGCATAAAAATGTTTTTGTGATCTATTGACTTTCCCCCTCAATTTTTTAGTGTTTCCACTCCATTGTTTTTTTATGTGCAAATTAAAAGTGCGTATAAAAACACGTGGATGGACACATTTACTGTCTCATAGAAAAAAAAGTTACACAGTATGTTATGATTAATTATTTGGGTTCTTATTTCTCTGGTTTTGTGTGGTTTGTCAAGAAAGATTTCTTATGAGTCGTCTGTTATCAACATTCATTTTGCAGCTGTCTGTGTTGATGCAATTGTATAAAACAACGTCTCTTTCTTCTTTATTATATCCTTGACTTTGCTTCAGTGGCATAAGAAGCGGAAGCGGCGATCATGTGGAGATTGTAAAGCCTGCCTCTGCAGGAAAGACTGCGGCACATGTGATTTCTGCGTAGACAAACCCAAGTTTGGAGGCAGCAACAAGAAGAGGCAGAAGTGTCGACTACGTCAGTGTCAGAGGCAGGCGATGGTAATACCCTATTTTATAATAAATTAGTTGTTTCTTGCAGTAATGAAGAAACAGTGTTTTTTTTTTAAATATCTCTGTGCTACCTTGTGCAGAGACATTTGCTGCCTCATCAGATGGGACAAGGTGACCACGGGCCAGATGGCCCATTGCTGCCGGGCAGACCAAGACCTCACTACACATACAGTCGAAAGTCGGGTTTAAAGAAAAACAAAGGACCACAATCGAGCTTTGATTTCACTGACAATGACGACGATGACAGCAACTTACAAGCAGTGAGTTCCCACTGCCTTTGGTGATAAAACCTTTGTTCTCGTAGTGGTTGTTCTTGTTGCGATCTCCTGCAGCTAAAACCTCAAAGTTAAAGAGGAATTTGTGGGCTCTGCTTAACTTTGCTCGTGTTTCTCTGCTGTAGATGAACTGGATCCCCGAGCATGCCAGTGGTAGCAAATACACATACGAACTGGATGTGAAAAACGTCCCACCATCTACGCAGGTTTGAAAATAGATTATTGTTGACATGTTTTTGTCACCTCTCTTAAAGGTACTGTTTGTAACTTCTTACACGTACAAATCGGGTCGGTGTCTCATGCGCGCTCGCGTAAGACTACGCTGTTCCAACACAAACTACACGGAAGCACCAAAACAAAAAGTTATATCGAGTGAAGCCCGTCTTGCAAAACAGTGTTAACTCTTCCTGCTCCGGCCCCCCGACCGCGGCCAGAAGACACGTAGAGACCGTAGCTTTGGTCTCCAGGGCCGGAGTCGATGCTGTACTCTGCTCCTCTGCCTGGCTGCTTGCCTTCACTCACACACGGCGCTCATTCTCACTCGCTCCACCTCTCACGTGCATGCGCGCACACTACACACTGCAGAAGACGGGAGTCTGTAGCAGGAAACACAGTATCAGCATTGATTCATGGAGAGACCTTCATCTGGTCAGCTAACATTACTGCCAAGCAGGTGAAATATAGAGTGATATTGTGGTTTTAGCTGACGTGTGTCGCCTCACTGTGTTGATCAATGCTCGTGTCTGTGTAGAGCGAGCACAAGCGCGAGCAACGGGACGCTGACTGTCGTTGACTTAACGGCCACACGTGTTGCTGTTAACAAGCAATTTCTAATTCTTACATATACTGTAGTCCCTTTAACGCTCATCTCACCAAACAAAATGTCAACTTTTTTTAATAATATTTTTATTTAAGAAAAAGAGAGCACAGAGTATTTTCACTTTCTCCCTCCCCCCACTGCCTAGACAAAATAACTTATAATAACATATCTACACAGGGAATGATGGTTCAAAATTAAGTGATACAATTTTTAAAAATAATAATAATAATAAAAAAAAATACAAAAATAAATTAATAATGTAAATTACCAAAAGCAAAAAAAATAAAACAAAAAGTAAAATGTCAACTTCTTTTTGTGTCTCGGCAGTTGAATCCTTTGGATTTCGGACTGCAGAATGGACTTCCTGACAGAGTTCCTCCTCAAATCAGCAACCACAACAACTCTCAACTAGTAAGTTTAAATTCTTCCTCCTTTTTTGTTTTAGTGATAATGCACATTTTCTTCTCCAATTAGGCCAGAAATGTGTTGAATTTTGTGATTGGTATTAGTGTGTCTATGTTTTAAGTTCAGGATGTCCCACAGATCTTTTGCAGATAGTCGCACTTTTCTGACTGATGGTGTTCAAATCCTTGCAGCCTAATCGTTGATAGCACTGAACCTGACTGATAATGTGTCATCATGGCTTCCTGTTTACACGAAACGCTCCTGGCACCTTGTCCATTTCCTTATATTTCTGTTGTCGTGCTGTTCTTTGGCCAATGGCTCAGTGTGATGAATCCAGGCCTGGTTCCAACTCTGTTTGACCACGTTTTTTAATCAGTTCATGGTCATTGCAATCTGTAGCTCTATGTTCCGTCCGGGGTTGATGAACCTTTTTGCAACGGGTGTGCTTGTGATGATATCTGTTGTCTCAACACGTTCTCATCCCAACTTTTCACATACTGCCCCTCTGTTACGCCCCTTGTCGTCACTTTAGGTTTAGGCAACAAAACCACTTAGTTAGGTTTAGGAAAAAACAACATGGTTGAGCTTAAAATTACTATGTTCGTAAAATAAAAATGAAACTGAATGTTGAGAACACAGGACAGGAACGAACAGCTGATTGTAACGTGAAAGTGAAACTTAAAGCATGGGACACGAACAGCGGTCTCCTGGATGAGAGCCTTGTGTTTGTTGGACCAATCCACCTCTCCTTCTGTCCGCCCTCAGTGTGTCTTTTCGCTCTTTAAACTACGTCACCTCAGTCATTCCCAGCGTTTACTGTTGCCGTGGATGGGTTTACATTATAGTTAATGGAAAGCCTGGTGCGTCTCATACAGGCGCTAAAGGGTGCGGCCGAGACAAAGCCTCTGTATTTGACGCCCTGGGAATGAGAATGGAGTGGTTGTCTCGTCTCAACTTGGAGTGTTCCTTCTCCTCCTGTCATCTGCTCTCTTGTGGATATGCCAATGTGACAGTACATATGTTAATTTTGGGGGATATTTTTGCCTTTATTGCACAGTTTGACAGTGTAGATAGTAGATAGACAGGAAGCATGAAGAGAGAAGGAGAGAGGGGTATGACATGCAACAAAGGCAAACGGAATATCGTAATTATATGATACTCATCTTAAAGAGAGAGTTTGGGTGTTTTGAAGTGGGCTTGTATGAGGTACTTATCCATAGTCAGTGTATTACCTACAGTAGATGATGCTCGGTGCGCCCCAGTTTGGAGAAACAGACAAGAGTACCAGCATGGGAGCAAAGCAATGTGCTGCTATGGACGGGGCCGGCAGCAAAATGTATTTTAGCCACATAAAAGAAAGGCCCAGCCAAAAACCTCAATATCAGTTTAAGTGTACGCTATATTTAAAATATTTTCACTGCTTTACCTTGCCATCAGACAGCCCTTTCTGACGGGGAACTGAAGCCGTTATATCCATCTCTGCTCTCGCCACCAGACAACATTGAAAAAAAACATAATTTTACCTTGGTCTGGTCTACCGCTGCCTCGATCGGTTCCGGAGATAAAATCACTGTTTGTTTCAATGGAGTGTGGTTGCTTTGGCGAGAGCAGAGATAACGGCTTCAGTTCCCCGTCAGAACTACGGACTGTAAAGCTGTTTCATGGCAAGGTAAACCAAGGAAAATATTCTAAATATAGCGTACACTTAAACTGAAAATTATTCTTTAGGTGAGCCTTTCTTTTAGGTGGCTAAAATAGGTTTTGCTGCCGGCCCCGTCCATAGCAGTACATTGGTTTTCTTCCGTGCAGTAACTCCTGTCTGCTTCTCCAATCTGGGGGTGTGCCGACCATCATCTGCTGTGACTATGGATAAGTACCTCATACAACCCCATTTCAAAAACACCCAAACTATCCCTTCAACCACTTGGCACCAGGCCACCCCCAAAAGTTAATTTGATCTCCTTATAAAGGATGCATATCACTGCCAAGCTGTTTGTTTTCTCTCCTTTTCACCCTTCTCTTCTTGGCTTTGTCACTTGATCAGATGAAAATATCTGATGCTTCGTGACTCATCGTCAATGCTGCAGCTTTCAGTCGCTGTGTTTTTTGAGCACGTTTTTTTTAATTTGACCCCTTAACAATCCGTTTTTCCTTTTGTTTCCCCTGAAGTAATCAAGGTTGGGAGGGAAAAAGTATTCCATACTGTCTGAGAGCATCATACATATTCCGTATCAGCTCGTTTGCATTTTTATTGAAGCTATATGTTTACACCGAGTGAAATATCTAAACCCAAGTCTGCATTCGGCTGCACAATTCCATCAAATAGAAATACTCTGCAGTGTAGATGTCTTGTGCATAACTTTGGTATCTTTTGAAACTTCTGGGTCTCCACTAGAATTTAAAATGAAGTTCTGCAGGTGTGAACATTTTTGACTGTACAGCTTGAATGTGTAATATCTGATCCACTGGTGGTGATTGACAGGTTAAGCGGCGCTCGCCAAATGCCCCACTGCTTCTGGCAAATACAAAGCTGCAGTGTTTCTGTTGTTAAGTATAGTGTGCAGGCAAAGGCTGTGAATTAAGTTTCATAATTCAGGTTCTATTGCAAATACTGACGGTGCACAAATTCTGCTTTTAGTATTTGTGTCACGTAAAATGTCTTGAATGCTGATGAGGCAGAAATATAAAAACACTTTGTTTGGTAATTTTGAATTGAGCAAAAAAAATAAAAAATCCTTTGGCAAGTGTTTCAGATCAATATTGCTCTTCTGTTACCTCAATAGCTGCTGAGATGTCAAGCTTTATAAACATACAGATACTGTTGTAGGTTTGTGGTTTTTATAGGTTGGCCAGGTTAGCAGCCTATGATGTCATGATGATCATATTTGCTCAAAGTTCCTGAATGCAGCTTTAATAGTTGAGCTCATGAGTTCACTCTTTATGTATCCAGGAGCAGCTGAGCAGATGGGAAGCAGAGAAATCACACGCAGCCAGAGAGGTTCAAAAGCATGTTGAAGTAGAAGATGATGATGATGATGACGACGAGGACGAAGAAGAAGAAGAGTTGCCCATGGTAAGTGTCCTGCTGAGGCTGTCTGAATATATTATTATAATAAGGCTGTTATAAAAAAAGGTAAAGTTAACGTGATAATATCGCGTCAACGTAAATTCATTTAACGCCACTCATTTCTTTAACGCATTAACACAACTTGCGATTTTTACATTGTACTGGGCTCAGTTTTAAAGCTAGTGTGAAGATACTGGTATCATATGAAACTAGAAAACCTAAGGAATCCATTAGTACCAACCATGTTATACTAGCTTGTCCTGAAGGTGGCCAAATAACGCTCCAAAACTTGCGCTAAATTTTGGCGAGGAAAAACTGGCATGGCCATTTTCAAAGAGGTCCCTTGACCTCTGACCTCAAGATATGTGAATGAAAATGGGTTCTGTGGGAACCTACAAGTCTCCCCTTTACAGACATGCCCACTTTATGATAATCACATGCAGTTTGGGGCAAGTCATAGTGAAGTCAGCACACTGACACACTGACAGCTGTGGTTGCCTGTTGGGCTTGAGTTTACCATTTTATGATTTGAGCTTATTTTTTTATGCTAAATGCAGTAATGCAGGGTTTCTGGACAATATTTCTCATTGTTTTGTGTTGTTAATTTATTTCCAATAATAAATATATACATATATTTGCATAAAGCAGCATATTTGCCCACTCCCATGATGATGAGAGTATTAAATACTTGACAAATCTCCCTTTAACAGATAAAAAATGTGCGATTCATTTGCGATTAATCATGATTAACTATGGACAATCATGCGATTAATCACGATTAAATATTTTAATTGACAGCCCTAAAATATAATATAGTAATGCAAACCCTTTTGTGTATTTATTCTCCCTCTGTCGCTCTCTGCAGATCACACAGATCTTCAGTTTGGCTGATAACCCGTCTGGGAGCGGTGCGGACATAGAGAACCAGCTGTTGAAACTGCTACAGTCTTTACGCTCCTCTGTAATGCCGATCCTGTGGTACGCCATCATGGTGGAGGGCCCGCAGCTGCAGCTCATCCAGTGCTCTAAACAGTCCAACCTGACCGACACCATGGTGCTGATCGACCCGGGCTTCTGCTATCAGGTCACCGTCCAGAAGCAACCGCTGCTGCCCACCCACCCGCTGTACGACAGGTACCCAGCACGCTTATCCTCCGTCTCTGAAGTGGTCGCTCTGCTTCTGGGCCTGGAGGAGTACGTTGTGTGCCAGGGTCTGCCCCCCAAAGAGCCATTATCTAATACAGAACCAATCATACTGGAGCGGGCGTCTACGTGTGATTTCTTGGTCAAGAGGAAGGTGAGCACCTGTTTTAACTGCAGAGCGCTGCAAGGACTTTAACTTGAGCAGAGACAGAAGAAGCTCACCGGTTCTCTGGTGCAACTTTGTGCTACTTTCTTCTTTTTGTTTCTGTTTTTCTTTTGGTGATAATATATATGACATTTTACAGATTTACCTCCGGACTGTAACAGTATGATTTGACTATTTGAAGAATCACCAAAGGCATTCCAGGAGCTGTGACGTTAAAACCCAGGCGCTTTTCTTTTCAGATGTCTTCTGTTATGTTGGTGTAGGGCTTTTCTTCATGACTGTTATGTCAGATTTTGGGCAGCGTGACGGGTCGAACTGAAATCCATTAGCCCGCTGTGTGCTCAGTGCGCTGTTGGTTGGTTCACACTCTTACTTGAGGAGTCGATAACCCTCGCCCACCCCTACCACCACCCTACCACCACCACCACCACCACCACCACCGTTATTTCACTTTTGATTAGTCGTTTAACCCCGAATTGTGTCTCTCTCAGCCCAAAAATGAAGCTAAAATTCATAGCAATTAACCCGCTCATCTTTTCACCAGCAACATTGGACACAGTGTCAATAATGTAGTCATGTGTACCATATCTAATGGAGTTAACCAGCAGCCAAAATAAGTAATGTTTGCATCTTGTCCACCTCTTTCATGTAAGGAGTAATGTACAGCGAGCCGGTCATTGTTGTGAAATAAACCCCGGCGGTGATGCAGCACCCCGACGCGAAGCAGTGTCCCGCTAGCTGTACATTATCCTGCTTATTACACGGCTACTTCCTTAAGAAATCAATAATTTGACACAAAGAGTCCATCAGAACTGCACCCATAGCAACAGTCTGTTATACATAGCAACGGTCTGTTATAAAGAAATAACAGACCATAGAACACCATGATTGACCAATCAGAATTGAGTATTCAACAGAGCCGTGTAATAATCAATAGTAAATTTGATTGTCATCACTACATCAGTTGCACTTGCTTTGTTAATGTTGATGTTTTTGTTTGTTTTTTTTATTTTATATATTGTCTCAGTTCATTTAGCAACACTTTGAATCATCAAAATGTGCAACACTGGCACTAAATTGTTGTGTATTCCAGCATTTAAAGCTGTTAAAGGAATTGAAAAAAGATGACTGAAATATGCCATTTATAGACTCTGATTTTATTAGACAGTGTTTATAAAAATGTATTCACTGCCCTGTGGACTTTTGCTTTTTTTAAATTCAATCTCAGTGGATCTAAAATTAAAAAAAACAGCAAAAGGTGGATAGTAAATCTCTACAACATGACCAAAATATTACAAATATAAAACTCTGAGTAAATATTGAACAGGGGAACACAATTCATTTTTAAAGTTTAGCATATCTACAACAAAATTACTGAAAAGCACCAAGCAAGAAGGATACTAGAATATTTTCAGGACACCCAATATCCCATAAGGAACGTAAAGGTCAGTGATGATGACCTACGTGGCTCCAGCCGGGAGACGGCGCTTCAGACAACAACTGTTGCTTTAACAGTTGCAGCTCTGTCAGAGACGCAAAGATTAAAAAAACTCAAAACATCTGAGGTAGTGGTTGGCAGAAGACATGTGGGAGACTGTAAACCAAGTCAATGAAGGTTAAATGGTCAGATTAAATATATTTATTACACGGCTTTGTTGAATACTCAATTCTGATTGATCAGTCATAGTGTTCTACGGTCTGTTATTTCTTTATAACAGACCGTTGCTATGTGTAACAGACCGTTGCTATGGGCGCAGTTCTGATGTAGCACTCTGACAGACTGTTTTTGTGTCAAATTGGGGATTTCTTAAGTAAGTAGCCGTGTAATAAGCGGGATAATGTACAGCTAGCGGGTCATTGTTCTGAAATAAATAAATAAAAACAATGACGGGCTCGCTGCACATTATCCCTTACATATATTATTGTCCTGGAATCCAGAGATCAGTTCTCTCTAACAATTACTGCAGGACTTGAAAAAAGTCCCCAAACAACCTAATAACAGAGCAATCGGCAATCATTTGGTTTGTGTGATATATTTGTAATAATTCAGGACAATTTGGTATCAAAGATTTTTTTATATTAATTTTCTGAATATCACTAACATTTTTAAAAGCAATGCAGTAACTCTATTCTGTTGGCACATTTAAAAACAACTGGACATTTTACAACTAACCAACGTACAAATATCTGCAACACTGCTTAGTAAATACTTCCTCAGAAAATAATATATTTACCAGAAACTCAGAATCTTTTCCACATTCATCATCGTTTTTGGGCTGCTGCAGACTCTCAATAAGACATTTGATTGGCAGATTCAACATCTGGATTTATGGTGAAATGTAACTATACTGCAATCAGAGTATACTTCCTTTAGTATATGCATTATAGAATGTGTTTTCCAAAATCATATCCTCAAATGAAACTGGTGGTGCAGCCAAAAATCATCTTCCAGATGACGACATTGTGTATTTATTAGGATGATAGAAGTGTCTTAAACCTCTTTAAAACGTGTCCTTCCATCTCTGTTCTGTATGATTATTGGTATTTAATATTGCATTTTTAAACCTTTTGATTGATTTTGTTTAAATTGTATAGTAATTATCCCGTCCCCCTCTCCGTTGGGATGTGTTTGGAGAAACTCAATGACGTTTATGCATTCTTCTCATATATCAGATTTATTTTTGTTATCTTGGTTTCCTCAAGTAATTGTGCAGATTTTGAAATGTTTGGGATGAGTTCTGTTTAAAAGCTATTGTTATTTAGACTTTGAATTAAAAACATATAGAGAATTGAAACAAACATTTTCCTGTCTTTGTCTTTCTGAAGGCAACATGCAAATAGACTTTTCTTACTGACATGCTTTTTAAATATTTATCAGATATATCTGATGGACATCTGAGTCATCTAAGTTTTAACTGACAAAGATTTTATATACATATGACCACAGCTGCTACTTCATGTAGTTATTTAATTATATTAGTTAGGATGATGTGATGGGACGACAGTAAACTGAGCCAGATCATGTTTCAGTGACTGTCAGTGTGGTTAGCTTGTTGGCTGAGTTATTGGTTTTTATTATTTTGCTTTGTTTCAGTGGGAACCGCAGCTAATGCCTCGCCCATGTTGCTTAAGAGACTTCGATCTGTGGTCCATCAGTGTCTCTGTGTTTGAAGTGAAGCATCTCTAACGCACTCAGAAACCAGTTCAGCTGATTTACAGTAGCTGGTTCTGTAGCATTAACATTTGCTACGCACCAGTGTTCTTCTAAACAAAAGGAAAGGCTCCTTTCAACTTAAAATGATTTAAATTTTTGTCATAGAATTAAGCACTAAAGGTTGGTTTCGTGTTTTCTTTGATTTTGTGATGTGTTTTCTGTGGTTTGAACAATAGAAAGGGTTTTTATTATTATTATTAATATTATTATTGTGTAGTCATGGATAACAGAGATGTCATGTAGTTTTTAGTTGTTTTGTTGTTGTTTTGTTGTTGTTTTTAAATATATGCATTTAATTTTCTTTATTTATAATGAACGCATATTAATTAATATTTCTGTAAATGTGCCAGCGTTACCCAGCTGGCTAATTTTCACTATTTTTGACTTGATGGCTTGGGAAATATTAGCTACTATATATATATATATATATATATATATATATACACGTATGTACAGTACATATATATATAGATATATATATCTATATATATTTATATATAGATATATATATAGAGAGAGAGAGAGAGCTGCAACGATTAATCAATGAGTTGTCAACTAAATTAATCGCCAACTATTTTGATAAACGATTAATTGATTTGAGTAATTTTTTCAAAAAAAAAAGTCAAAATTCTCTGATTTCAGCTTCTTAAATTTGAACATTTTCTGGTTTCTTTACTCCTCTATGACAGTAAACTGAATATCTTTGAGTTGTGGACAAACAAGACAATTAATACAATAATTTTAATAATATATATAATAAATTATATATATATAATGTTATTATTATTATTATTATTATTATTGTTTTTGTTTTTTATTTTATTTTTTATTATTATTACTTTGACTGGATAAGAATGTCCTAGACTTAAAATATGCTATATAACTTTAAAGGTGTTCTAGTTAGGTTTTTATACCATATAATACCCGTATATGGTACTATTTTGATAATCGATTAATCAGTATGACACATTTTTTAAGAAAAATAATAATAATAATATTTATATATATAAAATACATTTTAGATACATAATTCAATTATTATTACCATAATTATCGTTATTATTGCTATTATTATTATTGTTGTTTTTATTTTTTATTATTGTTATTATTTTGACCGGATAAGAACGTCCTACACTGAAAATATGTTATATAACTGTTTTTAAAAATATTGTCATCACAGAATAATTAATCGTAGGGAGAAGGACGCTGGAGCACCACACACACATCAATTCAACCTGACGTGTTTTTTTTTTTTTTTTTTTTTTTTTACTACTCAGCGTCATTGTGCGCGTGCCTATGCAACAACTGGATAGCACCGTTTGTGTGTCGGGATTAAGTGTCGCACATTGAAGGCATGTTTGATCTGGGAGGGGCTTCATCACCCTCACCGCTGCTGCTGCTGCTGCTGTGACAGGAGGCTGTGAGACAGAGCAACAGAAGGAGAAACCTTTATTATCCTTCTCCTTCTCCTTCTTCTGTCTCTCTGCTGAGCGGAGATGCGCAGAGGTGAATTACAATAAGGATACGAAGCCACCATGAACGAGAGTTTAATTAATTAAAGCTGCTTTTCTTCTCCTGGGGAGGATTTAGCCCGGTGCTGTCGTGCAGGAATGATTTTTCTCGGCTTGGTTTTGCTTCAGAGGACCATGGAGACCTCCGGAGCCATCGGTCATGCTCTCTGGTAAGATGTCCTTCTCATCCTACTGGGCGTATTAATGAATCAACCTATATTATCTATATAAAAACAACAGCATGGCCTGCATAGGAGACTGTTTATTATGTGTTATTCTATTTGGACGCGCTACATGCGTAAAAAGCTGGTGTGTCATCGTGTCAGTGAGTGACACACCTGCGATATGTTATTGCTGCCAATTAATTAGTCCAGTCAGTGTGTTTCATTATGAGCCGGTGGTGCTGCTGAGGTCTGTCTGCATCGACTATGCAGATGCAGGATGGCTGCAGCCTCACTGGCTGGAGCTTATAATGTGGGGGGAACACATGCTTTAAATGCTTTCCACGCTGCATGAGCTAAAAAAAAATAACACGCCTGTAAATTAAATGCTGAATGTCTCATTTGTGGTGTAGTCCAGGAAGAGCATATTGTTTGTGTGGTACATTCGTTAAAAAGGCAGGAAATGCCTGGAATCAATTCAAATGCTTTAAAGTGGTAACAATTTTTCTTTTTTTTGGGGGGAACTTCTCCCTGTTACTGCATGGAGCAAAAATAAGGCAGAAGCTCCTGCTGTCTGCTGGGCCTTTATATTGATTTCACTTCTCATTTTATGAATACTGCTGGTTCTCATGCAGCAGCGTTAAGCCCTATTATTAACAGATTCCTGAACAAGGATGTCTGTCTGGATCTGAAAAAAATACAAATGTGTGTGTGTGTGTGTGTGGGTCAGTCAGTGCCTTCAGGGTGATTCACAGCTAGTCCGCCTCTTAGAGTACCTGGGAAATACCTCAGATTTTCTACTCCAGTGCTGATCGTTCCTATTTTTTTGTCTGTATTTGTATGAACTTCATGAACCATTATGGGCAATTTGCAAAGAGGTTTCCTGGTTTATTGCAGGGGAAGCTCGGTGGCTGGCTGCACCCGATTCGACTGTTATCAGGCCATTTAATAGGCGTTATCAGTCGCTATAAGCACCATAGATGAGGGTCATTAGGGGCCTACACCTACTGCGTTGTGAAAGTTAAACTTAGAGGCAACAAGTTCTAACATGTTGTAAAACTGAATGAAACGTCACGTTTTGAACACAAACAAAAAGGCTTCTTTAGGTTTAGGCAATAAAACTACAACTTCTTTAGGTTTAGGCAAAAAAAACTACAACTTCTTTAGGTTTAAGCAGCAAAAACAATTAGGATTATGCAACAAAACTGCAACTTCTTTAGGTTTAGGCTACAAAACACACTTAAAAAATAACTATACAAATAAATATAATACAAATATATATATAATAGTATAACTCACACAGGATGCAAACTCTGGTCTCCTGGGTCAAAGTCCCGTGTTTTGTGTCTTATCCATCTTCCCCGACCTCCACCCCTTATGGAGTTTAACACTGTCTATACTACAGCGCCTGACTTCCGCTTCTGCTCCTGTCATAATTACTACGGTCACTAAGGTCACGGTCGTGTTCTTTTATACCTTCTTTCGGTGATCTACCATGTGAATAGATGATTAAACCTACTAGTAGGTGTAGTAGGCCCCTACTGACCCACATCTATGGGGCTTATAGCGACTGATAACACCTATTTCATTGCCTGACAACAGTCTAATCGGCTGGTGAAACTCTGTATTTTAACACATGTTGGTGTTTGTTTTCTGCTCTCTGTTTGCTGTTATTGTCAAATTGGAAGCATGGAGACACTCTACTCTTCTACAAAACCCTCCCTGTGGTTTTCATGCTACTATGACTGTTACAATTCAATCAAACACCGTGGAATTGGACTTTGACCCAGTTTGGTGCAAACACAATGCTTTTTTTTTTACCATTTTGTTACACCAAGGTGACACTGCTGCTTTTATGATGCCCTTAAGACATGACATGATTTGAGCATCTGGTTCAGTAGTGGTTGACTGACGAGCTTGCAGGTTTAGTCACGTGGGGGATGTTAAAAGTCACACACTCGACCCCCCGATCTGGATCCAGAACCTTTCACCAAAACATTTGACCTGTACAAGAGCGGTTAGTCAATTCTGTTAAAGGGACTCAATGTAAGAATCAGAAATTGCTTGTTAACAATGACATTTGTGGCCGTTAAGTTAACGACAGTCAGCATCCAGCTGCCGTACAATTGTTGTCAGATTTAATGTCTCTACCGAAATGACCTGTATTGAACAATAAGATATTATAAATATAATAAGTGTTTTCAGTCCAAAATGACGACAGCAGCTGTTGTAAAAAAAACAAAACACCGGAGTTTCGTCTCTTTGCTTCTATACTCTTTGCTAAGGCACTCGCGAGCGCACATGACGTCACATCCGTTGGATTTTCCCGGAAAAACGGGCCCGGGCTCTTCATATTAAAAACAGTCTGATAGAGGAAACCCAGAAAGTCGCGGAAGGTCTCATTTTTTAAGATTAGGTTACAACCTATTCACACATTGGCAATAAAAAAACGATTAAAACATGTTTATACATGTAAAAAGTTACATACAGTCCCTTTAATTGTCAACTATTGAATTAATCGCAAACTATTTTGATAATCGATTAATCAGTTTGAGTAGTTTTTTAAGATAAAAAGTCAAAATTCTCTGATTCCATTAGTTGTCAACTATTAAATTAATCACCAACTATTGTGATAATTGATTATTTTTTAAGAAAAGAAAGTCAAAATTATCTGATTCCAGCTTCTTAAATGTGAATATTTTCTGGTTTCTTTCCTCCTCTGAATATTTTTGAGTTGTGGACAAAACAAGCCATTTGAGGAACCATACATATATTATACATACATACATACATATTATTATTATTATCATTCGTCATGGATAACAGAGAGTTGTAAAATGTCTTTTCAGTTGTTTTTAAATATATGCATTTCATTTTCTTTATTTATAATGACAACGTACATTAATCAATGTTTCTGGAAATGTGTTACCCAGCTGGCTAATTTTCACTATTTTGGACTTGATGTCTTGGAAAATACTAGCTACTATATATAGGCCTGTTAGAGCTATTAGAGCTATTTTGATAAGCGATTGATCGGTTCCTTCGAGTCCTTTTCTTTAAAGAAAAAAAATGTTTAAATATACCTTATCTATATCTATGCTAATATTTTTGAGTTGTGGACAAAACAAGATATTTGAGGACGTCGTCTTGGGATTTGGGAAACAATTTATAGACCAAACAACTAATCGATTAATTGAGAAATATGACGACATTGAAAATAATCTTTAGTTGCAGCTCTAATTTTTACATTTGCATGTATTTAAAATAGTCAATCGATTAAAATAGTTAATCGCGATTAATCACAAATTAATCGCACATTTTTTTTATCTTTTCAAAATGTACCTTTAAGTGAGATTTGTCAGGTATTTAATACTCTTATCGACATGGGAGTGGGTAAATATGTTTGCTTTATGCAAATGTATGTATATATTTATTACTGGAAATCAATTAACAACACAAAACAATGACATATTGTCCAGAAACCCTCACAGGTACTGCATTTAGCATAAAAAATATGCTCAGAACCCATTTTCATTCATATATCTTGAGGTCAGAGGTCAAGGGACCCCTTTGAAAATGACCATGACAGTTTTTCCTCGCCAACATTTAGCACAAGTTTGGAGCATTACTTAGCCTTCTTCACAACGAGCTAGTATGACATGATTGGTACCAATAGATTCCTTAGGTTTTCTAGTTTCATATGATGCCAGTACCTTCACTCTAGCTTTAAAACTGAGCCCACTACAACCTAAAAATCACAAGTTGCATTAATGCGTTAAAGAAATTAGTGACGTGAAAACAAATTTGCGTTAACGGGTTATTATCGCGTTAATTTTGACAGCCCTAGAAAATATGCTTTTGGTCTCGTCCAAAGCGCCTCGGTGCTGAGTGTGCAAGCTCAGGGAATCAAATCCCAGACCTTATCAAGCGTTGGAAATACACCAGAGCAGTAGTGCTCTCTTTTAGTGGATAAGAGAGAGAATTCACCCACATTTCTTAAAAAAGCACAAAAGATCAAGGCGGTTATGCATGTGTAGTAATGAATGTAAGTGTACGGCTGTGGCTGCACATCATAAGCAGCCCTGAACCCCCTTCAAAACCAAACAAGGCGGATTACAGTCACAGTGGAACATAAAAAAACAACAACTGTGGATCGCATACAGAAATCCCTTCAGGTGTTACAGTGCAAAGGGAAAATGCATAGGAATAATCCCCTCGGACGTTAGAGCCGCATTCCTTTCTTTATTACTCCCCCCACCTCAGCTTAGCAGAATCCAGGTGGATAGCAATCACCAAGATTGCTTTGTTTCACCCGCGGTAGCTAGCTGTGTCAAACGTGCAAAGGTGAGCGTCAAGGCCAGGGAGGAGAAATGGATCAGGCACAGGATTGGTCAGCCCGAGCTAAGCTGCCCTGCTGTGTGCCGATAAGCGTGCTATAAATCAGTATTTCATGGTTATAGAGAGGACAAGAAGAGATCATATTAGTGTGGGGGGTAGGGGCTGGGGGTCACATGACCTTCCATAAGTCGTCCACAGTTCTTTGGTTGGGGTTGGTCAGGTGGAGGTAGTTCAGTAAATCCTCTGCACTGAATCAGCTGGATGTCTGACCCTGACTGGAACCTGAATCTCCCTTTATTCTTTAGGTTAAAAACATTTGACATTTCTATTCCTCATCATTACAACTCACCAACGGGCGTATTATAACATCCTTGGACTTTGAATGGCAGGGAAAGCGTGCAGATAAAGGTCACATGTTCCCTTACAGGGAAGCGAGGGTCAGAAGTGTTGTCCTATCAGGCGGCAACATCCGGGTCTGAAAAGTGAAGCCAATGCTGAAGTGCCTTAAACCTGCATTCTTTCTAACAGCCAACAGGGGGCGACTCCTCTGGTTGCAAAAAGAAGTCTGATTGTATAAAAGTCTATGAGAAAATGAGCCTACTTCTCACTTGATTTATTACCTCAGTAAACATTATAAACATGAATTTATGGTCTCAATCGCTAGTTTCAAGTCTTCTTCAATACAGTGTGTTTTCAGTATAGCTTTTTGGAAAGTTTGTTCTCTTATATCATGAAAATAGTTCACCGAAATGTGTTTCTGAAAACATTTTATGCTAGAAATAAGCCATGCAGTTGCTGAATCTTTCTGTATTTTAGATCGACAACGGTTAGTTTAAAAGTTTCTCTGGAGTTTCCAGAGATGGCGAGTCACGCTGGACTATGGCTGACCCGAATGCTTCAAAGCTTCGACCATTGCCATGGTATTCGACCTCCAAATCAGTATTCAAATGCTTCATTTTTTGTCTTGTTTTCCCTAATCTGTATCAACTGGCCTAGACCTCAACTTTATGCAAATGAGGAGCGGCCAACGTGATGCCCCGTCTCTCGGATCGCGCCGCCACGCTACCAGAATGCATTGCAGAGCTGCTTACATAGACAATGAATGGGAAGCCTGGAAAGGATGGAGCCTGTGGACACGTACCATTATTCAGTGTTCGGTTGTACTTAGCTCCACCCTCTTGCGTCACTTTTGGTTCCAAATACCCAAGATGGGGACAGCCAAATTATAACTAGACACAAGGCACTAGACACCTGATTGGACGAACGCTTTCCCTTGGGGCTGCTGCTCCCAGCTTTCAAATCGGACCCAACATGGTGTCTCCTTTGGAAACTTTCTTCTCTTATATCATGAAAATAGTTCACCGAAATATGTTTCTGGAAACATTTTATGCGAAAAATAAGCCTGTTTTTATTTTAGATCGACAACGGTAACTTTGAAAGTTTCCACTAGCGGCGAGTCGCGCTGGACGCCCCTAAAGAAACTTTAAGCAAATGAGGAGTGACAAACGTGACGCTCCGTCTCTCGAATCGCGCCGTCACACTACCAGAATGCATTGCACGGCTGCTTACATAGACAATGAATGAGATGTGAGGGAAGGACAGAGCCTGTGTGGACATGTACAGCGTTCGGTTGTACTTAGCTCCACCTTCTCGTATCACTTCTGGTTCCAAAAACCAAGATGGCGACGTCCAAAATGCTGAACTCAAGGCTTCAAAACGGCAGTCCACAAACCAGTGGGTGACGTCACGGTGACTACGTCCACTTCTTATTTGCAGTCTATGGTTGTACTCCTGGCTCGCCATTGAAGGCATTGTGAGAGCCAGCCTTGCAACAGTTGGATATTTCAAAGCTACACAGTCTGCGACTCTATCGGCCTAGTTTTGACTCCTCAGGAACATAGTTGTAGCCCTGCTCTCTGGTTACCATGTGTAAGGTCTTAACAGCAGCAGCTGTGTCAACACCAACAGTCAACATGAGGGCTGCCAGCCTCACCTGTCCGTAGAGGGCCGGAGGTGATATTTCAGCTGCTCTTTCACATCTCAGCTGCCTGCTGAAAGGGACTAACAAACATATTGTGCATCCCTTGCCACTTGCAACGGATATGAGGCTGTCGCAGACGCGTCGACTGTTAAGACACGCTGTACTGTAAGTCGTGAATATATCTGTTATATAAATGCTGTTGACAACAGTAGCCTGTTCCTGGGACTCTTGGGCCAGATAAAAGCTGACGGTGGAGAGAGTGAATCTCTATAAGAGCTGGGAGGCATCGTGTTTATCAAGGGATGAGGAAACGGATATAAAACTGTTGCCTGTAGGAATTTAGCTTTGAATGTCGTGATCTAATATGTATGACTTCTAAGCTGAAGAGAGAGCTTGTGTGGACACGGTAGGATTGGACCTACCTTACAGGCTTCAGTGTTTAGCCCGTCGCACTTGAATATTAAACTCGTCGCTGATTTGCATTCGTGTGATGCACGCTGCACAGGGGCAGCTCGCTCTCATCGCACAGCTCATGTTTTAATCAACATGGCTCCCACAGTGCTATCTACACCACCATCCCGAGCCCGTCCCTCATCCCCCCCCCCTACACATGCTAAGTCAACATGTGTTTGATGATCGTGTTGCGTTCATATCTCTCGTACTCCTCTGATCCCTCCTTTGATGCCGCTCTCTGTGACTCTCTGTTTATCTGATTCTTCATTGTCCCGCCATCGCTCCCGCAGGCCTCACTCAGGAATGTGATGCCGTCTGGTGTTGTTGTACCTGACTGTACCTCTGCACACATCTGTACACCAGATGTTTAAGCAGTTAGCGCTTCACTTCAACCAGTGAGACCACTGATCCTCTCAGGTGTGGTATTTATTAGTCTCACTAGTGGTTAGAGGGCGACCTGTTGCAGTTGATTGATTCGTCTTTGTCTTAAAGCAATACTTGAGTTTGTGGTAACCCTGGAGTGCCTTGATGTATATTTAGTGCTAAGCGCTCACTACTTTTGGTGTTTTTGCACTTTGTCACACATTGTGGCTCATATTGTGATGCCATTTTCTTTTTTCCTTTCTGTCAATTCTCTTTCTATAGTTGGCATCTTTTCTGTTTCAGATTAACCATCATAACTATTGCTACTGAATTGTTTTTCTGTTTAGTCCAAACAAACAGCAACAGCTGTTGTTGGACTTTTTTTCCACTGAAACACCTAAAAGATTTATTGAACTGGATACACTGTAGGTTACACTAAAGTAAGACTTAGGTACTGGTACTTAGGTACCGACCATATACTGTATAGATGGACGACGCGTCTCCACTTCCTCCCACTGTACAAAAGTGAAGCCAAAATGTTCCGCATATGGGAGCGGCCATCTTGAGATTCTGACGTAATTTGGAGCCTGAGTCTGCGCAGTAGTGATCAGGGGCTGGAGCCAATCACGAGCCGAGATGTTTTGGCTTTCATGTCGTCCATCTTTAGTATTAAGTATGTAGAGTCACTAAGTCAGCGAACTGACTTAGTAATGTCAGTTACACAGCAATATTTACTTGCTAATGTTTGCTAACATTAGCCGACATTAGCCTCTGGCTTGTAGCAGTGAAATCCCCCCGAGTGTGTTGACAACAACAAAGGTGGGTTTTTATCTCTAATGAATTTAACTTTTCATTTGTAAGAGGAAGAATGGGTTATTTCTTTGTAATGCTTTTAAGGTGCTAAATATGAGATTAGGAGCATTTCTATTGCCTCCGCAAGGCTCTCTACATGGGGACAGTAGCTGTAACAGTGCTGACAAAGCTAACAGTGTTAACCGTCGGTCGGTACGGCGTTATCAGCTGTAACCGCCGTATGAGAGCAGTGCAGAGCAGCGGCCGTGAGCTAGCCAATGAGGCACGCTCACATGCACTAAAAGGCACCTGCGGCCGGCCCGGCGATGTCAACAAAGCGAGGAGAAGCTTGCATTAAAACACACACACAGAGGGAGGGCGACTTCATTCTCTGCTCAGGTGGACATTACTCCTCTATATATTTACATAGCAAATAGTTGTTTGCTGCTATATTAATGCTCTGGGTATCGTATAGAGCACCTTTCAATGACTGTATCATGTCAGTTGTAGAAGCAAAAATGAAACACTAGTTAACCCAGAGCACTGAAGTCAAAGGATTGTTGGTTTTATAAAGATATACAGGGCACCTTTTAGTGAGTGAAAGGGATAGCACCCAGCTTCCAAGCAAATGTTTTGCTTGCTGGACAAAGCCATTCTTTAGAGGCACGGCAGCCTTTTGGCTCCAGCTGCCTGGCGACCATGCAGATGAATACCAAATGTCTCTGTCTGTCTCGTCTTGACTGCTTCTCCCACTGGGTTTACTGCTCAGCCTCGCCGTTCAACACTGAACAGACACAACACTGCCTTGTGCATTCCCAGGTGAAAGTCATTCTCAGTATATTAGATTCACTTAAAATCGGATTATCACCGGCTCGGTTTTGTGTAACAGGGTTCATGTGATGAGCTTTTGTCTTGAGCGGCGGTCGTAACTCTGCCACTTTGTTTGTGTGAGAGGCTCCTACTTGTCTGTCAATGGGAGGTCAAGCATGCTGGGGGTTTTCACACGTACAGGAGCAAACAGCAGTTACTGGTTCAGTTCCAGGACGGGAGCCAACGCAAACTCAACACAAGTATTTCAAGTATGTCTTCACACAAAGTGAGCCTTATTCTTTTAAGTTGTTTGAGTGAGGAAAACAGAGCAGTATGTCTTACTGACCCCTAAAAAGCTGCTCAATTATGTGCAGACTTTGAGACAGCTGCTCAGAGCAACTGATAGATAAATGTTTCCTTTTGAAAGATGGCAGAGGCAGTCTTTGGACGGGTAATTTTCAGCCCTCGAGGACTTCCGTCTAAGATTTGAGGGTTGAATGGAGTCGTTTTATGATTTAACTCGACTGGCAAGATGCTTGTTTATGGCAGCAATTTGTGAGCAGCGTTGAGTGAGAGGCTTTTGGCAGAAAACGCGATCTCTATTTTTGGATGTCAAGTCTCTATTGGGTATTAGGGAAGAGGCTTTGTTCCTAATGAACCTCTATTATGTGGGGAAAAGTGAACATAAAACGCTGCTCACAGTCGATAGCATTTCTTGTCTTGTAGGTTTTTCTTTTTATGAGGCCTTGTTCAATGTTAGACAACAGATTCCTTCTCTGCTCTGATATGCAAAAGCTATAAAATATAGTAAACATAATTCCATGCAGGTTCATGTAAACCTTGATTATTTATTACAGCAGGAAACTCCGCTGAACATTGCATTTTCATTCCTCGCCTCTGTTATTTATTCCATCACTTTGCTTCTGGCTCTATTCCTCTGGCTCCCTCTCTTTGTAGCTATTGAGACATAAAACACTCCGGGTTTAGGTTTCTCCCTCTCTGTTTCTGTCCATACATTATTAATGTTACTTTATCCTGTCTCATTTCCTTCTCTTTGCAAATTAATTGGTTGCTAATTGTGTCTGAGAGCTAATTTTAGAGTATTACTCACTTTCAGGATGCCTTAAGGTGTTAAGTTAAATTATCATCAGACTTTTATTGAACTTTTGATATTTTATAAATGTTCTATAAAAAACGGCTAACTGCATATTATTGATATGGCTTCATATAATGTCCAATATGGGATTTATTAGGGCTGTCCTCGACCAAAGAAATTCTTAGTCGACTAACACTCATATGATTTTGTCGACTAATCGATTAGTTGATTTAATCGACAGATCTGTAAAACCGAGTTTCTCCACAAAGAATCACACAAAAGGTACCACTTTAAAGGCTCAGACACACCAACCCGACATCAAAGAACTAGCGGTGATGAAGGCCACCAACTGCGTCGCCTAAAAGTTGCACTCGAACACATCGCAAAGACTACAGCCTACAGACTATTCATCATTCTTCATTCGAAAAGGGAAAGCGGAAGGCCGAGGACGGCGGATATAAAGCCGTTGTTATGATACGTACATGAAATAAAGCGGCGTTTGCCGACCATTTTCACACAACTCTCACTCACCACTTAGCTTCATTCCAGACGGCCATGTCGCTGTCAAAATATCCGTGTATTTTAATGATCAGATGACATGAAGATGAAAAATGAGAAGAGCCTTCTGTGTTTTTCCTCTTGACTTTACTCGTTTGCTTGCTTTCCTCACGTCCGTTTCTCTTCTCGTGCACTGATTCGTTTAAGCTGAACAGCCAATCAGAGTGATTTTTCTCGCCGACGGGCGCCGCCGCCGATTCAACATGCTGAATCGGCCGAAAAACCTCCGACACGGGCAGACTAGAGCCGACGGCGCAGGACACACCGCAAAAACTAGGCCGACAGACGCTCACTGACGGCCCCAAACTGTCCGACGGTCGGTGTGTCAAGGCCTTCAATCTTGTGTTTACCAGAGATGTGCTCATAATTTTCTTGGAAATAAGCCATTCAGCATGAAAAAAAGCATTAAAAATGACTAATGGACAAAAGAAATCTTAGTTAACTAAGACCATGACGACCGGTTCGTCGACTAATCGACTAAGAGGGGGCAGCCCTGGGATTTATAGTGCTTTTAATGAAGCTGTTGCTATTCTGATAAGATTTTATTTTACTGTTTGACAGATTGACTTTCAGCTTGTTGAGTCTCTGAAAATGTGTACAGTATATATTTATATTTTACAGTCACAGAAAAATCTAAATATTTTTCTACTATTCTTTCCTTGTTAAGCTGTATTGGTAATGTGTTTTAACCTTTTCAAGCATTCAGCTTTAGACACCTGAACAGAGGTGCAGTAGCTCCCCCTGATGGTACCTGTTGTAATCTGATCTAGGAGACACACATGCTTATCTACTGCTGACCTGCTAGAAAACACATGGCTGATACTGCAAACATCTAACCCTGAATATATTTTGTCTTCTTCATCAGGTGAGGGCGTGGCTGGGAGCGAGAGTTGTAAAGTCCCCAGAGTTACATCACATGGAGGTCAAAGGTCATCTGATCACGTCCATGGGTTTGGGGGCTCCTGGTGAGTACTAATGACTCCTCAAGGTGTGAAGACAGACACCTTCGTGTCTGGACAAGCCTGGAATGGCTTGTGTGTGTTTTTTTTCTCACAGTTCAACAGAAGGAAAACAAGAGTGTTTTTTCTCAAGGAAACAGCCAGCTGAAATAACAGCTGCGTGCGTGAAGGCCTTTTGTTCGCCGTACTGTCGCCACAGCTGTCAGACAATCTTATCAGAGTGCTGAGGAACTCTGAGCGGTCGTCATATTGTGGGAAACAGACACTTGTGAAACAGTAGAAACCAAAACACTGCATTTTTAATTTAAATAAGAATATTTCAATCCTTTACATCTGCATTCAGGTGATTTGGCTTAAATGTCCAGCCTCCTGTTGTTAAAGGAGAAGTCTGTCATTTTTCTATATTTTTCTTATGGTCAACAAATCCCATGAAGAGACAAACCAACAATGTGTTAGTCCATAACTTTCTGAGTTTCCTGTCAGAAACCTTGTAGCAACTCATAATGAAATGATTCAGGGAGTTTTTTAAGAAATTTCAAAGAAGATATTTGCTAATTATCATCTATTTATCAGCAGACATGGATATAAATCATATCAATTAACTTTGTATTATTTTTCTGGAAATGTATTAAATAAATTACCAGCTATTTATTACTGCTTATTGGGAAATAGTGGAATATAATTATTAAATCATGTTTATAATAGATATAGAATAATAATAATAAAAGTCCAGAGTCAAGTCCCAAGTCAAGACAGCCAAACAAAGCAATTTTTGATAGATTTTGAGGTAAATATTGGGGTAATTTGGCAGTAATTCCAAAGAAATTTCAAATAGGTTACTTGCTATTTAGTGAAAGTGAAACTTAACGCTTGTGAACACAAAGACAACTACACGTTGTTGGTTTCAGGCGAGATGCAAACTCCAGCCTCCTGGGTGAAAACCCTGTTTTATATAATCTATTACCCCCAATCTCTATATGGAGTTTCACGCCATCTATACTACAGAGCCTGACTTCCCCTTCTGTTCCTGTCATAATTACCACGGTCGCTAAAGGTCGCTGTTGTCTTCTTTTATACTTTCTTTCGATGATTGACCATGTTAATACGTGATAAAACTACTATTGGGTGTAGCAGGGCCCTACTGACCCACATCTATGGGGCTTATAACCACCAATAACACCTATTTAATGGCCTGATAACAGTCTAATTGGCTGAACAGTGTTATGTTGGCCTGACTCAAAATAAATTACACCTTCCATGTACGAGGTACAAGGAACATGTCACCTGGTGCAACGGTGCGGCTCATTGATGAGTTTTTAATAGTTTTTGGACAACAATCGAGCTCCATGACACGGAGGAAAACTTTATATCAGACTTTGGATACACTGTCAACACTATATTCATTGTTCATGTTTTCGTGGGATTTGTTGACCATAAAAAATATAGAATATTGCCAGCCTTAAACTTTAATTCAGTCTTTCTGAAGATGTTTCTATATATATATGTGTATCTGTAGATGTTAAAGGCTGCCAGGACAGCAAGCTGCAGGCTGAGAGGGTTGCAGCTCTGCAAGAGAGGAAGCAGGCCCTGGAGGCGCTCCTCAACACCAGAGTGGGAGAGCTCAAACACGTCTGTCTGCAGGAAGCAGTGAGTAGCTCTCACTTCACTTTTGAAACATGCATGGCTCACACTCAGGCTACAACATCCTCTCTCCATACACCTCAAGTGTTAAGATGACAACTGCAGCATGTTAGTTTGTTCAGTTACTGTGTTTTTACTAAAGAGCCTGCAGGTAAGGCTGGGCGATATGGCCAAAATCTTCTCTCACGATATTTCATATCTCGATAACTATATATATCACGATAAAGCATGTTTTCTGGTAATTCTATAAACAAATAGTCTATATGACATAACCACATGGTAAAGCCAAAGTATTAAATACTTGACAAATGAAGGTATAGAGTGTTTTCTAATTTAATTAAGAACTTTAGTGCAAAATGAACATAGCACTTTCAAGTGAAATTAGATAATTTTGCTTTTCATAAATATTTCCAACTGCACACTGACTATGTTTGCATGCATGCACACATAAACACAGAGTAATCAGATTAAGAGAATTGTTTGGTTCATAGACTGTATATCAGAAGTGGACGTAGTCACTGTGACGTCACTCATTGGTTTGTGGACTGCCGTTTTGAAGCTTCGAGTTTGGCATTTTGGCCGACGCCATCTTGTTTTTTTGCAACCAGAAGTGACACGAGAGGGTGGAGCTAAGTAAAACTGAACGTTGATTAAGACATTTTTAGGTGACCAACAATATTACAATTAACTTTCATGAACTGAAAACACTCTGTGAAAGGGTTAAAGTTCTAAGATGAAAACATGGACAACTCCCAGACAAATAAACTATAAAGTATACTCTGCTTTATGGTCTATTTGACTCTAAATGGGACCATAATTTACTAAATGAACATCTTGCTGTATTGAGGAAGACTTGAAACTAGCGATTGAGACCATAAACTCATGTTTACAGTGTCTACTGAGGTAATAAATCAAGTTATAAGTAGGCTCATTTTCTCATAGACTTCTATACAATCAGACTTCTTTTTGCAACCAGAGGAGTCGCCCCCTGGTGGCTATTAGAAAGAATACAAGTTTAAGTCACTTCTGCATTGGCTTCACTTCTCAGACCCGGAGGTTGACCACTGGTTTGATCAGATTTTCAGAGTTAGTATGTGCTTGTTATCATTTTGGACGACATATATATCACGATATCTCGGTAGATGATTTTATCACAATACGATTCCATTGAAAGATGATAAATTATCATATTGAATTATCGCCCAGCCCTAACTGCAGCCTATTACTACTCATAGCATCATTTTAATCATTTTAATGTTCTGTAAATTTGAACCTCTTGATGTAGATGCAACAGGCAACCAGTGATATTTTTTCTCATATAATATTCAATGGGTTGCATATTAATATATTTCTTGATTGCTCCAGAGAACCTGTCAGCACGTCTTAATGAAGCCACAGCTGCCTCAGCTTCTCATTAACAGCTGTTTAACACATCTCTATGTTTTCAGCTGGATGTATAGTTACCCGCTCTGTCTTTGTTCTCTATTCTTGGATTCACAGGTTGTCTACTCTGTTTTCAGTGTAGCTAATTTAGACTCATCTGCAAATTTATTCTGTTTCTGCTTTAGAGATAAATTATGATAGAAACGTTATTCCATCTGGCATCTCTTTCGGTGCAGTCAACTATTTAAGTGGTTGTTTTATTGAGACTTGAAGTAATCTGTTAAGTGGTATCATTTTATGTGACACTTTGGACCTCGCAGGCCAGTGAGAGGATGGCTTTTAGTTACTGGGGGCTAATGAATGTCCTCTGCAGGAGCTGACTGGGAAGTTGCCACATGCTTTCCCCCTGGAGACGGGAGAGAAACCCCCACTGGTGCAGCGCAGAGCTGGCCTGGCGCCCAGCACCAAGGCAGAGGTAAGTCAACACCTTGAATATCAATAGTGTTTACGCAGCAGCTGTAACGCCGTGTGTACTTGTGGTCTAACACGGCCGGCTGTCCCTGGATCTGCAGGATGAGGTTGCCCAAAGAAAGCAGATGAAAGCCATCTTCACCGGTGCTCTGTACCGACACTCAGAGTCAGACCGAAATATCCCAAACAGCAAGAGGACAGTTCATCGGGGTTGTCACACAGGTACAATCACAAAGCACCTAAAACCATGCACCCAATTTACTAGCTTTGCATTCATTGTTTAGCAAAGACATCAGATGTCATGCTGCATCATCTGTGACCTGAATGGTTTGTTGTCTTTCAGAGGACACTGTCATGTCAGAGAGTACAAGCTCCATGTCAGATTCAACATCCCATGACAATGGTGAGTCAACAGACTGTCTGTCAGCAACTCTCTGGTGGATGCTCTATATCCATGTTCATAATGAGCTTAAAGCTGCAGTCGGTAACTTTGAGCAAATATGATAAAAGTTATTTTTTATAAAACTGTCACTACAGTGGAAACCAATTATAGTGATCACGTCTGTCTGGGTCAAATTGATCACTATAAGCGGATGATTATTATAACTGAATTTTTGTTGTTGTGCATCATTCCTAATGCAGATTTTCATTTAATTGACATTTGTATATTTATTACATGAATACAAAGTAATGAAACGGACCGGTTCGCTATTTACTGGCTCGCTGCAAATTCTTCTGTCTTTTCCCTCACCGAGGGTGGGGCATTGTCGATTTTGCCGTCTCTGTAGCGCGAGCGTGCATGCAGAACGGTGCCCTTTTTCCAGGGCTCCTCGTTTTCTCACTCGGTAGCAGCATGGAGGGAGACGGGCGCCGGTCGGCATGTGTGCCCCAGAGCCGGTTGAGGATCGGCAGTGTTTCACTTTGGGGGCATTAGTTGACCAGGCATTATAAATCCACTTGACGAGGGTGCTTTCCTCGTACGCATTCGTTTTTCATTAATTTTCCCGTCATGATATCAATGTGCACACAGCGCCAGCCTCAGGTAATCCAGCCGGAAAGCAAACGGTCTGCAAGGCAAAGTATCAAGGGAGTAAAGTAAAAAAACAAACAAAATTCAACTAACGTAAGTCTAATGTAGTTTTAAAAGGTTTTTCCATATGTTGTCATGTATGAAAAGACCCAAAATGAACACTGTAAGCAGACTACTTGATAACTATAAGCAAATTATTTAAACAGCATTTGTATAGGAATGATTCTATCCCTAGCTTTTCGATCCATATAAGCACTTGATCGCTGTAACCGTGATCACTATAAGCAGTTTCCATTGTATATCCTGACAATAGTGCATGAGACAGATAATCTGTGAAAAAAATCTTGTTCCTCTGCCTCCTCCTGTGCTCCTAATAGCGTTTGCAAGTTTCCACCACGCCCAAAACAAAACAACCAATCAGAGCCGAGCAGTCTGTAAAATGAGAAAGTTCTTGACCCAGCCACCATGTTTATAACAGTCGAAACAAAACCAAGCACCGCCCACCGGCCGGAGCAAACTTTCTCAGCTAAACAGTACACTACAAGATGATTCTGACAACACTTGAGGAGGGAAATAGGCATTACAGTAACAGAATATTGATTCATATTTGATCAGCGCTGCCTAGATTGACCGTTTGATCGGAGTTCACGAGTTTCACGAGCAGTGATTGACAGCTGCTGTCGAGACTCCTCGGCTCTGATTGGTCGTTTCCCTTCGGCGCTGTGAAAGCTTAAATAATATAAATGCCATTAGGAGCACCAGAGGACACAGAGGAACATGATTTTTTCAGATTATCTGTCTCATGCACTACTGTCAGGATATAGTGACCGTTTTATTAAAAAAAAAGTTACCGACTGCAGCTTTAACTAACGCAGTAGGCAGTAGAAATAGCACAATGTATTTGCAGTCTTTTTCACATTGAAAATACATAACTTACGCTTAGCGGGTGGGAGGCTCATTTGCACTTCTGGTGTTCAGACACCAAACAAGAATATGCAGCAGCCTTTTAGTTGTAAATCCCAAACTAGCAGACTTGGCTTGTTGTGCTTTTAATGAAAGTGATCATTTCTCTGTCGTCTGTGAGCCATTAAAAGATAAGTTCTTTGTTTTTCTTTTCCCATAAAGAGTCCTCTCCCAGTGTGGTGGCTGACCAGCGCTCTCTATCTCAGCCCCGGCTCACCGTGGGCAGCCCCGACCACAGGATCAGCAGGAAGCTGTCGCCGGTCGAGATTTACTACGAGATGAGGACGCGCCGCAACTCTGTCACGAGCTCTGTTAGGTACTTTTCTTCCAGTGACGCACATATAATCGTGATTGTTTTCACTAATGGGTGATGAACGTCAAATACATCCACGTCCTCTTGTGTTCTCACAGCCCGACTCACTCTTTACCAAGAAGTGCGTCTAACATTGAAGGTAGAAGTGTTCCAGCTACTCCTCTGTTGGCCCGAACCGCTCCGATCAGCGTTCACGTCAGGTAATCTGTGATGCAGCGCTGCTTCCCACTGGGATGACTGTGTTTGGAAATGGCTTAATTACTTAGTTAAATGCAGACACAGAGTCAGGGCTGTAACAACGATTAGTGTCACATTTAGCTACCAGCAAGGGCTCATCGTTTGGTCTTTACGCAGACAGACTGTGTCTCTTCTTAAGTGATTTTTCTGTGAAACGCAGTTACATGGTTTTGATTAAAATTGCTTTCACTCACTTTTATTTATCCAAAGTTGCTCCGAGTCCGCTCCTAAGTTGTTGTTGTGCTCATCCCTGCCATAGGTCGGATGCGTCGGGTGGTAACGGGTTGAAGCAGTGGTCTGGCAGCCTGGATGTGCCCTATATGATTCCACTGGCCCAGGAGGGCTCTTCTTCCGACCGCCGAGGCTGCCCTTACAGCTCCCGGGCCAGGCGCAGCAACAGCTCCGAGGCCCTGCTGGATAGATCGAGCCTCCCCGACGATCCAGCTCCCAGAAACGGGATGCCCCCCCGAGGAGGGCCCTACAAGAGCTCAGAGACACTGACTGATGGCAAGCTGCGACACATTCACCTGGGCAGCCCCGAGAGACTCGTTGACGGCTCTGTGGACCAGGCCAAAATGCGTCTGTCCATGGGCGACAGAGCGGCCGGCGGAGGCTACAATGAGCTACTGATGGACTATATCTGGGGGAAACAGCAGAGGGTGCAAGTGCAGCACCCACTGTACCAGTCCACAGGCAGGATCTGGCAGGACATGTCCTCTCCTCGCTCCTCCACAGCGGCGGCGCCTCCCCACGCCAACGGATTTTCCCATTCCCAGGTGAACCTCCCCAGCGCTGCACCTCCTTACAGCCCCATGGTCCTCCGAGGGTCCCAAGCTGAGCTGCGCAGGGTCAAAGTCACCAGAACCAAATCTTGTGGACCCTTTATTCCTTTGCAGCAGCATCCCCAGGATGCCATCCTGCTGTCAGCGTACGAGTCTCCCCTTCCCGCCTCTGGCACCACCACATCCTCCATCCCCAACCTGCACCCCTACCAGACCGAGCTGTCTGGCCCCTCCTTCAGCCGCAGACCCCCACAGTTCTCTCTCCCGACCCCAGAGGACTCGACGCGAAGCTTGCATAAAGCCCTGGCTCTGGAGGGACTGAGGGACTGGTACCTGAGGAACGCCCTTGGCTATCCTCCTGCTGCCTCAAAGGGCCACGAGGCAGGGATCTCTCGCCTCTCACACCCCCACCCGCTGGTGCACCAGGCCCAGTCTGTTCAAGGTGAACCAGCCAACCTCCACAGGTCTCAAATACCCCAGTCAGCCAGCTTCCATGGTCATCCGCTGCATGGAAGGTCAGTATTTTTATTTATTGTTTTAATCGTATTGCTCTTACAGCTGTATGTCTATTGGTGGGAATCATCATCAGTGACTACATTTACATGCCCAAAATATTCAGTTTTTTACCCTTATTCCGAAAAAGACAATATTCCTACTAAGCTGTTTGCATGGCTAATGATAATGAATATTCCACTAATAGTCCAGTTAACATGCAGCAGACTTATTCGACCGTGTGAACACAGCCTCCCTCTTTCATTCCTTCAACCACTTCCTTGAAAAGGTTGACGTTGTGATATTTGTGCATATACAAAACCTGATGATATCCAAGTCTTTCATTATGTTTAAAAGTAGGTGTGTCTCTCCTTCTGACCAGAAATGTGGGCTTTTCTTTTGGGCATGCATCTCTGCAAACTGTCGGCTAGTTGGTTTGTGTACAACGCACAGAGCTGGATGTAAACAAGCAAGAGGCCGTGTATCGCAACCTGCCGTAAAAACCCCAATTGACAGATTCTGAATACGCTGTATACATGTCCGAAGAATGCTCCTAAAACCTGAATAATATCGGCATATCTCACGTCTTAATCAGAAACTGCTCCATTCGGAATAAGGCCTAATTCAGATTGTCCAAATGGAATATGGTGTTTACATGATTCTGTCAAATTCAGATTATTGCCATATTTGGAATATTAGTGGAATATTAGTGTGCATGTAAACAAAGGTCGCGTCAATTCCACACTAACATGCTATTTAGTACGTTAAAACAGTATGTGAGATATTTTAGTATGTCCGAAACCTCAGTATGAAACCAGTAGTACGTGAATTGCATACTATTTCCGGTGAAATATTACAGTATGCAAGCAATGGACACTATGGCGGCATAAATATCCCACAATGCAATGCGGTAAGACGACAACGTTCACAACAGACGTTGATGAACAGCTGTGTAACATCAATAACGCTTCAATTTAACTGTAAGTATAAGATTTCAGTTTGCTAGGCATAATATATATTTTAAATTATTTCAGACTTTGATTCTCACAAATCATCGTTTTGGTCACATGAGGTTGGCACAGGTTACCATGGTTACGCGTCTCCAACCGTCAAGGAGGCTCTCAGGAAGTGATGACGTAAATAACTGCTCAGTGCGTCCGAAAAGATACAAACTACTGTTTATTCACACAAAAGTATGTTGAAAGATAGTACACATATTGAGTATGTAGTGCATAGTAGGCGATTTCGGACGAAGCCATAGTCAATGTTGTGAGTTAGAATTCATACACCATAAAAAAAGAAGAAAAAAAGAAAGAAGCCTAAAGCAATGGGACTTTTCTCTTTCATTATTGTACATTGTTTTGTGTTTGACGATTACATTGCACTCAAAGCAGAAGAACGTTGTACTATACAATAAATACAGTATTTACCACTGAGATTTGCTTAAATATCTTTCTCACTGTCATCAAGTCTCCCAGCAGACAGAGGATGGTGCTATTATTCTCACTCTATTCTCAGCCAATTCATCTATCATCCTGTGACCTTTACAACCACGGTTGTTTTATTTTTGTTTGTGTTTGTATTTTTGCGTGGTCAGCATTATCTGCTGCTGTCTGCCTCACAACAACATCCAGGCTCTCAGATGTCTCCTCATCACTCGTAGGCTTCCTCGAATTGCCTTAAGTGGCCCATGAGAGACAGCAGTCACAATTACAAATGAAACATTAACAACTCAACAGATAAAATGTGAGCATACATTAATCGGCTTTTTTAATTACCACAGGGATTTTTCCCCCTTCCTTAAAGGGATAGTTTGGGTGTTTTGAAGTGGGGTTGTATGAGGTACATGTTCGTAATCAGTGTATTACCTGCAGTAGATGACGGTCAGCACACCCCCAGTTTAGAGAAGCAGACAGGAGTTACCGCACGGAGGCAAAGCAATGTACTGCTGTGGACGGGGTAGCAGCAAAACATATTTTAGCCACCAAAAAGAAAATATCAATATTTGTTGATAAGTGTACAATAAGTGTACGCTATATTTAGAATATTTTTGCCGGTTTACCCTGCCGTCAGACAGCCCTTTCCGACGGGGAACTGAAGCTGTTATATCAATCTATGGTCTCGCCAAAGCCACCAGACTCCATTGAAAAAAACTGTAATTTTACCTCACAGAACACGGGAGTAGCTGGTCTACTGCTGCCCGTGCTATTGCAGCAGTAGACCAGCTGCAATAGCACGCTGGTCTACTTCTCTTGTTTGTGCTATTGTTTGTTTGTGCTATTGTATGACTTTGGTGAATCTGAAGTAACCAAATGGAGTCTGGTTGGAGCATAGATAACGGCTTCAGTTCCCCTTCGGAAACATAGACTGTATAGCTGTCTGACGGCACGGTAAGCCAGCGAAAAGATTCTAAATATAGCGATATTGATTTTTTTTTTAGGTGGCTAATATATGTTTTGCTGTCGGCCCGCCCACAGCAGTACATTATTTTGGCTCTGTGCAGTAACTCCTGCCTGTTTCTCCAAGCTGTGGGCATGTCGACTGTCATCTATTGTAGGTAACACACTGACTGTGGATAAGTACCTCATACAACCTCACTTCAAAACACCCGAACTATCCCTTTAATTTCACAGGAATTTTATGAACTTTCAAGGGCCCCCCTCTCCAAGCTCCTGACCATGATTCATGCTTTTTATTTCATGAAGATGTCTTCTCTCTGTGGTTTTACCCTTCTGCACTTCCTGCCTCTTGTTTGTGGAGTGCTGTATTGATTTGTCTCGCCTCCCCAACAGGTCGATGGAGTTCTCTCTCTATCAGGAGACTCCTCATCCACAGATGCAAGAGGCGACCCCAAAGGAACCCAGTGCAGACCCAGGCACCCTAGTCTGAAGCAGCAGAACACACACACACACTACATTATCTGAGCAAAAACACTGTAGCCTCACACACACACACACACAAGTTGACACAATGTGACCTCAACAGCAAAGCAAAACACGGCAACCTCAGCAGAAAGAGACTGGAATATAATGACAAACTGTAGCTGTACAGTGTGAAAAAAGCCTTGGCAAGTTCCCCGTGTTCTAACTGATCCCACCAGTATATGAACTTCAAACCCAGTATTCCCACAGAGATGTGCACTGGAGTTGACTCATCTAATAACAATATGGTCATGCTGTACAATATATCGATATTTCTGGTCCAACACGAGCAGTGAAATCCTTCCTATAATAACCCTGAAAAGTCTCCCGAGATATACTTTTTTACAGAATATATACAACTCTAAAATTACTATTTTGTATCTTCTGAGATATAAAGAACAGCTATATTAAAGAGGTAATTTATTGCTCATTAATCTTGTGATATACAAAGATGTTATATGAGCTCTCATCATCGTTTGAAAAGTATTAATACATGCCAGTGAATGTGTGTTTGTAACATAAACTGTATATATAGATGGACGACGTGTCTCCACTTCCTCCCGCTGTACAAAAGTGAAGCCAAAATAGCCCAGTTGCGGGAGCTGCCATCTTGAGATTTTGACGTCATTTTGAGCCAGAGTCTGGGCAGGAGTGACCGGGGGGGCTGGAGCTGCGGTATCGAGGTCCCTCCTACACACCCGCAAGAGCCAATCACGAGTCGAGCACGGCCACAGCTTGTTAGCGTGAGACACCTAGCTGCTACGTTAGCACCTAGGTAGCTGTTTTGCTAGAAAGACACAACAACTCACCATAATAGTTATGATCAAATTGACACGTGACGGTTATGGAAGGTTAAAGTTACATCTCCTCTTTGGACAATTCCCGAGTCTCAAACTGCGCGACTACTTCCCTCAGAACAGCTGTCAATCACAGCTGTCAATCATAACGTTTCACCCGCTTTTTATAGCATCAAATAACTAATTAAAACCAAACTTATCAGAAAAAAATGAGCATTTGAACATAGATCAGCGTGATAAGAACTACCTAAAATGATTGAAACCATCTTTGGGAAAAATATATTTGACGTTCACTTTGACTTTTTAGTTTGGCCCATCCGCTAACACGGAGGGGGCGGGATTTATGACCTATCCTGCAGCCAGCCACCAGGGGGCGATCGAGATGTTTTGGCTTCACTTTTGGGTAGCTGTCATGTCGTCCATCTTTATATTCAGTCTGTGGTTTGTAAACTATATAAAACACAAAAAAAACATGCTTCAGTCTTCATCTGCCGTTAATTTTACAGCCATTTGTATTTTTCCTGTTTGATAAATGAAAGGGGCCATGAACTGTAGTGTGCTGGTGTAGCAGACGGGAGTGCCTAAATGTTTTCAAAACTAAACGTTGGTTAGAGACCTTTAAAGTGCTTTCTAATAATCTGAAATGTTAGCATTAAGCCTTTGTGAGCTAATCAAAAAACTGGAAGCAGTTCACGATGTCACTAAATTGGAATGATGTCATATATATTGTGATTTTTCAGTATGTTTTCTAGATTCAGCGTAGTGCTGGTCAATAAATGTAGCTTTCTCTGTGCTGACCTTGACAGAACAATTAGACCAGTTTTAGGACAAACCTGAGGGCTGTTATGAAACCTACTGTATGGCAGTAGCACATGACTGTATGACATGTTTTTTCTGCATTTAGTTGTGGAGGATTTGAGTGTCATATGGAGCACTTTATTAACATCTTAAGCCTTAATTCCCTACGAAATTGTCAACAAGAGAGATGACAGACAGGGTTTATAATTGGGAAAAAAATAAGGAACATCTACTGAAGGTCTACCTGAGAGTTAGTCTGTATATAGCGTGGATTGTACTGATGAGTTTTATTCCCGTACTAACGATGTAATTTTTAAACTAACCACATAAATATGTAATCAAAAAATAACCTCCCCGACTCTTTCTGCCCCCCCCAAGTGAGCACTATTTAATTGGTTGTAAAAAGTGAGGTTGGCGGTGTGAACAGAATAGTGAACTGCTGCAGTTTTGAATGACGGTGTGAGCCGGACTCATACCAGTAAAATTTGTTAATGAGAATTCATGCTGGCTGATTTTTTTGTATTTGTAATGCTTTCAACTCATTTAATGTGCTTGGTTTTGTGTTGTTTAAAAAAAAAAAAAAGACCTTTGCATTTTTTAATATCAGAGTAGTTATGTGTCATGATATATTTCTAAGTTTGTAATCAGAGTCTTAATAGCATTGTACAGTGTTGTAGTACTCAAGATCGATCTTAGTATTGACACCGGTCCCAAGACCACTTTTTGAAGGTCTCTGTCTCGCAATCGACCGCATTTTTACTCTGTCTTGTCTCGGTCTCGGACCAGAACCAGAACTGCGGGGATGTCAATAAATTGTCTATGCATTGTCATTTATTTGTTAAAGTCATTAAAGGGATAGTTCAGTTGTTTTGAAGTGGGGTTGTATGAGGTACTTATCCATAGTCAGTGTATTACTTACAGTAGATGACGGTCGGTGCGCCCCAGCTTTGAGAAACAGACAGGAGCACTGACACTGAAGCAAAGCAATGCAGTGCTGTGGACGGGGCCGGCAGAAAAATGTATGTTAGCCACCTAAAAGAAAGGTCCACCCAAAAAAATAAATATACGTTTAAGTGTACGCTATATTTGGAATATTTTCAGCGCTTTATCTTGCCGTCAGACAGCCCTTTCCTTCTCCTTTCTGACAGGGAAATAAAACTTATTTATGCTCTCTCCAAAGCCAGCAGGCTCAGATGACAAAAACAGTAAAGATACGTTTCACTTTCAGTTCAGTTCGCCGTTGGAAAATATTCTAAATACAATAACACTTAAATGGATATCAATTTTTTTAGGTAAGCCTTTCTTATAGGTGGCTAAAATACGTTTTGCTGCCGGCCTCGTCCACAGCACTGTATTGCTTTGCTCTGTTGCTGCTCCCCTGTCTGTTTCTCCAAGCTGGGGACGTGCTGACTGTCATCTACTGTAGATAATACACTAACTATGGATAAGTACCTCATACAACCCCACTTCACACCCAAACTATCCCTTTAATGTGATTGGATGTAAAAGTTCCCGATTCAAATGCAACCATTAACATGACTCATTCCTAATTTGAAATTTTTGTCACTCTTATTGGCTGTCACCCCTCCCCGTCCTCCTTCACACGCACTCCAGAAAGTGAACAAGGGAGACAGAAGAAGCTGTGGCTGTCTGGGAGGAGATTTGGCTATACCTAAAAACACACAGCAGCACTGAGACTGGCACTGGTCTGGTCTTGACTTGGTCTCAACCCCTCAAAGTCTTGGTCTTGTCTCGGCCTCGATACACTCTGGTTTTGGTCTTGACTACAACACTGACATTGTAAACATCAGAAAGATCAGAATAATACATGAAATCCTCAAGGAAACTGAAAGTATATGTCTTAGTGTACACAGAGCATTTTTAAGTTACCCCCCATTTAATGTACTTGATCTGTGGCCATCTTAGGACTCATCTGAATGTAATTCTTTATGTCATGTCGTGGTGTTGTTTTCTACTCTGTTACAAACTGTAGCGCATCGTGAATGTTACCTGGTTTCTTCTGCTGTCTGATGTGTTCACATCCTCTCAGTATCCAGCTTCATATAGAGCTTCTTCCAGCTGGTTTAAACCTGAAATCAAAGACCAAACTGCTGTGCACTGGGGGTCGTAAATGTATTTTTCATATAATGTACTCTGTTCAAGTTGAAAATGAATGATATAAATTTAGCTCTAATGCAAATTTATTCAAACTATATTATATTTATGAACCTATAACATTTTGTAGCTATCTACTGTAGCTCTTTCTCATCAGTGCGGGGATTGGTAATGTGTGTTAAAACCACTTCATTCAGCAGTGTGACGTGTTAATATTTGATTCTTTCTTTTCTTTTTTTTTAGATATTTAAATGCAGCTGTTTTCTCTTTCCCTCCTCTCTTTATACCCAGGCCTATGAAATAAGACTAAATAGGCCAGTCCTTTACTGTATGTATGAGATTGTGCATTCATTCTACTAAATAAAGTGTCATGTTGAAATCAACACAGAATGTCTATTTATTCTAACACATATGTAATAGTGGAAGCATACACAGTTGCAAGGCCCTGAAACTGGTAAAACTAAGTGGAGTGTAGCACTTGCCCAGAAAATACTGAAAGGTTCACTATGATATTCAGAGCATTAATATAGCATCAAACAACTATTGCCGATGTAAAGACATAGAGGAGTAATGTCTACCTGAGCCGAGAATGAAGTCACTCTCCCTCTGTGTGTGTTGTAATCAGAGCTTCTCCTTGCTTTGTTGACACCGCAGAGAGCCAGCAACACATGAGGTCACCATCTCTGAAGGCTGTCTTCAGAAAATGTGACCCCACTGTACCTATCTTTTGCTTTTCTTTTAGAGTTTTATGAATGTATCTTTAAATTAAAAATATTAAAATACTTTTTTTTTTTATCAGAAATGATAACCTCATGTGTTGCTGGCTCTCTGCGGTTACAGATTTCGGTGTGCGTTTTGTGCATGTTCATACATGTGAGCGTGCCCTACTGTCTAGCTCACGGCCGCCGCTCTGCACTGCTCTCATATGGCGGGTACAGCTGGCCGTACCCCCAACGGCACCATTGTAGAAGCGTAGCACCGACCCTCCGGTTCCCCCTCAGGTAGACACTGCAGCCTTGTCAGCACTTTTGCCGCCATGTTGAGAGCCGTCTGGAGGCAATTAAAATGCTCTCGCATTTAGCACCTTTAAAGCGGTAATAGTTCACTGAGTGTTAGGGAAGCTCAATTTATTATTAATTATTTCATGGTGAACTGTAGTATTTCTAAAACCTGTAGGCCTCCTCCTGGACAGACAGCGGAGCTCCTTCTCCAACAGACTGATTCAGCTTTGCTGTCACAAGGACCGATTCAGGAAATCGTCCCTGCCCAAAGCAGTAACTCTCTACAACACCTCACCTCTGTCTAACAGAGAACTCTCAGCTCTATAGTTGCTGTCTCACCCATTATACTCCATTCTGCTCTAGTCCTGCAATAATCTTGCACATGTTGAATTTGCACATTGGTTTACTACCTCATTTAATTTTTCACTTATAAACAAAACATTGTAACTTGCACACTTTGCTAAAGTATATGTTATTCTATGTTTACATTATATATTTTTTATGCTATCTATCTATCTATCTATCTATCTATCTATCTATCTATCTAAATAAAATAAGATAAAATAAAATAAAATAAGAGAATGACCAACTCGCCCCCTCTGTAAATAGATTTGGTAGCTACATAGTGTTAAATGTTGTCAGAAACACAGCAGCAGCAGCAGTAGCAGCAGTCTGCTATTCCTGGACCTGAGTCTTTATCAGTCTCACTGAACACAGTGAGGAGGAGCAGAGCACGCGGCCTGAGTCCTCGTGCCAGGCACGTTTTATTTCCCGCGTTACAAATATTAAAACTGGATATATCACACACACAGGGGGTAAGTAGGCTCCTCCTCTATTGTTGTTCAGTATTTATTATGAGCGAATAATGACTTTTTGTACTTCCAAGTCTCATCGTTAAAACCAACAACATGTCCTGAACGTATTTAGTCCAACTCTAGTCGACTTCCTGCCAAGACCTTCAAAATAAAACTCACGTTAGGGTTGACTTGGTGTCGCTGTGGGAGCAAAAACAACAGAAGTAAATGAATAAATGACATGTAGGCTATACGCAGTATACAACATGCATTTTTATAATATGAGACATGTTAACGTTAAAGTGGCAGTAGGCAACAATTTTTTGGCAGAATTTGGCAAAATTCCATAATAACCTTTCAGCATATTGTAATTCAAGTGTTCTGAGAGAAAACTAGACTTCTGCTCCTCCTCATGGATCTGTTTTCAGGCTTTAGAAAAATCTTGCCCGTGACGGCAGATTTTGACCAATCACAGGTCATTTCAGAGAGAGAGAGCGTTCCTATTGGCTGTGCTCCGGTCATGTGACCAGAACTTGGCTTCCTTCAACAGATTTTACAATGGCGGCCGCGTCACAAACTTTCTCATTTTACAGCTAAACAGTAACTACAAGATGATTCTGAACACATTTGAGGTGAGAAATAGTCATTACAGTAACAGAATATTGATTCATATTTGATCAGCGCTGCCTAGTTTGACCGTTTGGTCGGAGTTCGCGAGTGATTGACAGTCGGCTCTCATAGACGGCAGCTGGCAGCGGACCTTGTTTTCCTCCGGTAAGTGAAATCCTTCAGATGCCGTTAGGAACACCGGAGGACACAGTAGGACACAGAGGAACATGATTTTTTCAGGTTACCTGTTTCATGTACTACTGTCACGCTATAGCGGCCGTATTCTAAAAATAACTTTTTTAAATCATATTTGTGCCGATATCGCGCACTGCAGCTTTAAAAGGCTTGGCTATATAGGTAACTATCAAGCTAACGGTTAGCATTTCTGAAGAATGTAAAAAGTTTAGCTAGCTAACATTAGCCGTAAGCCGATATCTGTAAAGTGTCACGAATTGTAGACAAACACAAGGTAACAACTGGAAAAGTAAAATAAACGCTAGCTTAGCAACATGAGTATTCATTTGGTTCACTTAAAGTATCACAGCTGTGTGAAAAGGAGCTGTATGTTGCTGCAAGATTTGTACTTTTTACCAGCCATGTTGAACAGCTGTTGTGTTGAAATCTGTTCCTCTGTCGAATAGTGTTTCCCTCCTGTTAAAATGATAGAACTCCGGTGTTTTTTTTTTTTTACAGCCGCTGACACCATTTTGGACAGTTTATTATATTTATAATATTTTATTGTTCAACACAGGCCATTTCGGTAGAATATGACAATAGAATAGAAATAATTTAGTTTTACTATTGTACGGCACTTTTTAGGCAGACATTTACTGGTGTCCGGTCATTGCTTTTAGTCCAAAATGGCGTAAGTTTAGCTCTGCTGCTGGGCGCTGATGTAGCAATGGAATGAACAATTGACTTTCACTTCTTGGCAATAAACGTTCTTTGGTTAGGGTTAGGGATAAGGGTTGGTTCAGGTATAGGAAGGGGGAAACACCTATTGACGGGAAACATTACTCGACACATCAACTGTTAAAGCCAATAGTTTTGTTGCCGAAATGTAAGCTCTACATTTTCCATTAACCACCTGACCACTTGAGTGCAGTGAGAGCTCAGCTGTCTGAAACACTGATCACTTTACTGTCTGAATTCATGTCATGAATTAATTTGAATTGCCAGCCGTTCATTTTTTTTTGTTTACAACTGTGGCAGCCACACTTAAGCCAGTATCAGGAAGACTTCAGTTGCAGCTGGGCCAGTGTCAGGAGTCAGGACAGGAGCTATTTACGTTGACATGCCATTCATCCAGCTAAAAATAAAACGCACACATTCACTGCCCCTTTGAAATGTCATAGCAAACCACCTCCTGCAATCAGGGACTAAAAGCACAAACTAGCTGCCAGAGATAAACAGCTAGTGTTTTAGAGATGTTAGCATGATTGAAGAACTTTTGTTGCATTTTTGTTGCATTTTTGTTGCAGCTTTCTCTCTGCTGTCATCTGGGCCCATCTTCAGCTGTGCTTGAACTTCTTCAGGCCCCATTAAACATGTCATCTTCATATGCTGCTGCTATATCAGCCCTTCTTCCACCAGTCAAAAACAGCCTTCACCCGTCCCCAGACACAGGAGGGAGTCCTAAACCTGCCCACTGCCCTCCAGCTGTACGGATACGTCCTCATTCACCTGAGCCTCTGGGATCTTATGACGAGCAACAGGAGAATCCTGCAGACTACGGCATTGGTAGGCAGCACCCCAACACCAAACTCCAACACACTTCTTGAGATCTTTTCTCTCATGCAAGGCGGTTCATTGTGTTGCAGGTGGTTACTACTCTGTAGAGATTGGAGAGATTTTCGTTGACCGTTACCAAGTGGTTAAAAAGTTAGGATGGGGTCACTTCTCTACTGTATGGCTCTGCTGGGATATGATGTAAGTACAGGTTTGACCTTTTGATTTTTCATATATAACATGATAACATAATAATATACTATAGAGATCATCTAATATGATATGAACATAACAGTAGCTAACTGCCATAATTGTTTGCATGCAGGAAGGAGCATTTTGTGGCTCTGAAGGTGGTGAAGAGTGCCCAAACATTCACAGAGACGGCACTGGATGAGATCAGACTTCTGAAATGTGTCAGTGTGATTACATTGCTTTTGTTTTAACATGCATACTAAATAGTTTTTAGTCATTTTAGAGTACTCTTACAACGCACAATGCTCTTACAAAGTAGTAGATCTGGCTAGAAAGGTTGTGGAGCAGGGAGATTCACTAATAAGTGAGACTGGTAATTGTTGCATAAAATGCAATTCCTGATGTAATTTCAAGATCTCTAATAAGAGACATGTTTGATATTGAAAGAAGTGTATCATGGGGAGAAGACTGTGATAGTTTTATTAGAGATAAGGGCAGAAATAATGCACTGTATACACTGTATGTGCGTGTGAGAAAGACAGGGTGGGGTACACAACATTTTGATATACAAAATTAATATGTAATAGCAGCTCTCAGTCTTGGTAATATTACCAGTGGTTGCTCAGCCTCTCTGCAAAGATTTTTTATACACACCAATATGACTGTCTTTATCATTTTTATACATTTTTGTTGATATTGTAATATGATCTGACCATCAGGTAAGGGACAGTGACCCGAAAGATCCAAAACGTGAGACAATCGTGCACCTCATTGATGACTTCAAGATCACTGGAGCTAATGGAGAGCGTATCCTTATATCAAGGTGGTAGGATTTTAACACAAAAAGATTGTGTCGATGTGTTTTCGCCTTCTCCAAATACCCAAGAAACTCTAAATACCCGAGCTGTACAGTATGAAACAAGGTCCTTAATCGCTCACCAGATGTGTGCATGGTTCTGGAGGTGCTGGGTCACCAGTTGCTGAGGTGGATCGTCAAATCCAACTACACTGGCCTCCCCTTGCCCTGCGTTAAGAGCATCCTCAGACAGGTGCCGAGCAACCCTTTATTCCATCTTAAATCGCCTCTTTCAGCTCTTTTTTTTGAACAGATTATCTTCTATTTTTGCTCCTCGCTGACATGGGGTTGCTGTGACAGTGACTGTATTTTTCATTCCTTATCACAGGTCCTGCAGGGTTTAGATTACTTGCACACCAAATGCAAGATTATCCACACAGACATCAAGCCGGAAAACATCCTCCTGAGAGTGGATGAGGTTTACATTCAGAACCTGGCGGCCGACACCAAGCTGTGGCAGCTGCCAGTGTCCCCTGCTTTCACTGGCTCCACAGGTTAGTGATGCTGCATTAGCATTATAAAGGAATGTGTGTCACAGGAATATGTGAGTACCAGGCCAATGGAGGTGATTAAATGCAAGGAAAATGTTCACTGCTGTTGCTGTTTTCACTTATTTCCACATTCTGTGCCTCTTTTCGCTGCTGATGTTTTCACTTCCTGCCAGTGAACAGAAGCTCCAGAGAAAAACAGGTGTGCAACCTGAAATGTGTTCTTCTGTTCATTGTTATTTCACTGACTTTATTAGGATAGTTGTGTTTTGTTATGATCGCATTATGACGTCCGCGTTTCTGCTGTGACTTCCTAAGAGTTTGTCCAACGTGTTGGGGAAGCTGACTGGGGTTTTCCACACTCTTGGGGAGTGGGTAAGATGGATGTTGTGTTTTGCTTTTGCACTTTAACTGCATCTTGACAACATCTACAACCTGTAACTCACTAGGACATGTGAAATCATGAAAAGGCAGGGCGTCGGACATGCACCAACTGACTTTGTCAGATTAATGTCCTAGACGAGCACACTGCATTGACATTTCTGTCGATTCTGACTGATATAATCGCGACTGAGGGAGCCATATCTGGAGTTAAGTGTATGTAGGACACAAATGGTCCAGTATTTGGCACCCTTCTGTTGGGTTTTTCTATAAAGGTAGGAACCTTCATTCAGGTGACAGTTGTTGCTAGACGGAGGAGGAGTACAAATAGTTTTTAGGCTGTCACGCCAGGTGAACGCTGTGGTTGTATTCTGTTGACTGTATGGAGTTTTTGGACATCGTTGGTTATGATTGCTTGTGTGTAGCTCATTGAAGACACATAACGGCGAGAAATTAATATTCCAGCAGAAGCAAGAACGGAAGTTGGACTCTGTTATTTCACAAGCCACTACTAAGAGATGCTACGGCGAACACGTCAATTACAAGCCCGTCTATGTAGCCCCTCATCGGCTGGAAGTTTTAGGCTTAGCCGCTACGGTGACTGTGATGCTCAAGAAGGAGGAGATTCGAATCCTTAATCTACACACACATTTATGATGTTAATAATACAGTAATTTCACCCCACCTCCTACAGTTATGTGAGCAACACAACTAATTCTGACAAATCATTTTGTTGTCTTATCAGAAAAGCAAGCCACAAAGTAGTTTTATTTTATTCAGGGTTAAATTGGGATCTGTAGATACAAGGAGCTCTTGTATTTGAACTTTAGTGGAGTTTGGGAGACATAGTAGGTGTCTACCATTCTCATTCTGCTGCACTTTTCTTTTTATTACACTTTGACCCTAAAGAGACAGCAGAAATCCCTTAACAATATTGTACAGTTTACAGCTTAACTTAAAAAAAATATTTTTACGAGCACATTCTGCATTGCAGTCAGGACAAGTGAAGAGGACATTACCAGAGTCGAAAACAAGAAATACTTATATTTGTACTGGACAGTTCTTGTATCTCATACTAAAAAAGTATCTATAACTATCACAATATTTTGCATGGTGACAGGTTGAATTTCTGCCCTAACTTGCTAGCTTGCTCTCTTGGTTTTGTTGTGTCTTGTAAGCTCAAAGGGATTGGACAAGTAGGGCTGTGGAGGGGGTTGCTTAGGCTTCTGTAAGACGACACAACTAAAGATTTTGATGTCCTTCCAACGACCGCTGTTGTGGTTTCAAAATAGCTTGTTGTTGGCAACCTACTGTTTTACAGCATGAAGAGTAATAGCTTCACAATTTATTCTTGAGATATTAAAACATGGATTTCATGTAAAGCTCAATAGGCTTATGGTAACTACACACGATATGCATAAAAAAAACTTTGAAAATTTGGCGAAAGAATGCATGGCTCAAACATGCAAAGATTTCAGGATGGTCTGTAACAGTGTATTAGATATGGTGGTAAAATAATTTTTCTATTTCAAATGGGGGGGGGGCCAGGCAGGGGCCGCATGCGATTTAAGGGGTACCAAAAATGTTAAGCACAACTAATACATACATCAGGAGGTAGAGCGGTCGCCCACTAATTGAAAAGTCGGTGGTTCGATCCCTGGCCCCTGCGGTCTACATGTCGAAGTGTTCTTGGGCAAGATACTGAATCCCAGATTGCTGTGAGTGTGTGTGTCAATAGCTGTGTCTCAAATTGGAAACTTAATATTATAGAGGCTATATAGAGGCTTAATATTCCAGGGGCACTGGAACCCTCTGGGACCCCCCTAGAACCACCCCTGAAAGAAGTTGATAAAAGTTCCTAAAATACTTATTGCTTCTTTATTATGTGAATGTTATGTTGAGTGCTTATTGATGCTACTACATAGTGGCTTTAATTTGCATGATTTGCCTTGCATGAAGTTGTGATAGTTCATGAATTGTTTTACTCGATGCTCATCTCTGATTGTTTGCCCCCCTGCAGTCCAGCAAGGTCTCCAGGAGCCCCATTAAGCGACTGACAAGAAAAGACAGAAGTCGACGAGGACAGGAGAGCGCATCTGACCACAATCAAAAAGACAAGCTCCACGTGTCGTTCTCTGATGTCACCGCTCCCTCTGGCACCCGTAGCTCCACCTGTCACTCTAAGCTCACGGGTCCCAACCTCAAGTTAAGGAGGCGGACCATGCTGCTGGAAGACGGACTGGACTTGGATCCACACCGCCACAGAGACTCCATCTGCTCGTGGCCAGACCTCAACACAGATGCTCCTGTCTCTGGCTCCAGATCAGTGTTATTACATCAGACTGCAGACAAAGAGCTGCCTCCTCCTTCATCATCCTCTCCCCCTGGTCAGTCTCATGGCATTGTGCAGTTTGTTCCTCTTCCTGTGGGAACTTAATGTTTACAGTTTAGCACTAATCTGTACCTTTTGTTAGTGTGTTTACATGAGCTAATATTTACATAGTATGTTACTATATAGAGCATCCATCAGTACACTTTATCTATCCTGATCTGATCTACTCAACTATCACATTACTTTGTTATTTTAGGTATCGGTGACTCGGATGTACTCCTGGACCTACTGAAGCCCGCGAATGCTGATAAAATCCTCATCAAGATTGCTGACCTGGGTAATGCCTGCTGGGTGGTGAGTGATTATTTAACAAGCAAACGAAACCTGAAAACTTACAAAATTACAATTTAATACAGTAGTTTCATCTTCAAACTAAAAAGCTGTCAGTAAGTGCTTACCTCCTCCATGTCATCATAATCCTCCTTAATTTATTTTGATAATGGAGCATTCTTTAATCCTTAATCTTTATTTATGCATCAAAATACACATAGTGAATCAGGCTGATTGACCATGATTTTGGGGAAAACCTAAATTAATCCTGCATTACACTCTTGAGTTACATCCGTCTATATTTATCATGCAAACAAACTGCTTTGGAAGAAAACAGCAACAGATTAATAACTGAAATTAATTTCAGGTTTATCGAAATATGTTCTGTATCAAACCAAGTGAAGATTTGATGAAATTTGTAGCGGCAAAAAATAATAAAAGGATTAAAAATAAAATGAAAATCTGCTCAGCTAGAATGGGTGGGATCTATCCTAAAAGATTAGTCTTAAATCAAGAAGTCCAGGATTAAAAATGTAATTTTTCTTCTGCACCTCACAGTTTTTGGAGCCATGAAGCAACTTGTGAGGTGTTTTATGAATGGCCACTGTCAGGCAGGCGAGTGCAATCTTGGCAGAGAGGGACAGTTCAGTGATTTATTGAAAAAAAAAGTTACGATCAGTAACAGGTGGACCCAAATAGAGACACAGAGTGTTGGGTTGAGCTAAGCTGGGCAGGCTGTAGTGAGTGAGAGCGTGGCTGGTGTGATAGCTCGGGGTTATGGTGAGGCTGGCCGGCATTATAAGTAAATCTAAGCAGCACAAAGAATTAACTCTGATTACACTAAATAGAGCAGACAAGAACGACTAACTATCACGGTGGTGGCAACAACGAACTGGTGAACAGTGAGTGAAGAACCGGGGTTGATATACTGCAGAGTGATGAGCTTGATGGAAGGCAGGTTTGGGTAATCAGTGTTAACTGGAAGCCAGGAGGGAGCCAGGAGAGGAGCGTCATGCCACACAGACACAGACAGGGCCTTTCTCAAACCAACCCCTACACCCTCTCCCTACCTACTTCCACGCTGTTTGCGTGTTCACGTGGAGGGTCCGCCGTATTCAGTGCCATCCCAAACCAATTAGCGGAAAGTAGAAGGGGGTTATAAAACCCTCTAGCAGCGAGCCTGCATCGATGCTGACTTACTGGCCTCATGCAACAGCGTTTTCTGTTCGTCATGGAACACGCTCCGTACAAATGTAAGTTCCATGCAACTACCCATACAAAAGTAAACTGCTCACATTTAATAGTGTCGTACAGACGTTAACAACTTAAGGTTACATTGTATTTAGGTTCAAATCTAACCTTGTCTCGCCTAGAAAACTGTAGACGTGTTGATTTGATTATAAAGTGTCTTTCTCTGTATATTGCATATTCTTTTAATTCTTAATACTGTGAACCTTTGCACATCCCCTCCGCTTGATACGAAACCATGGTTACGAAATGTTACGACAGTTTCCGTCTGAGAGAGGGAAGTTCGTCCCAAAGCTTGCCGTTGTATTTATACACCTTACAGAAGGGTGCTCCATTCAGCTGTGAGTGTGACTACAAACGGAGTTCACTCCGTCATGGACTGGGAGGGTGTAGGGACCGGTTTGAGAAAGGCCCACAGACAAACACAAAGCAGGGGAAAAAATACAGGGAAACACAAGGAAAACCCGGAGTCACGGCCGTGACCGTGACAGTGAAGATACATAAGCTTACTGGCACGGGTAGCAAGTCCAAACAGGAGTTACTGAGAATCCACGGGTGAACAGAAATGAGGCAGGGAAACGGTACAGATGAGGGTTCAGGAACAGGTGGCTGGAAAGCAAAGCACGAAGCAACATTGACAATCTGGTGTGGAATGGGTGTAAATGAGCCGTTAAATGTACTGCAGGGCTGATGAGGCAAAGTGGAAACAAGGGAGCAGGTGGTAGTGAGAGTCAGGTGGGAGAGTCTGAGGGCATCTGGTGGATGGATGGAGAATAGCAATGCAGGGGAAGTCCCCAATGGGAGAGACAGAGAGGCAGAACAGACACAGGGCTGAGGCTGCCGGTATGACAGCCACATGTCTAGTTTATAAAACACTTCCAACTCATCGTTTTTATATAACCCAATGTGACAGTTGCTTTCTGTAGAGCACAGTAGCCATATTTACTGTTTGCCCTCCAGTGAAAAACACAGCTGCCATATGTTTCCAGTGAGACAAGACTGTGTGGGCTGATGTGAAATGTAGCTCGAGAGAGACATACAGTATAATCTAGTGCATTTCAGAACTACCCGGTGGTGGTGGTGGTGGTTGTTGTGCTTCTTATTTCATTTGGCAGAGAAAGAGACAATGATGTTATTTCCTCTGATGACATTTCTCTCTCTTTTTTTTTTTTTTTTGACGACAAATACGACACACTTCTCTAAACTTTGAGGATATCTGCTGATGGACTTGCAGGTTACATACATCTCGCTGAAAGCTTGACAGGCCTCCTGTGCCTAGTTACGGTTGCTAACGTAGGATTGGACAGTGGCCGTTCTAGGGAGGGGCTAAGCGAAGGGTCAGTTTCATGTAGAAAGTTAAAAAAGTTGCAATTAATTTGCACTGACCTGAAGAGGAGTAATGACACTTTTTTGGAGCTTTGTTAATAGTCGTAGGGGCAGGTCCTTTAATAGTGGAAGATTAAAATCTCTTTTTCCGTCAGCACAAACACTTCACTGAAGACATCCAGACGTGTCAGTACCGCTCGGTGGAGGTTCTGATCGGTGCCGACTACGACACACCGGCTGACATCTGGAGCACCGCCTGCATGGTGAGACCAGCACCTGCATACATGTGTATTTTTTTTTTTTTTAATGTTTTTCATCTCTCTTTTTTTCTTTCTTTTCTTTTCAAAATCTTTTTATTGACATTTTCAGCAAAAATTCCCAGGGTTGGGCAAATATATACCACAAAATATCCACAATCTCTTACTTTTTAAGTCTCTTTTTAATCTCTGAAGTAAGATCTTGTTCACTCATGATTCTTCTTATTTTGCCATATATATACAGTATATATGGGGAGTTAATCGAATCTAATGATTTAGGGATGAACACACTGAAATAATTATATAAATTTCGGGAGCATCTTAATTTTTATAGTTTATTTGTCCGGCAAGGGACAGTGTGAAAGGGGACCACTGCAGTAGCAATGTTTTAACTCGATTTAGTACAGTCATGACATTTTCTTGAAAAAGATTTTTGAATTTCTGTGTGACTGTTACTCCCAAGTAGGTATATTGTCTTTCTTCAATTTGAAATACTATGTCACTGTAGTCTAGATCAAATTCTTCTCTATTAAAGGAACAGTTCACTTCTGTGTAGGTTTATCTTGTATCCCGATGGAAATCCAAACTGGTTAAGCAGAGAATGTGGTATTGGTAGAGAGGTTGTTGGATCTGAAACATATAGTAAAAGGTTGTCTGCACATCTCTCCTTTTTCAGTATGTTTCATTCCAGCATTGCTATTTCTAGATGTGTCTCAGCCAATTTCTCTATTCCTTTAGGCGTTTGAGCTGGCCACAGGGGATTATCTGTTCGACCCCCAGTCAGGAGCCACATTCTCCCGCGAGGAAGGTTTGTGTTGTTCACTGCATCTCTTTTGTCCTTGATTAAACTAAATGTGCTTATTATAACACAGTGTGTTCCGTCTCCTCTCAGATCACATTGCCCACATCATAGAGCTGCTGGGATCCCTTCCATCCCAGTTCGCGCTGTCGGGGAGAAATTCCAAACGATACTTCAACCGTAAAGGTAAAATGTACTAAATTATTACAAATACAGTAATACTTTAGAAATGCGCATTTGCTCATCATACGGCCAAATTACCTGCATCTGATATTTGGACTCGGAGACTTCAATTTATAGTCTGACTCAAATTTGTTATGCTTAAGAGGATTTTGTGTTTTGTTTCATGAATTAAAAACTTGATATTAAAGGTACTCTTTACAATATCCAGAGCATTAATATAGCAGTAAAAAGCTATTAGCTATGTAAAGATATAGAGGAGTAATGTCTACCTGAGCAGAGAATGAAGTCGCTCTCCCTCTGTGTGTGTTGTAATTAGAGCTTCTCCATGCTTTGTTGACATTGCCGGGCCGGCAGCATTTGCTTTTACAACTCATTCTCACTCCCAACTCGTCAAATACCGCCGCTTGATCAGTGCCCCTCGGCATCGTAGACCGACGCACGGGGTAACTCTCTTGCGTTACTTTTGGACGGACCAGGGACAGCGTGTCAATATATGCTCGTTACATGCATAGTGTCCTTTCAAAATAAACTTCTGTTTTCAAAGGAAGTTAGGTTTAGGCAACACAACCACTTATGCCTAGTTCACACTACTTGAATTTAGCCCTGACTTTCCGCTCCCCGGCGGTTATAGATGATAACGCTGTACCAACTGATGGTGCCGTTGCGGAAGCGCTGTTAGCACCGCTAGCTGCAAGCGCACCGCTAGCTGCAAGCACCGCTAGCTGCAAGCACCTATAGCTGCAAGCACCGATAGCTGCAAGCACTGCTAGCTGCAAGCCACCGGCTCAGGTGTCGCAATGTTAAAAGCCATGCGGAGACAAAAGAAATTTTATTTTTTATTTGCAAGAAAGAAAACAATAAATGAAAAGTAGACAAAAGCAGTGTATCAGTCTACTTCTTACCCTGTGCAGGACAACTGCGACACATTTCAAAGCTGAAGCCGTGGAGCTTGTTTGAGATCCTGCTGGATAAGTACGAGTGGCCGCGGGAGGAAGCCGCCCAGTTCAGCTCGTTCCTCCTGACCATGTTGGTGCTGCTGCCAGGGGAACGAGCCACAGCTGCCCAGTGTCTGAAACACCCTTGGATCACCTCCTAGATGTACCAGTTCTGTCCTGTTCAAAGCCCAGTGGACCAGCTCTCTGTTCAAGAGCAGGCTCGCACACATTGCACGTGACATGGGACTCGGACAGCTGTGGGATATACAGCAGTAGTCTGGTGCTGGCATCATGAGCACAGCTTTCATATTTATTATCCTGAATGAAGAGCCTTTTCCCAGTTGAGTTGATTGGTCTTTTAGTATTTTAATGGCAGTCACATCTAATTCAGGCATAGCAATGACCAAAAATAAGTTTTGTCTTACTGGAAAACTGCCTTGTTACATGATCACAAAGTTCTTGAATTTCAATAAACTGACATAAGACTGACTTTGTTCTCCAGTAGGTATTTGTAAGAAAAATCCAGACCTCACCCTGAAGAAATGCCTAAGAGCTGAAAAGGTAGTGGTAAACCAGTCTGAGGTATGACATGGATTCACTCAGACAGCACTCCGTCTCAGAAATGTCAACTGGAAGGAATACCCTGGTGACTCACCACGGAAAAAAACAGCTTATATGTTCCAGTATTAAAAACAACAAACTGCAGTCTGTGATAGTAACCTCATTGTAGGTGCTTTTGCAGAAAACGGTGAAAATGTTATCAAAATGGAAATGAGATACTTAGAATAAAATATCAGTTTAAACATCCAGACATAGTGAATAGTAGTGGTTGCAACAGCTCTAAGTGAACCTGAAGAAATCGTTAAAGGAGCTGTGGAAAAAAGTGTGTAGTTAGCCTGTGTTGTTTATTATAGAGAGGCAAAGTCCCGCCCCTTTCGTTGGACCACCATGGGACCTTATTTCAGAAAAAATATGAACGGTAGTCAACGGCGAGAGACAAATATTTTTTTGATCCCGTTTGAATTACGCCATGAATCACACATATGATGTTTGTCAATTTAAAACATAATTTTGCAAGTCAAGAAAGTCTCAGTTTGTTGTAAAACTGTTGACTGTGAAAATACGTAATTTGAAAGACTACACACCCAAAAGTCGCGTAAATGACGTCTCTCTCTCTGAAGCTACGATGCCTGTGTGTTTCGTACTAGTACGTGTACTCACACCAGCAACGGGTCCCGCTCGTTCTTTCTCTTCCCTGCTGATAAAAAGACCAGGAGTCGAAGGATAAAACACATCAGGTGAGATAACTATTCATTTGTGCGTGGAACATAGCTAAGTTAGCTAGCCAGCTAGTGTTGGGGAGTAGTATATCGAGTGAGACGAGAGATGTAGTTCACTGAGCGGTTTCACACAAAACTAAAGGATACTACGACAAACTGCGACTTTCTTGACTTGCAAAATTATCTTTTAAATTGACAAACATCATGTGTGTGATTCATGGCGCAATTCAAACGGCATCAAAAAAATATTTGTCTCCCTCCGTTGACTACTGTATATATTTTTTTCCAAAATAAGGTCCCATGGTGGTCCACCGGAAGGGGCAGGACTTCGCCTCTCTATACCATTTCAAGCCCTTGCAGCCTCTCACACTCAACCATTTAGCAGGTGACGTCAGTCAAGTCCTTGAGGGTTCAGGGTTTAGGGGGGACATTGGGATTTATTTACATGTGCACTTGGACCGCGGGATTTAGACAAAGAGGGTGAGTCAGGCTTGGACATTTTCTGTTGACTGACGTCAAGTCAAGTCAGGTCCTACTTTCATTTATCCATAACATCTGTTCTTTGTCATTCTTTCCATTTAATAAACGTATGGATTTAAGTATGTATTGTAGTATGTATTTAAGTACGTGTCACAGTAAAGCTGACCCCACTTTGAGGATCACTGTTCTAAGCTTACGAAAACACGATTTTTTTGAATATTATATTCCATTTCTGCTAATAGATCCCCCCAAAATGTTACACACTGTTCCTTTAAATACCAAGCAGGAATCACCTCCTTCTATTTTTTTTGCAGTCCCAGAGTGAGAGCGTGTGACCGTTGAGATTAAGTCTGTTGTGCATTTCTTGCATGCTCACATTCAGCAGAGCACCAAGAGGGGGATGGAAGGAAGAGGAGGGAGGAGTTAGCATATATCAAATATTATATATTTATATATACGCAGTTCTGTCTGCTAGAAGACTGACAGATTTTCCTCTAGCAGCAAGAGGAGGTGAGAAGAGGACAGGGAGCACCACCTGCCCACACATGTAAGTCTCATTTTCTGTTAGATTTTAACGAGAGACCATTTAAGAGTGTTTGTTCCTGTGTTGCTCAAGGGAGACCAGTCTGGTCAGTCTGGTTTTAATTCCTGTTTTGGACTTTAGATTTAGTGCCTAACTGACATTTCTGGTGATACCTTTTCTTTTATCTGAAAACTTTTAATGATTTGCATAGAGATGGAATTTGTTAGATCGTATGCACAGCATGCAACTTGGTATTGTGCAAATGTCTCTCTACACAATGATAAAAGATGAAAAGTGTGTTTATCAAGCCATGCCAGGACTATTCTGCTTTTCTGTTTCTGAATCTCTTGGTTGTGTGTACGTTAGGAGGAAGACAAAGTAAAGGTTAAATCCCCAGTGATCTGCCTTTTGTGACACAGCTCTTAACCCCCAGCCAGTTGCCATGCAACTCAAACTCCAAATCACAAGGAATTACCTCAACCACCACTGGTCTTTCACAGTTGCATTATTAGTGCAAGGTAATTCTGTTTCCAGCCATGCTCTTCACTGCTCTCCCACAGAAGGAGCCCTTGTTTAGGATTCTGGCTGTGCTTTTCTCCTCCTTTTTTTTTTGCTCTGTTCTTCCCAATTCATCTGTGCTCGGGAACACACTGATAGGTTCTGTCAGTGGGAAAAGCTGCACACAAAGGACTGTGTTGTGTGCTTATTGCAGTTGATATTAAATGATATCCTGCAGTGATAACACCACAGTGAGATGTGTGTTGGTGTGCAGCTTGGACCTGGCAGCAGCAGCTGATAATGAAAACAGGAGCAGTAACAGTATTGTACACTGCATAGTAAACACCCATCTCATTACCCCAACACAAAGGGAGAGTGAGGGGAGATATGAGAGCTTTCATTTATCTCATGCAGATGTGCAGTTATTGATAATGTGTATGTGGTTCATTAATCACAGCTAGTCTCCATAATGCAGCACCATATAACCACGCTGAATTAATGTGTACGCTCTCTGTCTTGGCTGCAGGATGTGGCTGACCCTTCTTTACAGTTGCACCGGTGGAGCAGCTCTCCTGTATGCTCTGTACAGATGGGTGATCCCCGCTGCTGTGCAGTATCATGGAGGATTGGCGCTGATCTGGCATGATGTCATTGTGCAGTGGATGCTGGACACAGTGACCCAGTCCACACGTCCTCAGGTGTGCCTTCAATATACAGTATCAACACGTTCTCATCCTCTTTGTCACGCCCCTTGGCATCACTTTATTTTTAGCATCAGAACCACTATAGTTAACGTTGGCGACACTTTAGGATTAGGCAACAAAACCACTTAGTTAACGTTCGCATCACTTTAGGATTAGGCAACAAAACCACCACAACTGATCACTACGTTGTGAAAGTGAAACTTAAAAGCAACACATTTTAACACGTTGGAAAACTGAAAGAAATGTTTTCATGGCAATCCATCCAATAGGGGCGAATCGAGTGACCTCCATAGAGCCACACCGCTAGAATGACTAAAAATGAATGTATGTTTTCTCTTGGGGCTTTTTTGACCTCTTGTTGCACATTGAGGATATTGTTGAACTTCATTCCATTTTCACCGTGATTTATTTTAATAAAACAAGTCAGTTGCAGGTCAGCAATAGATTTAACCTGAAACAATAGACCTCTCACAGGTGTCACTAATACCATTCATAATAGCTGCATTATTTATGGTGTCCCACTGCTCTACTATTGTGCATGCTGGGACACTTCACTGTAACAGAGAGGTATTGACGAGCCAAAAGCGCTTTCATCTTTTCTCATTAACAGTGGCTGCTGAAGTAGCTTGTCAAAACTTGTAGTTAAACATAGCATTTTATATCTGTCTGTGAACAGCACCGAGATTTATGGATTTCAGCAATAAAAAGGCCACAATGGTGGAGGAAAAAAAACTACAGACAATGGAAGCGCAAAGTTTCATGCGTAGATGTTACAACATTTATGATGGATGTACAGTACTTTGCCTTAAGATAAGATATTCCTTTATTAGTCCCACAGTGGGGAAATTTGCAGTGTACAGCAGCAAAGGGGATAGTGCAAAGAACAAGAGCATCAGCTACAACACAGTAAAAAAAAAACAAAAAAAAAACAAAACAAAGTGAAACAAAATATGAGCAATTTAAATATAAGGAAATATAAAAATAGGAGCAGTATATACTGTATTGACAATAAGCAGACTATTAACAAAAATTGTATAAGCGGAAAAATGATATTGCATATTATATTCCCCCAGGTTAACACTGTTAGCTCTGTCAGCACTTTTGCAGCTGTTTCCACTGTTAGCGCTGTTAGCACCGTGTGAGAGTGTTGAGAGCCGTGCAGAGGCAATAGAAATGCTCCCAGTCTTTCATTTAGCACCTTTAACATCGTCATATCTGTCTCTATCTTGTGGACTATTATCTCTGTAAATTGCACATATTCCATTTATACTTTCTGGGAACTTTTACACATCCCCTGGACAATATTTTTGCAAATTTCCCCTCAAAACTACTTCTTCTGAAACTGTTCAGCTCTTTCACTTTAAAACAGATAGATAAATATTTTTTATAGTGTTCTTTCATATTTTTATTTTATTTTTCCTATTTTTATTAGGGCTGTCAAAGTTAACGCAAATTCGTTGTAACGCCACTTATTTCTTTAACGCATTAACGCAACTTGTGATTTTTAGGTTGTAGCGGGCTCAGTTTTAAAGCTAGAGTGAAGATACTGGTATCATATGAAACTAGAAAACCTAAGGAATTCATTGGTACCAACCATGTCATAGCTTGATGCAAAGGAGGTTAAATAATGCTCCAAACTTATGCTACATTTTGGTGAGGAAAAACTGTCATGGCCATTTTCAAAGGGGTCCCTTGACCTCTGACCTCAAGATATGTGAATGAAAATGGGTTCTATGGGTACCCACGAGTCTCCCCTTTACAGACATGCCCACTTTATGATAACCACATGCAGTTTGGGGCAAGTCATAGTCAAGTCAGCACACTGACACACTGACAGCTGTTGTTGCCTGTTGTGCTGAAGTTTGCCATGTTATGATTTGAGCATATTTTTTATGCTAAATGCAGTACCTGTGAGGGTTTCTGGACAATATTTGTCATTGTTTTGTGTTGTTAATTGATTTCCAATAATAAATATATACATACATTTGCATAAAGCAGCATATTTGCCCACTCCCATGTTGATAAGAGTATTGAATACTTGACAAATCTCCCTTTAAGGTACATTTTGAACAGATAAAAAATGTGATTAATTGTGATTAACTATGGACAATCATGCGATTAATCACGATTAAAAAATCTTAATCGATTGACAGCCCTAATATTTTTATATATTTTTTTACTTTTATTTGTATGTTCTCTTACTATGCCTTTTGTATGCACCAAACACCAAAGCAAATTCCTTGTATGTGAGAACGTACTTGGCAATAAACCAGATTCTGATCCTGATAAAGGAGAGCCAGATGACAAATATAATTTCTTATTAACTACTTGACAATAAAACCTTTCATATAGTTACATTAGACCCAACATTGTTTCCTGAGAAGAGCTCCTTTGTGCTGATTAATTAGGGCTGATGCTTCTTCATCTGTCCCTAATGAAAGCAATCACACTAAAAAAAACCTTCCTGCCTTAATGTGTTCTGATCACAAAGTGTTCACAATGTGGCTTAAAATGAACAGATAACAGCAGAACATTTGCAAACCTTAACTTCACATTTTATACTCACATTTTATACAAACAGTTTGCCATGAAATAGTTGTATAGATGTACGGCAGGATTGTAGCTCACAGGTCAGAGTTGAGAACTGGAAAGCTGCTGGTTTGAATCCCAGGAATAATTAGTAAGTGGTCAAAGTTTCTTTTAAAACACTCAATTATGGGGCATACTGTGTTTAGACCTGTTTAGACCTCTGCTCACAGTGTGTTTCCTGTGGTCAAACTCAGGCGACTGGGTGTGTCATGGGCGTGTAGGAACTGTAGACTTTGAAAGGGTTGCAGGTTCAGCAAACAAAGCTCAGTATAATCTTCAAAACAAACAGTGAATCAGTAATAGGTAGGCAAACAGACTCACAACAACTACCTAGAAGGGTTTAAACTGCGAGACATGTGCTGTCTGTACAGTACATACAGGCAGCTTAATGAGGTGACAGGAGACAGCTGTGCAGGCAGGTAGCAGGTAACCATGGTGATCAGCTGATGGCAACCAGGAGTGCAGGAGCAGAAACATGCTGAAGAAAGACATTATAAACATTATGGTCATTCATGTACAGTTCTCCAACCATATATTTTGTATGTTTATAGCAACATACTTCTGAGACATTATACAGTAGCTGGCTAACAAAAACTAAAACAAAAACTACTGTAAAACTAAACCATACTGAAAACAAAATGAAATCAAAAGTCAAAACTAAAATAAAACAAAAATTATTTGAAAATTCACGACTATTATAACCTTACTCTGTACCTGTATGGACACGAAAATAATTATCAATGAAACATGTAAAAATGAATGTAGCTAATGTTTTCAACACTATTAATAAAATGAAATCAAAAAAAGATAGGGAGGGATGGGGCGTCGGGCAGCGTTGTAAAGGGTAAAAATGAAGGCTTTACATCCAGTATTATTGCTCCTTAATGCTATTCTGTTGCATCTTCTTGGGAAAATCCCCATAGGCTCTTTTCACAGCAGCCATTTTGACATGTTATAACAGGGTAAACACAGGTGTAATTGCTAAAATTAATTATGGCCCCCCAACTCATTAGTGTGTCACAGCGGTTCCCGTGGGCCAGCATGCACAATACCAGGGCCCTGGCCCACCTAAATAGAACAGTGCCATAATTAATGTCATTAATTTATTAATTACACCTGTGTTTACCCTGCAATGACTTGTCAAAATAGCTGCTGTGAAAAGGGCCTATTAAAAGAATTAGAGGAACAAGAGGATAGACACCAACGAATGGGGCCTATCGCTTAAAGGTGTGGTCACAACCTGGCAACCCAAAAGTTCTTTTATGTATGCTTATTAATCATCTAAAAAAATGTAATGAGTGAATAATTAATGACGGGTTATTAGCAACACTAAAAAGACAGTGACATAAAAAAATGCTCTGTTGTAAAGTGTAGTTTTTTGTTCTCCCTGCAGCGTCTCCTGGGTGCAGTACAGAAGAACGCCACTAGAGGGGACCCTCGCAGCGTGGTCCGAGCCATCGATCAGTTCTGCAGAAACAAGGAGTGGGCCATGAATGTGGGGGATGAAAAAGGTACGGATTTCTTTTGTGTGGACAATAAGCCACATTATGGGGAGATTTATGCCTGATCAGAAGTGTTTTCTGTTGGTTTTGCTTTTATAGGTCAGGTAGATTTGTCTTGAAATATTATGACTTTATTCTCATTAAATCTCGACTTTATTCTCGTAATATTACAACTTTTTTCTCAAAATATTACGACTTTATTCTCAACATCTCAGAGAACACAGATATGTGGGACATGTTTTAAATGTGAGAGTTTTGAACAAGAGCAGAAATCTTGCTGAAAACACATATGAGCTATTAGTCCAGGGGTTTATAAATGAATTAAAATTAAATAATGGATCATTGGTGTGAATAAGTGACACATTTAAAGAGGTTACTTCCCCAAACAAAAGACATTGAGGAGGATTGAAGAGTAAATGATGCCTACATACAGAATGCCTGAGAGCCTTACTGCATTATATTCCATTATATTTTCATATTTTGAATTGCCACATGCACCTGAATTTTGTTTTCCTTTACACAAATACAGGCATTTCTACCATAAATTGATGGAGAAAAATTCACCAGGATGTAGGAAATTAAATGTTTGACGCTCAAAATTTTCAGGGGGAAAACCCAGAAGTGCCAGTAGATAAGTGCCAGTATTCTCTTATTCACATGTTGATGTGTGTATCGGCCAGTAACAGCAATGTATTGTGACTTATTCATTATTTCTTTAAGCATGTTATACTGTGTCAGTCATAATCAGCTGTGGTTTTATTGATATTATTATACTTGAGCTATGCATCTTCTATAGTTGGCCTATAATACTCATAGTGTTTATATATATATATATATATATATATAAAAATATACTGTATATATATAATAGTTTAACCATAGTGTTAATAGTGCTTTCCTGTGTTATTTGTAGCCTGTAGACGGATATAATTCAGGTTTTAGGAGCAGTGTCCCAGTCAGGATGCTCTTACATATTGTGCTGCAGGATAAAGAGACACATTCTGACTGAATTTCTACAGTGAATAAAAGATACAAGTGGAATGATACAATGTTTCATTAATTCTATTTGTTAACAAATAAAAAAAGTTATGACAAACAGTTATACACTAATTATTTTACAAAAAGGACGTGAACATTGTATTGATAAATTACAGCACCCTCACCCCCCCTCCTCTGTGCCGTGCGTCGGCTCGTCCAGATGCTCCCCACGTTGTTTTTATGTTCATACGGCTTATGAGGCGTGCCACAAAAATGCTCCTGATATGGAAGAGGGCAGAAAAGAGTATCGGCAGCTTGTGAGAAGTGCTGGTGCACAAGAAAATTCACAGTACGTCTAGGAGTAAAAAGAAGAAGTGCCGGTACTGTGTACCGGTGAGTACCGGCCCACTTCGAGCTCTGATTATATGTGTGTTTATGTGTAAAATCATTACCTTACGTGACTCAGCTGTGTGTTTTTGGTATCTTCTTTCTTTTTATTGCCGCAGGCTGCATTCTTGACTCGGTGGTGTCTGAGGTGAACCCAGCCACTGTGTTGGAGCTGGGGACTTACTGTGGCTACTCCACGGTGCGGATCGCCAGCCTGCTTCCCCCTCACGCCAAGCTCATCACTCTTGAATTCAACCCAGACTTTGCTGCGATTGCTCGTCAAGTCATCGCTTGGGCGGGATTAGAGGACAAGGTAAAGCAAGGTGTCTTCTCAAAAACTGAAAAACAATCATTTACATAGTGTGCACAGGTCAGAAGAAGAGGTCAGAGGTCAGAAGGCTGTGTGTTTCTTCTTTCTAGATCCAGTTAGTTGAAGGAGCATCTGGTGACTGGATCCCCAAAATGAAGGAGCAGTTTGGGGTGAAAACATTTGATTTAGTTTTCCTGGATCACTGGAAGGATCGTTACCTCCCCGACACAAAACTGATAGAGGCGAGTTTGTTGTGCTCATTTTATACCGATCAAACTCTTGATTTTTCCGCCATGATGCATGATGCTCTTTGCTTTTTCACCAGGAGTGTGGCCTCCTCAGGAAAGGCAGCGTCCTGCTGGCCGACAACGTCATCTGCCCTGGAACTCCTGAATACCTGGAGTTTGTCCGGAACAGCCCGCGATACGAGAGCCAGTACTTCAAATCTCACCTGGAGTACACCAAAGTGGAGGACGGCTTGGAGAAGTCTGTCTTCTTGGGGTAGTTTTTAACAAGAAAGTGTCATGTTTTCCACAGGTCTGTCTTGGGTTCAATGAGAAGGAGTTAAATCTGTTTTTCTAATATGTAATAGAGGCTATTAACTTGAAATTAAAAGTAACGTGAAGGAATTTGTGGGGTGCGCTTTATTTTTCTAATACCACACAGTAGTGATGGGGCAGAGCAGATCTTTTCCGTGTACTGAATCACTAGAATCAGTTAAGTGAAAAGATTTGTTCAAAAATTTCATTCACCAAATCGTTGAGTGCTTGACCGGAGCTCTGACTGCACTTCATGTAGTCCTGCTCACTGAACTGAAACACGACTTAATTAGGGCTGTCAATCGATTAAAATATTTAATCACGATTAATCGCAAATTTTTTATCTGTTCAAAATGTATCTTAAAGGGAGATTTGTCAAGTATTTAATACTCTTATCAACATGGGAGTGGACAAATATGCTGCTTTATGCAAATGTATGTATATATTTATTATTGGAAATCAATTAACAACACAAAACAATGATAAATATTGTCCAGAAACCCTCACAGGTACTGCATTTAGCATAAAAAATATGCTCAAATTATAACATGGCAAACTGCAGCCCAACAGACAACAACAGCTGTCAGTGTGTCAGTGTGCTGACTTGACTATGACTTGCCCCAAACTGCATGTGATTATTATAAAGTGGGCATGTCTGTAAAGGGGAGACTCGTGGGTACCCATAGTACACATTTTCATTCACATATCTTGAGGTCAGAGGTCAAGGGACCCCATTGAAAATGGCCATGCAAGTTTTTCCTCGCCAAAATTTAGTGTAAGTTTAGAGCATTATTTAGCATCCTTGGTGACAAGCTAGTATGACATGGTTGTTTTCCTTAGGTTTACTACTTTCATATGATACCAGTATCTTCATTCTAGCTTTAAAACTGAGCCAGTTACAACCTCGGATTTTTAAAAATCGCAAGTTGTGTTAATGCGTTCTAAAAATTGGTGGCATTAAAACAAATTTGCGTTAACTTTGACAGCCCTAGACTGAACGTTAAGGTCAGCTTGCTTTTTAAATATTTATTATACTGAAATGAAAACAAGAAATAATAAAAGTAGGAAATATAAATTACAGTGCAAATAAAACAAAAGAAAATACCAGAAAATAAATATATACTACAGCTGTAGTGCAAAAACAAATATTCAATCAAGGGCATAATTGACAAGATATAATACAAATTGAAACTATTAACAATACTGTACATTTAAAACTGAACTGAGAAATGAATGAATCGTATGTAGCACTTGTAGGAAGTGATTCGGTTCAGTTCGTTCCTTTGAACTAATCTTTGGTGAACCACTACCACACGATGGGAGTCTCAATACTTGATGCATCTATATTGTAACAGTAGGCGGCAGTAGTGATACTTTGTTCAAGCATCTAATTGACAGATGATGAGCTGCAAACTGATCCGGGGGCTGCTTTTCCCAGAGCATCAACTCAAATCAATAATAAATCTAATCCAGCTGCATTCTGTGGTGCAGAAATGTATTTTCTGTTCTGATATTTTCCACCATTGTGCCACTGTTGACAGGTGTGTAAAGAGAGAGTGTGTGTGTGTGTGTGTGTGTGTGTGTGTGTGTGGCATGTTACTGTGTGTGTGTGTGTGTGTGTGTGTGTGTGTGTGTGTGTGTGAATCAAATCGCTGCTCATCTAATCTCTCAAAGTGAGCTCCATCATGCTGGGGGGTGGGGAGAGGAGGGGAGGGGTGGGGGTTTCTGCATTTGGTTCAGCTGTATGAATAAAAAAAAAAAAAGAAGTGGGCCAGTCCACCTAGTGCTTTCTTCACAGACGCCTGCATGATAATCCCAATCTGTGGCCATTAGTGCACTGAGAGAACGAGCAAGGAGAGAGTTCAACACAGAGAGAGAGAGAGAGAGAGAAAGTGGGGGGGGGAGTGCCTGGACAGAGATGCACACAGAGGAAAAAGAGCGAGAGAGAGAGAGAGAGAGAGAGCTTTTAAGGGATTTGGCAGTGATTTGTAGAATCTCACTGCTGTAATGTTGCGCTTTTCCTCCACTTTTCTCTGATTCTGCCATGATACTGCACCCTCAAAACTCTGTGTTTTCATTCAGTCTTTATCAATCACAACTTCTCCTGTTTTAGACTATTGTTTTTCAGTGTGTTCTCCCTATTTTTGAGAGTGCACAGCGGCCGTCTGAGATGATAGAGGATTTACTTTTGGTGAGGAGAGGAGAGCCTTGCCTCTAGATATATAATCCCATTTCGGACCATGGATGGAGGCCTGTTTGGAAGAGCTCGTGTGATGGATAAAATCAAGACTGGTCAATGAAGAATGGGCAGGTAAGAAGAAGTGTCTTTACTTGAATTTCATATTTCTTTTTTCCCCCTACCCCCTTCCCTCAAGAGGCTTTGCCTTTTGCCGGGCCACCATTGTAAATAAGAATGTGTTCTTAATTGACTTGCCTGGTTAAATGAAGGTTAAATAAATAAAAATAAATAAATGTCTCTACTTGCAGGTTGCACGTGATGGTATTTTATGTCTGCAACCGTTGTGTGATTTATGCAGTGCTCTTATTTTGAGAATTTTCTCATTTCCAGGAATCCGACTTGACAAGCAGAGCACAGAAAAAATAGAAAGATCTGGTATAAATATGAGTTTAAGTATGTATTGCAATTTGAAAGAGCATGCAAACTGTTATTATTTAGGTTTAACTCATATTAGACATTTGGATTTAATACTAAAAATTTAACAAAATTAAATTGCCCCATAATAAATATTTTCTTTTGTCTAAATTCTGCCTGGAAACATTAAATATATTTATACTCTTAATAATTTAATTATAGTCTGTGGGATGTTTTTGCCCAGTTGTTTACTGTGTGTTTTGTCAATCATCCTCATGCAGATAAAATTAACCTGCTCCCAACTTTTGGAGCATGAAATGCAGCGACGGTTCAGTTGATGTTTTCTGTTTTGCAAAATTTATAGTGTTTTCCATCATCGGCTCTCAGCTCACTGTGATAAAAGCTTCCAATATTCACTCTGTGTCATCCTGCATGCTGTCTAAAGTCCTGTTCTCAGCTACAGCTTGTTTTATGGTGTTTACATTTATAGCTTATATTTTGTCTTTTCTTATATTTTCTCAGTTTGGATCTAATGTGCCAAAAAGGATTGCAGCAGAAAATCTGTCAAAAAATGTCTTTACATATCTTCTAGTGGGCACTGTGCATTTATACATTGTGTTATCTGATAGGGATCATTTTAGTATTTACATGCATTGTTCTTAAAAACCCAAAGAACTGAAGGCGAGACCCCCCAGGCAAAAACTGTTTTTTTTGCACTTGTTAATTTTGAGATTTTGGGCAATTTGCTTCCATAACATGTCCTCTTTCAGACGAGTGGAAAGAAAACATCACCAAAAGTTAGCATTAAATAATGCATTATTTGCATATTTAAACTTCAAATTTCAAAGAACCTGTAATGCTTAAAAATATTGTCTTAATGTAAGTAATCAACTGGGGAAGTTTCATGATGATATCTATTAGTTGTTGTTTTTTTTACCCTATGTCACCTGTAGTATCTTGTAAAATGTGTGGAAGTTTACAATCCAAGGCCGTTTTCTCAAAATTATTTTTTTCTCGGACTCTGAGTCAGAAATCTCGGAATTTCTCTGAGCCAGAAATTCTGAAGGTTTCTACAGAGGGGTTTGTTCATATATCATTCATAGCCTGATTTATAGAACATTTTATTCCTAAAAACATGGAGAAAATAGATTTTTTTTACGGCTGTTGACAGTATTTTCTGATTTAAGGAGTGATAAAAAGAGAGATCGAAAATCCCCTCAGTAAAAACCTTTAACTCTAATAAGTCAACAAAATAAAACAAGATTTTTTACCCTGATTTTATCCAATGTTCATATTTCTGTTCTGGAAATGTAGGCAAATTAGCACACATTTGATAAGATAATGCCTCATTTGCATATTTAAGCATAGCATTTCAGAAAACTTGTAATACAACAAAATAATGGCCTTAATGTAAGTAATCAACTGGGGAAGTTTCATGGTGATATCTATTAGTTTACCCTGTTCACCAGGTGGGGGGGTGGGGGGGGGGGGGGTCCCCGCTGAAAAGCTCCGAAATTCTATTCAAGATCCAAAGTCTCCAAGGACACCAAACCTGTCATACAAAATGACCATTAAACCATTCAAAAATGCATGTTGTATATAAATATTTCATAGTCACATAGCTTCACTGATGTGACAGACTAAATGTGTATTGGAGACATAAAGAAGGTAAAAGGTAGAAAGAAAAAAAAATTCTCCATCCTGTCATGATGCTGAGGTGATAATCGGACGTCTCTGACTGCCCTCAGGTGTCAAAGGTAGAGGGAGTGGCCTGGTGCTGTCAGTACCTCTGCTGGTCATCATCATGACATCAGACGCCCGCTCATCCCATCGGTGCTGCTGGCCCACTTCACCTTTCAGATACCAGACATGGCTCCAGCTGCTGTGGGCGCTGCTGGTGGGTATCAGCCCGGGCTCGTGGGCCCAGCAGGGCACCCAGCCCCAGTCCATCAAAATCGAGGGCGACATCACCCTGGGCGGGCTGTTCCCCGTGCACTCTCGGGGACCCGCCGGCGTGCCCTGCGGGGACATCAAGAGAGAGAAGGGGATCCATCGACTGGAGGCCATGCTGTACGCCTTGGACCAGATCAACAGCGACCCGGACCTGCTGCCTAACATCACCCTGGGGGCCCGGATCCTGGACACCTGCTCCAGAGACACCTACGCCCTGGAGCAGTCGCTCACCTTCGTCCAGGCCCTCATCCAGAAGGACACCTCAGACGTGCGCTGCTCAAACGGAGAGCCGCCCATCATCCCCAAACCGGAGAGGGTGGTCGGAGTGATCGGGGCGTCCGGCAGCTCCGTGTCCATCATGGTGGCCAACGTGCTCCGATTGTTTGCGGTGAGTTTTCATCATTTCTCTCCAAACACTGAAAGAGTGAAATATTTAGGAAAATTCCTATTTTCAGTGAGTAAGCTGATGGGATGAATCCAGGTGAAAACATTACTGACTTCTCATCTTTAATCTATTCACAAACACAGCACAGATAAATCTGAGCGGTCCAAAGATGATTAAAGGTACAGTGTGTAGGATTTGGCAGTATCTAGTGGTGTGGTTGCAGATTGCAACCAACTGAGTACCCCTCTGCAGAATCCTCCCTTTCTAAGACTGTAACGTGAGCCGCAGAGTGCAAAACCGTGGCAACGCCGTTTGCCTCACTCAACGGCCATCCTTATCATAAGTAATAAGTTTTGCACTCTGCGGCCCACGTTACCGCGTGTCGGAGAACTACGGTGGCCTTCAGGTAACATAACAACGTGACAAGCTCTCTCTAGAGCCAGTGTATGGTTTGTCCGTTCTGGGCTACTGTAGAAACATGATGGGGCAACATGGCGGACTCCGTGAAGAGGACCCGCTCCCTATGTAGATATGAAGGGCTCATTCTAAGCTAACGAAAACACAACGATTCTTAGTTTCAGGTGATTATACACTAATGAAAACATAGTTATGAATATTATATTCCATTTCTGCAAATAGATCCCCCGTTACACATTGTTCCTTTAAAGGGATAGGAACAATTTAAAAAGTTATGTTTTTTCCTTTTATTTTTATTGTTGTCTTTTAATTGCTGGATACTTGGAGCGTCCTGTTGGTTGAGTAGTTAAGACATGTACCACATAACTGCAACATTACCAGTTTGATTACGACCTCTGTCTCCCTGTTTCCTGTCAATCTATATTCTGTCTCTGGCAGATATTTGTGGATACTTTCACTTCTTTAGGGCTCAAAAACACTTCAATTGAAATAAGTGATAAGGGGTCAAAAGTAGCATTGCGTTATTTTAAGCCAAAAAAGTTAGTCAATGACCTTCAAACTAAGAGGGACTGTGCCAAAAAGTGTGTAACTATCAGGAATACATCCCGAATTTTTTTGTATGTTTAGTTTTGAACATCTTGTAGTGACCTGTGCTCAGAAATAGAGATGTTCCAATACCATTTCTTCCTTCCCGATACCGATTCCGATACCTGAACTTGTGGTATCGGCCGATACCGAGTACCGATCCAAAACAGCGTGATTAAGAAAAATGTATAGTTATTATTATTATTATTAAACAGCTGTTTTCTACTGACCATGTATGGATAATGGACAGTCGTTGCCAGTGGCAGCCATGATGCATCCAGGGCGACAGCACAGTGAAGGCTACTGTTTTGGAGCAGCGAAGAAGAATAGATTTCCGGTTCAACAAGTTGATTTTTTCTGGGTTAATAAATTATGGTATCGGATCGGTACATAGACTGGCATACTCACCGATACCCGATCCCAAATTTCGGGCGGTATCGGACGCATTTCGGATACTGGTATCGGTATCGGAACAACTCTACTCAGAAAGAAGACTTCCCATGTGTCTGAACCATAGAAATAGAATATATAATATATATATATATTATATATATGGTCTGAACACACAATTTTGCTTTTGATGTAGACTTATTGCTCAAACTGGCTGATTTTAATGAACTTACTTGTTCATGCTTGTACTGTTAAATTAGCTCAAAGCTGATCTAGTTAAGATGTACAGGAGCACACAGCAGTCTGATTCATTTAATCATTTTATCCACTCTTAGATGATAAATGAGGCCGTCATTAAATTTCATCTTCATTCTGCAGCATGAACACGGCTTTAATTGCAGTTGGCTTATGGATTTTATAAACCTAATTAAGAGCACTCCTCACATCTAATAACATCATCTAACTGGATATTTTGATTGATAATATTGCACATATCCCCTTATTGCAACACATATTTCACCTTATATGATTTTGTCATTTAAAACTCTGAGTCTCTGAACACTTCACAGGATTGTGACTCCATTGTCATGGGCGGCCTCCGCAGGCTAATCCGTGTTATGTGTTCATTGTAGTTTTTATTTATTTATTTTACAGACGATTGACCTCTGATAATTGATTACACTGCTTATAGCGATGATGGGACATTGAGTCTGTGTAAATCCCACATTATGCCATGTTCTCATCGACTTACTGACATAGTCTGCCAGAAATCTAGAAACATCTAAAAATAAACACTAGTCTGGCTTTAAATTGGCCAAATTTGTTTTACATTAAAAAAAAAATGAAATCAGACATTTGTAATTGTTACGGCTTTCTTTATAGTGATGATGTTGATTTGAGAGCCAAGGATGTGCAGCTTGCATACAGGGCAGATGTTAACTACAGAATTATAGATCCCACCCTCCACTAAGCCCCTCTCAGGAGCTCAGGACCCCGGGCTGAAAATAGAGCATCAGGCAGCGGGATGACATTGGTTCTAGGATAACAGCAACTTGTAGCCCGGACGGCGTGGAGTAGATTTAGCTAAATGGTATGTTTCCTCCTACCGTCCATATGTGCTGCTCTCCGCGCCGCGGATACTTCTCGACTGATGTTCACTATACGTCGAACATCTGCTCTTATAGCCAGAGCAGGAGATGCTGCAGCTTCTACCACACATGTTGTTTTATGATGCATATTTTTTTGCAATAAGTGAAAACTATAGGTGAAGGTAGAGCTGGGCGATAATTAAATATGGTAATTTATCATCTTTCAATGGAATCGTACTGTGATGAAATCATATATCGAGATATCGTGATACACAATAACGTTGTCTAAATTCAAACTTCAAATTTCTCAGAAAATCTACTGTAGTTAAATCAAATTATCGTTTTAATATGATTACTCTGTATTTGTGTGAATGCATGTAAACATAGTCAGTGTATAGTTGGAAAAATGTATTATTTTTTTCTCTCTATAATTTTATTTGAAATAGTTATGTTCATTTTGCACTAAAGTTCTTAATCAAATACTTTTTCTTTTTCATTTGTCAAATATTTAATTCACACAGGAGTATACAAAAACAGGCTTTACCATGTGTTTATTTAATATATAATATTTGTTTATTGAATTACCAGACAACATGCTATATCATGATATACTGTATATCGTTATTGAGATATGAAATGATCTATATCATGATAGAAGATTGTGGCCATATCGCCCAGCCCTAAGTGTAGGTAATTTTATATAATATAATGTATAATAATTATTAAGTGTTTATCATATCAGTTTTGTATTTTACTCAACAGGTCAGCTTTTAAATGACAGTAATAGATCCAACAGTAGATTAATTTCTGTACAAAACTTTTAAGAAATCACCATTTAGGGCTGAAATGTTTAGTCGATCAACAGATTGCTAATTGATTATTATTCCATCATTTTAAAATTTGAGGATTTGTTGCTTTTCACCCTTTTACATCACTGTAAATTGAACATCTTTGGGTTTTGACCCACAAAATGAGCCATTTGAAAACTTTGGTAGTAGCAATGGACAGTTGTCACTATTTTTGACACATCAAAAACAATTCAGATTAAACAATTCATCAAAAAATCAATCTATATATTAACATAATAAAATAATTATTAGTTGTAGGCAAGACAAGTTTATTTATAAAGCACATTTCAGCAACAAGGCAATTCAGAGCGCTTTACATAAAACATTAAAAGTATCGAGAAACACATTATAAAAGATAAATTAAGATAAAAATAAGATGAAATAGAATACATAGAGTGCATAACATAAAATGGAAAATAAACCCACTGAATAATAATAATAATAGGTGCAATTTATTTAGTATCGTCATAATCTGAATCATCAGTCTGCAACTGCAGACTGTGCAGTTAAATTAATTTTCTTAAACCTCAATAAATCTGCAAAGGCAATTCAAAGTGCTTTACATAAAACATTAAAAGCATCGAGAAACACATTATGAAAGATAAAGATAAAAATAAGAAACATACATAGAATGCATGACATAAGATGGAAAATAAAAACCACTGAATAACAATAATACTTAAAGGTGCTATTGATAACATTGATAACATTCAGTCACTAGATGTCGAATTCTCCCTCCACTGTTCCATTGCATTTACTTCACAAGTCGTTGCCAGACACTTACTGTCAATCTCAGTCATTTATCTGTTTTTATTTTCCCACACTGACTGACGACCCAGAGATACCACGTGATACCAATGTTGTTTTACTATTGGCTCACAAGCCTTGTTAGAAGTGGGAACCAAACATCAGATATCTTCCACAGAGATAAACAAAACATTCATTTTGGACCATTTCGATTAATTCACAATCATATTTTATTTCAGGAAAAGCCATACTTTTGTTCGGAACCTTTCTAAAAGCTCTGTGGATGTATTATATTTAAAAATATTCTGCTACATAAAAATGTTATCAATAAGACATTTAAGTGTGTATCATATGAGTTTTGTATTTTACTCAACAGTTCAGCTTGTTAAATAACTGCAGTAGATCCAACAGTAGATCCATTTTCTATGTATTTTCTGTACAAAACCTTTAAGAAATCACCATTTACTAGGGCTGTGTATTGGCAAGAATCTGGCGATACGATACGTATCATGATACAGGGGTTACGATTCAATATATTGCGTTATATTGTTATACTGTAAGCAAGGTGATATACCGCGATTTAAAAAAAATTTAATTTTAGGAAAACTGTCATAGTATGAAGAACACACCTCCATATGCATAAAATCTGTGTGAAAAAAGAGTTTACTTTTTTATTCAATCAGAACAGTATGATCTGCATCTATCACAGTCCCTGTAACATCCAACATCATAGCGCTACTTTTTGTGCAATCTGAGCCAATGTCTGCCGCGAATCTTGGCATGTAAACTATTAATTAAAAATCGATAGTGTGTTTTTGAGAATCGATACAGTATCACAAAACATAATATCACAATATTCAAGTGTATGTTTTCTTACACCCCTACCATTTAGGGCTGAAATGTTTAGTTGATCAACAGCATTTTAAATTTGAGGATTTGCTGCTTTTCTCCCTTTCACATCACTGTAAATTGAACATCTTTGTGTTTTGAACCACAAAATTAGCCATTTGAAAACTTTGGTAATAGCAATGGACATTTTCCACTATTTTTGACATTTCAAAAGCAATTAAGACCAAACAATTCATCAAAAAAATCTTTATATTAACATAATAAAATAATTATTAGTTGTAGGCAAGGCAAGTTTATTTATATAGCACATTTCAGCAACAAGGCAATTCAAAGCGCTTTACATAAAACATTAAAGTATCGAGAAACTCATTATAAAAGATAAATTAAGATAAAATAAGATGAAATAGAATACATAGAATGCATAACATTAAATGGAAAATAAACCCACTGAATAATAATAATAATAGATGCAATTTATTTAGTATCATCCAATATCTCAATGTCGTAATCTCAATCATCAGTCTGCAACTGCAGACTGTGCAGTAAATTCATTTTCTTAAACCTCAATAAATCTGTTGCAAAGTGATAATAATTTACAAAAAAACATTTAATCCATCTAATGAATTTCCCTGGACCTTTAAGTGCACATTTTATAATTTGAATAAACATTTAATCATTCTCTAACACCCTGCTAAAAATTCATGCTTGCCATAACATCTTTATCTTGCACCTGAACACACTTCTGTTTAGCATTTAGTAAAGTTTAATCACACCATGAAGTCAGTAAGTAAACCACCGTCATATGTCCTTTGCTTGGATCCTGGAATATCTTGGACTGTTTCAATCATTTACTGATAGCGAGAAGATTTCAGCAGGACGGGATTGTAAGTGGATACTTGTGTTACTGATACGGCTCATTGATTTTAGAGAGTGAATTGGTGCAGATGCTTCTACTATGGGATTAATTTGGAGAGGATTATTTCTCGTCTTGTTCGTTACAAATTTGCATGCAAACAATTGAATCAGCTCGCTGACACTGACTCATTCTCCTCTGGACACTTACAGAACTCGTCAAAAACAGTGATGGAAGTTTTATTTTTGGAGAAAGTTCGATGTGGTTTGTAAAATGAAGCCTGAACAGTAAATTTGAGCTTGACAGGGTTAACACGCAGCTGCAGCAGCAAGTTGAAGCTGCATGTGGCCATCAGAATTAAATATATTGTATGGCTTACAGCTGAGAAATGCTAACCTTTTTTCTAGTCTCTTGATCTCTGTCTCTCCCTCTGTGCTTAACGTAATTTGACTAAAACCCCTATAATCCTTCCAGATAATCTGTGAAATGGTTCTCTCGCTCCTCTCTCCTTCACTACCCCTTGTGTCTACCTTTTTCTGCTCGTCCCATCCAGAGGGCCCAACGTTAAGCCACGCTGGCGGACCGGCATTAGCAGGGTCAGGGTTGAGACTGTCGACATAAAACTGTGTCATTAAAGAAGTAGCACACCAGTAAATTAATCTTCTCATCCTTTTTTTTTTTTTTTTCCAAACAAATGCTTTTACAGCTGTGGTTGCTACCATCTGTATGTCACTGTGACGTTGTCCATATCCAGACCGGCTCTGCACAGATCGCACTGTGAAGTTCTGAGAATTACTTAGAACACAGGCTGTTCATGAGATGATCGCTCGCTATGATAGTCCAATTTGGGGATTTTAATGCACTACAACTTGTTAGTATTAATGTGGAAAGCCTCCATTTAGACACCGCTAAGGTTTTGTCTGTGAGTAAGTGGTGCATCATCCTCTGATATGGCTCACTGCCTCCCCTAGCCATTCTTTTTTTATATTTTGGTATCACATATTGGCCTAATTGTGCTGCTCATGTTTTCTCCTTGACCTGACCCTTTCGTCATCGCTGACCAATCCCTGTGTCTCAGATCCCCCAGATCAGCTACGCCTCCACCGCCCCGGAGCTGAGTGACAACAGCCGCTACGAGTTCTTCTCTCGCGTGGTGCCTCCCGACTCCTACCAGGCCCAGGCGATGGTGGACATAGTCAAAGCCATGGGCTGGAACTACGTCTCCACGCTGGCCTCCGAGGGCAACTACGGAGAGAGCGGCGTGGACGCCTTCCTCCAGATATCCAGAGAAGCAGGTTGTGTGTCTGGCTGTATGAATTCGCTGCTGTGACAATAAGGGATTACTCATTTATCAAGCTCACTCATTAAAAGACTAAAATAGGAAACAAAAATCCTTTAATACACAAGAACTAGCAGGGCAAACAGAAGCCACCGTCTCATGGGTTTAAAAGCTCAAATATGTTACCAGGGTTCAGATTTCATATCATTATAGTATCACATACACGCTTCACATCAATAATTGACAACACTGGACCGTCCGCTGCTGTAGCAGCATGCTGACCGCGCTCGGTCAACCACTTTGGTCCAGACTCAAATATCTCTACAACTACCGGATGGATTGACATTCAGCTTTGCACAGACATTCGTGGTCCCCCGAGGATGAAGCCTAATGACTCTGGTGATCCCCTGACCTTTCCCCTAGTGCCACCATGAGGTTTACATGTGTGGTTTTGAGTAATATGCCTCTATTATTATTATTAGGCCTATTGTAATAATAATTATTATCTACTGTTCAATTAATTGCCATGACATTTGGTAAGCCTACGGACATTCATGTGCCCCTCAGAATGAATTGTAACACCATCATAACGTCAAAATTTCATATTTCATTATTTTGGTTTATGACCAAATTCCTGCAAAATGTATTTTCCCATCAGCTCCATCTGTACTTTGTGTTTAGTGCTAATTAGCACTAAATGCTACATGCTAAACTGGGCGCTTTCACAAGCCAACATTTAGTCCGTTTTAATCGAACTCTGGTGCGATTTGTTTGGGCGGCAGGCCTTTCTCACAGCAGACATTTTGACTTGTCATAGTAGGAAAAGCACAGGTGTAACTAATAACACTAACGATGGCTCCGTTCTATTCAAGTGTTCCAGTGAGAGTGACAGAGAGCCAGCATGCACGATACCCGGACCCCGAAATCAAAGCAGCTAAATGGAATTATTTTTAAGGTTTCAGTCATGATATTAATTTTAAGGTTTCAGTTATGATATTAATCATTAGTATTATAGGCTATATACATAATTATTTTACTGTGCATTGAGGGGAGAAAACGGTGATGTACAGCAATGCCAATGCATTTCTAATATCTCTGACACAGGGGGGCTGTGTATTGCACAGTCCATAAAGATCCCCAGAGAGCCCAGACCAGGGGAGTTCGAGAAGATCATCAAGAGACTGATGGAGACCTCTAATGCTCGCGGGGTCATCATCTTTGCCAACGAGGACGACATCAAGTGAGTCAAGCTCTGCTGCTCGCCATATTAGAGAAAGGAAATCAGCCAGAGGATAAAACAACAGAGGAGTAAAGTAGAAAGTGTGTGATGAAGTATGATCTGTTCTCTTTCAGACGGGTGTTGGAGTCTGCCAAAAAGGCCAACCTGACAGGCCACTTCCTGTTTGTTGGCTCCGACAGTTGGGGGGCCAAAAACTCCCCCATTCAAGACCAGGAGGATGTGGCTGAGGGCGCTGTCACCATCCTGCCCAAAAGAGCCTCTATTGATGGTAAGGCAAATTTATTAAATCAAAATATTACATCTAACTCTAACCAGCTGGATGCAATAGGAATATTTGACATTGATAGATGAGTCTAATATCAATGCAACAAATAAAGGAAATTAATGATGTTTGATAAGTCTGCTAGTGATATATCCACCCTGTCACTAAAAAATGAGTCATAACCATATTTCAATGTGTGAAAAATTACATTTTTTTTTTCATTTCAACACAATATGATTATTGGTATACTGATATCAATCGCTTTGGTTTTAAAGCATGCATGACATTTTCATTAAACATTAAACAAAGTCTGGTCTGTGAAATGATTCAGGGTTCGACCAGTACTTCACTTCAAGATCTCTAGAAAACAACAGAAGAAACATCTGGTTTGCGGAATTCTGGGAGGACGACTTCAAGTGCAAACTAACCCGCCCAGGCATAAAGTATGAACTTGGTAGAAGAAAATGTACAGGTAAGCAGGCTGTAGTTTAACGTACAGGGAAGTCCTTGAAAATGAAATTTTGAATTTATCTTAGTTCTGTGTTTGTGAGCAGTTGTGTTCTTTTCATCATTTTTTATGCCTGTGACCATATGTTATCGGGTTGATCGTCCGTCCGCCCCATTCTCGGGAACGTGATATCTCAGGAACGCCTGGAGAGAATTTCTTCATATTTGGCACAAACGTCCACTTGGACTCAAGGATGAACTGATAAGATTTTGGTGTTCAAAGGTCAAGGTCACTGTGACCTCACGTCCTTCCCGTTCTCGTGATGTGTTGTGAAATGTCGTTGTGTTTTGACCTTCAGGGCCACCGTAGGAACGCCTTGTGCAAATTTTTTCAGATTTGGCAAAAACATCCACTTGGACTCAAGGATGAACTGATTAGATTCTGGTGGACAATGGTCAAGGTCACTGTGACCTCACAAAACACGTTTTTGGCCATAACTCAAGAATCCATACACTAATTATGACAATTTCAAATGTCTAATAGGATAAAATGATGAAGTGATGACATTTTGGACAGACGTGGATGTAAACTGCAACTTGACTGGTTGGCGGAGGAAAGAGCAAAAACAACTGGGATGTATATACTGTATAAAACACAGGTGAAACAAAAAGCCTGACAAATTATGTCTGATCCTGTTCCCCCTCTTTTTAAAGAATTTGTATAACTGCCCTCTGGAAGACGCTATAGATCTACCGCAGCAACCGAGAACATTTACAAAAAGTCTTTCATACCAAATGCAATAACTTAACTAAATTCATAAACACCATTCACACTGGGACCATGTCCGTTATTGTTATACGATGTGTTTTAACCAACCTGTGAAGCCGAAGGCAAATTTCCACATGGTGGACAATAAAGATTATTATTATTATTATTATTATTATTATTATTATTATTATTATTATTATACAACCGCGAGGTGGTAATTCTAGTTTGACACTTTTGTCGTCCATCAGGCGAAGAAAGAATCAGTCAACACTCGCAGTACGAACAGGAGGGCAAGGTGCAGTTTGTGATTGACGCTGTGTACGCCATGGCCCACGCCCTACACAGCCTGCACCTGGACCTGTGTCCCGGCTACATGGGCGTCTGCGAGAAGATGGACCCTGTGGAGGGACGGATGCTGCTCCAATACATTCGCTCTGTCAGCTTCAATGGTGAGCTTTTGACCTTCAATCTCTGTTTTAGACCAAAAAGGTTTCATTTCTTTCATCAAACTGGATGAGAAAGTGAGATTTGAGATTTATGCTGGCAAAAATGTTGCTTTTCCCCGTCACTGCAGAAGGTTTGAAAGGAAATGCATTTAAAAAAGAAAACAGTAGAAGAGAGGTCAGCTTGGAGTCAGAAGCCTTGAGGTATTTCTGCTATTGTACCTAGCTACAGTACACAGCACATTTCTTCAAAGCACGTCCCCTCCCTGCGGGCTGTCTCCTCGCTCATCCCTATACACGACGCTCCAGCTTTTCATCCTTGTCTTTCATGAAAAAGTCACAGTTTGGATAAAGAAAAAAAAAAGTGTTCTATGAGAGCATCCTATTTACTGCTCTTCCTCTTGCTGGATGACCTTGGCTTGTATGGAAGAGTTTCTGATTGAGCGCCTGCAGGGACCTGAGAGGAACATTCAATCACGTTAGGGCAGCAGAGCAGAGTGCACTGAAAGACTGTACGCGTGGACGACAGCCTTCGCTAAAGAGCACTCAGCTTTCACATGATTGCACAAGTCTGAAGAAAGCAAACAGAAGCTGTATTCAACAGCGTGTGGGTGTTATCTCCGCCACTAAAGATGTGGACGGATGTGTCCAAGCTTAGAGAGCTTGAATTCCTCCTCCCCTTTGACTCACTTCTTTGCTTTTTTAATGCCGCGCAAAGGTCATTAAAACTCTGTCTCCATCAAACAGGCAGCGCAGGAACTGGAGTGATGTTCAATGAGAATGGAGACGCTCCCGGTCGTTACGACATCTTCCAGTACCAGCTGTGCAATGTCAGCAACCCCGGCTACAAGCTTATCGGCCAGTGGACAAACCACCTTCGCCTCAATGTAAATATGTATTTTGGTCCATTTGATGTACATCTTTAACTTCTACTAAAAGTTTGACATTTTGAGAAGATTAAGACCACTATCATTATAGGCTAGAGCCAGCGGCCAGTTAGCTTAGAAGATGGGAAACTAGGGAAAACAGCTAGTCTGGCTCTGCTCAAAGGTAACAAAATCAGCCCGCCAGCACCTCTAAAGCTCACTAACAAACACATTATATCTTGTTGGTTTAATCCATAGAAAAACCAAAGGGTTAAAACGTCACATTGTGGTTTTACCGAGGTTTCCTGGCCATATGCAGTAACTTCCTGGAAGCAAGAGTCAAGCTAGCGGTTTCCTTGTTTCCAGTCTTTATGCTAAGCTAAGCTAACCAGCTGCTGGCTCTAGCTACATAGTTAGCATACAGACATGACAGTGGTACTGATCTTCTCATCTAACTCTTGGCAAGAAAACTAATTTTCTCAACATGTTGAACTATTCATAATGAATTCATCAATGTGTCATGCCCCTTCTTCTCTTAGATTGTGGTTCCTCTATAGACATTTTCATTGCCATTCTGTTGCTAGGGCAAAAGCTTTGGCTCAAGTTTGCTTCCTGTCAGCTACTGTATTAACAAACTTTGGAACAGGAAATACAAAGAGGCCCATTTAGAATGTTTCTGTTGTCAAGGTTGAAAAGGTCTATAACTGGGCAGACACTGTGCGTCTTAATCTTACGTTGTGTTAGCTCACACGTTCATTCGACACGTTTCAACGGCCTTTCTGCACAGTTAGATCATAGACTGTATATAAGAAGTGGACGTAGTCACCGTGACGTCACCCATTGGTTTGTGGACTGCCGTTTTGAGGCCTAGAGTTCGGCATTTTGGCCGTCACCATCTTGGTATTTGGCCGTCGCCATCTTGGCTTTTTGCAACCAGAAGTGACACGAGGGGGCGGAGCTAAGTACAACTGAATGCTGAATAAGACATTTTTAGGCGAACAAAAAGGTTATAATTAACTTTTATGAACTGAAAACACACTGTGAAAGGGTTAAAGATCTAAGACGGAAAAGACGGACAACTCCCAGACCGAACAACACCGTGGTAGCGACCTGTCAATCACAAGGTAGCCCCACCCATAATTGGGACCATAATTTACTAAATGAACATTATGCTGTATTGAAGAAGACTTGAAACTAGCGATTGAAACCATAAACTCATGTTTACAATGTTTACTGAGGTAATAAATCAAGTGAGAAGTAGGGTCATTTTCTCATAGACTTCTATACAATCAGACTTCTTTTTGCAACCAGAGGAGTCGCCCCCTGCTGGCTATTAGAAAGAATGCAAGTGTAAGGCACTTCAGCATTGGCTTCACATTACAGACCTGGAGGTTGCCCACTGGTTTTATCCATTGACAATTGCAATAAAGTTTAGTCAAACAAGACAACAGCATCCTCAACAATGTAGTAAGGCAGCGATTCTACTATGAATGGAAAGTATTAAGAATAAATGCGAAATATGGAGACTCAGACAATATTGTCTGTTCTGCAGTGAAGTTCAGTTTTATATCATAGCAGTCTCAAGACCACAATTTCAGCCACAATATGTAAAATACTTCTCCAGTAGTATTAAAACAACCTCACTACAGTTAATAATGGATCTGTTGTCAGCAGCCATGTGGGAATTCGGACCGTGGATCTGCTCAAACTGGTAAGACAGCCGACCAAAATATCTGACCTGCCAGAAATCCAATTGTTGATCTTTCAGGCAGTTAATCAGGTGTCGTAACCCCCCTCACACTGCACATGAAATGACAACCGAGCTGCAGAAATTCTACACGATTAAAAAATTTGTCGGGGACAACCAATTTGTGGCTAAAATCGTGCTAAATCTGAACAGTGTCTGCCCGGCTTAATGGTAGCAAGTTCTATCTTAGTATATGTCAAGCCTAGTAAGACAATGTTTGTGTGTTTGTACATCCACCCCAGTCGGAGGAGATGCAGTGGTCAGGTGGTGACCGTAAGATCCCAGATTCGGTGTGCAGTTTCCCGTGCGAGTCTGGAGAGAGGAAAAAGATGGTGAAGGGCGTTCCCTGCTGCTGGCACTGCGAGCTCTGCGATGGTTACCAGTACCTGCTGGACGAGTTCTCCTGCGACATGTGCTCCTTCGACATGAGGCCCTTTAAGAACCGCACAGGCTGCCGGCCCACGCCCATCATCAAGCTGGAGTGGAGCTCTCCCTGGGCCATCATCCCCGTCTTCCTGGCCATCCTGGGCAGCCTGGCCACCCTCGGAGTCATCGGCACCTTCATCCGCTTCAACGACACGCCCATCGTTCGGGCCTCCGGCAGAGAGCTCAGCTACGTGTTGCTGACGGGCATCTTCCTCATCTACTTCATCACCTTCCTCATGATAGCCGAGCCCAGCGTAGCCGTGTGCGCCTTCCGCAGGCTGCTGCTGGGGCTCGGCATGTCCATCAGCTACTCCGCCATGCTCACCAAGACCAACCGGATCTACCGCATCTTCGAACAGGGCAAGAAGTCGGTCACGCCCCCGAAGTTCATCAGTCCCACCTCTCAGCTGATTATCACCTTCATTCTCATCTCAGTGCAGGTATGCATGTGGACGCTTCTTTCACACACATCAGCTAGATTCTCTGTAGCTCTCTGACTAACGCTCCTTCCTCTCTGCAGGTACTCGGTGTGTTCATCTGGTTTGGTGTGATGCCCCCCCACACCATCATCGACTACGAGGAGCAGAAGCCTCCAAACCCAGAGTTCGCCCGCGGGGTCCTCAAGTGTGACATGTCCGACCTGTCCCTCATCCTGTGTCTGAGCTACAGTATCGTGCTGATGATCACCTGCACCGTGTACGCCATCAAGAGCAGAGGAGTTCCTGAGACCTTCAACGAGGCCAAACCCATCGGCTTCACCATGTACACCACCTGCATCATCTGGCTGGCCTTCGTACCGATCTTCTTCGGCACAGCGCAGTCTACGGAGAAGGTAGGCAATTTCACGTTTTCATCGGTCACTTCTCCTGGGAATCGAGGTACTTGTATTTTACTTAGACCATATTGCGATTTTGATACAATTTCGGTTAATTGTGCAGTCCTACTCTCGATTGATCATTTATAGTTCACTCTGAGGCCTAGTTGCCATGCCAAAATATATGTGATTTTATGCTGTTGAATAAAACAATAATTCACATCGCCTGAATGTGTTGGCAGGGTTACCACGTGTGTCTACCTAAACACCTTTAAAGATGGTAGAAATTAATTCTCATTCATTCTGCCTATTGTCATTATTTGCTTTATGGTATAATCTATTAATTGATCGGTTAATAGATTCTTTTGTGAAGTTTAGTCCCTCATTTTGTTGTACAATTAAATATCAAATTAATATCAGTACATTCATTGTGTTGCAGTCATTTAATAATAATAGCAAGAAGTACTTTATTAATCCCCCTGGGGGATATTCAGTTTTCCCTGCAGCTCCTTACTGTGGATCCTATTTATTACTGGCAGTATTTTAAATCAAAATTCAAATCGAAATCATGCAATACACAGTGACACGCACTAATAGTTACGAGCGTAAATGAATCCCTCAGATGTTCAATGTGAAATCTGAGTTTGTTGCCTGTCATGTCACATTTGCTTCCTGCTGTACTCACAGGACATCCTGCCTCCACTGTACGGAGACTTTAATTTAGCTTGTGGGCTATTTCTGCTGTCACAAAGTGCCACACTGTTGGGGGAATATTTGAAAATCAGAGATACGCTTTGACTAATAGAGAGCTGTATTATGAGTCAGTCAGGCCGAAACAATTAAAGCCCGAGGTGCTTTCAAAGTCTTTTCACCTCCTTCAAATGGAAATGAAGTGAATTAAGAAAAAGGGAGGGAGGGAAAGAAAAGGAGGTCAGATGAGCTGAGGGACGGTAGGGACCCCTCGTAGACCAATCCAGCCATCCGATTCAATTAATCATCACTTAGGAAAAGAGCTAAATATAGACGCTAACTTTTGTCTGGCTCGTGAAAATAGTGTCTGTTATCCTCCCATCACGTCGTGTAGCAGGAGGTGATTTACCTGCTTGATTTCTGTATTTGCATGCGGAAACAACCACTCACTGTTCCTAAGCCAGTCTCGCCTCGGGCCACGCACATGAATACAATCACCACAGCTCCTTTTACAACTGGAGAGGTCACCGATGAAAAGCATGACAGAGATGATAAAAGAAACCTTACAGTATGGACATCAGCCTGGGAGACACCAGGACGTTCTGCTGCTGCTGCCGCTGAGGATAGTGTACAATTTATGACTTATTTATGGCACAAATATATCTTATTTATGGCACATATGTCCTGATTTATTTATGACTCGTACGGTTTGCCTGAATAATGAGTTCATAATTTATTGGAGGAGGATCTCAGGAGAAGTTACTTCTCATTATTATTGTTGGATTTGCATCAAGAGGAAGAGCAGCGAGGAGTCGATGTGGTCAGAGCCCATAAATAGAGCCTCCTTTCCTGACTACATACACCGCGTCATAAATCATTTATCAGGGGAAAGACACTGCCTGCTGCGCTTTGAATTGAAAATTGTAAAGACTGTATTGTGACAACCTCTGAGATGACGTGGTGTATTTTCTTGAACCTGTGCAAGATGAAATAATCAATTATTAACTGCACACGGACGGATACTTAAAGGAGCAGTGTGTAGGATTTGGCGGCATCTAGCGGTGAGGTTGCAGATTGCAACCAACTGCGGTACCAACTGCGGTACCAACTGCGGTGACTTGAGCTGCCGAGTGCAAAACCGTGACGCCATTGGCCTCGCTCTGAGGCCAACCTTAAGGTCTTTCCACACCACCAAGTCCGTATTTTTCATATGCCATCCATACAGAAACCTTGCACACTGAGTCCGATGCATTGTATTATTCTATTTGTTGTGAAAATTTGCAGTATGAGACAAAACTGGATAAATTACATGGGTGCAGTGGGTAGCGCTAGTCCCAAACAGGGCTAATGACTGAATGACATTATCAAGAAGCTATTGTTTATCTGCCTAGAGCACAATCACTACGGTCTAATCTTTCCTGCATCCTTTGTTTTGCAACCATCCCCGATTCCAACCTGTTCTGCCACAATCTATCTTTAAATTCTGCATCTTTGTATTCTTTTATTTCTTTATCGTAAAGTGCTTTTTGTTGGGAGACTAAATAAATGTTTATCATGCCATTTTGGATGATGACTTTTGCACGGACGGTGGCTCTGAGTGGTCAAACAGCTCTCTTTTGGCTTTTTGATGGGTGCAAAAAAGCGCAGAAAATCTAACCTGTTCCAAAAACTTAAAGGACGGACGAAATTTCAGAGTCTGTGTGCAAACTTTGACTGACACAACGTGAGGTCGTATTTATTTTTAAACGTGCGATAATTTCGGATGAAAAATACAGACTTGTTGGCGTGCAAAGGCCTTTACCATAATAACACTACTGTAGGAGCAATAGAAGTCAGATGGCGGTACCACGGTTTTGCACTCTGCGGCTCGCGTTACCGCAATTTCACACGCGTGTCGGAGAACTACGGTGGCCTTCAGGTAACGTAAAAACGTGAAAGGATCTCTCTAGAGCCAGTGTTTGGTTTGTCCGTTCTGGGCTTATGTAGAAACATGGCGGAGCAACATGGCGGACTCCATGAAGAGGACCCGCTCCCTATGTAGATATAAACGGCTCATTCTAAGCTAACGAAACAAAACGATTCTTATTTTCAGGTAATTATACACTAAAGAAAACATACTTGTAAATATTATATTCCATTTCTGTTAATAGATCCCCCGAAATGTTACACACTGTTCCTTTAAAGATCCCTGAGAAATCAAAGGAAATGAATCGATGATTTGTTCAGTAACTTCGAGCACAGGCGTGTGTAGATCTTTCTGACCTGACGTGTCTCTGTTGCAGATGTTCATCCAGACCACCACCCTGACCGTGTCCATGAGCCTGAGCGCCACCGTGTCCCTGGGCATGCTCTACATCCCCAAAGTCTACGTCATTATCTTCCACCCGGAGCAGAACGTCCAGAAGAGAAAGCGCAGCTTCAAAGCAGTGGCGCAGGCGGCCACCGTGTCCACGCACCTGTCCCAGAAGTCCAACGACAAACAGAACGGAGAGTCCAAGATCGTGCCGGACAGATCACAGTGAAACAAATGAAACTTCATCACCTACAACGTCACATGCCCACACTGAGACGGCTGATGAAAAATCAGCATTTAGTTTTGGCTGGATTGTTTTTTTTCTCTCCCCTTTACAATGGATTGAAAGGCCAGCAAGGACGTTCCTGGATGTTGTTTCTTTTCACACTTATTTAGATCTACTAAACCTGGAATGCGGCACAAAAGGAAACAGAAATGCTCACCCTTAAAAGGGACAGCTGTTTAGTACACTTACAGGACAACTGGAAGGACGTTGAGCCGTTCTGAGTGGACTGACTTCATTTCTTCTTTTGTAACATCCACATATATACCTCAACTTGACGAGGATGTGTTGTTAGTTTTAACTTTCCCTGGAAATGCTGTTAAGGAAAAAAAAAAAGTTTAAACCGCGACCTTTGCCCTGCAGGAAGATGTACATGTATGTGGAATCCCTCGGGGTCAATGAAGCGTTGTTTCCCGGCTCCAGAAGCACTGCATGGATTGTGTGTTGTACATGAATGTTTTGAAATATTGTTCATATGGGGTGTTGTGACGTTTTTTTCTGATTGCACTGGAAGGAACCAGCTTTTAAAATGCACCACGTCCTGTTACTGTTCCTGATAAAGTCCCCCGGGGAGGTGTAATTAATCACTTTACTATAATCACTCACAGCAGAGTCGTCCAACGTCCAATCACTAATGCAACAAAGCATTTTATTTAAATTAGTGTCATTATTAAGGTACACGCTGGTTTTCATTGTGGAAACTGTAAACCCATGGGTGCAAACAGGATACAAGTGATTATTAACAGGATATTTATGTTCTACCTGGTACTTTTACTTCTCCATAGTTGAAAACAATGTTCGGCATTTCCCCATATTGTTCAACAAAATATCAAGCAGTCTCCTCGAAGGCCAAACCACTGTTTCGTTCATGCATGGGAACCTCGTCAGAAAGCTTCCCGTCATCAGTTGTATTTTTTTTTGTGCCATGAAAGGTCCTCTATCACCAGGTTCTCACTTCTGCAAACATAATTTAATTTAACAGCAGTCCCTTATTTGCCAGACTATGATTTGCAGTGTACCTTTTCTTACTTGATCACAACGTTCAACTCAGGTTTTACTGAAGGTGTTTTAAATAATACGTTTTTCTCGAGGATTTCCTTCTGTACTGGCGCAGCCTTTTTTAATACAGATGGATTCAGCAGCTACCACGTACAGTGCACATTTTTCCTCACAGTGCAGAGAGATTAATTTCCTCGTGTGAGAAAACACTGTTTGTACTGCCCTCTGCAGGAGAGCACACCTCAGTGAAATGTTTGTGAATAAAAACACAGTCAAGAGGGAATTGTTTGTAGACCCCACACAAACCTTAATAAAAAAATATTGTTTATTATTTGAGTTGGTTCACATCTGGCAGGACCAGTAAAACTAAAAAAATACCTAAAGCATATCCACATGTTGGTGTTTCAGGAGACGGGTTTTAAATAAGATGCATCAGTGATAATCAATGAGGTAACACAGAGCTGCACTGGCATTTAAATGGTCCGCAAATAAGTCGGTTTGTCTCGCACATATACAGACAAGCAAAGACACAGTCACCACATACAAGTTCAAGTCAACACAAAAAAAATGTTCAGCAGGTTTGCTCAGCATCCGTTGTCAAGCGGGAGGTCAGTTACTGCTTTATAAAGTTCATTCAGAGAGTCCTGTTTGGTGCTGAGTGGCAGAACCGCTGCCGAGCTGGTTCTGTGTGCCAGAGCAGCACAAACATCCTGACCTTAGACTCAGCATCCGGGGAAGAAGAGGTCAACATTTACTCGAGGAAGCCATCCAGAGTCAGGCAAGTTGCAATCTTGTGTTGAGGCCTTGTGACCTTTTTCCTTTTAGCTTTCATCAGCGGGCGAATCTCTGATAAAGGAGACTGAAGTGCTTGGTTAAGGAATCATACAGTTTACACATTGATGTTTTTCTGATATGAATTTTTACTGATGAATTTTCACTTCTTCCATGACTACCTAAAAATTACTAAAACGAATATTAACCAAATGTGTTTTCTGTTTAAAGGTGCTCTACACGCTATCCATCAAACAACAATTAGCTATGTAAAGATATAGAGGAGTAATGTCTACCTGAGCAGAGAGTGAAGTGGCTCTCCCTCTGTGTGTGCTGTATGGGAAACGTGTTAGCAACATTAGCATTAGTCATGTTTATGGCCATCTGTCCAATATCTAAACTGGTTTAATCTCCACCAACTCCTGCGGGAAATATATATGTTTACTAGCTATTTGCTCACTGTGTCTGTCTGCTGTTTGGTGCTGGGCAGGTCGCGTACAGCAGGTTTATCAGAGCTAGTCCCAACACAGCAAAGATGAATATTCAACAACTTCATAATCAACAATCAAATTAATGATTAAGTTCAAATCAAGAAACATACATTCCACGACAGAAAAAAGGATACAGGTTGGATGAATTTAGTTCGTCCTCCTAAACCATCATAACCAGTTCTCACCTGAAACGAGAAACATTTTCTTTCATCAAACCACTCAAAAGGACAAATGACATTTGATTTAAAACATTTGACGGTTGTGTTGTACGTACAGCTCCAAGCTTCCTCTGAGGGTCCAACATGCTGCCGAAAGTCTTCTTTCTGAAGAGGAGGGAGTTCCTAAAGAAAGGATCCATGGATCCATCCTCGTCTCGAGCCTGAGGTAAGACAGAAAATATTGTGAGACGAGTGCAACTAATTTGAAAACGGACCTTGTTGTGTGACAGTAACAAAGCTACCTTGCTTAGAGATGAACTTTTCCCGTTGTGTTTGGAGTCAGGCGACCTGAAAACATTTTACATCACAGTTTAAGGCGTTTCTACTTAATTCTTTAGTTTACAAAAACACAGCTTTCAAAACACTATATTATGAACACATTGCTCACACAGCAGCAGCTTCCACAGCCCCCTTAGAACAGATCAACACAATCCCACAAACTTACCGTGGTTGATCTAGCCGCATCTTCTTGGACTGGAAGTGCGGCGGCCTCTTGGCCACGTCATCTGGCGTAGTGACGTCATACGTCATGTTGAGGTCGACGTCCTGGCTATCTGCAGGCTGGCGGAGGCGAGGCTGCTTCAGCTCCAACGGGGCCGGGCTGGAAAGATGGGAACAGAGACCTCGTCGGTAAATCACACAGTTTATGTTTTCGTGAAAGATACGTCGAAGCGAGTGGAGATTTCAGTACAGCGGCTGAGTGACGCACCTCTCAAAGACGAGCCGAGTGAGGGCTTCATTTGTCCGCGTCGGGGTGCTCAGCGTCCTCTGAAGAAACTCCACTTTCTTCTTCAGACTCTGTGGACGGACACACATGCAGTTATCACAACCATGACTTTCTCTGACACTGAAAGTATATTTGGTGGATTTTTGCCTTACAGAGATCTCTTTATCAGCATTGGCCAGATCCTTCTGCAGAGACTTCATGTCCTCTTTGTTCTGATTCACCTCCATTGTGGCTTTGTGTAACTAAAATGACAACATTTGATTTAGAGATTTACGCATTCAAGAATGGATTCCTCCGGTCGTGGTGACTTACTAACATAAAGTCACCTTGTTGTTTGAGGCGAGCACTTCCCTCTTCAGCTTCTCACACATGTCATTTGAAGACTTCAGGCCTCCTTTTAGATTATCGTACTCTCTAAAAAAAAGGGAGATAAATGCAGAGTGAGTGACGACGGGGAAGTTTCATTCATTAGGTTTGAAGCTCTGAACGATTTAGTGTGAGAATGATCTGTCCACTGATCAGCAGCTCTTACTTTTTGAGCGAGATGCAGTAGATGGAGAGCTGCTCTACTGCCGCCTGGCTGACGCCCATATCTGTGATCATGGACTCCACCTCCGCTCTCTGACCCTGCAACAGCACGTCCAGACTGGGGACAAACCAACAGTATTAGTGCACAGCATGACTTTCTTTTACAATGGAAGAAGACAGTATACCATGCAGATATTTTGATAAATCATTAATATTGTCTAGACTAGACTCTGATTGTCATATTACCATTGTTGTTATGTAACCTTAAACTGTATCTTTATTGAACTATTCTGAGGGAAATGAGCAATGAATTCAAATAATAAAAAGCAGTAACTGTCCAGCTTTACTTTGAAAAGAAGTCCTTGGTATAGGATGGCAGTCTGGAAAACATCTGAGGCCCTCTGGTTGTGAATTAAAAACAAGTCTTCATCGTTGAGTCGAAACGTGTTGGTGTTATCCGTGTCTTAATAATGGATTTTTAATTCACAATCGGAGTGCCTCGGATGTTTTCCAGACTGCCATCCTATACCAAGGACTTCCTTTGTTATTTGACTACTTGCCCAACCCTTGAAGAGCACCTGTTTTTTATTTCAACATTACCAACACAGAGTTTCCTGAACCAGTGCAGCACTCCCATTTTTTTCTTTATGGGCATTGAATTCTTTCCTTGCTTGTATATCCAAATTACTAATAATGATTTTATTTAATATTTTAGAATATATGATTTTGAGGTATTAAAGGGACTATTTGTAACTTATCACGCGCATAAATCTTAACGGGTCGGTATCCCATGCGCGCTCGCGTGTGGGTACGCGAGCGCGCAGCAGCTCTGCTCCTGCCTGTTTGCACAACGCGCTCGTTCTCAACCGCTCGGCTCGCTTCGCCTCCACGTGAACGCGCGCACACTACACACTGCAGAAGAGTTAGTTTAGCTCTGAGAATATCTGGGGAACTTGCAGTGGACGTTTTTGCAGAAATAAATGCTGCAGCTCCGCCAGACCAACAGAGGTTTCCCGTGTCTTGTGAAGTGACGGGGCTCCGCAGCGAGTTACGTTATCGTCCCGACCGGGTGTCGGTCTCTCCCTCCCCCCCCCCGTTCCCTCCGTTCCCTCCGGATCGGGAGGAAAAGCCAACACTAGGATCAGCATTGATTCATGGAGAGACCTTCCTCTGGTCAGCTAACATTACTGCCAAGCAGGTGAAATATAGAGTGATATTGTGTGTTAGCTGACGTGTGTCGCCTCACTGTTTAGACCGGTGCTCGTTCATGTCAATGTAGCGCGAGCACAAGCGCGAGCGCGAGCAACAGGACGCTGACTTTCGTTGACATTGCGGCCACAGGTGTCGCTGTGAACAAGCAATTTCTGATTCTTACATATAGCCCCTTTAAAGACTTGCAGAATAGTCAGTATTGTGATTAATAAAGTGTGACTCTCCTTAGAAGCCTAAATATGACAGTACTGTACTTATGAGTGCAGATACCTTTCAAAGGTTTTCATTCTGGTCCTGAGTCTCCGCGCTTCCTCTTTGGCGGCCTGTGTTTCATTCTGTTGCGTCTCCAGGTACGTCATCTGTTTCTGTGTAAAAAACAATTATACAAATAAGCAAAGAGGAATTGCAGAGACAATATGAGATATGAGTCAGTGTAGAAAATGGGTTTAAACAATAGAGAACACGCAGCTTACTCTGAGGGTAGAACAGAGCATCTCCTTCTCCATAATCTCTTTCCGTACACTGTCCAGGTCCCTCTTCTGCTTGTCCACAATGTCCCTCAAACTGTCCACCATCTTCTGTTTGTCCCGCCAGTCTCGCTCTACAAATTGATCAGATGGACGATGAACTACTGCTGTCTGCTTACAACAATCAAGCATCACCGATCACAACATAGTAGGGGTTTAAGAAAATATCGATACACTTCAGTATCGCGATATTATGTTTTGTGATACTGTATTGATTCTAAAAAACACTATTGATTTTTAATTAATAGTTTACATGCAAAGATTTGTGGCAGACAGTGGCTCAGATTGCACAAAAAATAGTGCTATATGATGTTGGGTGTTACAGGGACTGTGATAAATGCAGATCCCACTGTTCTGATTGCATAACTAAACATTTTTTTACTCAGATTTTAGGCATAAGGCGATGTGTTCTTTATATTATGACAGTTTTCCTTAAATTAGATTAAAAAAAATTGCAATATTGAATCGTAACCCATGTATCATGATACGTATCATATCGCCAGATTCTTGCCAATACACATCTCTACGACATAGTTGAGTTTCTTACCTTTAGAGGTTAAAAGTGCCTTCATTCGATCAAGCTCATTCTAAGGAAGGGAAAAAACACAAATACAAAAACATATGACACTCTAAATCAAATCCAGATGATGTAATGACAAGAAGGACTATCAAGTACAAGATTCTCATAGGCATTTCCAACTATCAAACCCCAAAACATGATATATTAGATGCTCCAAGTTTGGTACCTGCAGGCTTTCAGGATCCGCTGTGGCCTCCGCCTCTCCACCAATGTCAAAGAACAGCTTGTTGATAATGTGTCTGGTGCTGACCTACACACACATAGGACACAACAGTAGTTAAGTGGATGTTTTTCTTCTGTTTGGCAAGCTGGTTCAGTCTGGGCTAGTAGCAGCTTGGTGGTGTTTAAAGTGTAAAGTGTGCTGTACCTGTTTTCTACATTGTGGACAGGTTTTAGTGGGGGCTGTCTGAAACCACTGGAGAAGACTGAGAAGAGAGGGGAACAATTAGCCATGTATAACGTGACAGACATGTGAGTGCTGGAGATTTCACTTTAAATAGGAGGTTACCATTCGTAGTGGAAAGTGTGTCCGCAGTGGATGGCAGCAACATCTTTGGAGTGATCGAAGAAGTCGGAGCAAATTGTGCAATATGCTCGGATAGGCATGTTGCTCTCACAAGGATCACCCTGTTATGAGCAGGATAGCTAACCGTACAAACTGTTCTGCTCTCCCCTAAGGATAACGGTGTTCTTGTAATCCGAAATATATCCTTGGCTAAAGCTGTAATGTTAATGCTAAGCTGTTACTGGCCCTGCACTCGTCAACATTATGCTATGCTAACCTTAGTTAGCTTTGGTAAACGTTGGCTGCTTTAGCAACAGTTGCCATACTTACAAAACAAAGACGTTAAGTTACTTCGTAATGAAATCAAGCATCCCTAATGTTGTGTGGAATATGACATGTTTTACTCGAGATAAACTGCCTGTATCAGACAGAACTTGTCCTTAGATTAACACAAACACGATGGCTGTTCCGTGAGTTTCCCCGCTGTACGTTCAAACGCAAGCCCCGCCCCTTATGCTGCATTCAAGTGTTGCTCGTATATTTGTGTACAATTTTTCAATTCAATTTAGTAATTTTACAACCATTTTCTTGTAGGCTATTAAAAAACGTACCACACGGGGTATTTTAATACAATAACATGAAAACAGAGCTTCTGTTTAAAACTAATGAGCAAAGAAGCTAAACTGTATTAGGGGCCTAAAAAAAGTGCAATAAGTGCAATAAAAAAGTGCAATACTTCAATACATACCTCTGTGCAATATAAAAAAAAACAAAAATGCCTGTGCAATACTTGTATATATTTAACATACACCAATATTTCGTTTATTATTATTATTATTATTATTATTATTATTATTATACTGTATATTATTGTAAATACTCTATTATTTTTATTTTATTTTTACTTTATTTTATTATGTTATTCTTTGCTACTTATCCTACTGTTTCTTTTCTTAATGGAGCTTCCCAGCAAAAAGTATTTCACACGATTGTACCTGTATAACCGGCATGACAATAAAACATCTTGAATCTTGAATCTTAAAAAAAACAAAACTAATTACCACTAATTTTGCTCGTCACTTTGAGAGACTCCTTGCTTGATGGATACGTGTAACCATGGTAACCCGTGCCAACCTAGTGTGACCATAACGACGGTTTTGTGAAAAAAAAAAATCTGAATACATTTTAAAATACATATTACGCCTAGCAAAGTGAAATCTTATACTTACAATTAAACTGAAGCGTTATTGATGTTACACAGCTTGTCTGTCAATGTCTGTTGTGAACATTGTAGTCCTTACCGCATTGCATTGTGGGATATTGATGCCGCCGTAATGTCTAGTGGTTCCAGTGTTGCATACTGTAATATTTCACCGGAAATAGTATGCAATTTGCGTACTATTGGTTTCATACTAAGTTTTCGGACATGCTAAAAAATCTCACATACTGTCTAAGCGTACTAAAAAGCATGTTAGTGTGGAATTAACGCAAATTTACTCTTATTTTTACACCAAGGGACTATTTTCGTAATTGGAGTACCTTAACAAGCATAGTTGTGTGATGTCCTAAGTGCTTGAATGCACCATCAACATCACTTTTTTTTTTTTTTTTTTTTTTTTTTAATTTCAAAAGTTTCAATACAATATAATCACATGTTCAGATGTTTCATTACAGTTCTGCAAACATATCTTACAGTATAAAAATAATAAAAAAATAAATTGTAAATTGTACAACAAATAAACTGTAAAGAAAGGAAAAAGAGGAATAAAAACAAAAACAAATAAAAACCAAATAAACAAACAAAAAACATTTGGGGTCTGCTAAACAATTGGAATAAATTTGAAATGTCTAAACAATTTAATAGTTTTGGTCAATTTAGAATTTTCACTTGTTCTATTGGACTCAAATCGGCCTGTTTACTGCTCCATAGCAATTCTCCGGAAGAGAACTTCATTTCCCACAATTCCTACTTCCGTAACCTAACGTCAACTGTTAGCGGAGCATGTTGACTAGCAAGAAGAAGAGCTTCTGTCTGGTCTTGTCTCTGCTTGTTGGCTAGTTGCAGTGTGACAAGCGAGTTGTGGAGCTCAACGACCAAATGCAGACAGCTCCGGACATGAAAGGTAATAATTTGAAAGTAATTAAAGGAGTCATGAGAGCTGTTTGTCAGAAAGCAGACCCAGCTAGCTGTACATACTGTTGACTGTCTGCTAAAGTTAGCTATCAAAGTAGCCTTTGAAGTTCTTCACTAGTGTCTCTCTGAGACTGAAGGGTGTGAAACAAGAAAAAGAGGAGTGTTAACACGAAGGAGAAATGTTAGAGTCTCTTATTTTGTCTTCCAATTTATCATCACACCAGCTGCTGCTTTTAATGTCAGCAACAAGAGTGGAAATGTGCTTTAGTTCTGACGTTTCTTAGCAAATAGAAAGTCAGACCATAACATTTTAATGACTGGCACACTGTTGGTCATGTCATAATAATAGCACATCATAACCAGCTTAGTCTTCAGCCACAGTCACAAAGCTGTTGACCTTTGGTCCCATATAGCACTCTGTCTGTCTGTCTGTCTGTCCTGCCAGGTGTGACCCTGCCATAAGTAGCAGTGATGGATGGAGAAGCCCAAAGGTCCAGTGCATCGTGGGAGAATGGCACCCTGGCTCCTGTGGCCCTTCTTCGCTCCGAGAGGGCGGAAAGCCCCACACCAGGTCTGGTGGAGGGAACTGAACCAGGTGAGGCGGATCCAGATGCAGCACTTTTTACAGATTATCAGTCAGACCTACAGTGTAATTTAGGTTTAATGTAAATCTTTATAATCAGAGCTCAAATATACTGAAATTGAAATTGTGAACTTCTTGCAGGCACTCTACACACTGACTTAATGCCTTTAGTTGCAACTAATAATGCAAAATAATCAGCAGCTAGTCCTGCATGCAACTAACGATTATTTTCATTGTCGATTAATCTGACGATTATTTTCTCGATTAATCTATTAGTTGTTTTGGCTATAAAATGTTTGGAAGAATGGAAGTGTTTTCACACAATATTTTTTACTTTTATAAGAGAAAAGACTTTAAGGATGAGGACTAAGTAGTTGGTTTTTCAAATATGCGTCTGGTTAACCACCCCATCTTCATTAAAGAGCAGGGCACAGCCGCTTCCCTCATCCACTGGTCTCCCAGGCAGTGGATATGGCTGCTACTAACAATTATTTTCATTGTCGATTAGTCTGTCGATTATTTTCGCGACGTCTTCAAATGTCTTGTTTTGTCCACAACTCAAAGATATTCAGTTTACTGTCATAAAGGAGTAAAGAAATCAGGAAATATTTACATTTAAGAAGCTGGAATCAGAGGATTTTTTCTTTTTTCTTTAAAAAAAATGATGAATCGATTTTCAAAATAGTTGGCGATTAATTTAATAGTGACGGCTAACTGAATAATTGATTAATTGTTGCAGCTCTAGTTGCAGCAACTAGCAAATCCCAGCAATTATCCACCATCAATGGGATTTTCTTCTGCCATTTATTCTCTCATGCTTATTTAAAAAAAACTGTAGACCTGTGTGGACGTCTTTGAGCTTGGATAAGTGGATGAATGAATTGACAAAATAAACAAATAAGTGTAGGCAATGCTTATTTAAGTGTTATTCCATCTCCTGGTACATCCCCCATGGGATTACATTACAAAACATTAAAAATGTTTACCGTACACAATGTGTCTGTTACACAAAGAAGCCGCTTCAAGTTGGGCTGGTCATGAAACATCAGTCCATGGATGAGTAGAGATCCACTGTCTTGAATTCTAAGTAATAACTCTTATGCAAATTGTCATTGATACATAACTAAAGCTTTTGTTATTTCCTCATTGGCATCCAGACAAAAATTTAGCTTCTATGATTGCTGTTTAAAAATAGAAACAGAACATCTTTGCAGGAGTCACTATGCCTGCGATTATATTGAATTTCAATGGATACATGACAAAAACATGCGTAAAGCACGACAGCAATACTTGGGCAACACTTGGGTACAGGGTGAAGTTCTCCATTTGACATTGTTATAACCACGCAATCTTATGAGAAGGACACTGTGCACTGTGAGTGAGAGAGAGAGAGAGAGAGAGAGCATGAGTATGCACATCCTGTTTGAGCAAAGAAATGTTGAACATATGATCACAATTATGTGTCTTTTGTAATCTGCCTGCCACTTTATTGGCTGCTCGAGGGGAATACTCTTGTGATAAATTTGACAGAGGATAAATTGACAAGGAGCTCCTGAATGCATCATCAGTTTTGGGCTGTGAGACTCGACTGTAATAATAATAATCTCTTTTAAGATTATGTGACAAAAGACTTTAATGCACAAGGAATACCTCGCCATACCGACAGTATAAGAAGGAAACACTACCATATACTCTCCTCTCCCAAGAACTGTATTAATACAGACATCTCCTGACTGAAGTCTGTAAAATAAAAGTGTCATGGTGAAAGCATGTCGGCAGCAGCACAAGTGTGTCACATCCAGCTTGAAGAAATCCAAATCTGACAGGAAAAATGATGCAACATTTCCTGGATTTGCTCTACTAGTCTAGTCTTGAGATAAACATGACATTCTTGTAGTGTTATCCAGCTCACTCATTATTAGACTTGTCCTGTTATCTATTCCCTATTCTTCTACTTTCTCTTTCTCTAAAATAGATAAGTTGGGACCAGAAGTTTCTCTTACCGTGACTCCTCTGAAAAGCTATAAAGCATTGATAGACCAAATAAAACATCTGTTATTGAGGCTGATTCTGGACTGTGGCTAATGTCAGTCAGTGTTCAGAAAGGATACATTTCCTTGTGTGGAGTTTTTTGTTTTTGTTTTAGTGAAGTCAAATTTATAGCCTAATATCACAAATTTGCCTCAGGGGTCTTTACAATCTGTACAGCATACGACACACTCTGTCCTTTATTGACCCTCACATCGGATGAGGAAAAACTTAAAATGAAAGAAACCTCAGGAAGAGCAACAGAGGAGAGATCCCCCTCCCAGGACAGACAGATGTGCAATAGATGCCGTGTGTACAGAGTAATAACATAATGACATTTTAACAGACACTCCATATGACAAAATTGATACATATAATGTGAACATATATGTAGTGATGGATCCAGAAGGATGTCAAGCAGCTTCCAGACGTCACCAAACAGCCAGAGCCTGAGCAACACGACATCCTCACCACCATGTAACCTAGAGACAGGATAGGCTCCACAAACACAAGAAGCAATCTAAAGCACAGTATTCACGCAGATAAGAGACAAACAAACATACAAAGAGAGGGGCAATATTATCCTTTTTTAGTAAAAGGATAAAATCCTATCTTGCAAATTGACATGACGTAATATAGCGTCTATCTCTGTATCATCTGCCAGCTTTTTCAGCCGCCTTTTTTGGACAACATTAGCCCCGGGTGGGACCGTCTCCTACGCAGTGTAGGAGACAGTCCTGGATGGTTCCCATAGAAAATCTGCTATGCAGAGGCGGGGATGTTAACCAGACATATATTTGCCAAACCAACCAATTAGTCTTCATCCTTGAAGTCTTTTCTCCTGTAAACCTGAAAGCTAAAATATAAATCTCACCTTTTGTGTCAGAGTTTGTTTTTGAACTATGTGAAGAAGACGCCACATTCAGACTTGGACAAGCCAGACAAAGGGAAGATTTATACTATGCTGGAAGTGTTTTCAAACAATATGTTTTACTTTTACAAGAGAAAAGACTTTAAGGATGAGGACTAAGTAGTTGGTTTTGCAAATATATGTCTGGTTAACCGCCCCATCTTCATTAATGAACAACGCACAGCCGCTTCCCTGTGCTTTTCTATCGGAACCAGTCTCATCCACTGGTCTCCCACGCAGTGGATAGGGCTGCAAGTAACGATTATTTACTTTGTCAATCTGTTGATTATTTTCTTGATTAATCGATTAGTTGTTGGTTTATAAAATGTCAGAAAATGGTGAAAGATCTATCAGTGTTTCTCAAAGCCCGAGACGACCTCCTCAAATGTCTTGCTTTTTCCACAACTCAAAAATATTCAGTTTACTGTCATAGAGGAGTAAAGAAACCAGAAAATATTCACGTTTAAGAAGCTGGAATCAGAGAATTTTGACTTTTTTTTCTTAGAAAGAAATACTCAAACTGATTAATCGATTATCAAAATAGCTGGCGATTAATTTAATAGTTGACAACTAATCGATTAATCGTTCCAGCTGTATTTTGTACTATGTACTTGGACAAGCCAGACAAAGGGAAGATTTATACTTCGTTGGAAGTGTTTCAAACAATATTTTTCACTTTTACTAGAGAAAAGACTTTTCTAAGTTGTTGGTTTTGCAAATGTATGTCTGCTTAACCTCCCCACATCCATTAAAGAACGACTGCCTCCCTGAGCTTTTCTATGGAAACCAGTCTCATCCACTGGTTTCCCACACAGTGGATGAGAGAGTCCTGAACGGGGCTGGGCCAACAGATGCAAAACAACAACAACAACAACAACAACAAAAAAGCAGCCTCCAACAGGGCTTTATTGTTTTATAGGCTTACTTATTAATTCCTTACCCATCCATACATTATACTGACAATCATCTATCCCTACATTAACACAGGTGCCGGTCAGAAGAGTGCCATGTTCGCCCACACACAGTCTTTCGAGGATCTGACCGCTGCGGCAGAGGAAGAGGTTCGGACGGAGGCCGACCTGGACAAATCGGGAGAGTGTGCGGACGAGCTGAAGGCGCTGGGGGGAGACAAAACCATAGAGGAGCAACTCAACAACGACATTACGTCAGAGAGCAGGACTAAGGAGGAAGACGTGACCAGTGAGGCGTGGAGGAGCCACAGGAAACACGTGTTCGTGCTGAGCGATGCCGGAAAGCCGATCTACACCCGCTACGGCACGGAGGAGGCTCTGTCCAGCACCATGGGGGTGATGATGGCTCTCGTGTCCGTCCTCGAGGCCGAGAAGAACATCATTCGCTCCATCCATGCAGGTCAGAATATACTTAAGTTCATAAGTTAAAAAATGATTGGCTCAAAATTGTATTTTATGAGCTATGTTGAATCAAACTCTGTAAATGTTTTGTGTGTCAGATGGCTGTAAAGTGGTTTTCCTCACCAAGAGCCCTCTGGTCCTGGTGGGCGTGTCTCGAACCAGTCAGACCGACAAGGAGCTGCTGCGGGAGCTGCAGTACATCTACTACCAGATCGTCAGCCTGCTCACCCTCACCCAGCTCAACCACATCTTCCAGCACAAGCAGAACTACGACCTGCGCCGCCTGCTGGCCGGCTCCGAGTACCTCACCGACAACCTGCTGCATCGGCTGGACCGAGACCCCGGCCTGCTGCTCAGCGCCGTCACCTGCCTCCCTCTGGCCAGCTCCGCCAGGGACGTGGTGTCGTCCAGCCTGCAGGCCGCCAAATCCCAGAGCCTGGTGTTCTCCATCCTGCTGGCGGGCGACCGCCTGGTCACTCTGGTGAGGAAAAAGGACCAGTTCCTGCACCACATAGACTTGCACCTGGTCTTCAACCTCGTCGGCTCCTCCTCGTCCTTTCGCGAGGGCGAAGGCTGGACGCCGATCTGTCTGCCAAAGTTCAACACCGCCGGGTTTTTCCACGCTCACATTTCTTACCTGGAGCCCGCGTCCGAGCTCTGCCTCATCCTGGTCTCGACCGACCGAGAGGACTTTTTTAACATGTCCGACTGCAAGCAACGGTTCCTGGAGAGGCTGAGCAAGCGCAGTGCCTACCCGGCCCTGAAGGAGGCTCTTAAATGCCCCAGCTATTCTGTGGCGCAGGTCGGCATCCCGGAGCTCAGGCACTTCCTGTACAAATCGAAGAGCTCGGGGCTGTATACCAGGTGGGCAGGACGTCGCATGTTAAATTTATGTCACAAACATGCTTCACAAATCATTTTTAATTCTTAGCATTTTTTTAGAGTGCAAAACTTCACTTGACAAGAAACTCTTATTTCTTCTTCTCCTCCAGTCCAGAGTTCCCTGATGTGTACCAGTCTGATGAAGAGCAGGAGAGGCTGATGGGACTGTACCAGGACCTCCACAGCAGCTTGCATCATCCAACGAGACCTCTCCGCTCCTTCTACCGCTGTAGTGAAACTGAAAACCTGCTGGCATGGGTAAGGCTGGCGTCGTGAGATGAGATGCTTGTACTGTCTTTTACAGTATTTTACAATTGCTCTGGCTCAATTTTCACAACATTCATTTTTACATTTTGTGTTTCACAACATCGATATTTCAATCATTTATATGTTTAATAATCTAAAATACAGTAAGCCACTGTAATGCTGGAGAGATTATGAAATTAAACTACAATTAAAGGTGCAGTGTGTGGGATCTGCCGGCATCTAGTGGTGAGGTTGCAGACTGCAACCAACTGAAGCTCCTCCTGTGTTCCAAGCGTGTAGGAGAACTACGGTGACCGAAAACGTGTAAACATGAATGTCCCTCTCTAGAGACGGGGTTTGGTTTGTCCTTTCTGGACTACCGTAGAAACATGGCGACCAGCTCCGTGAAGAGAACCCGCTCCGTATGTAGATATGAAATGAAAACCAGTGCAACAAGCTCAGCATTTACACTCGTTACAATAACGTGCTTCATAGGAAATGAGACCACGTTGTAACTTTTCTACACAGACCTGCACGCTTGGAATAATAACGAGCCCGTCTCCAGTGCGTAGAGTTGAGTGTGGGTTTATTAAAGTAAAAACAAAACTTACATTTTTGGTGAAATGCTCGGAACGTGAATATTCATGTTGGCCTTGGTGTGAAAGGTTTGAACGCGAAAATCGCCAACGAATATTTCGCAGTTTTTGTTTTGGTGTGAAAAGGCCTTCATTCAGCGTTCGATTGTACTGAGCTCCACCTTCTCGTGTCACCTCTGGTTGCAAAAAAACAAGATGGCCACGGCCTAAATGCCGAACTCGAGCCTTCAAAACCATGGATGTATTAAGAGAACTGGATACAGCGTTGGAGGCGGAGCCCCGTTCATTCCTATGAAAGTTGCTCAGTGGCGCATGAAGCCTAAATGGCTCGACTTCCGTCTGGAACAGTACCCAGATCTTGGGCACATGTTACATGTGCAGTAGCGTCCGCTCGGTCACATGACTCGGTCATGGGGTCCCAACGTCACGCCGGCGTAACGGCTTGCGCTCCAGCCTCGGTCTGGGTCTCATTCACATCATTTTGTGAGTTGTGAGTGTTCGGACTGGGAAGTTGATTCCCCTCAAAAAAAATTATCCGCTGTGTTACAGACGTCTCTTTCCCGATGTAAGTCTATGGAAAAAAAAGTATTTTTGGGCCCAATGCATCACGTGACTGACACGGAGGTTGCAGTAGCGCTGTTTGGCCACTACGAAAGTTGGGATCGACGACCGCCGCACTTCCTGGGGGCTTGTTCAAAACGGCAGTCCATAAACCAATGGGTGACTACGTCCACTTCTTACATACAGTCTTTGGTCACACCCCTCGTCTTGCTCTGCCTCCTGTCCTGCAGGTGACGAGTGGCTTCGAGCTCTACCTCTGCTTCAGTCCTCTGGGGACCAAGGCCCTGGCCGTCTCTGCTGTCAACAAACTGCTGAAGTGGATCAGGAAGGAGGAGGATCGCCTCTTCATCCTGAGTCCTCTCACATACTGAGCCCTCGCTGCCGGCTGACCTCCTGAAACAAGAAGCATCACCCCGAACCTCGACGGGCCTCGTGGCCTGGTGGTGCTGCTAACAACAGATGATGCAGCAGTCAAGTGTTCACCAATGATTGTCAGAGCTATGCTTTTTTTTCTTCTTGCTTTGGGTTCCTCTGATCTATTTGTGATTAAATTAAAGCTGTATTTTATCTGGCTAGATTTTTATAACTTAAATTTTGAATAACAACAGATGAAAGCAGCATCATCGATGACAATAACAACATGAACAGTGTTTGTATGCTGTTAAAGTTGTTTCATAAATAATTATTTTACTGTAACAGAACTATAATGCCTCTCACAATACGGAACATGCTTTGTTTTATAAACGCTATCTGCTCAGCTCTTAAAAATCAAGAATAAAATTTGAATTAAAAAACTGGAATTTTCTGCGGACCTGCAGTAGAATGTATTCTCTTGTCATAATAATATGGGTTAACCACATTCCTGTTGTTTTATCTTTACATGATGACCAATAACTGTAATCATGATTTTACCTCTATGCACTTTCTTTATGCAAAAGGCACTCCGAAGAGAAACGTGTTCATGAGTCTGTGACCTGTTTACTGCTGTTTGTTTTTTGTTAACATGTGTTGTTAATGTCGGTGTCAAGCAATCTTAATTTCGGTCACTTAATCTTCTTGTATCTGTTAGAATTTTCCTTAATTTGCCATAATATGTATATTAACTAAGAAAAGTATTGTTTGACATTTTATCTGCTTGTGTCTAATCCTAAAGGTTTGCTGTATTTCATGGGATCCTGCTTTGCTTGAGGAGTCCATCGTTGCCACATCTGCCTCCACTAATCATGCCTTAACTAAAAAAAAAGCCAATAAAAGGTTGTAACAGTGCAGATTAATGGCTGCTGCACAATTCCAGAATTATTAGATATAAATAAATATTTGGCTGGTAATTAAACAGATTCGGTGTCTTGCTTGACTGTAACCTTCGTGCTCTCTTACTTTTATTAGTAGCATAATGGTCAGTGGTGGAAGAAGGTATTTTAATATCGCTCTGTAAAAATACAAATAAAAGTCTTTCATTCAAGATTTCACTTACGTAAAAGTACAAACAGCAAAGTAAAAGTACTTTTGGGCGGGATGGTCCCTTTCAGAGTTTTAATATTGGAATATTATTACTGATGCTTTAACACGTAAGCACGCAAATGTGGTATTAGGAGATAAAATTCCAAGAAATAAATAAATGTGGTATTTATTTATATATTTATTGCCTCATTTATTTCAGGATTTATTTTATAGGCGTATTTATTTAATGTATTTATTTATGTATTTCATATTGGCTTCAATGGCATTCCATAGAGGTGGAGCACATATTAACAAATAATAAATAAAAAATGCCTATGAAATAAATAAATGTATGTATATATATGTATATATATATATATATATATATATGATATGATATGATATTTAATTTTCTCCATATCACCCAGCCCTATTAGCCTATACTTTACTGCTCTCTCATATTCTGTATATTGTATAATTTATTTTGGGATTATTTTTTTTTTGTTTTTTTGCAGTGTACCATCATGAGTACCATCATATTCCAGGAGACCAACACAAGACCAGTAGACATGCTGGTCTGTTGCCTAAACAATAAGAGAACTACTGTACAATGGAGCACAATAACAGTAACTGTTGTTTTAGAGAGGAATAGTGATGTTAAAGAGGAGTTAAATGTACAGTAGGTAATCCTGAATTGGTTACCAGCCAGAAAACAACATATTATACCAAATTAGTTCTAAAAATACACATTAACATCATTCATTCATTTATTTATGGGATCACGTGCGTCACTATGAACTAATAGAACACAATGAGGGTTAATTGGTTTTCCTGCTGGTGTCTGAAGTGTCTGCAGAGGGGAGGAGCGAGCTGGAGCAGCTTCACTGAGGCAAACAGGACGAACTCACACTGGAGCTCAACTTAAATCCGAAACCAACACAGTGTACATACCGACAGCGGTTTGTGAGGACGAGCAGGTTTTAAAATCAACCTAATGGTGTCATCTTGAATCTACCTGAGCAAAGACTAGTAACCATCATCTCTGCGCGCTAAATATCAGAAAAGGAGCAAAGCTGAAGAGGACAGTGAGTAACCTGTAGCCTCCAGGTAAGCTTTCCACTACACTCAGCTAGCTGAGCTGCCATCTACCACAGATCTTATTATTTAACACAATAGAAACAAAGCTAGCCACCTGACACTGATAAATCTACCAGTTTAGCTACCAGGCTACAGGTAAACAACTATTCCTCACAGTGATACTATAACAGGAGATTAAAAATGACATAAAGTGTGTTTAAACGCATTATTGTGAACCACTTACATGATTTAAATCAAATTTTAGTATGTTTTTTAATAAGAGTTTAAATTGTATTATAGTCTGCAGTGTTGCAACTGTGGCATGTTGTGTTGGTGTGGTGATGAGTAGAAAATAGGGGTGTAAGAAAATATCGAGTATTGCAATATTATAATTTTGTGATACTGTATCGATTTTTAATTAATAATTTACATGCAAAGAATAATCCAGTTATTATTTCGTTAATTTTATTTGCAAAGATATGCGTCCTCTGATAAATGCAAATGCAGATCCCACTGTTCTGATTGCATAAAAAAGTTTAAAAAAAATGTACTCAGATTATATGCATATGGTGGTGTGTTCTTTATACTATGACAGTTTTCCTAAAATTAGATTTTTAAAAAAAATCGCAATATATCGCAATATACTTAATCGTAACCCGTGTATCATGATACGTATCATATCGCCAGATTCTTGCCAATACACAGCCTGAGTGGAAAAGGTGTGTGATAATAAAAGGGTTCATTTATTCTTCGTAGGGCGATATGGCTAAAATCTTCTATCATGTTTGATATATTTATTGTTATTGTTTGTTATTTTATGTATCTTGTTCTAATTGTTTGTCATCACCATTATGTAGTCATATTATTTCTGTATATTAATCTTGTGTTCTCTATAACATTGTGAAATTTTAACACTATTTAGATAGAGGCTTTAAAATAAGCCCAGTGGTTTTTTTTGCCTCTTCCTACACTGTATATTATTTATTTTTTGTTATGTTTGTGTGGTCTTAATTTGTGCAAAAAATAAATGAATATCACAATATAGGTAATTTCATATCTCAATAACGATATACTGTATATTACGATATAACACGTTTTCTGGTAATTCAATAAATAAATAGTCTATATGAAATAAACACATGGTAAAGCCTTGTATACTGCTGTGTGAATTAAACACTTTACAAATGTACTGAGAATTGTTTCTCATTTTAAGAACTTAAGTACAAAATTAACATAACGGTTTTAAGTGATATTATAGAGAAAATATATAGCAATAGAAACGATATAGAAACGTATATACTATAGACATTTTTATATCGTTTTGACTATTGTCATATTACCCAGTCCTAATTCCATGTATAATTTTAGAGTGATAATATGAAATATTAAAATTAACACTTGTGATTGGATTTATTCTCAGTACAGTATATACTGTAATAGACCACAGAGCCTGACTATAACCATCCCTAGAGCTCACAGAGCAAAGTGTTTACCTGTTTTGTGCAACTGTTGTAGTCAAATACATGTGGAATGGAGCCAGAATGCACTGGCACGGTATCACGGAAATTAAGGCAGACACTGTTGGGATAAGAAACAGCAGCGCAAACATGGAGATAAGATTAAAAAAACATACTACCAGAAAGATAAAAAGGCTCTAAATGATGCCGCTTCTGTGCAGTTTTCAGAATTGATTTGATGTTGACTTGACCACTTTGATTAATCTCCCATCATTTCTGAAGAGTAAACTCAAAGAAATCATTCTTATATGAATGTTTCAAAATATAGTAAAATGCGGAGCTGTTGTCTCTTCATACTGGTGGGTTTTGCTGGTTCTCTACTGGTTTGGGATGCATCTCCTGCAACTGAATCAATACGTGTGCCCTTGGGGTACAATATGTTTTTGACCATTGATTATTTGCACAGCAGATTGCCTCTTCAAAGCCCTGTGGATATCTGTGCAGTGATTAATGGAGGAGAGATGCCCTTTCTTACTCTAATGAATTGCCACCAAAGTGCCTGTAAGAAAGTTACTGATCCAATAAAGCTGCAGCCAATGTAGAGCTGCAACGATTAATCGATTAGTTGTCAACTATTAAATGAATGGACAACTATTTTGATAATCGATTAATTGGTTTGAGTCATTTTTAGGGCAGTCAAAGTTAATGCAATAATAAAGCGTTAACTCAAATTAATTTTAAAGCCACTAATTTCTTTACTGGCATCATATGAAATTAGAAAACCTAAAGAATCCATTGGTACCAACCATGTCATACTAACTTGTAGCAAAGGAGGCTAAATAACGCTCCAAACTTGCGCTCAATTTTGGCGAGGAAAATCTGGCATGGCCATTTTCAAAGGGGTCCCTTGACCTCTGACCTTAAGATATGTGAATGAAAATGGGTTCTATGGGTACACACGAGTCTCCCCTTTACAGACATGCCCACTTTATGATAATCACATGCAGTTTGGGGCAAGTCATAGTCAAGTCAGCACACTGACACACTGACAGCTGTTGTTGCCTGTTGGGCTGCAGTTTGCCATGTTATGATTTGAGCATATTTTTTATGCTAAATGCAGTACCTGTGAGGGTTTCTGGACAATATTTGTCATTGTTTTATGTTGTTAATTGATTTCTAATAATAAATATATACATACATTTGCATAAAGCAGCATATTTTTCCACTCCCATGTTGATAAGAGTATTAAATACTTTACAAATCTCCTTTTAAGGTACATTTTGAACAGATAAAAAATGTGTGATTAATTTGTGATTAAATATTTTAATCGATTGACAGCCCTAGTAATTTTTTAAGAAAAAATCTCTGATTCCAGCTTCTTAAATGTGAATATTTTCTGGTTTCTTTACTCGTCTATGACAGTAAACTGAATATCTTTGAGTTGTGGACAAAACAAGACATTTGAGGACGTCATCTTTGGGTTTGGGAAACACTGATTGACATTTTTCACCATTTTCTTTTCCAAACAACTAATCGATGAATTGATACAATAATCGACAGATTAATTGACAATGAAAATAATCGTTAGTTGCAGCCCTAAGCCGATGCGGTGTCTGCATCCTTCTCGCTGTAGTCTCACAGGTCATTGCTGTAAGTAAAGAAACGTTGCATTGTATATTTGGAAAATTAATTCGGTAAATTCATATTGGCGCTACGATAAAAAATGCACAAGCCAGGAAACAGAAGATGCATCTTTAATTCACCTGTGAGGGAATACACCTGCATGCTGACCGGCCTGTAAATAGCAGCACTATAGTAGAATGAACGGAAACTCAATTTCAACCATTTGCTTTATTAACCATGAACATGAAGAAAGTCAATCAGTGCCATTACTATGTATACCCATGTTCTAACCTTAACCTCAGTTTCACATGGAGCTACCTGCAAATGTTAAAATGTAACACCACCTCAGTGGGACTGTGAATTATTGATGTGAAGACACCAAACTCAACTAGTTGAAACTTTTCGTAGGACTGCTTATAGCAAGAATAAGTGCCGTTTTCTTGAAAGGCTTTTGGTCAAAATGAAGTTTCTCTGCTGCCAAATGAAATAATGAGAGTTGATTAAAATTCTCTGGCACGAGCAGACGAGCCGTTTCTTCTTCACCTGGGGCTTAAAGAGGCACACGTCGTCTTATGACCATCAGTCCGTGCACATCTTTCCCCCTGAAAGGCACGTAGTGGTTGTGACAGGAATGCAAAGTAGAGAGGCCGGGGTTCTTGAATACGGCCTCACCGTGATGTATCTGGTTAATGATCCACCCGACAACGAAGACAAGGCTCAGAGTTTGAAACACGGTTCCATTCGGTTGCTTGTTGTTTGGAGACTGAGGAGGATGAGACGGAAAAAATGCTCAATTTTAATTGATAACTTTGGTGTGTTTACTTCCTTTGTTAATACGGCATAAAAGAACATGACTCATAGTGGGAGAGAAACAGATGGGATGTTGGATAAACCAGAATAAACACGACCAGACAGTTATCAATGACTTGCACAGGAAGTCACAATAAAAAATAGTTTTATCCACCATGTACCAGCACAGCTCTGTGTTTTATTATGTAAACACTTCCTCTCAGTGTTTGTGGTGAGTCAGAGGAGGCTTTTATCTTTATGACCACATGTGCTTTGTCATCGTCTGGCTCAACTGAGATGATGATATTTGTCACCTCAGATCTGCATTGGATTCATAATTAAGCAGACTGATATTGATTTTAGCTTTCATCAGTGACAAGTAATGCACACTCTAAGGTTGCAGCATTTCCGTAAAACGATATTTTTTTCTGTGACGAGCTACTGTTTATAGTATACAACTGATTGTATAGTTTTGCAAGAGGTTTGGTGCAACTGAGGACAACAGAACTGATTTCAGTCCAATCCCTTAGGAGATGGGGTTGAAAGCTATGACAACGCTAGCTTTTTATGTCCAAGCATTCCAGGGTCAAGAATGAATTTCGTACGCTGTGGTTTCAGCCATATTTGTGTTGTAGAGCAGTGGTTACCGACCTTTATCCTTAAGGGACCCCTTATCTATCATTAGTAAACTGACAACCCCTGACTTAGTGACATATTTTATGGATATCTCATATTATATTTAACGCATAACAACAACAGCAGTACAGAAATAATAATAAAAAATAATAAACTGTACAATTACTCCAAATAGTTAACGCAATAACTGTATTTAGTTTGTGTAAAACGAGCGATTTGGATGAATTTTGAGCAGATTATTTCCTGTGATTATTACATCAGAGATGAGTTTTTTGAATTTTCTGTATTATGTTTTTATTTTTTCAATCATACATACTTAATAGGCTTCTTTTTTGACAAATTCTGTGTTTTATTCTCCCTGAGGCTTGGCCATTGTTCATCAGCTCTTTGGTTGTTCTGTGAATATAACCGAATATAACGTGGGTGGGATTAATGGACACAATATGCTTGTTTTATTGGTGCAAATGGTTAATTTATAGATAATTATTTCACAGACCCCCTGACAGAGTGCCACGGACCCCATTTTGAGAAGCAGTGTTGTAGAGGATCATTTCTTAATGATTTAATAACTTACTCTTCTCTCTTCCTTCAGGTATCAGCCGCTGGTGTGTTAAGGATGCTTTTGTCCCGACATCAGACCTGGAGGTAACCGCACGTTATCTCTGCTGCTGCACCCCGGAGTGGATATGGTCCACTGGACCACACAGTGGGGGACATGCGTCTGTGTCCAGACTCTGCTGGCCTTTGCCCTGGCCAACTGTCCCTCACTCGCCTCCAGCCCGGTCAACTTCTCTGTGGTTTACACCATGCCCTTCTTCCAGGCCCGGGGCCCCATCCAGAACATAGTCAACAACTCGCTGTACCAGGAGGTGTACGTAGCCTCTCAGAATGTGATCGAAGCCGTCAACAGGAGCCTGGAGAAGGTCTGGGAGCTCCGCACCGGGCCGGTGGGAAGCCCAGAGTGTCACATATGCGATTTGTGCGACATCGACAAGGACCCCAACTTCCTGGAGGACACAAACAATCAGATCTTGCTGTTGGATACTCTCTTTATGTATTTATACTCTTGTGGAAGTTCTCAGTATGGCGTGTGCTATTTCCACCAACTCAAGTCAAATGGAGAGCCGCCTTCACTTTCTAAGTGTTTGTTCAGAAAGGATTCGAACTCTGCTGCGTACTGTCCCGACTGTGTGGCGAGCCCTCTTGGTACCAAAGTCACCATGGTCGAAGAGGGTCAGACCGTCTACTTCTTTGTTGCCACCACTGTCAACGACAGCGTGACCCAGCGCTACGGAAGGAAGTCTATATCGGTGCGTCGGCCACTGGCCACAGAAGATGGTTTCTACAGTGATGTGCGTGGCCTGACTGTCCTCCCGGGCTTGCGGAGGACGTACCACATTGAATACGTCTACAGCTTTTTCACTCAGGAGTTCGTCTACTTCCTCTCGGTTCAGAGAGAGAGCCCCGATCAGGACTCCTCTCCGTTTCAGACTCGCTTGGGCCGTCTCCCGCGGAACGAATGGGAGATGAAGAGGTACCGCGAGGTGATCCTGGAGTGTCGGTTTGAACCAAAGCGGCGGAGGAGGAACGTAGCCAGTGAGCCCTATAAGGATGTGGTGTACAACGTGGTCCAGGCAGCCCATTTTGGGAAGGCGGGCAGTGAGCTGGCGGAGGAGTTGGGCGCGGTGGAGGAGGATGACATCCTGTATGGGGTTTTTGCCGTTACTGACGACAACGGGGTCACGGAGCACGACTCGGCCCTGTGCGCCTTCCCGATGGACACCGTGAATAAAGCGATCGTAGACGGGGTGGACGACTGCTGCGAGTCCGGACCAGAGCAGCTCTCCAGAGGGCTCTGCCATTTCCAGCCCTGTGAGAGCTGTCCACATGAGGTGAGCCCAGCAGTCCACTAACACACAACCAGTCCAGCTTTGTTAATGTGATCTCAGGTCTACTTGTGTTTGACTGATTCATTGAGGGCTGGTTAGAGTCTACTGGATAAGATGGTCCATGTGTTTCCAGGAATACATCACTCAGTTTCATAGAACTCACTTAAAATAGAAAAAAATCTAATGCCGGGTACACACTAGAAGTAAGAAGAAGAAAGGCACTTTATTAATCCCCGAGGGGAAATTCAATTTTTTCACTCTGTTATTTTTACATAGTACATAGTACACACAGGCCCGAAATACACACACATGCACAAACATGACCTATATACATGCATTAATGGAGAGATGTCAGAGCGAGGGGGCTGCCCCTGACAGGCGCCCAGAGCAGTTGGGGGTTTGGTGCTTTGCTCAAGGGCACCTCGGCAGTGCCCAAGAGGCAACCTAGCATCTCTCCAGCTACCAGTTCACACTCAGTACTTGGTCTTGGGGACTCGAACCGGCGACCCTCCGGCTTCCAAGCCAAGTCCCTATGGACTGAGTTACTGCCACCCCCACTGAGCTACTGCCGCTACACGAGAATCAAGCTGATTTTGGGCCCGGTTCCACCCTCCCGACGATCGTCAGCAAAGCCCAGATTTTTTGATGGTTCTACAGATTATCTTGTCAGATATTCTTGTGGTGTGAGGTATGTCAAGAGTGTTTTTTACGTCCTCAGATCAGCTCAGAAGTGCAGTGGAAGGACAACCACCGCCGTCATGGCGGCAAAATGCGACGCATAAAGTAGTAGTAAGATGGACCTCAGAAATGGAGGACCAACTTGTTGATTTGTGGCAAAAATACAAGTGTTTATTTAACGTGTCTCCATGACCTCATCCATATTTTTCAATTTTCAGTACAAAGTAGTGCAAAAACCAACATCGCTAATTCCTCCTGCCCGTCGTCCGCCATGTTTGTTTACACTAAAGTCACGTTTGATTGCCAGAGATTTTGCGAGATTTCCATTTTGGTGTTTTTTTTAGTCAGGACTCTTGTTGTTCCTGAATGGATCTGTTAGTGTGTGGCGTGTTGTTTTGGCCAAATCGTTTCTCACCACACATTATAGGAACAAAACTGTTAGATTTAACATAACATGTTGTTATGTGTGGGGTCTCTCAACATCTGTTAAGATTTGAAAAATCTTTTAGTGCGGGCCAGCCATAAGGCAGGGATCAGCAACCTTTCTGATGTGCCGTTTTTTAAATTCCCTTGTTAATCAGTGCGACATATCAACATCAAGGTTAACATTAAGTTTAATCATGACACCACATCAAAATTTAAATCTCCCACAGATCTGTAATTGTATTCCATCCATATAGGCAACATCCATAGCAACATTTTTAGAAAACATTTTTTCTCCCATAATCAGGATATTGTAATTATATATGAGAGCACTATACAAGAAGACTGCCATCCTCATGAAAACACCCACATCTGAGTGGAGATCATTGACCCTACCAACCTTCCACCAGTCTTGTTCATCAGCAATAAACAATTCTACGAAGAAGGTACGAACCATCAGAGAATGCGGGTGAGGAAAAAAAAACAATCAAAGTACCGTAAAAAACAGGCCACACAACTGCCAATAGCTTTGAAACAGGTAATTTGGCATGCGGATGAGAGGGCACTTCAACATTTCCAAAAAACTGTCTTGCACACTTATCGCTAGCGTGCCATTGGTTAAACTGCTGAGTGCAAATGATGGAACGCGTGCATAAGGTTGACTACCCCTGATCTGAGGTATTTCCCTGAACTGCACCCAGTCATCTAAGTAACTATTAGCTCACTCAGGGTTCAGGTATCTTGACAGGACCTGTTAAAAAATCTCACCATGTGGGTGTGGAGCGATAAATTATGTCTGTTCTCTTAACATGTACACACACATTGAAAAGACAGTAAGGCTACTGAGACCTTGTTGAGGCTGGATTAAATTATTGGAAACCATAATTTGCTTGTACTTGAACAAGGAAAGACAATATCCAAATGAGTGAAAATAAAATGTACTTATAGGAGTTCCTCAGATGTAATGGCTTTGGTTAAAAATGATAATGACAAGACTAAACCTTCGTCATGTGTTTTCTTAAGATTATTATGGAGAAATATCTTTTAGTTTATGAAATCATGTGAACCCCTACTTAAGCAATATTTATTCACACTACTGGCAGACTCGGCCAAACATGACTAATGCAATGACGTAAACTGAAAAAAGGTTTTTATCGTAGCACAGCTCTAGCTGCATGTGGTTATTGTGACTCACTGTTTTCCAAGTTCAATCTGTCTGCAGATTATTGTGTAAGATGAAAGTGAAACCCCCGTCATCAGAAATAGGAATTAAACTTGCCATTGAGAGATTAGTCATACTTTACAACTGATACAAACATCATTTAACATCTCCTGTTCAAAGAATAATTTGACATTTTGGTGGGAGATTGGGAGTATTTCTATTGCTTCCGCACGGCTCTCAACATGGCGACAGCGGAGCCGGCGGCTTGTAGCTAACGTTGCTAACAGCGCTAACGATGAAAACAAAGTCCACAGTGTTGACAGAGCTAACAGTGTTAATCGGGGGAAGCTTAGGGTGGGTGCTATGCTTCCGCGCCGCCGTCTGCGTTATCAGCTGTAACTGCCATATTAGTGCAGTGCAGAGCGGCGGCCTTGAGCTAGCCAGTGGGGCACGCTCACATGCTCTGAAAGCACATGCGGCCGTCCCGGCGATGTCAACAAAGCACAGAGAAACTCGGATTACAACACACACACAGAGGGAGAGTGACTTCATTCTCTGCTCAGGTAGACATTACTCCTCTATATCTTAACATAGCAAATAGCTGTTTGATGCTATATTAATGCTCTGGATATCGTATAGAGCACCTTTAAAGGAGGTGACTTCCTGGTGTCTTGTCTGTGAGGTTGCCACACAACCTGCAGAGGCGGATTTAAAAAAATCAAGAAATAACGTGCTAATAAATGAGCTTTAGAGGAGCTGATAGATGGATTTTTTTTACCTTTGGACAGAGCCAGGCTAGCAGTTTCCCCCTGCATCCAGTCTTTGTGCTAAGCTAAGCTAGCCACCTGCTGGTTCTAGCTTCATATTTAGCATGCAGACATGAGAGTGGTGTCAATCTTCTCATCTAACTCTTGGCAAGAAAGCAAAACGTGTATTTCCCCAAAAGTGGAACTATTACTTCATTGACACTGTCAATGTGTGATGGTGTGGAGCTTTTGAAAGTGATGAGAACAGCTGATTTAATTGATGAGTCATGAACACACATGAAAATAACTGTCTGATTCTTTGCGGTCATTTGATGTTTATCCAAACATATGGCCTTTTTTATTTCCTCTTTGAGCTGAAATGTTACTTTTTTTTAATGCACATCCTCTTCATCATGTGTCAGATTTTCTACATTACATGCCCATGAAAAGGAAACTTTTCTGGGATTTCTATGAAGTACCATTAAGGTCATTTGCATCCCAGCTGGTGGAGGAATGCAACCAGAAACACTTGCATCAGCATTCAGCGAGCACTCACTGTTAAATCCAAGAAAACATGGAGACAAATTGCTTTTTGGATGGAAAAAATAAGTATGGAAAAAGTCAGCCTGCACACCGGTGGAATGAAAATTGGACGGAGGCCAGGTGGCAGAGAAGGTTGTTGGTGGTGTGACTTGTTTTCCGCATCAGTCGAGTGAATTTCTCAGGTCAGACAGGAGGAGGGTATTTAACAAAAGCTATTTAAATGATGACAGTCATAAATGGCATGGTGTGGGTGTATTCAGTATCCTTTTAAGGCATCTTAGATTATGACTAGATTGGTTTCTTGTGTTAGTTCTCTTGGGAAACTGCTTTTTATTTCCAGATCCCATGACATATTTCCCATAATATTCTTATGTATGTTAAGATATTCTGTGTTGTCTGCTTGGGAGTGGGGTGGTTGTGGTAAGACTTCCCATTCCTTATTTACTAAAAGTAAATTCTTGCCAGTTTGAGAATTAAGTAAAATTCCCAGAACTGAGTCGCAGCTGTGATGTCATAGTTTGGATGTTTGAACTTGTGGTAAGAAAATAGATGTTGTGACTCAGAAACAACACGGTGCGGTGATATCAGTTTTTCAAGGGTAAGAAAAGCTGACAAATTAACATTGGTTTTGATTTCAGTTTTATTTGTCTTCACAGGAACACTTTCTACTTGAACTAGTGAACTTGTTCTCTTGTGGCTTTTTCTGCTCTGCTGCTTTTGGCTGCCGGTCTGAATAGTTGAGTAACTTGCCGGCGGGGTTGTCCAACAATCTGAAATCCTGGTTCTTCCATTTCTCAGCAGCTCAAAACACTTTTTGTGCCAGCAATGTCATCTGTGCTCCACAAATACTCTGCTTTTCTGCATTTTAGTACGTCATCGTTTAGACATTTCAATATGAGTTTGCAATCCTGTTGATCACAGGCCACTTTCAGCTTTTGGGCTCTCACTGAAATATGAAAATGTGTTTTAGTTTGGCATAGTATATGACATTATATATCATATATATATTGTTCACACTTTTTCTCAATGTCATTTTAGGTGTATTAGTCCTTGGAGGTATCTCGACCTTTGCAATATGTGTCATTAAGCTTCCCAAATAATTATGTTTTTTTTTATGTCAGTGGGATTTGAAGTTTAGGGTTCAGGAAACTGAATTACAACCAGGCGGCTACCTCCAGAGTCTAAAAAGTGAACCCAATGCTCAAGTGCCTTAAACTTGCATTCTTTCTAATAGCCAGCAGGGGGCGACTCCTCTGGTTGCAAAAAGAAGTCTGATTGTATAGAAGTCTATGAGAAAATGACCCTACTTCTCACTTGATTTATTACCTCAGTAAACATTGTAAACATGAGTTTATGGCCTCAATTGTTAGTTTCAAGTCTTCTTCAATACAGCATGATGTTCATTTAGTAAATTATGGTCCCATTTAGAGTCAAATAGACCATAAAGCAGAGGATGCTTTAGGGCGTGGCTACCTTGTGATTGACAGGTCACTACCATGGCGTTGTCTGGTCTGGGAGTTGTCCGTGTTTTTGTCTTAAAACTTTAACCCTTTCACAGTGTATTCATGAAAGTTAATTACAACCTTTTTGGTCACCTAAAAATGTCTTATTCAGCATTCTGTTGTACTTAGCTCCACCCTCTTGTGTTACTTCTGGTTGCAAAAAACCAAGATGGCGACAACCAAAATGCCGAACTTGAGGCTTCCAAACCGTAGTCCACAAACCAATGGGTGATGTCACGGTGACTACATCCACCTCATATATACATGTACTGTATATTTGTATATATATATATATATATATATATATATATATATATATATATATATATATATATATATACATGATTACAGCCAAGGTATAATGCTCCTCTAGGGTTTGGAGGTGAATGGCTTCAGGCAAAAGTAATGCTCACATCATGAGACAGGACAGTGGTAGATGCATGTCTTTTTTCGCATTCACTTTATTTGAAAAAAACTAGTTTCCCAGTTTCCTCTTCCCCCTTTTATATGTCAAGAACACAGTTAGAAAGTGTAATTTCTTTGTTTTCATAACTTGCCCTCAAGCTATTAACCAGTGTTTACATGGAGACTCCCTTTAATCAAACAGTGATTCAACCTGCTCCGTGTCTATAGCCACGAGGCAATCCTTCTGTAAGTAACGCAGCACCTAGTCATTCATCACGGCCTCTTAAATTATGAAATGATGATATTATCGTGACAGATTCACCTGGTACCTCTGGTGTGCCAGGGACTTTCTGTTTCTCATGGTTACCATGGTGACCAGTGCAGCTCACAGCACGTCCTCCTTACAAACAAACAGCAGGGCTTGTCTCACTACATCTGTACTTTTTTAAAAGATAAAATATTATTGTCTGAGAATGTGGAACTCTTCAGAGCACATTAATGCACACTTTCTTTTGTTTTGTTTATGAGTTTTTTTCCCCCTTTGTTTATTGAGATTTTTAACAAGTGGTACAATACTGTATGATATATTCAGTGACATATACAGTCTAACCAAAAAAAAAGGAAGAACACAAGAAAAAACAGAATGGTACATAGTGATAATAGAAATTTAAAAAGCACAACATACAGTTTAAAAATGATAATAATAATCCAGAATAATTAAATAAATAAAGATAAATAAATAATAATAATAGAAAAAATACTATCATAATATACTATCATATTTGTAAAAAAAAACAAAACAAAAAAAACTTGCAGAGCAGAGAGCTGTGTTAAGCGAGCATGGCTAGTTCTGACTTTTTTCCTATTTTACGAAACAGCAAGTAATTGGAGTTTATCTTTAATATGGTTTAGAAAAAGATTCCATACTTTATTAAAAGTCTTTGAGGAGTCACTTAATGAATATTATATTTTCTCTGACTTAAGAAAGTACAGTACATCTTTGATCCAGTGAGGTAGGTGAGGTAGGTAAGTAGGTGTTTTGACTTGACATTGAGTTTGGATGGTTTTGGTTTGGTTAAGTATTATTTCCAATGTCAAGAATAAACTTTCATGCTTTGTATAAATTATGCTTTTTATTATCTTAAACATGTTAAATACACTAAAGCCACTACAGAAGGAGCTTTTCTGTATCTAAAGGCATAGCCACCTGTTGAAGACCCCACTGTCAACCAAGTTTAAACTAATCATGATTAATTATAAAGATGTTGAGTGTATTTTCCGCCTCACTTTCTCCCTCGTTGTCTCATCTCCATGTCCTCTCCTGCCCGCGGCCTTGGTACTAGAGCATGGAGAACAACGCCACATGCAGAGACCATCCTACGATGGTGTCTAAGCCCTGCTACAGAGTGGACCTCTTCAACAGGCAGATGACAGACGTGCTGCTCACGTCTTTGTTGGTCACAACCATAGAGAGCAAGACCGTAGCCCATATTGGCACCTCTACTGGACGCCTGCTGCAGGTATTCAGCATGCTTTGAAAAAAAATCACTATATTATTAGTATTCATTTTATTTATTCTCTTCCTTTATATTTTTGTGTATATGCACATACATACACACCCATCACTTAAACATACCTTCTCCCACTTATCATTACACCAGCCATTTGTCTGTCACCTTCGACCTTCACGCATTACATCCTTCTGTAACAAATACAACATATTATAATATTAATAACTAATTATTTTTATATTGATTCATTTATTTAATTAAATTATTATTATTATTTGTAAAATATTATTTATTTACTTATTTATTTTTTATTTTTTATTGATTTATTATATTATTTATGTACTTATTTATTTATTTATTCTTTATTTATTTATTTATTTATTTTATTGTATTTTTTCTTCTTGATTGACTATTGGGGGGCTTTATTGGACCAGACTTGCAAGGGGGTAACATGGGGGAGGGCAGGATCCCCTAAAACAACAGAAAAACAAAAAAGAAAAAGATTAATAAAAACAACTTAATAACTCACTCATAATGGACTGGCTCCCTCCGGAGGGTCAGGGGGCGGTCCATTATGAGAAGGGATGACCTGCAGTGGACCAGCTCCCTCCTAAAGGTCTGGGGGCGGCCCAAGGCCATGACAACCATGAGAAAAAGATAAGAAATCAAAACACAAGAAGGAAAGGAGGGAAAAAAAGGGGGTGGACTCCATTAGCCTTCTGCGGTCACCTCTTTCCCGGACTACACCGAACCCCTTAATTATTTATTGACTCATTTACTTATTTATTTTTTCATTATTGTTATTATTTTTTTATATTGTTACTATTTACTTTTATCTTTTCCTTACTATTACTATTATTATTTATGTAGTTATTTCTCTGTCCTCCTTCTCCTCGGACATACCTGCACATGCCTCTGGTTATTCACCTATGAATATATGACACTTACACTTACACAACATACTTTCATACATGCACACAAAGACTTTAAATACTCCCACTCCCTCAAAAAAACAGAAAAATTGTGGCAACATTAAAACAAAAAATGTATATTTTTATTATCAACCATTTTTTGGCATTTGTCTTCTCTTGACCATTGTATATGATCCACTACTACATGTAATAATCACATGTTGTGTCTGTGTTGGTAGCTTGTATTGACCAGATCCAGCCCTATTATCTTTGCCAATTACTCTTTGGTGGAGAACCAGAGGATCTCGTCCATTGCCGCCGTTTACTCATCAGAGTATCTTCTCTTTGTGGTTGGAGACAAGGTATGAGAGCAAACCCATAAAATGAGAGTCAAACAATCTCATTTATATGAATATATGCATGTACAAAGGCTCTGTGGATTTTTACTATCACCTGATAAGGAGGCTCTTGGGGTCAACGTTCCTTCCACAGACCAAAGACATGCAGGTGACATTACTAGGGCTGTCAAAGTTAATGTGATAATAGCCCGTTAACGGAAATTCGTTTTAACACCACTAATTTCTTTATCGCATTAACGCAATTTGCGATTTTTAGGTTATAGCAGACTCAGTTTTAAAGCTAGAGTGAAGATACTGGCATCATATGAAACTAGAAAACCTAAAGAATCCATTGGTACCAACCATGTTATACTAGCTTGATAACTAAATAACGCTCCAAAGTTGCACTAAATTTTGGAGGAAAAACTGGCATGGCCTTTTTCAAAGGGGTCCCTTGATCTCTGACCTCAAGATATGTGAATGAAAATGGGTTCTCTGGGTACCCACGAGTCTCCCCTTTACAGACATGCCCACTTTATGATCATCATATGTAGTTTTGGGCAAGTCATAGTCAAGTCAACACACTGACACACTGACAGCTGTTGTTGCCTGTTGGGCTGCAGTTTGCCATGTTTTGATTTGAGCATATTTTTTATACTAAATGCAGTACCTGTGAGGGTTTCTGGACAATATTTGTCATTATTTTGTGTTGTCAATTGATCTCTAATAATAGATATATACATAAATTTGCATAAAGCAGCATATATGTCCACTCCAATGTTAATAAGAGTATTAAATACTCCGGTAAGTGAAATCCTTCAGATGCCGTTAGGAGCACTGGAGGACACAGTAGGACACAGAGGAACATGATTTTTCAGGTTACCTGTTTCATGTACTACTGTCACAATATAACGGCCGTTTTCTAAAAATAACTTTTTTAAATCATATTTGCGCCAATCTCGCATACTGTAGCTTTAATCATTTTTAACTATGGACAATCATGTGATTAATCGTGTCTAAGTATTTTAATTGATTGACAGCCCTAGACATTACAATTACAAATGAGGTGGGACTGTGACTGATTGTCTGTCATCGACCCTGTGATGCTCTGGAGACCTGTCCAGGGTTTTTTCCTGCCCTCTGCCCAGTGCATGCTGGGATAGGTTGCGACCCCTGTGACCCTGAGAATGAATAAGAGGCTAAAGCAAATCAATAAACTTGATATGACTCTGCAGTTTGGAACAGGGTGGATATTAGAAGCTGGCACTAGATTTTGGGTCTTGTGGGAGGTTAGGACTATTACCGTGTGTTGTGGTTCTTTTCAGCACCAGGAGCTGTCTATGTGACCTGTTAAACAACCTGGTGCTGAATGAGGCCCAGGATCAGTTTACATGTTAATAGCCACATTAATAATTAAGTAGCACAAGGCCATATGATTCAATTTGTGACCTTTAAAATAGTTCTGTCTCTCTGTTTCAGATGATCCAGGTGCCCCAGAGAGGGCCGGGCTGTCAACATTTCCTGACTTGTGCCACGTGCCTGACCGCCCCTATGTTCATGGGCTGTGGCTGGTGCTCTGGCGTGTGCTCCTGGGAGAGCGAGTGTCACAGTCTCTGGAGGAACGAGTCCTGCCCACCGGGGATCACTGGGGTGAGGTTTGTTCTGTAATCCAGGACACAAACGTCTCTTTGTGCAACTAATAAAAAGCATTTCATTTCAAGGTGGCACTATATATTCTGCTTTATTGACGCAGTTCTTTCCACGGACTGCTCCTCCTGATGGTCAAACAGAGCTAACGCTGTGCGGATGGGAGTTCCAGTCCCCCTCAAAACCTGCCATCACATCCAGGACCTACCAGGTCCGACTGGGACAAACTGCCTGCACTGTGCTTCCAGTCAAAAGCAACAACACACAGTGAGTATCCACGCAGGCCTTCTGTTGGTTCCAATCTGTTATAGTCATTTTGTGGAAAATTTACCTCGAGGATTTTCTTGTGCTGTAAAAAGAAAAGAAAAAGCTTGTCATTTTTTTTCTGGAAGCCTTCTGAGAAAGTGAGAAGACAGAGTACCACTTTGCTGCTCTGTGATCTGGTCTATCGAGGCTACTGTTTATGGAGAAAACTGGTATCAGACTCTACAATGTCTGACTGTTGAACATCATTGAAACCAAAACTTGATATGTGCCCTATTATATACCTTGTTACTGATGTGTAGAAATATCTCTGTGTGACACAAGGCTGCGTAACCAATATGTAAAGGTGCTAAATACGGGATTGGGAGCATTTTTATTGCCTCTCAACAGCTCTCAACATGGCAACGGCAGGCCAGGCGGCTCGCAGCTAACAGTGCTAACAGCATGCTAACATTTGCTAATTAGCACTAAACACAAAGTACAGCTGAGGCTGATGGGAATGTCATTAGTTTTGGTCAAATTGCGCGGCTAGTGTGGCTAAGTAAGGGATAATGTACAGTGGTCCCCCTCCGCATCGCCCCGAAGGGGTTTATTTCACAACAATGACCCGCTAGCTGCACATTATCCCGCTACATGGCTACTTACTTAAGAAATCAATAATTTGACACAAAAATGGTCCTCCAGAGTCCGACATCAGAACTGCGCCCATAGCAACGGTCTGTTACACATAGCAACGGTATCGAGTATTCAACAAAGCCATGTAATTATAAGTGTTAATACATTTTAAGAGCAGATTTTATTTCTTTGATAGATTCACCAACAAACTAATTCTATAAAGACATTAAGAGTCAGTGGATTGATTTAACTTGAAGCTGTATTTTAGCAACAAAGCTAACCTATGTAACCTGTTGAAACAACTTTAGTCTCTTGATTCTGTTTAAAGTCCAACAATTTAAATATACCTTGAAATTCGAATGTCGCTTGCGTTGCAGTTACTGTATTTGTCACTGACATACTGACACATATTTTGTGGTGCTCTTCAGCTTGGTGTGTAAGATTCGCTCTGGGGCCACTGAGCTGTCCAAACCAGTTAACATAACAGTGGAGGTGCATGAAGGCAAGGTGGAGGGACGCTACTCTATAGACGGGAAGGCAGAAATGCCAGGATTCACCTTTGTGGTAATCTTTGCTGTTATCATCTACTGATATCCTCATTACAACATACAAGCTGTACATCATTTTATAAGATATATCATCTATCAAACCACTTTTCAAACATTTTTTTTCATCTTATCAACTGTCCCTCCAGATTCCCAACATCACAGAGATCCAGCCCAACTATGGGCCTCGTGTTGGGGGCACACTCATCACAGTGACTGGACGTCACTTGGATGCTGGGAGTACCAGGAAAGTCACTCTCAATGACATGCCCTGTCCCATCAAAAGGTCTGGAAATACATCTGTTTTCACCCTCAAACTGTGTGAAGAATAATTAGCGTTTACAGGCTATCTCCTAGACAGACTTGGCATCCAAAAACTCAGAACTGAACTATTTTCTACTGGAGATGTTATCTTATTGAACAAGCAAAACGTATTTAAAAGCTTTTTGATCTACTACAGTTCACCTGTTATGGCATATTTCACATACCTCCGTCTCCCTACAGAGTCACAAAGCCCAAAGGCAACGTGTCCTCCATCATCTGTCTGTCCCAGCCCATCTCAGAGGTGAGGGACGTCCCTCTGAGTGTTTTCATCGACAAGTCTCCCGTCCTCACCACAAAGGTGTTTTATTACAAGGAAAACCCGCTGATTACAGCCGTCCTGCCCGACTGTAGCTTTGACAGGTAGGACCATGAGACCTCCACCTTTTCTCATCGTTTCTCATCATTATGAAAATGTAACCACGTCTCACGTTTGTCTGAATTGCAGGGGGTCAAGGATTGTCATTGGAGGGGAGAACCTGGATTCTGTTTACCGCACCATCATCCGCTTTAAACCCAATGAGAGCCACCTGAAACCTGTGACAAGGGTACAGTGTTCATCATCATGTACTGTAGATACATTAAAAATAATTATTCTGTTAGTCAGTCTACAGTTTTCGAATTTTTTTGATTTCCCTCCAAGGTCATATGCTTACATATTATTGTATGGGCCTCCCATTAATGGAATACTTCACCCACAAAATGACCATTTGTATATCAATGACTCACCGCATGTTATCTTGAATTCTTGAAGAAAACTTTGTTTTTCTCGCATGCCTCCACGGTGAAAGGAGAATCCGAGAACGGAGTAAAAACGCCTCATGCACGGACTCGCAGCGCGTTGCGCAAGCATGAGACGATAGTGGCGGATGTGTTTTAAATAGTATGATTTTAGCAAAAATGCATGTGTTTGGGAAGTACTTTTTTGGTACAGTTTTGTTCTAGCTGGCCCTCACATTAGCTCAAATGCCTGTGGGAAGGTCTTATATTAGAAAAAATTTCATATCTCCTGAACACTTTGTGCTATTGGGACCACATTTGGTGGACGTGTATATAGGATGTCTGAGTGACCATGACATGAATTTGGTGCTATTTGGCCAATATGTGGTGCTGTAGCAGCATAATCTAACTATAGGAAGAAATCTCTGTCTGTCTATGTATGTATGTATGACTGTCCTTCGCATATCTCGAGAACTGTTCATCAAATCAACCTTAAACCTGGTGGGTACAAGCAGCCATACCACAGTTCTCGACAACGCTGCAAGCAGCACTTCTGGGGCCAAGCAATCAGCCCGATCCGAACGGGCACTGCACTAGTTTACTTAAATTCATCAAGGATTTACTCGGCCGTTTTCATATTCTCTGTTCACCATGGAGGCATGCGAGAAAAACAAAGCTTTCTTCAAGAATTCAAGGTTACATGTGGCAAGTAATTGATATACAAATGGTAATCTTGAGGGTGAAGTATTCCTAAGGTGTGATTACACTGTTTTGTTTCAGGAGTGCATAGGTAAGTCCTTGCCCACGAGGATGGAGTGTATCTCTCCTGAGTTCCCCCGGGATGAGACCGAGGAAGGAGAGCTTTCTTTTGACATGGACGGAGCGCTGGGACTCTGGAATAAAGAGTTCTCCTACCACCCGTACGGAGAGCCCATACCTTTTGAAACAGAGGGACACGTGCTGAAGTTGTACCCTGGGTTTGACGAAGTGTCGCTACATGTAAGAGAAAAAATAAATGTGGATTTGTAATATTTATTATAGATTTTTAAATAACTCATTTTGTCTCATATCTTGATTTGACCTCTTTGTACAACAGCATCAAAAGCTGAATCTGGTGAGCTCCTGTATGACCATCATTATGACAGTGGCAGGTGTTGATTGTGATGCTAAAGTCCTGGATAATGAGATCACCTGCAGGATCCCCAAAAACATGACCATCCCCAGTGAGGGGCTGCCTGTGAAGGTAAATCAGGCTGATGATTAAGTGATTGACTTACCTGAATCCAGCATGCAATACGGAGCTCCAGGTCACGTATGTACCTGTCAAGCAGCCATCAGATGGGATAGGCAAATAATGCAAAAAGAAAAAAAAAAGCCCCATATATTAGATAAAATGTCTTTTTGCAAAATAAATTGGAAAAAAAACAGGAAATTCAGACACTTTAGCATGTCTGCATCAGGGTTAGAAGAAGAAGAAGAAGAAGAAGAAGAAGACACTTTATTGATCCCCTGAGGGGAAAATAAGCAGTAAAAAATATGCGATTAATTTACAATTAATCGCGATTAACTGTGGACAACCATGCGATTAATTCTGATTAAATATTTGAAGCGATTGCCAGCCCTAATATAAACTAAAAATAAGCCTTTCTGAAAAACTGAAATTAAACTAAAACTAGAAAACTAACTTAAACTAAACTAAAACTAAAATAAAATAAAAACTAATTGAAAATCCAAAACATTATCATTTTGGTTTGCACAACTTTTTACACTTATTCCCTTTATAATAATGGTATTCACTGTGTTTGATGAACTCTGTTCTTTAGATCTCCATCAACGGGCAGGTCCACAACGTTGGTACGGTGGTGAGGGTCAGCAACCACTACATGGTGGGCGTTGTTCTGGGCATCCTGGCAGCTCTGGTGGCCGGGGCGGTGCTGGCCTTCGTTTTCATGAAACACTTGAGGAAGAAGAAGAAAGGTGGGCTTCCTCTCTGTTGTGTGGACCTTGGTCAGACCTGTTTGTACAACGGTGCCGGCCGTGGTTGGGAATGTGGGATGAATTACACATCAACTAGAACATCCCTGGTGTTGCATCGGATGTACATGTGTTTCTTCCTCTGAGGTTGATGATTAAAAAGTGTTGTGAAATGTTTTGCAGCCTCCATGGTGGAGACCCGTTTGGCCCACAGCGCTAGCCGCTCTGGTACAAATAATGTGGATCTGTCACCCATTGGGGACTACAGGAGAGGTGACTGCACTGTAATAATGTATAGCTAGTTTCTTTCTGACACATAACTCTCATTAACAAACCCGTCTCTCTGGACTTTTACCAGTAATATCCCTGAGTCCTCCGACCCCGCTGGTGGGGACGGTGGTGTTCCCCAGCCTGAGCTACGCTGCAGGCAGCATAGATCCGACCCTCACCCCCCTCATGCCTCAAGAGAAGATCTCCATCTCCAGTTTCAGGCCAGAGCTGCTGGAGGAGGTGAAGGATGTTCTTATTCCCGCTGAGATGCTTATTGTGCAGCACCACCGGATCATAGGGAAGGGTAAGGAACCCCGCTGCCTCTATCTGAAACTAAACACTTGTTGTGGAGCCTTGTGTAAGCTATGAAGGAATAACAGTAGTCATGTGTCATTCTGTCTTTTACCCCCTGTAGGTCATTTTGGCACCGTCTATCATGGTTACTTCACGGACCACAACAACAGAGAAAGCCACTGTGCTGTCAAGTCTTTGAATAGTGAGTAACATTTATATATCTATATCTATATATCTGATCTCACTGGTTTCCAACCTGAGGGTCCCGACCCCCACTAGGGGTCCCCAAAGCTTAACGGGGGGTCGTGAGGCCTTCTTGATTTGTTTTAGATATAGTTCACAGTTGGCATATATCTCAGCATTTCATAAAAATCTGTGAAGAAAACTATATTAAATTATTCCATTGGATTATTATTTAAGATATAAACTTATAAAACAAGATAAAAAAAATCTCACAGGATAAAGCTTTATTTATGCTCGCACTGTGGCGCGGGCCTCCGTAGATGGTGCATATCAATGCGTTGTTCGTTACAATATGCTCCGAAATGCCAGGTGGCGTAGAAACTAAATAGTCTGTGGATAAGAAGCAAGAAGTCAACGAGTACCAGAAATCACGATCTCTCATATTCTTCCACAGCCTGCGGCAAAAAGCTTCTTTCCCGAGTGTGTTCCCTATTTCTTTCCAAGTATTTAATGTCATCTGATTGTCCCTGTGGTCTCTCAATGAACATTTGTAGAGATGTCTGCACAGGCCGACCTGCTCGGCCAGTCTTCCCTCGAAGGCATCCATGTTGAATTGAAAAGCGCAGCACGCGCAATTGTTGCGTAGTTACAAAAATTCAGAGGTGTACGATCGAGCGTCGTGCACACAACGCGAAAACCGTGATGACGTAATTTTCTGGTGTGCGCACCTCGCGCCAGCTTCACTACGACGAGCATAAACCCACTTTAAGGTGAAGACCTGAACACAAGTTATATTCACAGAGCCGTCACTCTGCTAAACAGCCTCGTCCTGCATTAGAAAAGTACGCAGTTAAAACAACCAAAGAGCTAATAGATGGCCAGAGAAAGCACTGAATTTGTCAAAACAGAAGCCTATAATTGTTAACATTTCAAAAAAATACATAATGCAGACAAATAACTGTATTAAAAGTTGATAAAAATAACAGGAAAACTCATCTCTGATGCAATGTTCACAGGAAATAATCTGATCTACATTCATCCAAATCGCTCATTTTGCACAAACTTCCTGCAGTTACTGCGTTCTTTATTTGGGTTAATTTTACAGTTTATCAGTTGTTCTAGCTGTTATTGTTATACATTGAATATAATATGAAATATCATTAAAAGTCAGGGGTTGTCATTTTACTCAATAATAGAGAAGGTGTCCCTTAAGGAAAAAGGTTGGGAACCACTGATTTAGGAAAGCACCAGAGAGTCTACCTTTAAAAGTTCTCAAAAATTTGATTCCAGTTCTTCCTTTAGGTTTGAGTACATAATGTTTATGTAAGTGTGTGTGTGTGTGTGTGTGTGTGTGTGTGTGTGTGTGTGTGTGTGTGTGTGTGTGTCTGTGTCATCAGGAATAACAGATGTGGAGGAGGTGGAGCAGTTTCTGAAGGAAGGCATCATAATGAAGGGTTTCCACCACTGTAATGTGCTGTCTCTGCTGGGCATCCTCCTGCCGCAGGAAGGGCTCCCTCTAGTGGTGCTGCCGTACATGAAGCACGGGGACCTGCGGCACTTCATACGCTGCGAGAAGAGGGTGTGACGCCTACATTAAAACAGTGCAAATTAATCATCTGACTTATGTGCAGACATCTGTTTACTAACTAGCAACTTATGTACGTTTCCAACTGTTTTAAATCAGTGTTTTTGTCATGTGTTTAGAACCCCACCGTAAAGGATCTGATTGGCTTCGGGCTGCAGGTTGCCAAGGGGATGGAGTATTTGGCTCAGAAGAAGTTTGTGCACAGAGATCTCGCAGCACGCAACTGCATGTGAGTCACCAAGGTGTGCAGAGGAATCAGATCAGGCCTGAATTTCTCTTTGATTTAGTGTTTCATGGGACAAATTCGGTTGAGCTTGTTACATCACAACAAAATATATAATCTTACTTTTTCTGTCTTTAGGCTGGACGAGTCGTATACAGTCAAGGTGGCAGACTTTGGCATGGCCAGAGATGTTTTTGATAAGGAGTATTATAGTGTTCAGGATCACAGGAAGGCCAAGCTGCCTGTCAAGTGGATGGCAATCGAGAGTCTGCAGACTCAGAAATTCACCTCCAAGTCAGATGTGGTGAGCAAATTAAGATCTACCTTAGTATTATCAAGATCTCTGCAGTAGTTGTCAGAGTTTTGAGGGCCTGAAGCCGTCATCTCTGCTCTCGCCAAAGCAACCAGACTCCATTAAAAAAACAGTAATTTTACCTCGCAGAACACAGGAGTTGCTGGTCTATCGCTGCCTCGATCGGTTAGTTTGTTGTGTGTGTGACTTTGGTGAATCCAAACTAACCAAAGTCACACAATAACACAAACCAACTAATCGAGCAACCCCCGTGTACTGCTAGGTAAAATTACAGTTTTTTTCAATGGAGTCTGGTGGCTTTGGCGAGAGCAAAGATGGATACAACGGCTGCAGTTCCCCATCAGAAAGGCTTTCTGACAGCAAGGTAAAGCAGTGAAAATATTCTAAATATAGCGTACACTTAAACTGATAGAGATTTTTTTAGGTGGCGCAAATATGATTTGCTGCCGGCCCCGTCCACTGCAGCACATAGCTTTGGTTCCCTGCGGTAACTCCTGTTAGCTTCTCCAACTGAGGGCATGCAGACTGTCATCTATTGTAGGCACCTGAACTATCCCTTTAAGGGGTCACAAGCCAAACATTTTGGTAAACACTGCTTTACATTGCATTTTGCATTGATTGCCACTTGGTTGGATTATGCACTAATGCTGTACAATTGCATACAGTACAATAATAGGAAACAGTGTTTCAGAAAATGTATTCCTCTTCCACAATCATAGTTTCAACTCAGCATTGGCCTTCCTCCTTCTCTGTGTTCAAGGCTGTACAGTTTTTCTTGCTGACCTCACAGAGTGAGACACAAATTGCTCCATTTAGCACCTTTAAAATTGTATATAGCATTTTTAAACTTTTTTCAACATTTGTGCAACAAACAATACAGATTGGGAGTTAATATTTATTGTAACGTTTGCCTCTCCTGATGCAGTGGTCCTTTGGTGTGCTGATGTGGGAGATGCTGACCAGAGGAGCGAGCCCCTACCCAGAGGTGGACCCTTATGACATAACACATTACTTACTGAAGGGCCGGAGGCTTCCCCAGCCTCAGTACTGCCCTGACCCTTTGTAAGTAGTAGTAGTAATGGCATTATGTTGCTCACTTTGTCGAATTAGTATAAAGAATAATGGTAAATCAGTTGCTGTTGCTTAGTTTGCATACATCCATTGTAAAACTGCTTTTGTATGAATACTAATACTACAATAACATTAACACAGATTTACAACTACAAGACGGAAGCACAAAGTCCAAGTAGTAACAGCAAGATGTTCGAACAGTCACTCAGTAGTGTGAAACCCGTAAATTGTCCACTACTTGGTATTCCAACACAGTTAAGCAACACAGTTTCTGAGTTAATGTTTATGTCTACAAATCACCTCAAAAAACTTCTTTCACAAAACCAAACACACACACACACACACACACACACACACACACACACACACACACACTGGTGTGACTTTACAAGTAAAAGCCAACATGTTTCCGCTGTTTTAATGATAAATCCCGTTGACTGTAAGCTTTTGTCCACCAACTTAAAGATTGATGGAGAATAAATCAACTATTCATACCTCTTGTCCTCACGGAAGGGCTCATGGGAAATTTTCACCCAGGGACTCATGAACACCAACAGAGGACATTAAAGGGATAGTTAGACATTTTGGGAAATATCCTTATTTGCTTTCTTGACAGAAGTTAGATGAGAATATTGATACCACTCTCGTACAATGTCAAGTACAGTAAATATGAAGCTACAGCCAACAGTCGGCTAGCTTAGCTTAGCATAAAGACTGTAAACAGGGGGACAGAGCTAGCTGGCTCTGCCTAAAGGTAACAAAATCTGCCCTCCAGATGCTCTACAGCTCACTAGTTAGTATGTTATATGTAATTTGTTTAATCCATACAAATGTAGTGTAAAATCAACAATTTGTTATTTTACGGGGTTTTATGTGCCAGGACCAGCTTCCTGGTTGCCTGGTCTTTAAGATCCAGTAGCCTTCAGACACATCAAAAACACAACATCTTGTGATTTCCTGCTTATCACTGTGGAAGGAAACAAAAATATTTTGCTCATAAAGTGAGTAAGTCTGGAATTTCAGGATTTTGTAAGAATGATAACCAACGTAAACGTAAAAGTAATTATAGATTATTTTAAAGGTATAATATCTTACATTTGTCTGTTGCTGGCATTGAAAGTTGGCCACTCCTCCTCGGCTCAACGAGCTGAGATAGAGAGAGAGAGAGAGCAGCGAAGGTCGAAACGAGCTATAGAGGCAGTTACGTTCTAAAGCACAAATACACACGAACACAACTCTGCACAACCCTGCGGGAAGGTGCAGAGTTTTTGCTGGATTTTGAATGAATGCAGCATAAGGGCAGGCTTCATCCTGTCCGCTGTGTGTGTCTTTACTGAAGCCCAGAAGCGTCCCGAACACAGCAAAATAATAAGAAAAGAGAAAATACAGGCAGAGGGCTGCAGGGTCTCTGCAGATACAGACACCACCACACACCTCTAGTGGGGCATTAGTGATGATTGAGAGGGATTATTCTGCATATTATACCTTTAATGCTAGCCAATAATATAGCAGACTGAGTTGTGCATTCCCTCCTTTCTCAGACTCTGTCCATGTTTTTTCCAGGTATAGCATAATGCTCCAGTGCTGGGACCCTGATCCAGAGTTGAGACCCAGCTTTGCCACGTTGGTGTTGGCCGTCTCCACCATCCTGTCCGGCCTGGAGGGAGAACACTACATCAGTCTGAACGTCACCTACGTCAACCTGGACCAGCCGCGGCCCTACCCGGCCCTCACAGAGTCTGCTGACGAATACGACTCCACAGACGTCGAAGACTCAGGCTCCATCTCTTCCTGATCCGCTCCTCTTCCTCCCTCCACTTTAAACCGGTATTGGTGCTAACAGCAAGAGCACAAAGAAACCTCGTCCAGGTCGCGACAGTGTCTCTTACCACAAAGCATCTGAAACAGAGATGCTGCCTGCTGCTTGTGTGCATGAACAGCCCGTTCTCATTCCCAGCGTGTCAAATACTGACGCTTTGTCACGGCCGTCAGTGTTTGATACTTAAAAATTTAAACTTTATTGCATTCATCACATACAGTACATACATGAAATTTGACCTCTGCATTTAACCCCATCCTAAGCATTGTAGGAGCAGTGAGCTGCTGTAAAGCGCACGGGGAGCAACCTGGGGTTCAGTTTCTCCCTCAAGGACACTTTTACCTGTAGCCAGGGATCGAGCTGCCAATCTTGCCGATAAAGCATGACCACTCTACCCACTGAGCTACAGTCGCCCCAGCTACAGCCACACAAGGCACCCTTAGGGCCTGTATGAGACGCACCGGGCTTTCCATTAAAGCTGCAGTGGGTAGAAATGGAGCAAATATGATTAAAAAAAGTTATTTCTATAAAACAGTCACTATATCCTGACAGTAGTGCATGAGACAGGTAATCTGAAAAAAATCCTGTGCCTCTGTGTCCTCCGGTGCTCCTAACGGCATCTGCAAGATTTCACAGACCGGAGGAAAACAACCAATCAGAGCTGAGCTGGAGCCTGCCGTCTCTGAGCAGCTGGCAATCACTCGCGAACTCCGATCAAACGGTCAAACTAGGCAGCGCTGATCAAATATGAATCAATATTCTGTTACTGTAATAACTATTTCTTGCCTCAAATGTTTTCAGAAACATCTTATAGTGTACTGTTTAGCTGTAAAATGACAACGTCCGTGACCTGGCAGCCATGTTGAGATCAGTTGAGGAAATACCAAGCACCGCCCACCAGCCGGAGCACAGCCAATAGGAATGCTCTCTCTCTCTGAATTGACCTGTGATTGGTCAAAGTCTCCTGTCACGGGCTAGATTTTTTAAAGCCTGAAAACAGAGCCATGAGGAGGTGCAGAAGTCTAGTTATTTCTCAGAACACTTTAATTACAATATGCTGAAAGATTATTAGGGTTTATGCCCCGAAGGGGCTAAACCCTTCTAAGATTGTGTGAATTTATTATTATTTGTTGTCTTAAATTGCAGCTCATATTCCCATGAGCTGGAATGAGCTAAAAACATGGAACTTGGCCCAATAACTGGAAATGATGTGCAAATGCTTCTCAAGGAATATGACATCAATCGGCCATATGGTGGCGCTGTAATTAACGCTCAAACACGCGATTTTGGAAAGGCCACGCCCCTCACACCATAAGTCTGATTGACTTGAAATTTGACACACATGTCCAGCTCCGTGTGATCTACAAAAAAGCCTCTGGGACCACTAAAGTCCGCCTAACTAGATTTTCCGCCATTTTGGATTTTTTGAAAAACACATTTTTGACATCTCCTCCTAAACCGTAGGTCCGATTGGTACCAAATGTTCAGTGGATCATTATTGGATGAAGTTCAACAAAAGTTATCAAAAGCTTTTTGATATCTCATTGCGTTTTGAAGATAAGGATCAACAAACTTTTCCCTGGGCGGGGCTTAGGAGGAAATTGGCTATAATTCATCGACCATTAATACAATCATCATAAATCTTGGTAGTTATCTTCAGTGCGTGTTTGGGAATAGGTGTCCCAAAGCATTTTCTGCTCGACCCATAGGGGGCGCCAAAACTATCAAAAACTTGTACCTCAAGATCCGGTGGACAGAATTTCATCAAATTTGGTAAACATGCTCTTGGGGCAAGTATTAACCAAGATCTGAAATGTCATATTGATCGGTGCATGTGGGCGTGGCCTATTTAGCATTTTATGCTAAATTATGCCTTTGTTCAATTTGCTGTGAGCTGGAACGAGCTAGAGACACGAAACTTGGTACCATAGTTGGAAATGATGTCATAATGCTTCACAAAAAATATGATCCCAATTGGCCTGATGGTGGCGCTACAACATTTTTCAAGGCCGGCCCCCTCACACCATAAGTGCGATTGATTCGAAATTTGATACACATGTTAAACTCCATGTGTTCCACAAAAAAGCCTCTTGGACCTCTAAAGTCTGCCTCCTAGATTTGTCCTCCATGTTGAATAGTTTGAAAAACACATTTTTGACATCTCCTCCTAAACTCTTCGTCCGATTGCTACCAAACATTCTGTGGATCATTACTGGAAGAAGATCATCTAAAGTTATCAAAAGCTTGTTGATATCTCATGTCGTTTTTAAGATATTGACCAATGAACTTTAAAGGGGCGTGGCTTGGCACATCGATAGAGCCAACTCCACAACTGTTGGGCCCATCTTCTCGAAACTGGCAAAATTGGTTCATAGGAGTACCTGAAACATTCCCTGAAAGTTTCATTCAAATCGACCACTAGGGGCCGCCACCAGGTCCAAAGATTTGCATGCGCCTATCACGAATTTCGTCACAAATCAATGGGAGTTCTTCCATCTTCACCAAACTTGATGGATATTTTAATTCACCTGTTGAAACGTCCACAAAATGCCAAGAAATATGAGTGGCAAGACTTTGAGTGTGCAACTACAGAAAGGCTGCATACACTGTAATAATGAAACAAGGGTGTGATTGGTCTCACTCCTTCTTTATACAGAATTAAACCAGGTGAAATGACTATGTTTTGCTTTGTGAAGCCCAAAATTCGATCACTGCTGCTCCTGGCTTTCATTTCAGGTGCTTCCCTCTGTTGAGCGAAAAAGGGCATAAACCCGCGAACTGCCGCTTGCGGCTGTAATTATGATTGTTTTTGCCCAATGATGCGAAAAAACTTGCCTACTGAAGCTTTAACTATAATGTAAACCCATCCACGGCAACAGTTAACACTCAGACAAAGTGTTTAAAGAGCGAAAAGACGCACACAGAGCGGATGGGCCCAACAAACACAAGGCTTTCACACAGGAGACCGCTGTTCGTGTCCCGTGATCACAACGTACAGTTTAATTTTCACAAATGTAGCAGTTTTAAGCCCAACCACCTAACTTAGTGGTTTTGATGCCAAAACCTAAAGTGACACCAAGGGCGTGACAAAGCGGCGGGATGTGACGAGTTGGGATGAGAACGTGTTGCAGCTGGCATGAAGGTGGTAGTAAGATGCATTCAGCTGGCATAGCACACTCTCGGGCGGCCATATTGGAGGTCCGTCACTTTTGCAACAATAGTAAAGTTTGAGCTTCCAAACTCATCTTAAAAGTATTTAATAGACATTTAGTGTCTGTGTTATTTTTCACTGCTAACAGTTGTCACTGATGATACATCTAATCTGTATTTTAGTACTAGCTTGTTAGCTAGAGAAAATGGAACATTTCAACACTTTTTATATGTCCATTAGAAGCTAATTAGCTTTACACTGGTTCGCTAAAGCAGTCTGCAGGTTAGCTAGTTAGCTAACAATGATGAAAAACTGAAGTAAAGGTTTTCAAACACCAAAGTATTGTGCAAATGAATGCACAGACTAGGGCTAAATAGATAACAGAATCTAACTCAGTGCTGATCTGACCTGTTCCCACACTGCAGGAGTCTTTTTCACATATCTGTTTGTTTGTTTTTCTTGCTCAGCTGGTATTAAAGTGGCAATCCTTTAGATTTCAGTCCTGGTTGATTTAGAATCTCTATTTGAGTGAAAACAATGGAGTCGTGCTCAGAGTTTAGTAGTCTGGAGTCTTTTTTGTTGATACATGAGCTTAGAAATAGAATAGAAAATGATATTTCTATGTTCATGAGCTTCAAGTTTTTATAATTGTGTGCATAGTTTTATTTTTTGTGTTTATACAACAGCATTTTTTCTGGGAATGTCACCACAGACACCCAGTTCATAATACTGCAAATATATAAATATTGTAATTAGGGCTGTCAATCGATTAAAATATTTAATCGAGATTAATTGCAAAGTAATCACACTTTTTTTTTTAATCAAGTATTTAACACTCTTATGAACATGGGAGTGGGCAAATATGCTTGCTTTATGCAAATGTATGTATATATTTATTATTGGAAATCAATTAACAACACAAAACAATGACAAATATTGTCCAGAAACCCTCACAGGTACTGCATTTAGCATAAAAAATATGCTCAAATCATAACATGGCAAACTGCAGCCCAACAGGCAACAACAGCTGTCAGTGTGTCAGTGTGCTGATTTGACTATGACTTGCCCCAAAACTGCATGTGATTATCATAAAGTGGGCATGTCTGTAAAGGGGAGACTCGTGGGTACCCATAGAACCCATTTTCATTCACATATCTTGAGGTCAGAGGTCAAAGGACCCCTTCCTCGCCAAGATTTAGTGTAAGTTTGGAGCGTTATTTAGCGATCTTCCCTACAAGCTAGTATGACTTGGTTTTTCTAGTTTCGTATGATACTAGCATCTTCACTCTAGCTTGAAAACCCAGCCCGCAAGAACCTCTGAGAGAAAGAATAGCGTCTGGGCCCGCCGGCGGAGTTTTACGGGGGTTAAAACGAACAGCAGCCCTAATTGCAATACTTTCATCAGTGGGCCATCGGCTCAATCGCCATTGTGTTACCTCATTTGGCCATAGATAGTGACTTAATAGACATTTATTTAAATGAAAATCTTCGAGATTGCCACTTTAATGTAGACATTATAAATGCAAAGTCAGTTCTTCCATGACTACCAGTGTTGGCTACAGTATTGAGCAAAGGACTCACAAAAAAGCAGAGCTACGATGCAAACAAGTAAAATCCATGTAATTCAGTGGCACATTAGCTTTCTTTTATACAACCTACATACATAGTTTATTGTTGAAGATTTCATGTACCTTTAGGTATGACTTTCCCACATAAGCTTTTAATTCTTTTGCAGTGCAGTGATTTTTCTGTATATTTTGGATCACACTTCTGTAAGGCACAATGTTGACCATAATGTTCTGAAAGCGATCACCCTGTGGCCTGTATTTCTGACACAATGTCTTTGAGATAGTGTAATAAATTAAAATATTTATTTGTTTATAGATTTGTTCTCATGCTGTGGACTTTAAGTAAATATGAGAATTTATGCAAACTCTGCTTGATTTGTACACAGTTGAATATTTTGCCTTATGGCTGCTAAGTGTTGTATCCTCCACTAGAGGTCAGCGTTCTGTTAGAAGTCCTCTGCGTTGATCTGCTCATGAAGATGCTCCCAGCAGCAACATGGATGCAGCATTCTTTAGGTGTGCATCACTTTTGCGGTAGCATAGCAACATGAATGACCAAGGTCTTTCCCCCCTATCTCTGAAAACCAACCAATAAGCCCTCTAGATGCCACATAAGATATTAAAAGCCGACCAGAACGGCACAACAGACCAAGCGGGCATGTTTTCCTCTTTTCCTCCTCTTTCATTTTTTCTGCCTTCAGCCCGTTTGTCAGCAGCGAACGACTGCATTTTCAATTAAACGAGTTGAAGAAACAACCAACATAGACAAACAATCTGTCAATCTCACAAAGAAACCAAACAAACCGACATAGAGTAGCAACTCCCAGCGCTGTAAACAGACGTCACACACAACGAGCACACTTCCCCCCAACAACAAAAAACGGAGTCAGATAAAACCAGAGGGAAATAAACATCATAAAGGTCTCTCTTTTTTCATGCTGCCAAGAACAAAAGTTAATCCCCGCGTGGTGGGGCCTTTGATATAGAGAGTGAACCCAGCTTACGTTGTCAAATTGTGTGTGTGTGTGTGTGTGTGTGTGTGTGTGTGTGTGTGTGTGAGGCCACATTTTGCAGGGCAGAGCCCACAGGATCCACAAGAATCAAGACCGCCATGACCCCCCCCCCCCCCTTTCTCTCTCCCCTTTCCTCTTGTTCCCTGTTGTATTATCTGGGCTATAAAAAGTGTTGAACCTGTGAAGAGTGCTGCTGTCAGCTGTGTGGCCACCTCAAGCTTTATAGCTTCCCTCCTGAGCATGGGTTCACCATTAGGTCCCACACCGTAGGCCTTCTAATGTACATTCATTTTCTCCTTCCCATCTTCTGATTGTTTATCTGGACTTCAAACCAAATACGGAGATAAGACAGTTGACGCTGGTTGATGATGATGCAGAGACGAGTGTGTGTGTGCGATTTATGTCTGTATACTGCACGTGTTATGTGGCAGCCTCATTAGAGGGAACATGAATAACCAGTGCTCGAGTGCTGTGTCAAGTTTGGAGAGAGGGAAAGCAATCTGTGAGATTGGCCATCTGAGCAAGACTTTTTTTGAGAGCGATAGGCTAATTATTTCCTTTGCTAAGTGATGATGGCAGGCCCTCACAAATAAGCGCCGGAGCCGAACTGGGAGCTCTTGGATTCTGTTCCAGTAGGATCTGGCAAAAAAGAAGTCCTGAGAAAAAAAAGTCTATATGGAACCAGTGAAGCAAGACTCTCATCATATGTCACACCGTGCAGCAGGGAACTGCTTCAATGACAAGAAACAGAGGTCTTTTTGACACATTCAGCATTTGCATTCAAATAAGCTTATTTTGTGTCGGTGGTATTACCCTCGTGAACGGTCACGGGGTCCTAACGTCACGCCATCGTCACGGCTTGCGCTCCAGCCTCAGTCTGGGTCTCACTCACATGAACGGAGGAAGGGAAATAACTCTGGATTTGGCTATTAGTGCGTTTTACAACTTTAAAAACTGAATTTTTTAAATAAGGGCTATTAGAGTGTTCGTACTGGGGAGTTGATTCACCTCAAAAAAATGTATCCGCTGAGTTACAGACGTCTCTTTCCCAATGTAAGTCTATGGGAAAAACTCTTTTTGGGCCAAATGCATCACGTGACTGACACGGAAGTTGCAGTACGGCCGTTTGGCCACTACGAAAGTCGGGATCGACGACCAGCGCACTTCCTGGGGGCTTGCCCTATACGACTTTCAACAACTTATTTTTCATGCGTTTTCCTACGAAAGTCCGGCAACATGTGACGCATGTGTAAATTTCCACTCCAGTCTTTTCAAAATAAAACTACTTAGTTACGTTTAGGAATAGATCGACTTGGTTAAGTTTAGGGAAAGATTGTGGTTTAGGTTAAAATAACACCAGAAGGGCTGTAACTTAATTACGGAAGTTACGTTACAAATCAATCAACTTTGACTTGTGGTTTCACACGGGACACAAACACTGGTCTCCTGAAAAGCAAGGCCTATTCAAAGAGGCTGGGACACGGTTTTGAGCTATGGGATATGACACATGCAAAGTGTAACTGGAGCTGTGTTCATGCGTTGCTATTGGCTCAATTTCGGCGAGTGCAGATCAGATTTTACTGCGCATGTGTTGTACCCCAAAGATATGACGCGTTGATGATGCGGGACATCTCCTCTTTTCACCCTCCTTGTGCGAAAGTCCTGCGTTTTTTGACCCACCCATCCACCCCGACCTCCTCCCTACGCGGCGTTCACAGCTCTCTATACTTCCCAGTCCACAATTACATGGATTACATAGGAACTTATTTCGCGCTGACCATCACGAAAAAAATGTGAAACTCATGTCTATGTACACAAATCAATACATTCAATTTTGTGACTATTTAACGAGCTGCTGTGCAACTTAGCTGACAATTCATCCTGAATCCATCCATCCTGTCCAGGAAAGTGCCACTGTGACATTACAGTTAAATTGGTGAGATAAAGTTATTTTTGGCTACTGGAATGACATTTCAGTTGAAGATGAACTCTGTAAACATACTGCAAAACAAACCTGAAGAAGTTACAATCTGTAAAATTTTGCAACCTTGCACTTTCAGCCCCAAACGACTGTTGGTGAATTTATGAGAGCTGCACAGAAATCATTCAACATAATTTAAACTGCACAGCCTTTGGGCCTTAATGTTTTTGTAGTGGCTGTTAGAGGCAGACATGAAGAGGAAAATATTTGTGTACAATGTTCAACCATAATTGGTGCGTCCAGCTCTCCCTGCTCTGAGCACTTTTTAATATATTTCAATTCATTACTTCCTGAAAGGTTTGTGACCAAACACTACACGCCATAAATTACACTTAATGAGGTTAATGTATGCCTCAGTATGTGGACATGGTTGTTCCTCTCAGTAGCAGCATATTTATAGTTTTAGAGCACCATTTGCAAATTTAATTGCTGCATTTTGGCCTCTTCATAATATAATAATCATAAATTTTATTTTTATAGCACCTTTCACACATACATACAATGCAGCTCAAAGTGCTTCACATCAAATCGTATGAAAATAAGTTAAACAAATAGGTAGCAGCTTTGAGTATAGAGGGAGAGACAGATGGCTAAGCAGGAGATTAAGTCTTCTAAGAATTTTGTCTCATTGAGAATAGAGTTGTTCTAATACCGGTATGCTTCCAATACAGCCTAAAATGTTGGATTAGGTATCGGCTGATACGCAAGAATAGGTTTTGGAATCGGTATCGGGAAGGAAAAAAAGGTATCGGAACATCTCTACTAACAACCACAATTTCATTTCCTCTTTCAATTTCAAATAGTTGTGCACATCCAAACTTTTTAAAGTAGTCTGTTAAACTATTCAAACTGTTGGGGTCATCGGGCGCTAGCAATATACACAGATGAGTGTCGTCTGCATAGCTGTGAAAACATACATCGTATTGTCAAGCGAAAGCATGTATAATGAAAAAGTATTGGACCAAGTAAGTAACCCTGTGGAACACCATTTGAAATGGGTATTTGAAACGTGCTCATTAACATTTATAAACAACTGTCGCCCTGTTAAAAGAACAGTGTGTAGCATTTCGGAGGATCTATTTGCAGAAATGGAATATAATATTCATAACTATGTTTTCATTAGTGTACAATCACCTAAAACTAAGAATTGTTGTGTTTTCGTTAGCTTAGAATGAGACATTCATATATAAATAGGGAGCGGGTCCTCTTCACGGAGTCCGACATTTTGCACCGCCATGTTTCAAACCAAACACTGGCTCTAGAGAGAGCGTTTCATGTTTTTATGTTACCTGAAGGCCACCGTAGTTCTCCGACACGCTTGTGAAACTGGTAACGTGAGCCACAGAGTGCAAAACCGTGGTATCGCCAACCGTCGTCTGACTTCCGTTGCTCCTAAATTAGTGCTATTATGCTAAGGGTGGCCTCTGAGCGAGGCGAACGGTTTTGCACTCGGCGGCTCACGTTACCGCAGTCTTGGAAAGGGAGGAGTGAGCGGAGGGGTACTCAGCTTGTTGCAATCTGCAACCACACCACTAGATGCCACCAAATACTACACACTGTACCTTTAAATAGCTTCATATTAACATAACACATGGTTTGAAAAGACAGAAGTGGTTGCAAGTGCTGACCTGATTGGAATTCTTAAGTAGAACATTCCACTCTTTCGTCTGTTTCTGAAACCTCTTTGCCATTAAAAACTCCTCCTGACCTTTAGTGTTGACCTGTTTGTTATGAATCTGTGCAACAGAAGCACTGTGCAAGCAACTTGCAGTAGTTTCTGTTGCCTATAACCTGACAGTGTAGATATGAACCATCCATCAGCAGCCTTGGCCTCTGGGCAGTCCTGCCTAGCTCTGCTGAACGGAGCCCCGCAAGCTGCAGCAGATGAGAAGAATGCAAACTGTTGTTAGGCCGATGTCAGTTCTGTATCTGGAGGAAAAACTTCACTCCCTTGAGAGTTCTGGCCCGCATGTGTAATACAAGCCATTAATAATTTACACATCTTCTTTTCTTTCTTTTTTTACAGGGAGAAGAAAAATCAAACTTTTTTTTTCTTCTCCCCAGCCTGTGTTGACAGCAGAGAGGAGATGTGCTCCGTCAAGCTGATATTGGTCCAGTACCTGAGCTTGAAATATAGTGATGTTAAAAGCTATTGATTTTACAGCATCATGCCTGACTTATTTCACCCAGGAGGTAGAGCATGAGGTCAAGACATACTACTGATGTTTTTATCTGGGGGGACTTTGCATAGATTTGAAGGAGGTGAAGGGAGAAACTAGTGTGAAAGGCTTTTCTTTCTCCAAATAAACAAACTTTGTCCACCACTGCCAAAAAGGGGTAGAAAAATGTAAACTCAAGCAAATTCAGTCTGCTCCAGAGTAAATTATCTCTTCCTTGTGGTCATCAATTTATTTTACAAGTGCCTGCAAGTATACATCATACTTTGGGAAAAATGTGCCGGGCTCCTTCAGCAGTTCTTCTCTTCTTTTTCATTACAAATCAAAATAATTGAAAATAGGATTGGATCGCCCCCTACTTCTCAACACTTCGGCACTTGGTGTGGGACTTCCAGCAATGTCCTGATCGAAAATGGAGGAAGGGATTAATGATTTCCTGCCTCCATTAATCTCTATCAAGCCGTGGCAGGCTTCTCAGCTGTCCCTAGATAGTAGTAAATTGTAAACAGGACAGCAGAGAACAGAGTCCTTCAGGTCCATTCACACCTCTATGCGAGGGTGCAGAGTGTATTAAATCACTGAAGTGTGAACTGTGCATTAAAGTGGTCAGGGGTCCTCCTGGAATACAGAAATGACTGATAAACGCATACTGGCAGGGATTACTCTGACCATTTTGGTTGCACCAGCAATAGAAAATAACTCCTTATATAGTGTGTATATCATGCAAAGCAGTGTGACAACATCCTACAGTACACTTAGCTATAGAAGGGAAATAATGAGTTGAAATGACAATAACAATAACAATGACCATAACCATCCGCCATTTTACCTGGGTATTGTTTACAATCGCCACCTATGCGCAGCAACTGGTTTTCAGCTGTTCATCACCTAACTGCTTTACCAAAAGGACCAAAGAAACAGCTGCTGTTACTTGTTTAAAACTGCACAACAAGCTGATCTAACAACGTGGAGGAAAACTCTGCCCTAGGGCTGATAGCTACCTTTTTTTAATTCAACTAATTTATTATTGATGAATTATGTTTCAAACAGATGGATGCTCTGTGCTAACATGAGGATGCCATAATTCAGAAAAGACAAAACAAGTGACCCTAGGATTTACAAGAGAAGATGAGATCAATAAATGATTATAAATATTACCTCAACATTTAATGTGAGGTATTGGTTTGACTTTTAGTTGGTGACCTGACATGCTTTCCGGTGCAGAACAGCTCACATCTTGAACTTGAAATGGTTTTAAGGTGATTTTTCTGAGCCAGTCTGATCACCATGTTCTCAAAAATGGAATGATAAGGTGAGTACAGCCTGACTCGCACAACCTGCAGAGCTGTCTGCACCCGACTTATAGCATCTTGGATTTAAGTTGTATGGACTAGGGCTCCAAACCAAGCCGTGATATCGTATCTAAAAATGGTTTCTTGTACAAGGAGGTGAAAAACCTGCATCTACTCACCACACAAAGCTCTATACAAATGTACTGCAAGTAATAAACATGACAAAGTCCACATGAGGTTCAGTGAAATTGTGGGTTATTTGAATAATTCATTGCCCCAAGCAAAAACATTCATTGAATCTAATCTTGATTAGAGTCTCCTCCTCTCCATTAGGAGCTCAATGTGATATTCAAAGAGGCATTAAAGCAGTCCTTCAAGGAAGAAATCACCTTGAGGAACAGGCTATTGAAAAGAGAAAGATTGTGATTATGTGACTGTATAGGCTACAGATACAGGGAGTGTCCATATAGACCAATACATCCATGATATAGACCCGTTCATTGCCATTCTGTTGCCAGGACAACAGCTTTGGTCCAAGATTACTTCCTGTCTGCTACTGCATTATTGTATTTTCTTGTCTTGCTATGTTTGGTGAATGTTGTCTCTGTATAAATACAAGATGCTAAAATCTTTTTTCTTAAAATATGATCAGTTAAACAACTAATAATACTGCATTAACAAACATTGCAACAGGAAATACAAAGGGGCCCATTTACAATGTTTATTATCAAGTTTGAAAAGGCGAACTAACAGCGAAATGTGGGTCAAGTATTCATGAGCAAAATCGCGGAGTAACCAATAGCAGTAGCTGCAGGGTCGCTAGGTTACGCGTTCGAAGCACATGATTTGCTTCGGAATGTGTCAATCACGCCTGCACCTGCAGCTACGTCCCGCCCCCAGCTCTCGTGAGCCAATGGTAGCCCGGCCTGTTGACAGCATGTTCAAATGTCTTCGAGAAAAACAAAAAAGACAAATGCAATGTGGGAATAAGGAAATACGCCACTGCAGCGAGTCTTAAACGACCGAAATTACCTGATTTATCATCGAAAAAGCGGAGACTATTGAAGGAGAAGAGGCAGCAGGTTCTAGCGCTCAGACGTCACATGTGAAAAGGTAAACTAAAATGTATTTGCTGTTAAGTCATTGTTTTAAGTTGCTGCTGAAACTTGCGTGTGCACATTTCATGTGTGTGTTGTGTGTTTGACGCACATGAGAAAGTTGTGTAAAGGAGAGATTTGCACTGATATTAATGGTATTATTTCGTTTGAAGAGCTACATTTTTCTTTCTTTTTTTTTTTTTTTTAAATAGTTTTTATTTAAAACTGTCAGTATACAAAGTAGCAGAAGGAAGCATTAGAATTACTCTTATACAGATGAAGCATAGCGAAAACATAAACAAAAAGCAGTGCCAAACATAACAAGGACAACAGAAATGAAACAACTTAAAATAGAAGAAAAACACGCGAAGATATTGCATACATTCATTGTTTTCATAGCTTTTTTGGTTTTGTCCTTTTCCTTCATAAATACAAAGAAATTAATCTTTTTTGGGGGTAAATTTACATTTGTGAATTTGGCATTTGGCAAGAATTAAAATTAGATTAATAAGGAAAAATGCATTACTGTCTGTCACTGTAATCAAAGCAACCAAATATAATATTTCTATAGTAAAATGCAAAATCTGAGAAAATGCAAGTATAAAACTATTACTTAACATCTTTCCACAGCTCATATGAGGAGCTGAAATTTAATATTAGGAAAATAGCTTTAAATGTTGCTGTCATGATTCTGCTGTAAAGAATTTGGAACCGAGTTATTATGCTGACCTGTTTGGTGCATTATTTGTATATGGATCAGCGAAATGCCTGCATACTTTAACATTGTTGACACTGTGAGCATACTAGCTTTGCTATTTGCGTTATGTGTATGGAATATTGGCGTTTTTTGTGTTGTTGGTAAGTTGCAAATAGAGCCTGGAGCAGCAGACGTACCGTTTCCCGTCGATATGTGTGGTTTCCCCCTACCTAAACCAGAACCAACCCTTATCCCTAACCCTAACTACCGGGGGCGCTATAATTTTAACTGGAGGGAAACACTATTCGACGGGGGAACAGACTTCAACACAACACCTGCCCATCACCCCCTTCTCGTTTTTGGAGGAAGTGGTATCATCACGTTGTAATGGACTGAAAAACCATGTGGTAGATTTCTAGCACTTCCTTGAAACAGGTTTTAAATAACTCAGAAGGCAAAAGTAGCTTCTACTTAGTACGGCCAAGGTGAACCTAATAAAGTGGAGTTCACTGCAGTGTGAGAACCCTGAGCTATGGTCAAAGGTGAATTTCCTGCGGGATAAATATTAGCATATGTCCTAGGTTGGAGTAAGTAGTCTTTCAGAAGGGTAACATCAGTCGGCTGACCTGAGCAGTGTCGTCCTGTATATGTGGAGGCTGAAGGAGTGCAGTGCAAAAGGATGCTGAAAAAACATCATCTACAGTAAATCTTGCATAAGCAAATAAATATTGAGAAAAGTGTTCGCATAATACATCACAGCCTTCGTAACATATTGAATTAATGATACCTTGCCCAAAGCAGAGGATGTTTAGAGAGTTCTGTTCTCAACAATACATGGACCATCTCGGTTTGGCACGCTCATCTTTTCATCTCATTTGGTTGTCTTATCCTGGAGGCAGAGATCCTGCTTATTATTATTAAGAAAGAGAATGTCAAATAAAGCTCAGGTTATCAATGGTAGACTACTTATCATTGTGAGCAAAGTGCTCAGTAAAGAAATACCAAGGCCACAGAATAATGAATAGGTCATCTTAAGAGAATTCAAACCTCTACATCTCCACAGTCTCTGCCTGCCAGTGTTTACCTCATTACATCCATCTTCGGGGTCAAGGAAAGTTCAACCTTTCCCCTCATGCTAAAGCTTATACTCTTCATTAGTAGTTAAGCCATTGAATTGTTATGCCCCTTGGCTCCAACTGCACATATAATGTTCTTCAAAATGCACTGCCATCAATATTCCTCTAAATGGGCCTCATTCACCAAACTCTTCCTAAGTCTTTTCTTAAATTTGTTCTTAAGACAGGTCCTAAGAAAAGTCTACGTCAGATTCACGTGCTCTTAAACCTCAGAATTGTTCGTACGTGTGTTCTTATAATGTTGAATCCAATTTCCTCGTAAATTGAAGGCTTGTGCCAGTTGATCCTAATTAGCATAGATAAACGCTCTGCCAATCCCCATAAAACGGCATGAGACTGCAGGGCCGTGTGCACACTCGGAGATTAAAAAGAGAGAATTAAGTCACGAATGGCCAAAGGAAAGTCTAAAGAGGGTGAAGCAGCGGACCAAAGTTTATAATATTTGGCAATTGGCAAATCAATAATGAAGTAAAAATGATGATAAATGATGTTGAAATAGAAAAGAGTATGAAAATGAATGTATTGTTCTCTCATAGTTCCGTATATGACCTACTGTGTGGAGGTATGGTGAAGCACATACAAAACTAACACTAATCACATTTTCATGCTACAGAAGAGAGCTATACTAATTGTTAATCGATCAGATTATTCCGACCCAACCAATTATTAACTTACATGCATTAAAAGTTTGTGATCTAATTGATCTTAAAACTGCAAAGATAATGCAAAAAGCACAAAATAATCTGCTTCCTGACTGTATTCAGAGGTTGTTAGAAATCAGAGAGAGTCATTATAAATTTAGGGGAATGGGTATGTTTAAAACAAAGAATTAAAAATGTGTAGTTCACTTTGCAAATTAAAGAAAATGTTTAAAAATAAGATGGTATATAAAATAAGACTTTGTTTTTGTTTCTGTAAACTTAGTAGTGAAAGATTTAAGGCCTATTGGGTAGGTATGATAAGCTTCAGCCTACACCTTTTTGGACAATATTTTAGTTTTCCCTTTAATTATGCTTTATTGTTATTAATTTATTGTTATGTGCATTATTTTTGGAAAATTGTATAAAGGGCCGAAATAAATACTACTACTACTACTACCACTACAATCCTAAAGAAATGTTTTCAATAGTTCTAAAGTTGAGGTACTTCTGCAGGAAGTGAACACCAAACGGGCTGTCATATTCAATAGCGTTAGCAGTGGATACAGTATGAAATAATACCAAAAAAGATGCATGGGGCTTGTTCAGTGTAGTGTTTATTTATTTTAATAGACCATAATGCTTTGTAAAATAATGAAAATAATTATTTAAAATTAGAAAAATATTTTTATAATTTGAATCCAACTGTAGAATTGAAGAACACACAATAACCAGTTATTTTGCACGAATATCACACTTGCTAACACTCCTGATTTTCCCGGGAGACTCACGTTTTTCATCGTTTTTCATGGTTTCCTCCCGGGGTCCCAATTCTTCCGTATTTCTCCCGATTTATGACAGATGTTCACACCTTTTTTTCCTTTTCGTTATCTCATCCTGTTTCTGGCACTGTACAGCGTGTATAAGCCCTACTGTTTTCTCCCTAACAACAATACATCTACACCAAATGTCTTTTCCTGGGGGAAGAGAGCTGCTCGCGGTTTGAGCTGCGCTCGCCGCTGGGTTCAGCGCACATTGTCAGTGCGCGCTGCACCCAAAGTTGGGCTTTGCTCGATGCAGCAAAAAAGCCTGCGTTGCATGGAGCAAGCCATTGGAAATAACGGGTTTTAGAGCACAATGATGCCGTTGTCGCTTTGTGTCTGAAAGGACCTTCAGTCAGTGAGAGACGGAGAGGGAAATGGAGAGTAGGAGAAAGAAATAGGTCTACTCCAGCAGGGGCAGAAAGTGAATGAATGAAAACTGATGATGCCATAGATTCACACAAGTTCACACTAGGGGGGCCAATTACTCTGTATTCGCTCCTGAGAATTAAAAGTCAAATTAAAAGTATTAAACATAAAACTGCTGTTGCAGTGTATTCAACAATTATAATTATTTTGTCATTTTCATTCTTTAAAAGTCACCAGAATGCAGGAAACAAAGTCTCTGAAATTCTAATTTTTCTGGCGGAGGAACCACAGAAATCCTCCCTATTTTTGAAGTCTCAAGGTTGGCAAGTATGACGAACATAACGGAACTCAAATGTGCGTAAGTGTGCTATTGAGTGTGCATAGATTCTGTTCTGACCTAAGAACAAATCCCAAATAAGAAAACATTGGTGAATGCCAGAATCTTTGTGAAAACGTAAGTGGGTTTCAAGTAGAACTTTCTTCTTCAGAATGGTTGGGGAATGAGGCCCAATATTCCTCCTGTGTCCCTATAAACACAAAGCTGGTATCAGCTGTGTATAAGAGTTGAGTATCAAGCCTAACAGCATCCAGAAATATCCACTCTGTTAAACTTTTAGCCATTCACCACCTCACCAGTTTTTTTGCTAACCTAAACTGCAACGATGTGCTTTGTACGACCATCAATAATAGGGATGAGTCGCCAAGAATAGCCTCCAGTGGGACAATAGTCTGATACCAGCAGCCGGAGGCAGAGCTCAATTATAGCAGGCTTTGTATGAGTCCTATTCCTTGAGTCTGGTATTGTATTTCTTCTTCTTACGTAGCAAAATGAATGATAAACCCATCTTTTTTGGACATCCGTGTCACTAATTTGTGCCTAGGGGTGCACAGGGTGATAACACTGGAACACAATGGGAGGCGAGAGAGCACATATTTGGCTCGTCTGTATAATTGTCACACTTGGTATAATGGAAGTTCTCCGCTATTGTGCCTCTTTGCTTACTTTGATGGAATTTTCTTTTCACTCTACGTCCTTTATCTTATAGGGAACTGATGGCGTGATAGAGAGCCCAATTTTCCCCAGTAATCATATTATCATAACAGTTAATCAGTGGCAGCAGGGTGCATGTGTAAAGCTATTAGGCTGGTTTAAGTTTATTGGATGAGATTCAGCCTCTTTGAAATGGCTTATTTAAACTGCTGTGATGGGGCTACGATATGGTTATTTGCTGATTAAATATGCACACCAACATACGCTGAATAAAATAGTCTGAAAATAGTAAAGCATAGTATATCAAAATGTAGCCAGTGGAGTGGATTTTGGAGGAGGATGTCTTCAGCAGTGAAAAGTAACTCAGTATATTTACTCAAATACTGTACTCGAAGTGGCTAAAACTGATATGTTTGTAAGAACATTGTGTCAAATGACAATGTGATGATGTAAAAATTGCCACTGCTAGTGATGAACCTACAGAGAATTATCACCTGATTCTGCAGCTCCCCTCAGCTTTACTTAATTTTACGTTTTCTCGACGACTGTAGATTCGGTATTTTTTCACATTAAACTGAAATTAGAGTTGTGTTCGACCAAAGCACACTTGGTGATTGTTGGAAAGAGTAACGACGACGGTTTAGGTGAGTTTTATTTTGTTTCTGTCCAGTTTGAATGAAGTGTTTTACGATGCTCCGCTACGTACAGCTGATCTCAACATAAAAAAAAATACACGTGGATGATAGCGCAGGCTGAACGGAGAGGGGGGCGGAGGTCTGCGCTTTCCGAGGGCCATTCTAGTTTTTTTGGTGTGTCCCGCAACGTTGGCTCGAACGACGAATACAGACTACCACCACCTGCTGGTGTGGAGAGTTATTTCCTCTAACACAGGCACAGAACGTACGTGCTAACTGGCCGTCGGCTCTAGTCTTTGCAGTGTGTTCAAATGCAACTTGCCGGCCAAGACAAAGGCGACGTGAGGCGAAGCAACAGTCGGCCTTCATCGCCGCTAGTTCTTTGATGTTGGCTTGTTGTGCCTGGGCCTAAAAGGTCAGTGAGCCTGGGCCGTTGTTGTTGTTAGCTTTGGGGCTAACTCCCTTCACTTTAATCAGCAGTTGGCAGCAAGACACGGGAACTTGGTTGGGTCTTGAGGAGTTGTAGCATTCTTTCACAGACCAAACTGCACACAGCTATAACGTTACTGCTGACTTCATACTCACCGTCAGTCACACGCTCTCTCTCTCTCTCTCTCTCGACCACACACTAAACCGTCTTGTCTCGTCACCCCAAAAAACACATGAACTTTAGTAAAAGTTCATGCCGTGTACCCTAACTAGTGACTCTATTAGTCTGTTTATGAAGAAACAGAATATTATTTTAATCACCTTGTCATATTGATTATTACTAACGCAATACAAGGTGGATTTAGTGTCATGACGGCGTTGGCACAGGTTGCTGATGTCGGCTACTTTTTAATTTGCCAGAACATGTCATAAAAGTTGATCAAATCAAACCGGTGTAAGCTCGTACACCGGACCGGACCGACAAAACAGGAAATCGACCCAATTCTGTTTTATACTGTCTATTGCTACTTTAAATTAAAGCAGGGATCTAAATAATTCTTCACCACTGGATGTGTTTCTCTTTATGGCACAGTCGTTTTTGTGCCTGAGGCCAGTGCTGCAAATATGAAATATCTCTAGAAGTCCGTATAATGTTGGTCTGAGTCAGCATTGCACCACATTTTCTGATGTTTCCCTCTAATCAGAAGAACTTTATGTGAGATCTGCATACACAAACAGCCAGCGCCGGCTGTATTTCTCATGCGTGGATGCTGTCCTCTCCTCAAATCTCACACATGGAAAAATTTCATAATGGGGTGGAGGAACTATTTCCTATTCATGCTGTCATATACTTTATGTAGGTCCACCGGTATTCAATATTTTAGATGTCACATCACAGCAAGTTCCCATTTATCATCAGGTACTGTATGTGTCTTCTTTTCCGCTGAGCTGACTAGTTGACAAGCACAGGATACGAGCATCGTAAAGAAAGCATCAATCATGCAAATCCTCTCCGGGGACCAGCCTGTCTCTTAGCACACTCTGCTCACTCACCATAATCAATAACCCACCAATGAGCGCCACATCCAGTGATAGAAATCTGACTGATTTTTTTTTATATATGAGTGTTATGGCAGCATCATGCTGACATTTTCTCTCGCATCAGCATCCATTTTTAATCATGGTATCTGGCCTCGCTGCTGCTCATCAAGTGCATCAGCCTCCTGTCAGAGTTTGGGCTTGCAGAGAGAGATGAGAGCTCTTACTGCTGCTATGTGGAAATAGATGTGCTGGTACAACTGCCTACCTCTCCTGGACCATCTGTTGAGTGGCAGTGCCGGGTGACTGTTACATAAGGCATTCACAACAGGCCCTTTCTTTCCCACGTTATGCTAACGAGTCCTTCAAATAATTTGAATTTCTGTCTCGAAATGACTGTAACTGTGTTTTGTTATTCAGTGTCTTCCGGCTCAAACTGCTTTCCCTTTTGGTTGATGTCTTGGCTGTGGCTGATTTTTCATACAGTAGGTTCAGTTTTACATTGAATTACTTTCTCTGTCGTACAGCAGCAAGGTATTTTTACTTTATTTTTGATGTTTCTGCAATTCCTTCACAGCAAATATGAAATGTCACAGTAATTGCATTTAAATCAATTGCTAAACTAGCAGATCATAGACTGTACATAAGACGTCACCCATTGGTTTGTGGACTGCCGTTTTGAAACCTGGAGCTCGGCAGTTTTGGCCGTCGCCATGTTGTTTTTTTGCAACCAGAAGTGACACGAGAGGGTGGAGCTAAGTACAACCGAACGCTGAATAAGACATTTGTAGGCGACCAAAATGTTACAATTAACTTTCATGAATTGAAAACATACTGTGAAAGGGTTAAAGCTCTAAGACAAAAACAACCAAATCCCAGATCGGACAACGCCATGGTAGCGACCTGTCAATCACATGGTAGTCCTAAAGCATACCCTGCTTTATGGTCTATTAGACTCTAAATGGGACCATCATTTACTAAATGAACATCATGCTGTATTGAAGAAGACTTGAAGCTAGCGAGTGAGACCATAAACTCATGTCTACAATGTTTACTGAGGTAATAAATCAATTGAGAAGTAGGGTCATTTTCTCATAGACTTCTATACAATCAGACTTCTTTTTGCAACCAGAGGAGTCGCCCCCTGCTGGCTATTAGAAAGAATGCAAGTTTGAGGCATTTCAGCATTGGCTTAAATTTTCTGATCTGAAAGTAGCCCATTGATTAAGACACAATTCACAATTTTGTATTTTTTGTGGTCTGACATAATGAATTAAAAAAATTGCTGAGTAGCAGGTGTTTGATAATTTCAAGCTCAATTGAGAGTTCTATATAGGGTAATGTAAAGGGATATTGTGATATGTTGGGAAATTTACTTCTAGGGCCAGTAGCATTTGGGGGGATCTATTTGCAGAAATGGAATATTATACTAATAAATATGTTTTCTTTAGTGTATAATGACCTGAAAATTAGCATTGTTGTGTTTTCGTTAGCTTAGAATGAGCCCTTCATATCTACATAGGGAGCGGGTCCTCTTCACGGAGTCCGCCATGTTGCACTGCCATGTTTTTACAGTAGCCCAGACTGGACAAACCAAACACTGGCTCTAGAGAGGGACATTTGTGTTTTTGCGTCGGCCACCGTAGTTCTCCTGCACGCTTGGCGCGCGGGAGAAGTTTCATCTCAAAGTTTTCATTAACATATCTTGAGGTCAGAGGTTAAGGGACCCCTTTGAAAATGGCCATGCCAGTTTTTCCTCACTAAAATGTTGTGCACGTTTGGAATGTTATTTAGTGTTCTTCCCGACAAGCCACCATGAGCTAACTGTAGGTAGTACACTGACTATAGATATATGGACTATGGATAGTCAGTGTGCATCCCCACTTTAAAACACCCGAACTATCCCTTTAAATCTTCAGATTTTCAAATATGGTCAGTAAATATGTTAGGAATTACTTAGCCAGAGCTATATATAAATGTACCCCTACGAATAAGACCAGATGAATCATGGATCAAACAGACACATTTAGACAAATCCTCAGCTATTACCATAAGAATAACCATGAGTAAACCCACTGAATAACTAACAACTGTTGTCTTCTTTGCTTAAATCTGGTACAAAAGAGACCGCGTCTGAAACCTAGATTAGGAGGAATGATGGGGGGTTTTTATTTGGCTGCGGATGCTGAGCGCCCAGCGACTCATCCTTTTGTGATGATTGACAGGAGGGTTTTCATTTGGAGATAAGAGGTGAGACTGTGTGAAGCAAGGTGTCAGCGGAGCTGGAACGTTAAGTCCAACAGAGACGACAGAGGCGGCGCTGCCAATGCAGCGCCCACAGGAAAATGCAGCTGGAGTGTCTGTCTGTCCTGCTGTGCAGTTAAATAGGTGATGATCATCACCAATTAATGTGAAACCATCTGGTGTCATCTGTAGCTTTAAGTTAATGCCAGTTGACTGTAAGAAAGTTTTGGTTCATGTGGTCAGGGACGAAGTTTTGAACTGCATTTTGTTTAGAGAACTGTAAAGGACGCAGGACATGTATCATATTTGTATGCTGACCCTTCCTTTGATATTGTGTGATTTATGTTTTTGACAATCCACTTTCCCTCATCCTGCCTCCTCTACTAGGGCTGTGTTTGGCAAGAATCTGACGACACGATACGTATCATGATACAGGGGTAGCGATATCAATATATTGCGATACCCCAAGTAAGGCGATATATTGCGATTTTTTTCTAATTAAATTTTATGAAAAATGTCATTGTATAAACACACCATATGTATAAAATCTGAGTAAATAAAGGTCACTATGTGAAATGGCTACTATGGGGACTAACATCATTACAATGAATACAATTGGACTAATCGGATCCCCAAGAGTCTCAACTTTCCAATCATACACAAATTATGCAATTCCAAGACTGTTTGGGGACCCCAGTATGCAGAAATATTCAAATACATCAGTTTAGAATAGGTGAAAATAACACATTTGTACTGCATGCAAAAAACTGCATGTTTTTGCCCAAAACTGCATGGAATTAGCATAATTTGGGCATGTCTGTAAAGGGGGAACTCGTGGGTAATACCCATTCCGAACCCATTTTCATTCACATATATTGAGGTGAGAGGGACCCCTTTTTAAAATGCTAGTTTTTCCTCGCGAAAATTACGCTAAATTTTGGAGCGCTATTTCATTCTAGTATGACATGGTTGGTACCAATGGATTCCTTCTATTTTGTAGTTTCATATGATGCCATTATCTTCACTCTAGCTTTAAAATTTAGCCCACTACAACCTCCTTAAGACGGCATAGTGTCCGGGTCCGCCATCAGGCAGTCAGACTTTTTGGAGGTTAATTCAAAATCGATACAGCGTTTTGGAGAATCGATACAGTATCACGAAAAATAATATCATGATACTCGTGTCATCGAAATTTTCTTACACCCCTATCCTCTAGTTTGGCTTCTGTTTATGAGTTTTTACCCAGAATGCCTTTTAACAGCCAACAGAGACCAGACATGAGCTTGTTGTATTATATTTGTTCGTTTATATTTGAAGGTGGAAAGACTGTATGGTGACAGTGAATTGAGCTTTTCTGGTTGTAACTAAAAGATAAAATTCTGAGTCTCTGGTGGGTGAATTGTTACCTCTGTCTCTACAACAATGATGTGTCCACACCGCAGATGGTAAGCCTAGAAAGAAGCCATCACTCTCTGATTCTCTACGGCTGACAACATCTGACATTTACTGTTGATGTTTAAGGTAGCTTTTTTTTTCTGTTGTCAGATTTTATCGTACCACAGCTAGGAATATGTGGACCTGACAGCACGTCATCTACATTTGGCCAGCCATATCGTATAGTAAAAAATACACCGCCAAGCAAAAATTGACATTTTGTTTTACGTCATTCCTTCAGCCTGACATTGTGTTCATGTTCTGTATGTTCAGTAGCAAGTGATGTATCCATCCTGTTGACGCTGAAGCTGCTGTAGCGGCTGTTAGAAGCAGTTGATCAAAGCGTCTTTCTTGAAGTTTTGATCAGAGAAATATGTAAATTTATGAGTTGTCATTTCTTTAAATCGACTTACAACAACTTGCGCAGCTGCGTTGATGTCATTTGCGTTTGTCAACATTTTTCTGTCATTATTTTTCATGAATGTAGCTTGGTAACTAGCTAGCTATGTAGGAAGATGACGCCCCCATTCTTAATCCATCTTTTAATTGTTTTTTTTAAAGAGGAGCTATTATGCTTTTGTGCTTTTTCCCTTTCCTTTAGTGTTTTATATAGTTATTTGTGCATGTAAAAGGTCTACAAGGTTACAAAGTCCAAAGTCCACGCCAAAGGGAGTTACTCTCCCCCACAGAAACACTGTTCCAGAAACGCCTTGCTTGAAGTCCTGGAGCTGGAGCAGAGTCTGAAGAGTTTGATTTGGTTGACCAATCACAACAGAGTGGGTCAGCTGACCAATCAGAGCAGATTTAATGTTTCTGAACATAAAATCATGTAAATCATGTTAATCATGTAAACATGTTCTAGCAGAAACCCAAAACACAAGTATGCATCTGAAAATAAGCATGATAGGTCCTCTTCTTTAACCCCAGACTTTAATGGGCACCCCGATGATGTCACCAGGGTCATTTTCTCAGCTGGGTTATCTCAGCTTGGACTTGGATGCTAGTAGAACAGCCCAATCGCACGAAAAGGCATGTGAATGATATTATAATGCGCAAGGCAAAAGCATGTAATAAGAATGCCATTATTGCTTTAGGCGTGTCAGTTGTACGCCATGTAGTCTGTACTGACTGCAATGTAAACGCATCCACGTAAATATGTTGCGCTCAGAGCTAGTGACGTAGAATAAAAAGTGGGAAAGACTGCTTATGGTGGACGGGATGAGAGGTGGATGGGTCCAACAAACACAGGACTTTCAACCAGGAGACCGGTGTTTTGTTTTGTAAGCTACGTCAGTGACTTTTTTACGTGTTTTCTGTGCTTATGTTACGTTGTTTCCGTACGTACTGTACTTAGTTTATGTACTTAGGCCAACCATGACATTTTTCCTAAACCTAACTAAGTGGTTTTGTTGCCCCCTGCTGGTACTGCACCTTCATGCACACGTGTGATATTCACACCTCGGTGAGGCAAAACGTGACACTGACACGCTATCCTCTGGTGGACAGGCGGATCTATTTCACGCTTTGCCGTGATACCGGGTTGAGCAGAAAGCCTGTGTTACAAATTGGAAGTATGGATTTTTTGATACGCAGGTATTAACCATATATGGAGGATCTAATAATGATTCATTTGCATGCGGGAAGTGTAGGATCCAGCGTTTTAGAGCCATACTAGGGACTAAAAGTCTTTGGTGAATTGATTTTGACCATTCTTTTTAAATCTGTCCATTGAATCCCCCAACTTTATATAAGTTCAATACTAAATCTCTGGAGTAAACTCCGCAGAGACATTGACATCCCTTCAGACACTCGTGGACGGCTGTAGTATCAAGTAGCGAGACAAAATGCGGAGGCCAGACTCTATTAGGAAGAAGACACAGCTATTTTTACTGTACGCTGAATTATACTTGTTCAGATGGCAGGGGTTTGTTTTGCTGTCCTCCCCCACTGTCTTTGCTATGTTGTAATTATTATGCAAATTGCCATTGTAGGGATTGAGGAGCTTCAGGTTTTCATTAGTTTTGGAGATGAGTGCTAATTTTTTTTAAGGGGTGGAAGCCTAGTATGTCTAATTTTGTGAATAGATGGATCACAAATGCCTTTTTTTACACAGACGTGGGCAGGCACTGTTGCTTCCAAGGAGTAGAGCATATAGAGCATCTATAATATGCACATGGTACTTTCTTGAGGCTTTGATGATGCAGCTGGCTGTTGTTGGGAGGTCAAAGGTCAAAGCAAAAAAGGTCAAAGGTCCGTGTTTGGCCATTGGTTGCACATAATTGTTGCTGCTGTCCAGGTTGACATGTAGCCAGAGACGTAGAGGAAACACAAACACACCAGAGCCCTTTGACAGGTCATTGTCTTTATCTTCCCGTTCATGCTGCCTGTCGCCATCCATCAGTGTTTCCATGACTCCCACCGCCGACTCTTGCTCCTGCTGCATTGGCTGTTGGCACCCAATGCTTGAAAGACATTCTTTTTAATTACACTCTCTGTTTTGTGACAATCTTCTCTCCCAGTGGACTCGTTGGAAAACTGTCTGAGTGAACCAGCTACAGGCTAAATAATTTAAATGTTTCTAAATATCTGTTGATTTATATGGTACATTGATTATGTGCATATTTCACTTCCTTAGCTTTGTTTTAAGTTCCCTATAGCCATCTCCTTAATGTATGCATGAGTGATACGTAACATGCACAATTATATTTTTCCTTCACAGGCATATAGGATATGAAATTAGCATTCAGTTGTAGTTAATCGATATACATTAGGGTTGGGCAATATGACAATATACAGTATATTATCAAAACGCTATAAAAATGTCATATATATTTTCATTAGGGCTGTAAAACGATTAAAATATTTAATCGCGATTAATCGCATGATTGTTTGTAGTTAAACACGATTAATTGCAAATTAATCACATTTTATATCTGTTCAAAAAGTACCTTAAAGGAAGTATTTAATACTCTTATCAACATGGGAGTGGGCAAATATGCTTGCTTTATGCAAATGTATGTGTATATTTATCATAAGAAATCAACTAATAACACAAAACACTGACAAATACTGTCCAGAAACCCTCACAGGTACTGCGTTTAGCATAAAAAATATGCTCTATTCATAACACGGCAAACTCAAGGACAACAGGCAACAACAGCTGTCAGTGTGTCAGTGTGCTGACTTGACTATGACTTGCCCCAAACTGCATGTGATTATCATAAAGTGGGCATGTCTGTAAAGGGGAGACTCGTGGGTATCCATAGAACCCATTATCATTCACATATCTTGAGGTCAGAGGTCAAGGAACCCCCTTGAAAATGGCCATGCCAGTTTTTCCTCGCCAAAATTTAGCGCAAGTTTGGAGCGTTATTTTGTGTTCTTCTTCCTGACATGTTATGGTTGGTACCAATGGATTCATTAGCCTTTCTAGTTTCATATGATGCCAGTATCTTCCCTCTAGCTTTAAAACTGAGCCCACTACAACCTAAAAATCGCAAGTTGTGTTAATGCCTTAATGAAATTAGTGGCATTAAAATGAATTTGCGTTAACGCGTTATTATCGCTATAAAGGGATAGAAAATTTTGGCCATATCACCCAGCCCTACTGTGGTGGTCTCGTTTTTCTACTGTACTGCTAAATCACTATACTATGAAATTTCACTGGAGGATGATAAATTGAGATAGGCTTAAAGAAATATGTAATCATTTAGAATCATTAACTATTTTAACCTGTGATCATTTTGCATTTGGCTTCGATGAAATATAAATATCTATAATAACAAATATGAAGTAGGGACACAATTTTCCTTCAGAAAGGCTTCGGTCTGACTGGTGCAGCTGTCACACAACATCCTGAACCGTGAGTAGAGGATACTGGACCTTTTCATCAAGAAGAAAACCCTCCAGGGCTTTCGCTGTGGTGCTCCCGGAAACCACTTTTGCAGTTTGTATGGGAGCATTATCCTCTGAAAGATGGGGCCATCATGAGGGAACAGTGTTTGCACCCTAGGGTGCTACTGATTGTGTAAAATGGCCTCATATTCAGTGGCTGATATACAACTAAGCAGTGTAATTATCAGACAAAATGACTCGCTAAATGGCTCCCCGTATCATTACAAGATCCACCGCCATGTTTTAACAGTTGGCAACAGACACTGTGGGTTGGAGAGATCACTCACAGTGTTAACCTTTATGTTGTAGGAACACACACGTGTGCACACACACACACAATTAATCGACATTCAACCTTAATGACTCTGATGCAATGACTCACTTTGTTCTACTTAGTACCAAAATAATAAGGGATCGCCTCACTGATAGCTGATGATGACCATGTGGGGCTCAAGTTACGACTTGTACTGTATTTGCTTTAAGAGATAGTTTGGGTGTCTTGAAGTAGGGTTGTATATAGAGTAGGCTTGGGCGATATAACGAGATTATCGTTAGACACAGATATTGACTGGCCACGATAATGGTCCTCACGTGTCCACGATAACAGAACGATATTCAATTATGTTGAATACAGGGATTCTGCCAGTATATTGCAAGCCCGGCGGGCCTGAGATGACTCCCCGCCAGGGCAAAGCATCGGGGAATTATGTATTTTTAAGATGTTTTTTACCTAAAATGTGTTATACAAGTAGCGAACTCCTTTAAGGAATAACTCAGTGCGGAGGTTGTTCGATTAACGTTAGCGAGTGTCGGTATGTGGTCAAGAGAGAGACAGATAATTATTATATCTCCGGTTAAGTTAAATTATGGTATTGGATAGGTGCATAGGCTGGCGTACTCATTGATACCCGATCCCGAATTTTGTGCAGTATCGGACACAACAACTCTACTGCTGCTAATCATTTTTACTACTGTATCTATTTTTATTAACAATGGATCAATGACTACTTGTATGTATATAGTGACGAATCCACAGATAATCATCACCTTCCTCTTATGGAGCTCTAAGGAGCGTTCTAGCCTTTTTCAGCTCATAGTTTTGGTTGTGGTGTCCACAATTTTAAGGTTTTGGTTCAGTCTCACAGCTCTCATCAACCTCATTTCCAGCAATCAGCTGTTTCAGATTTTTAGCTTTCATTGATGCTAGTATAGCTTGTTCCTCTGCCTCCAGGTGCCAATGAATTAATAAATAAATAAATACAAAATTAGAAAAATAACGCTGCTTGAAACTATGGTTTTGTTAATAATTCCTTCCTAGATGGATGTGCTTTTAAAGCTGTATGTTGCCTACACTGCTTGCCCAACTCTTTACAGATTAGCCTTCGTTTCTCAAAGGAATTCCTCAAGACTCAACTTCAAAATGCTCCAGTTTAAATTAGATAATGAGATTCAGACACAAGGGCTTTAACAATATCAAGAGAGAGTTCAGCGCAGGTCATGCTTTCTGAATAGCTACAGTATGTAAAAATGATGAAATAGCCCGGTAATATTCCCTGCTGCTGCAGCAGCTACTTTTTCATTAACTACACATTACTGTTTCCCACTCGCCAGCACAAATATTACAAAGAAACGAATAATGGAGAGATGAGCATTCAGTTGCTAGTTTATTAGGTACACCTGGCTAAAAACACAAAAGCCCTGCAATAAATCCTGCCGTCATGAAGGTTATAGTCTACCTTGAGGTCAGTCCTTGTCCGACTCACTTGCCAACTTTACTCAACTGTTTGAAAGCAGTCCTGCCACGTTGTCTGCCACATCCTCAACTCATGCCCACAACTCTTAAACTTAAACTGAGGCGTCAGACAGTAAACAATGGTTTTACTGAGTCTAGACAAAGCAACAGGCATCTACTGTTGGCAGTCCAGCCTGTTCATCTTGTTCATTCAAAGATGCCTCGAGCAATTTGTAAATCTGGCTGCTGATATGTTACTTACAGAGCGCTGGGAGTTTGTGTTCATCTGCCTGCCTGCCTGCTTCTCTCTTGCATAAGCCAACAAAGATTTTTAATAAGAAAACAGAAAGTGTAGCAATAATGCAATACAGCTCTCTACCTCCAGCTTGTAACAGGAAAAGAAAACTACCAGTGGAAAAAGACAGACTTCACAAGGTTGTCTGTCCCCACCAACTTGATTCATTTTGCCTTCTTGGAGCTCTCACAGAAGTGTCTCAGTATCACTACACTTCAGATTGCTTGGTGTAAAGGAGAGGCATGTAATATAGCCTCACTTTCACAAAGGCTTTTCAGCTCTGGGGTAGGATAGCATCAGAAGAATTCTGCTTTAACATAGACAGATAATTCATGAGGTAACGCTTCCTAGAAAGAGATATTGAAGCAGAAGAAAGGCACTGCATTGTTTTCTGTGCTGCTGTTTGGAGTCATAAAGTTTAGTGACTGGTATTGTTTGTGTGTCAGAAGATGAATGAGGTCTGCTGGACACAAGTTTATCTGAAGTACATTTCAAACGATATTTGTTTGTCATCGTGCTGCAGTAGTCGTCCGCTGCTTCTTCTTCCTGAGAGGAGAGATTCGGTTTCACAGGGGCGGTGGGGCCTCGGGATTCTGCTTCCAGGAACTGAAAATCAAAGAGCTGGGAAACATACATTTTTCAAGGGAGGAAAAACAGTTCTGAGAGATTTTGCCTTCAAAAGGTATCACACTGTAGATGTTGAATATGAACACTTGGTTATTATTCACTGTATTTTTTTCAGCATCTTTCCAACCATGGTCTATCTTTATTAATGATTTGGTAGGTGTTAAAGATGCGCTAGTCAATATTCTTAAGGCCTTTACACACCGGGGGTGTAACGAATATACAACTTGAAAATGCGAAATACTTGCTTGGAAATATTTCGCATCAAAACTATTCACACCGGCAGCAATGTGAATTTGCAATAATAAATAATCAATAAAAGGTTTGAATAGATTCACGTAGGCAGAGGCCAAAACCGGGATCCTATTGACCCAGAGCAGCGTCTAGCTGAGGTAAATTGTACAGCCTAAACCATTGTAAGCTATTTAATTTCCTTTTAGTGAAATCCTCAGAGTGAATTTTCCTCTGCTAAACAGTAACGCAGTGTATATGTCGCGGGCTTTTATTGTGAAAGGTAAGAACAGAAGGAGTGGATCTGGTCTGCGCTGCCTTTGTCAAGGTCGAAAAGAGTAATAAAGTTTGCCGTCTTGGTTCGGACTAAGGAGCCTCTGTGTTGTTGTACACTGTCGTGTTCATATTGAATTTGTCCGTTCCGCACAACGTGATTGGTTGATGCCTTTATTCGCGGTGCAAAAGCTCAGAAAAATCAACCTTGCTCCGAAAATAAAATTACGTAATTTTTTTTTCGTTGCGTAATATTTGCATTCTGTGTGAAAGTACAAAAGAAAAGCTTGAAAAAAATATATCAACGTGGGTATTAATCGAAGGAAAAAACGCCTCAGATGAAAAAAAGGCCTTTTACTGTGACAATGAGTCAAATTATTCACCTGACTCTGCAGTTCCTCTCAGCTCTGCTGAGCGTTTAATTTCTTTTAACTTTGTTTTTACGGGCGACAACTTAGCTGTTTTTGTTCAGTCCTACCTCTGTCATCAGCCTCGTTTTCAGCTGCAGCAGGGACCTGTTTCATCAAAAAGCTCTAATAATCCCACTGTACACTACCTGACAGAGCACTGAAGAGCTGGCAAAGTTAGCAACTAGCTAGTAAAGATAGTGACACATTAAGCAGCTAAAGAGCCTGTCAAGTTACTAAACCAAAAGCCAATATTAAGTGCAAAACACTGAAAAAACAAAGACGTTACCAGACGAAAAAAGAAAGCAATCTCTTAATTATTATTTTAACTCATACCATGCATGTTTAATCTTGAAGATACACTGCTAATCTCTCAGATATTCTTACTTGAAAAACTGGTCTTTCTGTAATAAAGTCAAGTGGTAAACTGGAGAAAGCTGAGCTTCATTAAGTATTTGCAGACAGTATTACTATAAATTATGTCAAAAAGTTACTATGTTTGGGAACTATGAGTGGTGCATTATGCATGTTAAAAGGTTTCATATTACACACTGTATATTGAGGCCTGGCAACCTAATGTAAATACTTAAGAGGGACTTTCTATGAGAACAAGCTAAAACGTTAATATTTTCAGTGCCAGTCTGGTGCTGATGTGTCATTGTGAAACACATTTTTGCTTTGTATAACAGTATGTGGTTACACCTCATCTAGCATGCCATTGCACAATATTGAAGTGTGTGCCCTATATTCAGTAATGATTACTGTAAATGTGGATGCTTAGCGCAGACTAATGTTAGGAAATCTGGTTCATTAACCACAAGTGAAAATGAGACTTTATTTCCTGACGCTGCTCGACAGACAAAAAGAAAATGAGTTCCACCGTGAAATGACATTTCTATGAGAAGCTGATAAATCCAATCCAAAAGCTCTGTGCGGAAAACCCATGGGAATCAGTCCTTGGGTTCGTCATCGTAAGATTGTAGGACGGACTGGCAGATGAGATCATGGGAGGCGATGTGCTGCTTGTCTACTGTCGCCACAGGACGGATCTGTGGACCAGATCTCCTGAATAGCTTTGGACATTCGGGCATCTCGGTGCCCGGAGGGCTCTGCTCCCAGGAAACCGTCTGCAAATGTGAAATGTCATCTCAACATATTCTTTATAACCCCTTCATTGATTTCTGACTTTATTGGTTTCCATCTGTCTGTCTTTCCTGATCTTTGATGATCTGCTGCCTATTTAGAATGACGCAGTGGGAACGCTGAGATTAAATCGATGCTCAGATTTTAGACATAATTTTGTACGAACACTAAATGTGAACATGGTAAACATTGTACCTGCTAAACATCAGTGTGTTACCGTTGTCATGGTGAGCATGTTAGCATGCTGATGAAGTACAGTCTCATAGAGCTGCTAGTGTGGCTGTTGACTCTAAGTTCAGTAATATGCACAGACTTGGAATGGGGAAGGTAAAAACATTTCTTAGTTGAAATGGTCAACTTTTGTACAGTCCTATGATTTAAAGGTGTTCTATACGATATCCAGAGCATTAATATAGCATCAAACAACTATTTGCTATGTAAAGATATAGAGGAGTGATGTCTACCTGAGCAGAGAATGAAGTCGCTTTCCCTCTGTGTGTGTCGTAATCAGAGCTTCTGACAAAGCCGGGCCGGCCTTTTAGTGCATGTTAGTGCATGTGAGCGTGCCCCACTGGCTAGCCCACGTCCGCCGCTCTGCACTGCTTTCATCCGGCGGTTACAGCTGATAATGCCGTCCTGACCGACGGCGCCATTGCGGAAGCGAAACACCCACCCTGTGGTTCCCCCCCAGGTTAACACCGTTAGCTCTGTCGGCAGTGTGGCCGTTGTTTTCATGTTTAGCGCTGTTAGCACCGTTAGCTGCGAGCCGCCGGCTCAGCCGTCGTCATGTTGAGAGCTATGCAGATGCAGTAGAAATGCCCCCAATCTTGCATTTATCACCTCTAAGTGGCCTTTTTTAGTAGCTCTTTTTAAAATCTATTTTAGTTTGATCTGTTATCTAATATATTTCCATGCTATTTTATTATTCTCTGTCTTTTTATCTCTCGGTAACATGGAAAATATCAAAGAGTTAATCTCTTTGGGGTTTAGAGGAGGGTGATGGAGAGAAGGTTTTGCTTGTGTTCCCACATTAAGTTCAACAGTTAGTTGTCATATAGTATAAATCACTCATATAGTTAGTAATATAAAAAACTCTGTTGCAAAGACATGCTGGCCAAGGCTTACAATTCTATTTCCAGACCCCATCTGTTACTTTCAGTGCAATTTGGCATCTGCCGGTGTTTTTCATCTGAAGGAGTTCTAGACATTTTTCTGAATTGATTGTTTACTAAATATTTCTTAATAAAACCCTCGTGGTCCCTGGTGCTCACTGCTTCGGTGAGCCATATGTGCCCAAAAGAATCCTTCTTATAGTGCAAATGTGCTGTCTAAATGCTCCATTTACTGTAACTTGTAGCTGCTCAGGTGATCATTTTGTCTGTTTAGAGTTGGTGCATCGCTTTCAGCACGAACAGAGCCCACATAAACAGCCTGTTGTGGGACTAATGAATGAATTACAGAAAAACCCAGCAGCTGGCACGATATTGATAAAGAAAATAGAAATTTCTCACTGAAAGAACAAATTAACATTCATGAATGCTGTTTGTCCAGTGAACCCCTTTTCCCAGTGATGATTTTTCTTTCACATCCACAGGAAACATACTGTGTTTCATGTTCATATAGAGCACCAGCAGGTTCAGCACCACGGACAGCTCCACATCTCTTGACTGTATGAGATGGTAATGAACTAAACTAAATAACTGCTCTGTCTCATTTGTATATTCCAACTCAACCTGCTCACTGTGCTTTCACAAAATGTTGTTGTTCTCCACATGAGCCAATTAAAACGCTGCCTTTATCCCAACCAGTCAACCCTTCCACCAGCTGCCATGTTTACTCACACAGCAAACAGCTCATAGATGTCCTATTACATTTGCAGTTTGAGTAGAAACATTTTCTCATATTTTTGTATATTCAAACTTCAAATGTGACTTTAAAGATGCTGTGTTGAGTTTGATTCACAAGGACACTTAGTGGAAATAGCAAGAATGGATAAAAGAATAATAAACAGGGCCACAGACAGCAAATACAAAGCAGATTTGTATTCTTATAGACTCAGCAGCAACACAGAGGGATTATCTCTCAACGTTTATCTTCAAACATTGACCTTTAATCTCAGCATTATTATTTTTTTTCAGTTATATTATCTCCTCACTGTTTTGCTTTCAGATAAAGTTGGCTCGCTTGCTAAAGTTCTCACAAACATGCTATATGTTTTGGTTGCATTATATTTGAGCAATAGCTCACAACAGGCCGTGGTATGTTGTAATTATCACAGTGGGGCGTTGTTCATCAAGTATGGCAATATGAGAGTTATAGACTAGGGCTGTCAAAGTTAACACAATATAACACGTTAACGCAAATCCATTTTAATGCCACTAATTTCTTTAACATATTAACGTAACTTGCGATTTTTAGTTTGTAGCGGGCTCAGTTTTAAAGCTAGAGTGAAGATACTATCATATGAAACTAGAAAACCTAAGGAATCAATTAGTAGAAGATGTTTTCTAGGGATGCACAGTTCAAAGCTTCATTCATAACATTGACATTCAAATTATTATTATTATTAATAACTAACTGAAAGATTGCTTGCAGTCCACCTTCTCTCTCTCTTTATCTCGGCACAGTGACGCGGTGCTCATTCTCTGTAATTGTCTCAATCTTCAGTCCAAAAGTCAAAATGTATTGAAAAAAGATAGATGTAATCAATTCTAAAACTCACAACATGTTTTTATTAGGGCTATCAAAGATACTGGTATCATAAGAAAACCTAAGGAAGCCATCGGTACCAACCATGTCACACTAGCTTGTTGCAAAGGAGCCTAAATAACGCTCCAAGCTTGCGAAAAATGTTGGCGAGGAATAACTGGCATGGCCATTTTCAAAGAGGTCCCTTGACCTCTGACCACAAGATATGTGAATGAAAATGGGTTCTAGTGGTACCCATGAGTCTCCCCTTTACAGACATGCCCACTTTATGACAATCACATGCAGTTTGGGGCAAGTCATGGTCAAGTCAGCACACTGACACACTGACAGCTGTTGTTGCCTGTTGGGCTGCGGTTTGCCATGTTATGAATAGAGCATATTTTTTTATGATAAATGTAGTACCTGTGAGGGTTTCTGGACAATATTTGTCATTGTTTTGTGTTGTTAATTGATTTCCAATAAATATATACATACGTTTGCATAAAGCAAGCACATGTTTTCTACGGTCCCTGAGTTTTGGTAGACAATCCACTTACGGCCATAATCTCTCTTGCGTCTAGACCCACATCAGATAGTTTCTGAATCGTGGTGAAGCGGACGCAGTGGTTGGTGTATTAATGCTGGGTTCCTGTTTGCTTGCATATTCTGGGCAACATTGTGGAACCTCCTCTTTATGTAGCGCTGTATGTCGTTTAGCAGGTGGTTGTTTTTTCTGGAGATGGGCACTGATCAATCCACTCCTCCATAGAAGTTAACCATAGCGGTTAAATGTTTCCATTACGTAGCGGGTTTTGGCAGCTAAATTTGTTGTTACCTGTTGATCTGTCTGTAACCTGTGCCGTGTTGATGAAAGTGATCCCCCCGTGACGCTGTCGCTAAGCAACCATGAGTCCAACGTTTTTTTCTCAGCTGCGGAGTGATACTGAAAGTGCAAAGGTTAGACGCGTCATATCAGTGGTATGTGGGTATTATGTCACAGCTATGAACCAATCAGATTGCTTGATTTGAGCTACCAGTTTTCTAAATATGTATAATCACCTTTTTGTTCAAAACATGCTGTGAGTGTGTGGCTCTCTCTTTACATCTTTCTGAAAGTAAAACTGTGCTAAATATGTCTAGCTGTCTTACCAGCGTGCTTCCATCACGTCAAACTAAACTATGCAAACAAGACAGAAAAACACTGTGTACTATACACATAGTGGCATGGCCAGGGCACAATACACTTACTGTATGTAGCACCACGACATTATTGTATTAGGTGACAGCTTTAGCACAGAGTAATTCTACATGTTGTCACTGTCATAAAACCAATTTAGTCATGTCTTCAGGGGCTGAGGCTTCGACTGTAAATCATTTCACTTCCTCAGCCTGGAAGCTTCTGATTACTGAGATACAGCTTGGGATTGTGAGATGCATTCAAGTGTGACGGCCTGTGTCAGAAACAAATCCACACCAATTTAAGACCACATTTTAGTTGATATTTCATTTCCATAGCTATGTATTTGATCATCTTTTCTTTTCTTATTTAATTTATGGACTTTTATTGGTGTGTTTCAGAGACTGGATGATTAAAGACTAATAAATACTTATTTAACAATACTGGTTCAAGTATTCTTGGCACAAACTAAAAGGCGTATTTAATCCAAACCACCAAACACCACAGTTAAATGTATACTTAAAGGTGCTTTATACGATATCCAGAGCATTAATATAGCAGTAAACAACTATTTGCTTTGTAAAGATATAGAGGAGTAATGTCTACCTGAGCAGAGAATGAAGTCGCTCTCCTTCTGTGTGTTGTAATTAGAGCTTCTCCGTTCTTCTTTGTTGACATCGCCGGGCCGGCTACGCATGCTTTTAGTGCGTTTTCATACATGTGAGCGTGCCCCACTGGCTAGCTCACGCCCGTCAGTCTGCACTGCTTTCATACAGTGGTTACAGCTGATAACGCTGTCCTGACCAACGGCGCCGTCACGGATTCATAGCACCCACCCCCCGGTTCCCCCTCAGGTCAGCAGTGTTGCCGTATTTTGTACTGTTAGCACAGTTAGCACCATTAGCTGCAAGCCACCGGCTCAGCCATCGGCATGTTGAGAGCTATACAGAGGCAATAGAAATGCTCCCAGTCTCGCGTTTAGTACCTTTTAACGCTGGATGATTAAAGACTAATAATTATTTATTTAACAATACTGGTTCTTCGTTTGTCAAGTATTCTTGGCACAAACCAAAAGATGTGTTTAATCCAAACCACCAAACAACCAAACACCACAGTTAAATGGATACTTAACTGCACGCTGGGGGACTCACAAGAGTTGTATTAAAAAAAAGGATGGCATAAATCTGTGCAGCAGAGGCTAAGATATCTATAGAGAGTCTATAGAGATATATAGAGAGTTTTAGTCCCTAGTATGGGTCAAGATTAGAGGTCGACCGATATGGGTTTTTTATGGCCGATGCCTATGCCGATTTTTTACAGAATCAGGACAGCCGATGGCCGATATATGATGCCGATTTTTTTTTTGCCGATATGTTTGGCTGGTTTCCTTTTTTTACTCCATCTGATAAAATATAACAGCTTCATAATAACAAATAATACACAAAATTTCTTAACTTAAGTAAACACTCGCAAAAGTTTCGCTGCAATGACAGAGCGGCGGCGAGCACGAAGCTGCAGCAGAGCTAAAGCTGCTAACCTAGCACAGAAACACACTCGCTATAGTTCATCTGGGCAGACAGAGTATCGTTACTCCGGGCAGACACACAGCGGACAATCTGCTAAACTAAACCAAATGTGCGGTGGAGATTTTTAGCAGCAACAACAACACTGGGCTGCCCGCAGATGTGCCTGTATACAAATCGGCTTAATATGTTCAGGAATCGGCCGATGCCGATTATGAAAAAATGTCAAAAAATCGGCCCGATTAATCGGCCGACCGATTAATCGGTCGACCTCTAGTCAAGATCCATAATCTGGATACTACAATTCCCACAATGCTGCTCAATAGTATAATTTGTTAGATTCTCCAATATTATTTTTTTTCAGATTTAGGGAAGCTCACTCCAGAACCACAGAAGGCATTAAACACCTGTCTTCACAGGCTGAGTAGTACTCCCTGTGAAGAGTAAACTGATCTTGATGTGTAAAAATCTGTGGCTCAGTGGCCCCTTTTAAAAGGTGCCATTTGTTGGGCACATGGAAAGAAACAGAGATCCAAATGCAGCTTTTCTACTTGATATTTGCATTGCAAGCAAAAGCCTGTATTGAAACTTTAATGTGCCTGTTTATCCCTCTTGGGAAACACAAGATATCAACATAATATGATAAGATACACAACTTTTATGTTAAAAATAACCGCTAATGCTGCATTCACATGGAATCAGGCATGACGGACAACACCTTCTGGCCGGCACGGGAAAACACACAGTCCGACGGGACACTTATGACGATATGTTGCTATGGTGATATATTAAATACAATTATTTTTGTCTTTTATTGTATTTAATTATTCTAGTAATGCATGTAGCTATAAAATGCAGCTTTGGGGGATCTAATAGCAGAAATGGAATATAATATTTATATCTATGTTTTCATTAGTGTATATCACCTGAAACTAATAATCGTTGTGTTTTCGTTAGCTTAAAATGAGCCCTTCATATCTACATAGGGAGCGGGTCCTCTTCACGGAGTCCGCCATGTTGCTCTGCCATGTTTTTACAGTAGCCCAGACTGGACAAACCAAACACTGGCTCTAGAGAGAGCCTTTCACGTTTTTACTTTACCTGAAGGCCACCGCCTGACTTCCGTTGCCCCTAAAGTAGTGTTATTATGGTAAGGTTGGCCTCTGAGCGAGGCGAACACCGTTACCACAATTTTGCACTCTATGGCTCACGTTATCGCAGTCTTGGAAAGGGAGGAGTGACTGGAGGTGTATTCAGTTGGTTACAATCTGCAACCACACCACTAAATGTAACCAAATCCTACACACTGTCCCTTTAATACTCTTGCAAACTTAAAAGCAGTTATGTAACATCCGGCTGTAAATTCTGTCGCGTAGGACGGCAAAAAGTTTCACAGTATTTTAACTTTGGACGGTAATGCCATCTACCATTACCGTTGCCAGTATTCTCTGCCAGCTTCACCTAATGTTACCGTCCTGCTCTTCTCCACAAAAATGATATCCGGTTTGCCGTCTGCCTGATTCCATGTAAATGCAGTTTAACTCAAAAAATCCTCCTGGTGGCAGGAAGATGATAATGGGCCAAAGATGAACTTTCTCAGTGATGGAGTGCCCACAGACCAAATCCTGTTTGCTGCACAGAGGAACAAGGTTGGTGGTAATTAGATTTTGGAGGGGCTCTGTTCCTTCAGGCATACAGAATGTAGGTCATCAACATTTGTCCGAGGCTGTTTCTGTGGTGTGAGGCCACTGTCATGGCTCCCTTGTTATTGGGACACACACACAGTCCACATTATGTGATGGCCGTCTAATGAAGCCCAGTATACAGCACATGTTCCAGTAATCCTGGAGCTGGAGGTTTGACGGTTTGAGTAGAAACCAGAACAGCTTCCTGGCTTGATAACACTGACAGATCCAGGAAGACAATTCCAGCTAGTTGTATGTAACAAATGTCAGCAAAAATAAAAGCATAGCAGAGCAGGCTTTGACAAATGCAAACCACAAATACAGTTCTTCACAGCCCATTGAAGCAAAGCAAGGTTGTTTTTTTTTCTATTAGGATAACAGCTTCTCTAAAGTCTTCAGTTACCAAATAAAGCTAACAGCTGTGCTTGCAGAGGAACATCTGTTGGCTTAAGAGAACAAACTCGTCCAATTACCCCCGGAAACATTGCCCCAGGCATATATGCATGGGGAAACTGATGTGCAGTTACATTGTCGAGGAAACTTTGTCACTACATGTGTTATAGTCAATGCTATTCATTTATTCTTTTATTTGCTAAACTCTGGAAAGGCTCCAGTGAATTAAAGCTGCCTCGGTTGGTGAGAATTACATCTCTGTGAGCTATAGGTGTTAGAAGAGACAGAGAGGTGTCCATTTAACACAACAACCTGCATGGGTGTTGCTGTGGAGATGTTCAAGATCACACTAAGAGTGGCTGTACAGTAAATGTCCTTGATTATGTAAATCTATCGCACGGCCCCAGCCTCCACGGCACAGCACGATATGTTTGTCTCCTAAGATGCCCTTATTGTGGTGTGCTTGTTACCAAGGTAACTGCTGTTTTCACAATGGGAATGTGTAGGATGCCAGAAGCGATGCCAGAATTTGGTTCAATATAGATAACCCAGGCTTTACTTGCACATTGCAACAGATTTGTAAAAAAAAAAAAAAAAAAAATGGATATGAACTACAAATGGCTCCAGTTATAGTAAGCGCATGCAGCCAAGTCAGTTGACTTGTGAAGGAGTTTGTTCTTTAAACAGATCTGTTCTGACTGCGTCTGCGAGAGGGAGGAATGTTGTGAATAATGAATTGGGATCAGTATATTGTGTGTGCTTGGACAATCTGAACCCCAGGTAAAATTGCACCTCTTCTGAAATGCTGATGTTACGTAAGCTCCATTGGGTCATGAAATGCATTTTTTCCCAACGAATGTGGATTAAGATTGAAAATTACATAGAAAACAAAGAAGTCCAAAAAGTTGACATGTAAGGATGTCTTTGTTGCCTCTAAGTGTTCGTAAATTATGAGGACTGAGGAAAACAACAATTGTTTCAGTGATTTAAGGAACATATTCAAGTACAGCCCAGAAGCCATACGATGGTGCGGATTTAAACCATTTACTTATTATTTTACAGATTTACTGCTAAAAAAATGACATTTTAACACTTTGCTCATTATTTTCACAGTAGGTACAAGTCTATAGCCATGTCCAAAGGAACAGTTTGACATTTAGGTAAATACGCTTATTCACCTTCTTCCCAAAAGTTAGATGGGAAGATCAATACCACGCTCAAGTTTGTCCCTTAAATACAGAGCTATAAGGAGGAGCGTAGCATATAGACTCGAACAGGGGTAGCCAGGAGTGTAATATGCAGGGGAAACCACTAACCTGGCTCTCTCAAAACTTCCAAAATAAGCCTATCAGACCCTCAAAAGTTAACTAATTAACACATATCTAGTTTGTTTAATCTATACACAACAGAAATGTAAAAATGACAATAATAATTCGCAAGCCATATAGCCGTTCTTGCTTTTGGCGTGTCATTTGTACGACACCATGTAGTCTGTACTGACTGCAATGTAAACACATCAGCGTAAATATGCTACGCTCAGAGCTAGTTGGGTAGAATAAAAAGTGTGAGACTACTTATGGTGGCCGGAGGTGAGGTGGATGGGTCCAACAAACACAGGACTTTCAACCAGGAGACCGGTGTTTTAACCTTTTACAAGCTTATTTCAAGCCCAACCATGATTTTGTTCCTAAACGTAACTAAGTGGTTTTGTTTCCTAAACCTAACTGAGAACGTTACCGTAGTTTTGTTGTGTGGCATACAAGTGACACACGAAAAGGCTAAATTTATATAATTTAAGTAGCTGTTTCTGAGATTGCAAGTCAATTTGACAACTGTAAAGAAGTGAACACTTTATTTTTTAATTGCCTTTTGGTGAGTCAAAATGGTGACACTTAGGCTGCATTCACAACAAATCAGGCGTTGCGTTGATTAATGCAGGGTTGTTTGGCAGTGTGCCACTTAAATGGCCCATTTGAGGGACACTCATTTAGATTGACCCATTTGATTTGAATGGCCCATGATTGCCGATTACGTGATTGGGTTGCGTTTCTCCAAAAGTTGATTCTGTTTCAACTTTTCGTCGCATGCTGCTGCATTTTTTTTTCGCCATCCCCTGCGGTCCCCACCACCACAGCCTGTACGCACGACCCACATTCAAATGAATGGGAAGACTGGCATTTTTGCAGCAACGCATGATTTGGTGTAAATGGAGCCTTAGATACAGATCAGTGCCAGGTTCAAAGAATGGACTTAGTGGACTAAAAGACATCTTGCCTTAAATGATTCTGCAACCCTTGATACTTTTGACGCTTGTCTTCACTTTTTATGCTTTAATAGTTTCCCAATTCCCAGTATCCATCTATGTTTACAGTCCCTCGGTGACACAACCAACCACTGACTAAACCACAGCTACTGCAGATGCCCATATAATCACATAGACTCAGGCCTCAGGACCAAACCAACAAGGAGGTACTTACCCACAGAGGACGAGTGATTCACTGAATAATTCAGCTCAATCAGGCCAGTTTAAACATTAATGGGTGAGTGGGAGTTCCTCTCGGCACCTCCCTGGGGACATACAGTAGTTGAGGAGACACTCTAATTGCTAACTCTTGTCCAGTAGAAGTCTTTAATTAAAGTGAGGGGAGAGTGCTGGAGCTTCCTTGGCGCTCAGCTTGTCGACCCTTTGGAGAGTGACAAGCAAAGTGGCCCCCCTTTGGCCTATACTCTCTCACAGCCCCGTTAAAATTACATGGAGGGATACTCCCCTTGACTACATTAAGGCATATTAACTGAGTCAGCTCTGATGTTTCAATCCACTCACACCAAGTATTATTATGTGACATGTGCCTTCAGTTGGTGAAAGGTAAATCCTTTAAGGTCGTATCCACCATAATCTTTCCTCCCTTGATTACCTTAATGATCTTTTCAAAGCTTGTGTTAGTAAGGTGAAATAGATCTGTCTTCTTCCGTATTTATATTAAACAAATTATATGAATATTTTTTTTCATTTTTATTTATTAAAGCAATCACAACAACAGAGAAATAGTACATTATATCCTTATAAATGTGATTGATTAAAAAAGACCAAGAGTTAATACAGCCCGGTCACACAAAAAGGTGTATGATTGACACGATAATGCGCAAGGCAAAACATGCAATAGGACCGCCGTTCTTGCTTTTGGCGTGTCATTTCTACTTCACGTAGTCTGTACTGACTGCAGTGTAAATATGCTACGCTCAGAGCTATTGACGTAAAATAAAAAGTGAGAAAGACTGCTTATGGCGGAGGTGGATGGATCAACAAACACAGGACTTTCAACCAGGAGACTGGTGTTTTTTTTGTGATATTTGGGATGTGTTTTCTTTACTTATGTAAAGTTTCGGTACATAATACATACTTATTTTAAGGCCAACCATGATGTTTTTTTCCTAAACCTAAGTCAGTGGCTTTTTTGCCCCCGGCTGGTACGGCACCTTCTGCATATTCTCGGCACTCGGCAATCAGCACCGGATACACTTGCAATGATTTTTGACGAAATATTCAATGCTACTAGCGGAGGAATTTGAAATCTTGCATCTCCAGATTCCTAGAAATGTATCAAGTAATGCTGCCCCGTCTCCTAAAAATTATGTTCCCATATAACTGAACTGCATTCCCAATTATGTTTGGAGAGAAATGTAGTTTGTTGCAGATTGCGTTTGTCTTTGACATATCACAAATACGTTTGTAATAGTCCGCAGAAGACCGCAGCATGTGACATAGTACAACAAGCGACGCGCAGAGTGTTAATGAAAGTTACATGGAATAATAACCAGTATAACAAGCGAGAAAGTCCACTCTGGGTTGGTGGAGTTGGTGTTGGATGGGTCAAACAAATACAGTACTTTTCCCCCAAGAGGCCGCTGTCCATGTCCCATGTGAAACTAAAAGTCAACGTTTACTTACTTTTGTTGCCTAAACCTAAAGAAGTGGTTTTGTTTTGTTTTAGTGTCATAATCATTTTAAGCCTTTTTTTTTTTTTTTTACTAAACCTAACAAAGTAGTTTTGTTGCATTTTTTTTCTTCAATTTACAATGTTAACCACGTGTTTAAAACTGTTTAAAACTGCAACCGTAATCTGGGAGAAAAAATAGGTTTTCCTCGAAACGTAATTGAGAATGCAGTTTAGTTGTATGGGATCGTAATTTAGTAGGAGACAGGGCTGAGTAATGAGTGTGGGAGACAAAGCTTTAAAAAACAAATCGGTACTGATTGACAGGCAGAGGCATCATTCGGTGAATATCTTGAGGCTAAACCAGGTTACATCTTTTAAAAAGCCATTAACAGCACAAATCACAGCTCATAAATTAGCCACCAGTCTAAGCGAGAAAAATGAAATGGCACTTTTTGCTGTGAAAAAAAAACCCCATCTGGTAATGGCAAATCAATATACCATCCATTATCACTGCACACAGCTGAACCGGTATCAGTGGTTGCAGGATCTAACTAAAGAGGGGTAAGAGTTGCAGAGGCAGGAATTTATCTAACATTATTACTGCAACACGCATCACAAGAATGTGCTGCTCCGCTAATTAGTGAAAGCCGTGTTGGAGGCGCTGAATAAAATATAAAAGGACGATAGGACTGTCATAGCAGGAAATAATTATTGGGAAGTGAAGGGAGCATGTACGTCCCTGTTCAATCCCGCTGGTCTCAGGTCTAGATAGATTTTATGCAGAATATTATGAAATAAGATTAATGTTTTATGTGGCTTTCGTTTATCACTTTAGCGTAGGCCTATTACTTAACCATGCCCTATCTAGTTTCTAGATAATAAATAAAAAATATTCATATTTTGCCCAAATAATTGAAATGCATTTGCTTTTGACATTCAAGAATAGATCATTTCAGGTAAACAATTAACATGCACATTTGCAGTATTGCTATAGCTAACTATACAGTATAATATTAATATCTAATTCATGTCACAAGCTGGACTTCACAGCAACAAGACCGCCACATTTAGCACACAAACCTGAGTGGTGGTTTATGTAACTGTGCGGACTAACCTGAGTAATCATGCTGTGGAGTCATTAAACCGACACAAGTGCAATGAAGGGCCCTCACACCAACCCTTCCCCCTCCTGAAAAACCATTAGCACCACAATCACCACCTCCGCTCCATAGGTCAGCCTACCATCGGATCCACTACCCACCCACCTGCCCACCCACCCCACACCTCCGTGCATTTTTGACCCCGCTGTCGTCTGCTGTTGCCATGGCAGCGTGAAATAAATTCCGTGCAACCCGAATCTGATGTTGGGGAATCTATTGATCCTCATCACCTTCATCCTCATCCTCATTATCATCATCCTCTTATTCTATATGTGGGCTTAAGATGACACTCATCTGCTGTTGTTTTTGAGTGGCCACTTTATTATATGGGCTGTTCTGAGAGCCTCTTGTGAACTGAGAAAATTATCACTGGAAATTGATGCTTGGGAGAAGCTTAAGAGCCCTTGATGACGGACGCCTCTCCAGCGGTACAGCAGAGGTCATTGCGAAGGGTCGCGAAGTCCCCAGTCGGTCCGGTGTGTGTTAGAGGAGCTGGAAGAGTCGTCCAAAATAAACGATCGTTCCAGAACAAGATGTCCACCTACACATAAAACGCATCAGTGATTGTTAATGAGATTACTAGCTGCTGTATATCAAGATGTTTGTTTGTAATTGCAACAACAAATGAACACTGCTGACTTAAAAAAAAAAAAAGTAGTTTACTGTGATAAACTTTCAACAAATTTAACCTTTACTTTCTCAGTTCTCTCGAGTTAGGAAAGCAAAGTACACTGCTTTTGTTTTGAATCTCACTTTGTGGTCCGTACCATAGACTGTATATAAGAAGTGGATGTAGTTGAACTTTTTAGTAGAAACTTAAAGTTAAGTTTTAGTAGTGATGGAGCAACACGGAGTGTACAACATAAGAGCATTGTTTTTCCGCTATAATGTGAATACATTAGAGGTGTCTGTAGGCATGTTTTTGAACTTCGGAGCGAGCCAGGCAAGCTGATTTCTTTTGTTTTATGCAAAGTTAAACTAGGTGTCTCTTGACTCCAGCACCATGTACAGACATCAGAGTTGTATTTATCTTCTCAACTAACTGTCAGAAGAAAGTGAATGCACTCATTTCTGTTTTCTTTTGCCTCAAATGCACCAATAATCCCAGATTTGCATAGAATAGTAATTTACTAAACACATCATCCAAATAGAAAAACTGAGGAAAAGTGTATTCATGTTGACCACCCCCAGCTTTGCAGATCAGCCTTATCAAACAATGTTGTATCTGTGTCAAGAGGATTGGGTTTCAGATTACTCTATTGTTATTTCATTTCACACAGAACAATCGGTTCTCAATGAGGCACGGTTATCAGTTTTAAACATAGACCTGAAATAAAAAGAGGCGCTGGGCACTGTTTGATGAATCATGCCATTTTGAATCTTGGATTAAGGATCACAGTTAAAAATGTCGCCAAAATGTTTCTGAGGAGGCAGGGCGTTCAGAGTTCCTGTTTTCAGCAAATGCACCATCCATGTGGCCAAAAATACACTACTCTATTAATGAAATACTAAATGGGCAGCGTCCAAAACAACGACTCAAGTGATGTATTCATGCAGCCATGTAATTTTTGCATCCACCGTCTATTGTCTTTTTTTAGGCAGGATGTTATTAGCATACTCTGCTGTGCATGTACGCAGGCAAGCTCAACGCAGGAGACTTGTTTTGTTCACTTATTAATAATTCCATCATTCAGCTGTGTTTTTCCACTGCCTCCCATAACTATGGCAACCAAGTCAAGGAGAGTCTGGGTCTGTTGTAAGGAAGGAAGGAGGGAAAAAATGTTTTCTAATATTCTCGTACAGCAGATGTTCACTTGTGACTTTTGGCTGTATGAAGGCAGTCCATCTTCCCAGTCAATGGAGAGCCTCTCATCTCCTTGAAAAAAAAATCCTTGCAGACAATCTGCCCACAAGCAGACGTCAACCACATCTCACCACCTACCAGCTGCTTGTAATGCAGACACTGTGTGTGTGGGGTGCAGCGAGCAGCAGGCTAGGCTCGTGAGGCTTAATTCACATCTCGGCTCGGTTTCCGCTCACTATTACAATATGTATCTCTTCTCCCTACAATGTCGATTTTTCTTGCCTCTCATTTCATGTGAGCATCTCACATCACCCACTGAGTTGTTGTAGGACTTCAAATTTTTTTTTTCAGTGGTAGTAGATATGCTGAACGTTTATAGTAGATGCATCCTGAAAGGGCTTAGCATGTACATGACCAGGGGCCCCTGACCCCATGGGCCCCCTCGGACCCTCGGTATGAGACTTCTAAAAGACACAAAACGATTACAGAGATGAAAAATGACAACAACCAAAAAGAGATGTAGGACAACCACAGGGGTATGTGACACAACCACAAAGAGGCAAAACAACTACAAAGAGACGCAAAACAACCACAAAACCACCACAAAACAACCACAAAACAACCAAAAAACAACCACAAAGCGACCACAAAGAAACACAAAATGATTTCAGAGACACAAAACAACTGCAAAGAGATGCAAATTACTTCAAAGAGGCATAAAACAGCTGCCTGCAAAGAGATGCAAAACAACCACAAAGAGGTAAATGACTTCAAAGAGATAAAACAACCACAAAGAGATACAAAATTACTTCAGACACAAAACAACCACAAAGAGATAAATGACTTCAAAGAGACACAAAACAACCACAAAGAAACACAGAATTACTTCAGAGATGCAAAGAGACTCAAAACAACCACAAAGAGAAGTAAAATGACCACAGACACAAAATTACTTCAAAGCAAACAACCACAAAGAGACGCAAAACAACCACAAAGAGACACAAAATGACCACAAAGAAACACAAAATTACTTAAGAGATGCAAAACTGCGGCAAAGAGATGCAAAACAACCTCAAAGAGACTCAAAACAGCCGCAAAGAAACGCAAAACGACCACAAAGACACACAAAACAACTACAAAGAGAAGTAAAATGACCACAATGAGACACAAAATGGCTTCAAAGAGACTCAAAACAACTGCAGAGAGATGCCAAACGACTGCAAAAAGATGCGAAATTACCTCAGAGACTCAGAACAACCGCAAAGACACTCAAAACAATTGCAGAGATGCAAAACGACCACAAAGACATGCAAAATGACTTCAAACAGACTCAAAACAACCATAAAGAGACTCAAAACAACTGCAGAGAGATGCAAAACAACTGCAGAGACACTCAAAACAACTGCAGAGAGATGCAAAACAACTGCAAAGAGAAACAAAATGGCCACGAATAAACACAAAAAGTATAACACTATAATGAGACACATAAAGGGATGCAAAACGAACACAAAGAGAAGCAAAATGACTAAAAGGAGACACACAAAAGCGAGGCCCGCAACAACTGCAATACGTTGTTTGTCTTGCTCCTATGTAGGAGGGGTGGGGGGCCTTTAACATTGTCTCATTATCCGTCCACGCTTAGAGGGTCTGGTAACATTCAGCCATTGATGCACATCAGAGCTCTCACAGGTGGCAGGAGGTCCACTTGTCAAAAAGAGAAGCTCCTGGTGGAGTTGGTCTGTTGTGCCCCCAGGTTATACCACAAAACATCCTCAGAGGATCCACACAGGGAGGCTCGCCATAGGATCCAGGTTCATACCTGAAGACATCACCCCCTGTAGTTGCCATTTGTGTGTTTGTTCATCTTGATAGGTCGCTGGCATTTCACCTGCAGGGTCGAAAGTGACAGCACTGAAGTCAACAACTGTACGTAGCACAGATTTGGAGTTTAGGTAATTTACTCGCAACCGGAAGAGACATAAAATATGCTGTACGGAAATTCTACATTATACTCAAAGGTCAAAGCAGAGTGGGTGCCGTATGCAGTGATGCAGGTTAGTTCGGTGCTGAATGACTCAGATATAATCATTGTTGTTGTTTGCCTCCACCTGCATCATCAATATTCATTTCCTGTTAAATATTTTACTATTTCTTTTCCAACAAATCTGTTTCTTTTGAGCTGGAATTTTTGCTGCAATAGCGCAACAAAATGCTCAAATCTTTATCTTCTGCCCACCAGTCTGGCACTGTCTCATGAAAACAATTTGCCCATTAGTCTTAGGTATTAAAAAGGCAGGATGCTTTTTTTCCTCTTCTTCTGATCCGGAGCCACTTGTGTTTACCTCATTATAAATGCTTGAGGTTTACATTTTAACAGCTTTAAGCTTATTATTTCAGAGAGTTGGATAAAGGATAAAGGAGTTAAGATGCTCCTTTATGGTTTGATGTTCTGCAATGTGTGTCTCCAGCTCAATTGATTACGTTTTTTGCACTAGTACAACATGCTTTGAAGAGAATATTATTCCATTAACACATATCAAAAAATGTGATGATTACACAAAAACAACATCCCACTCTGCAACCTTAATCTTTTTCATCAGCTCTTCCCTTTTTGCCTCTGTTAAACAATAACGGAAATTGCACGTGAGCGCTAGCATTAAAATTTCATGGTCAGCATCTGTTGGGGGGGGGGGGGGTTTCATTTGCTGGCTTTATTATGGTATTGCATTCCTGATGGTCCACGCGGTGAAATATTGGCAATGTTTGTGTTCATTCGTTGCTAAATGTTTACACCAATATGTTTCCAGTGTGTTGTCATGATCTGCCCAATGTTGAGCAATACTAGACAAGTGATGATTCAACAGAATAAACATGCAGCATGTAACTTGTGCTGTAAGCAAAAATATGTTTGAAGAGAGTAGCTGAGCTTTTCTCCCTCCTCCACCACCAACACCAGTCATTGAGCAGCTGGACAGTCTGAGGAATAAACAGCATTTGTGGCTAGAGGACGAAAAGCAGAAGAAAAAACACACTGGGTCAACTGGGTCATATTATCACCAGAACAGTAGTGAATCTGTATTTGTTGTGAGGCTTAATATAGATTCTGCCAGGGAGCCAGGAGTCAGAAAGACAAGTGAGGTGATGTTGTATGTTGGTGTTGCGTGCATGGCTCGTGGCAGAAATAGATGAAGAAATGAGCCGAGCAATAGAGAGAGAGACGCTGGATAATGGATGATGTTTCCCTGAAGAATGTGTGATAACATCACACAACCTGCATTATGAATGGTTGTGTTCAGTCTAGCTTGTTCATTAGGAGATCCTGAAGTAATCTCAGAAGGACCGAAAACACGGAGAGACACAGCCCCGTCTCGGGTCAGGGTGGTGGATGGGTCAAACAAACACAGGACTTTCACCCAGGAGACCGCTGTTCGTGTCCCGTGTGAAATTAAAAGTCAACGGTCACTTATTTTAATTTACCTCGACAGGTTAACGTTACAAACATACGTAACCAAGTAGTTTTGTTGAGTTTTGTTTTGTTTCAATTTCGTAGTCATTTTAAGCCAAACCTTAATGTTTTTTTTACTAAACCTAACCAAGTAGTGTGTATAATGTTAACCACGTGTTTAAAACTGCGACCGTAATCTGGGAGTATATACTTTCCCTCCAAACATTATTGAGAATGCAGTTTAGTTGTATTAGAACATTATTTTGTAGGTGACAGGGTTGCAGCGACCGCCTTTGATTTCTTTCAGAGTGAAAAAGGTGATGATTTTTAGAAAATGATGAATGTATGGTTCCAAATTCACAAAAACTATTTATTTCAAAACATTGCCAACAAGGATGCACCGATTTATCGACTGAACATCGGTATTGGCCGATATTCGCCTTGTTGACTGCCATCAGCCTATCGGCAAATAAGATGACATTGGCCACTGGCAGTGGCCGATGTTTATCTGTTGTGCTGCATCAATTGCGATCTGGATGGGATTTACTTTTCTAGTCCTCTAGTTAATCGATCACGGATGGCATTGTTCTCTCTGATGGATAAAAAAATAAAAATGAAAAAGAGCTAAAATGGGTCACCAAATACTCTTAGGCGCCCATTAATATATAGGCAGCCCGCCCAAGTAAAGTCTATATGTGTGGGAAACGCTGCTTATCTTTCTAATCGCTTTTACATTTAATTTATGTTTCACAAAACAGATATTTTTGCTGGGCTGTGTAAGTACTGAAACATTCTTCTCCTTGAGTAGGTAGTTGTAGGCTTTAGCTGCTGAAAAGTCTTTTGAAGCAGTTATTTGAAAAAGAAAAAAAAAAAGAATCTTTTTCATGTGAAAAGAGGTTATATTAAAGGTTGTTTCATAAAGTTGTATGATTGAATTTGTGCTCATTCAAAGATGGTGTAATGAAATGCTGAATGACTTTAAAACAGCGCAGTTATTTTTTATAATGAAGATGTATTTTTTTCCCTGGCACAAAAGGGGAATAAAAAACAGCAAAAACAAAATAAACAAAAACATTGTTATCAGCCAAATTGTTATTTTAAACATCGGTATCAGCCCAGAATTTCACGATCGGTGCATCCCTACTTGCCAACAATCATTTTCTTCCTCCTCCATGAGTAGAGGTGTGTGTTTGTGTGTGTGTGAGTGTGTGCATGTGGATCCAGCCACAAGGCCTGTTTCTCTAATGTTCCCAGTGGGGAGCGCTCTGAGGTCCAGTGGGTCTCTGCAGGGAGTTAGTGACTGACACTGCTCACCTCGGGGCTAACTAACCCATTGTGCTCTCCGCTCCCTCGGGCTACAGCCTCTGCTCTCACTGATTTATCTTTCTACCGAGAGGAGATATGAGCGTCACTTAGCACATGAAGGAGCAGCGCGCGAGCCGCCAGGTTCAAGACATCAATAATTATATTCATCATGAAGGCAGGAAATGTGATGACCTTATGATTGTACACTCAGGTAGCAAATAGAAATGATGTTACAGGCGATTAAAGGCAATCATACATATTTACGCCATGTCAAGAATTCACTGTAGGGAAAAGGTATCCTGTTTTATGTTATTTTAAACAACAATAAAAAAAAGCTATTTTATGTGAAGGATTGCAATATGTGTGACCGACCAGCAATAAACAGTAGCATTTTGGTTATACACTATACTGTACTTTATACTTGACAGTTTTTAACTCTCCATATTCTTGCCCCGCTGCCAGATCTTGCCCTGAAGGGTTTCTGTATTCTGGAGAAGCACAGAGCTGCACTATCTCTCACTGAAACATTTGGCTGCAGGGAGTTTTGAGTTTTACTCCACAGTTTGCTGACAAGTAAAAAACATGCTGGATGGAACAAACGCTGAGAGTGCGCAACAGTTAAGACAGGTTTCCTCTTAAGTCTTGTGGATCACTAGCAGATGTGTAATGAGAACGGGCTTCCATGTATCCACCAGACTAGATATAGGGAAGCTATAGATCTGCCCCCTGGGTACGTATATTTCCTTTTTTTAACTGTCATGGAGAATATCAGAGGTCTCAAGCCCTGTCTACATGTATACAGATATTTTTAAAAACTGATATTTTCCCTTCTGTCCACACGACCTTTGTTTTACAAAATATCTCCGTCCACACTATAACGCAAAAAAGACTCCAAACACTCGCCGTGATATTGACATTTCACCACAAGTGAGATCACAAGTTAAGGGTCAAGGATTTTTGTTAACACCCTTCTCGCTCCCTTTCCTTCAGCTTCATTACAGCCAGTTCGATAACAGTTATTGTTGGTGGGTGGTCATCAACTGTTTCTTTACATGCATAAACGACAAAAGGGAGGTCATTCAGGTTTATGTCCGTAGCCCTTCTGAGTGCTCCAAACGTCGCCTTCAATCCCCCAAATGCTCATTCAATCACCATTCGGCCTCGACATGTTTAATGTGTTCCCTGCTTTGGCCTCCTGTGACTGGAATATTTTTCAAATGTAAAGTAATAATTAGTCCAAGCGGCGATAACAAAACGTAAAAAGGCCGGTAGTCCGCCATCTTTGTTATTGTTTCTGGCGCAGGCTCATTACACAAAGCAACAATGGGCATGCGCGAGATGAGAAGAGGACGTCATCGTTTCCCAAACGTTCCGTTTTACACGTCCACACAGATACAAAGTAACCAGTTTTTAAAAATCTGCATTTTAGAAGGCGTTTTCAAAAATATCCGTTTTTGTGACCCAAAACTGTGTGTGGACGAGAGGCATATATGTATACAAGGAAATATACGTTTAAAAAAATATCTGTATACGTGTGGACAGGGCCTCAACCTATGCAGAAACATCCAGTTTATATTCTCTGTCATTCACCCGAACTGTGTGATTTTGGTGAGACTACAAGAGTGTATTTTATGAAAAGTTATTCCTAATTTTTCGTGCGTTTTTCTGTATTTTTCAATTTCTGTTCATTAAATGCATACAGTCTTTTGAAAATAAACTTCCGTCTTCACAGGGAACAACTTGGTTAGGTTTAAATCAACGTTGATTTCTGGTTTCACACGGGGTACGAACACCGGTCTCCTGCACGAAGGTCCGGTGTTTTTGACCTCTCGCTCTTTATACTTCCTGGTTCATGATTACGTGGATTACATACAAATTGATTTCATGGGATATATATACGAATTACAGTGCATTACTTTTCCTTGGTATGAACCGTGTATGAGAACAGCCTGATATTAAGAACTGCAAAGAGAGTGTGTGTCCATTTGACCTCGGGGACCCGTGGGATGTAATCTCTCATACCTAACTCCAAGCTCAATGTGTTTGGGATTAACAAGCCAATAAAGGTTTACTGAAGGAATAACAGCACTTCACCTAAGCATGCCTGGCTGCTATCGTAAGATGTGCATTTATAGGTTGAAAATCCATTGTGAGCAGGCATTGTTAGACGGATTGTGGAGAAATGAAGGATGCTCGCTCCCTTAAAAACTCAATTTCCCTGATATCTATAGGAATACAATAAGGGATTGCTTCCTCTTTCTTCTCTCACTCTCAATGTATGTGTGTGAGCAAGTGAGGATCAGCAGTCAAGCTATCTGAATCTTACCTCAAGGGGATGTGTTTGTGAAATTGGATTTAGCCTGTTATTTGATACATTATCTTCAGCGCAATTTGTCCGCACACTGATTCCACTTAGGGCCACATTGAATTTGTTTAAGTGTGAAATATGCGTTGTGCGACAAGGTCAGGGCTTCCAGTGTAAGCTGAAATGCATCCAAAAACAATCTGCGCACACATACAGTACTGTTTTTCTGTTTTACTATCTGTAACTGCTTTCTAATAAGACTCATTAAGCGCCGCAGGATGCTAAAGATAAGAAGTAGCAGCAAGTGTTGATAATCCAACTCTACATGTGGGAATCATTTTTGACCTCCTCTCACTGTGAATAAAATCACCAATCTCTCTCCACCACATGCATCCAATGTTGCCCCATCACTGAGATGGTTGACAGCTACAGACCAGTTGGGTTGGGGGGGGCGGCTTGGTTCTCCAGCTGCTGCAACATCATTGGAAGATGATGGGGATAAAGTGCCGGTAAAGTGTGTTGTAGCAGCTCAAACGAGAAGAGGACGGACGCAGCTCCCAGAGACAGCTGGCTGCAGCGATGTGCTTTCCTCCACTCTGACGAGTGTGTGGATGAAGCATTATGTTGTTCAATTTGACTCATTTACATTTTCTGTGTGCCTCGTAACGTTACTACTCCACTGCTCGTTTAGTCGTCGTTACTGCAAAACTTCACCTCAGTGAGTTCGCGACTTGCCGCAAGTTGGCTTAGTTTATGCGGAAGTCTAATCGCTACAATGGTCGCTATGGCAACGGTACACATAAAGCTGTCGCGGTGAAGGAATTTCCCCTGCGGTGGTAATGATTGGTTCAACAGCGCCATATGCGGTATTATTACAAAATTTTTTTTTGCAAATGGCTTTATTTATCCTGATTTTAGTGCTATACAATAAGCTTTATTGTTAGGCTATTATAAGCTATACTGTTGCTTTTTAATGATGATTAAAGATGACAAATTAAATACTTGATTATTGTTAAATGCAGAACACAGGAGGGCAATGAGGCGCAGCGTTTTTTACAGCTGAGACGCTTTGGTTGCATCTGGTTGCTATGATACGGAATATCCGCAGAAGTAAAAATGCCGGCACAAGGTAGAGTACTCGCTCTAGATGAAGGGAGAGCGGACGGACCCGCCGGTCTATATGATCTCCATTCTGATCGGACGGATGGGTAAAAAGTGACAAACGTGGAGTTTTACCCAAAGCTCTCCAGAAAAAAAAACCACCATAAATGTGAACCTAACAGTTGTGGCGGTTCTTTGCCGTCCCCTGCGGTTGGCTTGTCAATATCGTGGTATTGCAATATTGCGGTTATTGCGACAGCCCTAGGTACACATAAAAATGGTCGCCGCTCTGACCATCCTGCAACGTTGATTTGAATGGGAATGTCCGTTCTACTGCTATGTTCTATTTCTATGGTTCTGATTCAGTCAGCCCTCCCCACCAGCTACAGTATGGACCACGGCACGTACCTCACACACCACTGAAATATTCATGAGTAATCCTGGAAGTTGAAGGTGAAAAATCCAGTTTTTTTTCCACAGGAGCATCATTAAATGAGGACGTGACAAAGGGCTGAGGGTGCGTTTGTTTCAGTGACACTGTGAAAGAGTGGAGGGGGGTCGGAGGAGCAAGAAAAGCAGCCACAGTGCTTGCGGCGCGGATGAACTAACAGATCTTTTTCTCTCTCAGGAATCGCTGGTAATTAAGAGCAGTGAAAGTGTCCTCTTCTGAGGTCAGCTCCTCTGCTCTCTACTCCAACACACACAGGGAGACTGGCTTCTTAATAACTGCTTCTCCCATAGCTTGCTGTGTATATTGACTCAATAAATCCACGGAAGGAAAAAAAAAAGAATCACTGTAAAACCTTTGCATCTCAGAAAATGTGTAATTCGTCACCATTAGTCTCTAACTTTTTAATAGACCCCTTGAAAATATGTAAATTTGGCCGTCCTCCGTCGTGATTCATAACACGCTTTATTATGAAATCCATGCAGTGTCTCTGACAAGGAACGAAATGGTAATCAGATTTGAAATGGGTGAAGTGACGGTCATGTGTTAGAGGGAAGACGCTGCATTTTAAACTGACATTTATACTCTCATTCTCTGCACCCCCATCCCCCAACACCCACCCACCCATACACCGCCACCAGCTCTCTCTCTCTCACACACACATTACTTTTCCTCTTCCTGTTCTCTGCACGCCGCTGCTCGCTGTGTTCTCTCCTCTATACGCCGTAAACGGAGAGACCAGTTGGAAAAAAAAATGTGACACAGTTCAAACACGTTTTATTAAAGCAGCAGCAGATGGCTTTGACAAGAAGCTAAACTCTCTCTGCTGCTCAAATCTGCTGGAAGTAGTTTGCAAAGTTTTCAGGCTGATCCACCCTGCGCACGCGCACACACACACACACACACACACACACACACACACACACACACACACACACACACACACACACACATGCAGACGGAAACAGACCGTTAATGCTAATTTCCATCTTGCTGTGTCCTCTGTACTGTGTTGAGCAATGGACAATAGTATTAACATACAAAGGGAATGCAGATTTTCTATGCAGACTAACGCCTCTAGGTAGTGGAAACAGCAGTCGATCGTTGACCCCTCTTCCTTTAGGCTCTCCCGTATCACCCTCACCATTAAATGCAATCGTTTTCTTATCTGCCTAAAACACATTACATGAACATTCACTGCAGGTACAAAGATATAAAGAGGAACACATCAAAGCCAAGGTTGAGAGCATTATGCAACCAGGCTGCCTAGTCGCAGCGGCGACAGCCTATCAAGATGCTGGATCCTATTCTCCAGGTTGCCATGGTTGCATCAGTAAAGTTGTGTCATCCAATCTGTGATCATTTACTGTAGTTGTTGACGCTAATAAATCAAATCTAACGCTGGTATATAAACGTTAATTTGTTTTTCCATATGAACTACGTCACAAGACATGTGTGTTACGCTTTCAGTGATGTAGTGTAAAGTTATTTGTTGGGTCAGTAAACAGTCAAAGCAGAGGAGCTTCCTGAACAGACATTTTATTGTGAAATGTCATAAATAACACTCAATACAATATTAGATCTTTACAAAATTGACTACTTTTACATGCCCACTAATAATATTAGATTACTAAAAGTCCGGTGTGTAGGATCTGATGGTATCTAACGGTGAGGTGAGGAGAGGAGATTGCAACCAACTGAAGCTTCTCCCGTAAGCCAAGCGTGTTGGAGAGCTACGGTGGCCAACGTAAAAACACGAATGGCCCTCTCTAGAGCCAGTTGTTGTAACAGTAGCGTAGGTCATTTGGAGCAGAGCCAGTGCGAAGCGTGTGTCTGTGTAGGTGGGAAGTGAGTGGTGAAGCAAGAGAGAGAGAGCGGCGGCGACGGGAGCAAGTAACGTTAACAACGGCGGCCCAAGCAGGAGAAGTTAACCGTGTTTGGTTTAGCCTTGTAAACAGCTTAGTAGGAATATTGGCTCTGTCTGAAATTGCATATATGTACGATGTACTATGCACTACATACCCAATATGTGTACTATTGTTCAACATACTTTTGTGTGAATAAACAGTAGTATGGATCTGTTCGGACGCACTGAGCAGTAATTTACATCGTCACTTCTAGTGTGTCAAGTCTGAATTATTTAAAAAATATACTATGCCTAGCAAAAGTGCAATCTTATACTTACACTTAATTTGTAATGTAACTTAAATTGTTAAGTTGTTGACGTTACAGAGCTGTCTGTCAATATCTGTTATGTATGTTGTCGTCACTACCGTATTGTATCGTGGGATATTTATGCCACCGTAGTGTCCAGCGTTTGCATACTGTAATATTTTACCGGAAATAGTATGCAATTCACGTACTATTGGTTTCATACTAAGGTTTCCGACATACTAAATAATGTCACATACTGTTTTAGCGTACTTATTAGCATGTTAGTATGGAATTTCGGACGCAACCATTGTCTTTTTTAGAGTATGGGCAAAAACTGGAATATTTTGTGCATGTAAACGTAATCTTGATTGATAAATAATCTACCTCAAAAAGATAAGAAGTTTTAAAGAATTTACTTTTTGGATTTACCTTTCTCCTAACAAGCTAAACTGAACTCATCTATCATCATTCATCTCACATAACTGTCATTCGCTCTCATTCTTCCTCATCTATTTTGACACTTTCATGCAGCACCTTGGTATGAACGCTGAGTACACCGGATGCAATTAGACTTTGATTCACAAAGACATAATCGCCCTCCACCTGAAGAAGCCTCCGTCATTGTGCTAAAACTGACGTCCAAATTGCACAAAGCAGTGATAGAGTTGCTCCCAGCAGTCTATGACTTATTGAGTAGGTGGCTTTTTATTCCTCACTTTTGATCGCGTTGAGAGAGCTTATCAAATAACGTTGTCATGGAAACCATCTGTCTGTGAACCACCTCTGTTGGTGATGCGGCGGCTGTGATTCAAAAGTAGTTTGCAGTAGGGCGGCTCGGATCGTCTAACTATAAATTCACACATGACCTCAGGTATGAGCCAAACTGTCACACAGCGTTCTGCATATAGTGGCTGAATGTAACAGGGATACGCTGATGATATTGAAATGACAGTTCATGACCAACCTACCTTGTTATAGACAGTAATAAGTTGTACCTTCCCTCCAAGTTAAATCTAAACCTCAAACTGTCACATCAGTCTGTGAAATGAGACTTTTTATTATAATGCTGCCATTTCACAGCCCACTGAGCATGATTTATAGTAACAGTTTCATGTCCTCTTATGGCTGGCCCACACTAAAAGATTTTTCAAATCTAAACAAATGTTGAAAATGTGAGAGACCCCACACATAACGACATATTATGTTAAATTTAACAGTTCTGTTCCTATAGTAAATATACTGTATACACCACACACTAACAGATTCCATTCATGAACAACAAGAGGGTCGTTTTTTGAAGGTAACACGCAGATTGCAAAATCTTATCCGAGAGCTGCAAAAACTCTTGCGAGACAGGCTGCCCGACGACCTCTCCTAACCTTAACTATTCAAGGTCAATGCCGAACCTTAACTATTCAAGGTCAATGCCTAACCTTAACTATTCAAGGTCAATTTCTAACCTTAACTATTCGAGGTCAATGGCTAACCTTAACTATTCAAGGTCAATGCCTAACCTTGACCATCTCGTAAGAATTTCCCCAATTTACTGGTTCCCTGCTAGACACGACCCAACAAGAGTCCCGACTCAAAAAAAGGGAAATCTCGCAAAATCTCTCCCAATCAAAACGTGACTTTTGTGTAAACTAGGGTGTTTTACATTAGCCGCAGCTGCCATTACAGTGGTTGTTGTAGCTACTTCCTTTTTCAGGGGGCTTGGTTCTCAATTGGCTATCGTTTTTTCCCACGTGACCACGTCATCGGCTGTTCACAACAGGATATCCGATCGTAAATATTGAACATGTTTAATACTTACGATTTGAGGTCGGTGCGGCCAGGATGGACTTCTCTGAGCCGAACGGGGGATGTAAAAAACACTCTTAGCATACCTCACACCACAGGAATATCTGGAAAGATAATCTTTAGAACCATCAAAAAATCGGAACTTTGCTCACCATTGTCGGGAGGGGGGATCGGGCCCAAAATCAGCTTGATTCTCATAGTGTAGTGTGTACCCGGCATTAGTCTGCTTTAATAATGAACATGTTTGGTGGTTGACAGAGTGACACTCTTACCACCTGAATTTATCATAACTGGAAGAAAACATAACTTTGTCCTTAGATCAGTGAACTACAATTCAACTATATTGCCATAGCCATATACTTATGTGAAATGTATTATTGTGTGACTGCAAAATATGTGATATTTGGCTCTGATTTCATCACTCCCCCAAGGACGCATCAAGCTCAGCGCAGCAGGGAGTGAGGAGTGACGATAATGACTTCCCTCCCCAGACTCACAGCTGGATGCTGCGGTGACGGTGGGGCTTATGAAACGCTACATGAACGGCAGTAGCTGCAAGTGTCAGCAGAGCTTTGAGGTGAGCAGTGTGTCAGCGAAAGGGTGAGCAGAGCGCTGACAACTTAAGTACGCTGCCATGATCCAAAGGGTGCGATGTTGGATATATGTTGCAGTGAGAGAAGTATGCCATGTCAGGATAGTGGTGGGCTCGAGTTGGCTGCCTAAACTAGCTTGCAGGCTTTGTTTAATTAAATCAAATGTGTCACCTCTTAAACTTTTGATTCCTCCGAGTTTGAAATGTCCAGTTTTTCGGCACAGTGGTCTTTCTTACTGCTCACTCCACTGTTGTCCTGTAGAGCACTGAGAGCACTGAGACCAACCAACAGGAGTCACTGAGGCCACGTTCAGACAAACTTTAGCCCTGCGTGAAAAAACGCAGACCCCTCATTCATGTGAATAAGGGTAGTTGGGTGGACGTAGTCATCGTGACGTCACCCATTGGTTTGTGGACTGCCTTTTTGAAGCCTTGAGTCTGGAATTTTTTGCCGTCGCCATCTTGTTTTTTTGCAACCAGAAGTGACACGAGAGGGTGGAGCTAAGTACAACCGAATGCTGAATAGAACATTTTTAGGCGACCAAAATGTCACAGTTAACTTTCATGAACTGAAAACATACTGTGCAAGGGTTAAAGTTCTAAGACAAAAACCATCAACTCCCAGACCGGTAAACGCCGTTGTAGGGACCTGTCAATCACAAGGTAGCCACGCCCTAAAGCGTACCCTGCTTTATGGTCTATTTGACTCTAAATGGGACCATAATTTACTAAATGAACATCATGCTGTATTGAAGAAGACTTGAAACTAGTGATTGAGGCCATAAACTCATGTTTACAATGTTTACTGAGGTAATAAATCAAGTGAGAAGTAGGCTCATTTTCTGATAGACTTCGCCCCCTGCTAGCTATTAGAAAGAATGCAAGTTTAAGGCACTTCAGCATTGGCTTCACTTTTCAGACCCGGAGGTTGTCCACTGTGGGCGGCGTAGCGGCGGTGTGAACGCAGAGGGCTCCAGGAAAAAAAAAACAGAGTCGTCATGCAAAAACGTTGAACCACATACTTGCAGGTCCTGGTTGATTACTTTGTAATGTGAACACTGTATATCTGCTGTCTACCTCGCGATCATCATGACTAAAGATAAAATAGTTATAAAAAGAGAGTTGTGAAGATAAATCCTGTCTCGTAGTATTATAAACCGTTGTGCAATGTTTTGGCATCTGGAAAAAACTTCAAACTCATGGATCTGTTACTCAAACTGGATTTCATGGATTGTACTTCATGTCTCACCGGTACCTGAACCAGCACGCCCCCACCAACGCTGGGCGCATTTTGGTCTGAATAGCTGCTCATGCAGTGAGAAGGACACGATCCCTTCCTGGCTTCCCTACCAAAAACACTGCCAATTGTGTTCTTCGGAGCACAAAACCGAGCTGGAGGTTCTGTTGTTGCCAAGAATCAAACTTGATAGATGGGTGTTTTGCTCCTGTGCCACCCAGATGCCCCTGATCTCTAGATGTCTCCTATTGATGGATGAAGCTGTGAAGACAGGAAGTGACAGCTACACGTGTTCCTCTGCCTTGAGCAGTGAGAAGCAACCATTACCACATGGCTGACCTGTTCTTCGCCGTAGGCCCTGCAGATGGTCGCCTCCGAGCAATAAGCACCACTTCCTCCTCACAGACCAACGCTTCCAGTTTAAGTCCCTACTTATGGTTCCAAGCCATGTGGCACTATCACACATCCAACCCAGTTGCACTAAATGGCATATGAATGACACAGTAGGCTAATGGCAAGTCATTTTGCGTGCAAAACACCTCTCTTGCTTTTGCCGTGTCATTTGTACGCCATGTAGTCTGTGCTGACTGCAATGTAAATGCATCCACGTAAATATGCTACGCTCAGAGCTAGCTACGTAGAATAAAAAGTGAGAAAGAATGCTTCTGGTGGATGAGATGGGAGGTGAATGGTTCCAACAAACACATGACTTTCAACCGGGAGACTGGTGGTCGTGTGCCAAAGTGTTATTTTGAAGTTGCGTTAATGACGTTTGTAACTAGTTTTTTTAGCGACGTTTGTGATGTGTTTTCTGTACTGAAGTTACGTTGTTTACATACGTATTTTACTTAGTTTTCGTACTTATTTTAGGCTCAACCATGAGGTTTTCCAAAACCTAACTAAGTGGTTTTGTTGCCTGAACCTAACTGCGGCCATTATCATAGTTTTGTTGCGTGGCGCAAAAAATGACACGCAAAAGAGTGGAGTGAGTACAAATGACGTGCAAAAATGCGTTCTCATGACACGCAGAATGTCTTTGTGCTATTTATGCTCCCATGAGATCAGGTTGCACAACTCTGCAAATTCGTGTTGGAGTAAGAGGATGAGGAGACTGGAAGAGTTTGTGCAAATCCCTGCAGATCTGCTCAAAACATTGAACTGATCATAGAGGATTGAGAAAGTCGGTGGACTGGGGCCTGGTTACATGATCAAAACAGCAGATGATGAGTAGTAAGGGCTGTGTGGATCCAGGCTGTTCACTGTGGGCATTCATGATGTTCAGCTCTGATTTTGGAAGCGTTTGTTCTATGGATGTCAAAGTTAATGTGATAATATCGCGTTAATGCAAATTTGTTTTACTGACACTAATTTCTGTAACGCATTAATGCAACAATTTTTAGGTTATAGTGGGCTCAGTTTTAAAGCTAGAGTGAAGATACTGGCATCATATGAAACTAGAAAAACCTAAGGAATCCATTGGTACCAACCATTTCATACTAGCTTGTCGAGAAAGAGTTTAAATACCGCTCCAAACTTGCGCTAAATTTTGGCGAGGAAAAACGGGCATGGCCATTTTCGAGGGGGTCCCTTGACCTCTGACCTCAAGATATGTGAATGAAAATGGGTTCTATGGGTACCCACGAGTCTCCCCTTTACAGACATGCCCACTTTATGATAATCACATGCAGTTTGGGGCAAGTCATAGTCAAGTCAGCACACTGACACACTGACAGCTGTTGTTGCCTGTTGGGCTGCAGTTTGCCATGTTATTATTTTAGCATATTTTTTATGCTAAATGCAGTACCTGTGAGGGTTTCTGGACAATATATGTCATGGTTTTGTGTTGTTAATTTATTTCAAATAATAAATATATACATATACTGTATTTACATAAAGCAGCATATTTGCCCACTCCCATGTTAAGAGTATTAAATACTTGACAAATCTCCCTTTAAGGTAAATTTTGAACAGCTAAAAAATGTGTGATTAATTTGCAATTAATCACGATTAACTATGGACAATCATGCAATTAATTGCGATTAAATATTTTAATCGATTGACACCCCTAGTTGGTCATTAAAACAGTCATGTGCTGTAAATAGACCTTTTGGAAACATTAATTATTATTGCTCTTGTTTGTCAATTATCTTACTGAGGCTTGAGATGTAAAGCAACAATTTCATTATGACCATTCTGCAAAAAAAGGAGTCTTTATTAGGTCAGTGAGTGAAAATCAATGCAGTGTAATATCTAACACAAGCAAGCGTCTTTGTCATCTTACTTCCTTACACACGACAGGATTACAACAATGTTGGCATCCGTCCGATCTCGTGGTATGATCTCAGTCTGGCAGATGGACCCGAGGAGCCTGGCACGAGACGTTGCCGATGACTTTTACACCAGCTCTGCAGAATTGCAGGGGGAGAGTTCAAAATCCAGACGTGACTCATCGAGTGTTCTTTTCCTCTCAAAAAGAGCAATAAGACAGTAGACCGTGGTAATGATTGACACGGAGCAGAGGGGCTCTGTACTACAAGTGATGAGAGGGGACAACTTGAACTTCTGCTTCTTGTATTTATATTCACTTTCCAATTTACAAATACCGTTGTTTAACTATAAATTTACTATAAATACATCTGAACAGTCTTTTGGTAAGATAGAATAATACTTATTCCCCATAAAAAAAACATTTTATTAATGAATTTTGTCTTGAGCCTCTGGCAGGTAGTTACAAACAATAAAGGAAAACTGCTCTGAAATGTAATCCCTGTCATGTTTAATGTAAAATGAAGTGACCCTCAGATTCTCTCTCTCTCTCTCTCTCTCTCTCTCTCTCTCTCTCTCTCTCTCTCTCTCTCTCTCTCTCTCTCTCCCTCTCTCTCTCTCTCTCTCTCTCTCTCTCTCTCTCTCTCTCTCTCTCTCTCTCTCTCTCTCTCTCTCTCTCTCTCTCTCTCTCTCTCTCTCTCTCTCTCTCCCTCTCTCTCTCTCTCTCTCTCTCTCTCTCTCTCTCTCTCAGCCTCCACCGGGAGCCTGGGCCTGAGGTCTGTTTACAGTTGAATGCCAAACAACACAATGTTGCAGGGTCCTTGCCCATGCCAACCTGGCCACAGCTGGAGGAATTGCTTCATCACACGTCATGCCAGACATCCTGTCTGTCAGCTTGCGTAAGTGCACCTCAGTATACATGTATGAGGACTGAAGGAAGAATGTTGGAAAATACGAATGATTGCTTTCTTGCTGAGAGTTAGATGAAAAGATCAGTTGCGCCCTCTTGTCTAAGCTTAGCACAAAGACGGGAAACTAAATCTGCCTAAATGCTAAAATGCTGACATTCTAGCATCTCTAAAACTCACTAATTATATCTTTGTGTAATCTGTACAGCGCTGTAACTGTAAAAAAGACACATTTCGGTTTTGGCCCTGCTCCAATCCGGCCCCTACATCCTCGGAGTGATCCTCAGTTTGTAGTCACATTCACAGCTCAATGAAGCACCCTTCTGCAAGCTGCCGAACTTCCCTCTCTCCGGCTGACACAGGAACTATTGTAACTTTTCGTAATCATGGTTTCGTATCAGCATCTTTCAGAAGTGGCAACCTGAGGCCCTGGCCACACTGGGAATGTCAGCAGCGCGTGGCGGCTGCAGAACCTTTTTTTATTTTTTTATCGGCGCCCATGTTAACAGGTTAGAGCAGCCACACTGCCCCACGTGAGCAGCAGAGCGCGTCTCCTCTGCGTGTCAGCTGCGTCTCTTCTAGAGATTCGAGGTCTCGCCTATTTTTTCCGTGCGCCACGTGCGGTTTACAACAACAACAGACAGTGAAGGGGATCTTTTGACTGTATATTGACATCATATCAGCTACATTATCACACTTTCAATGTCTATCTGTAGAACATGTCACAGACATGAAAAAAGTAAAGATTCATTTTTAACTCAACACTTCCTGTTTGCGTTTCAAAATAAAAGCCCTCTAGTGTTTTTTCTGTGGACAGAATTCCTTCATTTGTTAACATGAGGCTTTTATTCTGAAATATTTATAGGACAGTGTTGTGGAAAATGCAGTAACTTGCATGAATGAATAATGTACGTTTTAATTGCGGATTATTACTATTATTTATAAATGAGCACACGCTTCTCAATCTTTTTCTGTCTCAAATAAATATAAATGACATTTATAATGAAATGAAATGGCCATTATGAAAGGCAAACTCTATGTAGAAAGAAATGGCTGGCAGCAGCGCCGCAGCAGAAACGCTGCCATTGTGGACGCCACACGCATGAGAGATGCAGCAGTTCAGCGAGGCAGCCGCCATGCGCTGCTGACGTGCCTGGTCTGTCCCGGGCGTAAGCCTATGGAGAAAAATAAATCTCCCAAGCTTCTTTGGTCGTTTCTTTTCTTTTTTTTGTAAACATCTTCTCGTTTTTTATCTCTGATGTTTATGAGCTACTTGGTTTTTGCAACAGTCCCTGTAAATATACAACACTTTACAATCACATGAACACGTCTATGTTTTCAAGGGTATATTTGATCCCAGCACGTTGTAACCTTTAAGTCGTTAACCTCTGTATGACAATATTAAATGTCTTTCTTAGTTTGAACAGTTTACGAGTTTGTTAATAAATGTTTGTACGGGTAGGCGCATGGAACTTATTTATATGGAGCGTCTTCCATAACAAATACAAATTGGCGTTGCTCATGGTCAGTAAGGTGAGCTGGTTAAGTCAGCATCAATGTAGACTCGCTGTTTACATTGTCTTGGCCGTGTATAGTCACTTCCTGGAGTCTCTGCTGGTTGCCTGGCAACTTCACAGTGATGACAAGACGACAAGACTCTGCTAATTAGTGAGCTTTAGAGATGCTGGGCAGATTTTAGTTTCCCTGAAGGCTAGCTGTTTCCAGTCTTTATGCTAAGCTAAGATAACTGTCTCCTGGCTGTAGCCTCATATTAACCCTACAGACATGAGAGTATTTCTTTAAGTATTAGTTGATTTGTGATGTTATAAGCATAGCTTAATAGTTTCCACCTCGCTCACAGCCTTTCTCATTGTTACAGAAGTTGCAGAGGTAAATCTGTGGAGCTTTATCAGCACAGTGACCATGGTGGGTATTCATTCATATAATCTAAACTAAGCCCTGAAAGCCTTTGACAAAAATGAGCTTACTGTGTTATTTCAGGAGAGCCAGAAATAGCTCTGGGAATCTTGGCGAGTAGCGATACCTGCCATAAATAAACAGACATGAAGACATTTGAACAGCTCTTCCACTTGGCTGTACGCCAGCATTGAAAAATGTTCAATACAAACACATTCACCTGCTGGAGGGTAATCACCTTTATAAGAGAGGAATGGTTAGTGATACTCTCTTTGATCAGCTTTTCACTTCAGCATAACAAAACTCTGTTTTGTCACCATCTAATATCACATTTCTACACATTCATCCAAAGTTAGAATCTCTTTGCTGCAAAGGAAATATTAGAAATACTGGGATACTCTGGGATTTGTTCAGTGTTCAGACATTTAAGAGTTGGCATGCCTAATTCATTTGAAGGATTAAAAAATATAACACGAGCCCTACATTTCTATTTTAACACCAGTTGCAGTATACACAACTAATCTCTGTCTTACATTGTATTTTCTGTTAATTCATAGCAGGTAAATTAATATTCGTCATGAGGTCAACCAGTTCTACCTACAGTAACCACTCTCGTATCAACCCGGTCTCACAGGAAGGCGTATAAATAGCACGACATCACAAGGACATTCCGCTTGTCATGAGGATGCATTTTAGGCTTACTACACGCAACAAAACTATGATAATGTCCGCAGTTAGGTTTAGGCAACAGAACCACTCACTTAGGTTTGGGCTTAAAATAAGTACCTAAGTAAAATACGTATGGAAAACATGTCACTAATGTAACATGCAAAACAGTCGAATTTTCAAACTGGTTTGATATTAAGCCACAACACTGAACCGGACCGGTATACCGAATTTTACCACTAGGTGTGGTACTTGACTCAGCAGCCACTTGTCACAAAATGAGAATAGCTGGTCCACCTTAACTGCCCACCTTAAGTGAGCCTGGGGCGTTGTTGTCGTTAGCTTCGGGGCTAACCCCCTTCACTTTAATCAGCAGGTGGCAAGCAACTCTCTCAACCGCACACTCGCTAACGTTACGGGCCACCTGGCTTACGGAAGCCCGTCTTGTCTCGTCGCCCCAAAAAACACATTAGCTTTCTAGTCAACAAACACAACGTGCGGCGTGTGGCGCTTCCCACCTCTACTGTAATTTGATCTTCATGTTGCTGGTGTTATGTCGAAGTCACCGGCAGTTGCGCACGGCCTGTCAGACACTCGTGGCTCCGTTAGTCCGTTTATAAACAAACATAGCCTAATATTATGTTAATCACCAGGGCTTTGTCCGAAATCGCATACTTTGCACTACATACCAATATGTGTACGATCGTTTAACATACTTTTGTGTGAACAAACAGTAGTATGTATCTTTTCGGACACACTGAGCAGTAATTTACGTCGTCACTTCCTGAGAGCATCCTTGTCGGTTGGAGACGCGTAACCATGGTAACCCATGCCAACCTCGTGTGACCAAAACGACGGTTTGTGAGAATCAAAGTCTGAACTCATTTAAAATATATATTACACCTAGCAAAGTGAAATCTTATACTTACAGTGAACTTGAAGCTTTGTTGACGTTACAGAGCTGTCCGTCAATGTCCGTTATGAACGTCGTCCTCACTCCCGCATTTCATTGTGGGATATTTATGCTGCCGTAGTGTTCAGTGTTTGCATACTATATTTCACCGGAAATAGTATGCAATTCACGTACTATTGGTTTCATACCAAGGTTTTGGACATACTAAAAATCTCACATACTGTTTTAGTGTACTAGATAGCATGTGAGTGTGGAATTCAATCATTGTCATATTGCTTATAGGCTAATACAAGCTGGATTTAGCGCCATGATGCCACATGACCATGTGTTTACATTGCAATCAGTACAGACTACATGGCATACAAATGACACGCCAAAAGCAAGAAAGGCGTTCTTATTGCGCGCTAAATGCCTAGCGCATTATTGTGTCATTCATATGCCTTTTCGGGGGACTCATATTGTTCCTTTGCTGCTGACATTTTTGCCACCGAAATAGTTCAAAAGCACTCTCTTCTGATGCATTTTATAACGGAGTAAAAACCAGGTCCTACTATCTGCAGCCTCTCCGTTGTTCTAAATTTAATTTTAATTTCACCATTGGCTCTATGATGCAGGATGCTAAAAAAGTCTCGCTAAGGGGGAAGTGGATGGATGTGCAGGCTTTAAAGAGGCCTCTGAGTGCTGTGATGGGCTGTAATGGGGAAACATTCATCCTTCCTGTGGATAGATATGACTCGCAATAACAATATCTATGTCATGGAATCATATGAATTCATCATACGGCCTTTTTCTCCCAGGAATAATGATACAAGAGTCTGTGAGCTGACAGAGAAGGAAGACAAAACAGCTGTTGGTGAGTATGAAGCCTCAAAACATGTCAAAACTGAGACACAGTGATAATGTGTGTGAAAACAAGAGAGAGACACACACACCTAAATTTACTTTCTTAGATAAACCATTTTAAAAACACGTTCTGCATAAAGTAAACAATCTGCAACACCTACTACATGCTTTAATTGAATCCTCATATTGCTTCTGATGCCTCCAGCTCTGACCTTTTTAAAAGTGGCAGTCAAGTGTCAGCTCGCTCCCTCTGAAGGGGTGATATCAGATCACGCCGTGTCCTTCATGATTTCACATCTCCTCTTAAAAAGCTTGTTTCAGGAGATGCCGTCATGCAGTAGGCTGCTGCCAGAGGATCCATCCGTTCATGGATGGTCACCAAAAGAGGAGGGACAAATTATAGTGATTACATCAGTGTTTCTGGCCCGTTTCAATAACAAGGAACAATAACAAGCTGACATTTATCACTCTTACAGGCTTTTACAAAACCTGGTGTTGTGGTGTCAGTGAGCAGTGGTGGAAGAAGTAGTCAGATATTTTACTTACTTTACCGTTCTCGTTCCCAGGGCGTCAAATACCGACGCTTTGTCACGGGAGGCCTTTGTCACATGGCACCCTTTAGCACTATTATGAGACGCGCCAGGATTTCCATTAACTACAATGTAAACCCATCCACGGCAACAGTAAACGCTCTGAGAAAGTGCGCCGGGAGTGTGGTGACGTTGTTTAAAGAGTGAAGGAAACACACCGGGCGAGTCGGAGGGGAGGTGGATGGAGACCGCTGTTTGTGTCTCTTTCACGTTACAATCAGCTGTTCGTTCATGTCGCGTATTCACAACTTCAAGACACATTTTCACTGTACAAACGTAGTAGTTTTAAAGGTGCAGTGTGTACGATCTGGCGCTATCTAGGGGTGAGGTGAGGAGATTGCAACAAACTGAAGCCTCTCCCGTGTGCCAAGCGTGTTGGAGAGCTACGGTGGCCGACGCGGAAACACAAATTTTCCTCTCTAGAGCCATTTGGAGCAGAGCCAATGTATAGAGTGTGTGTGTACGTGGGAAGTGAGTGTTGAAGCAAAAGAGAGAGAGAGTGGCGGCGACGCGAGCGAGTAATGGTATCGACTCCAACTGAAGCAGGAAATTCTTTTTAAATTTTATTTTATATAGATATAAACGGCTCATTCTAAGGTCACGAAAACGCAACTATTCTTATTATCAGATGATTATACACTAAAGAAAACATACTTATTAATATTATATTCCATTTCTGCCAATAGATCCCCCTAAATGTTACACACTGGGCCTTTAAAGGGTAACAATGTTGTTTTTTTCCTCAACCTAACTAAGTGGTTTTGTTGCCTAATCCCAAGCAAGTGTTTTTGTTTAATTCACAACATTAAGCACGTGTTTACTGCGACCGAAAAGTGACGCTGAGGGGTCTGACAAAGCGTCAGTATGTGACGAGTTGGGATGAAGACGTGTTGGAATACCGCAGCCTTTCTTCTCTGTTTTCTCTGGTCATGTAGCACCAATTTCAAAAACATTTCACCTTTCTACTGCATAGACAGCCCAGTTTTATGAAAAGATCATCTTTCCAGTGGTGAAATACTTCTTTAAGTAGAATTAAATGGAAATACTCAAAGTACAAGTCCCTCAAAATTGTACATTACATGTGTAAATGTACTTAGTTGCATTCCACCACTGCTGGTGAGCACCAAATGCTATCTAGCCAGTGACTGATTATGAAATCATCTTTCCCCCATCATCTCCTCAATATGTTCACAAACACAGAAAAATAACCCCTCTGATCACCCGTTGCTATAGCAACTCCAGCTTGTGCGCTGCGATGCTACAAGGCCATGGATGTCGTTGTGATATCAGGCGCTCGCAGTGAAACAGCACAGTCTGTCTGTGACCAAAAGTACTTGGAACGCTGTTAAAAAAAAGAAGCCATTGGGAAGATTGTTTGGGGACAGAAAAACAACAACGAAACAAACTTTTCAGGTAGAAAATAAGCAGCATATTAAAAAGCACAACGATGTGGGACTGCAGAATGTAATCAGACCTGAATCTATGGTGAATAAAGACAAAGAGCTGTATGTAGACACTCTGTGGCTCGACTGAGAGGAGATAAAACACACATTACAGCCAACTCTTCTGGAGCGTGTTGCCAGTGAATTGATAAGTAACTCTGTCCTCTACTGTATGACCATCTCTCAGACCACGTGCCACAGAGAGTGCTCTCCATCCACAGAGGAAGAAGTGATCACAGGTTGTCCATCTGAGACACGACGAGGAACTGTGGGCCCTAAAGAACACGACATCCTGGTGACAGATCCCCCAGCTGTCTCTTCGGTCCCAGTGCTGAGAGATGACAGATGAGTCGACGTTGTGCAATAACTACTGCCTGCTTCATTACATCACTGATGTGGTCGTGACAGGAGACAAAGCGACTGACTGTAAGTGTTGAACACATCAGACATCGCTCTGTGAACACCCTTCAACTGTTCCCATTAAGCACTTAGGCATCGCTAATCTGGTCTTGTTTCACACTTGTTATAATTCTGCCAGTCTGCTGTATATTCAAGCTTACAGGCAGCATTGAGAGGTGCATTTACTGCTCTACTTGCAGTGCATTATCATAAACCCACATATAAATGACATTGTCACATCAAAAATGTACTCCTTTTGCTTCCTGAATATAAGCTCTTCTTATCTATGCAAACAAACCAAAGTTTGACTAAAGTCAGTAGGAAATTTGAGGAGGGGATGTGTTAAAAGATACAGAAAAAAAACAGATCGATCCGCACACCAAACAGCTCCTGTTAGAAGGGTTTTTGTTGCTGTAACGTTACAGCTCTGCTAGATATTTCTTTGATCTAGCACCCATCCTATAGGACACTGGATGTGCATGTTTTTCTTATCGTTTCTTATTAAAATATACAGAACCAAAAGAGTTGTTCATGGGGCGGTTCGCTAGTAAACAAAAATAATCCGGGTCCGTCCCCCTAAAAAGATTAACAAATCGCCTACTGACTAAAGTCTTACTTACTCTTTAAACAGGTGAGTTCAGTTGCAGCTTTTGACAAAGACTGTACCCAAATTCAGACTCAATCATCAGTATTTAAAGAAATAGTTCAACAAAAGCTCATACGATTTCTTGCTGAAAGATGAAAAGACTGACACCAGTGTTGTGCAAGTTCACCCACACACAAGAGCTAGCTCAAAGTTCAGTCCACGCAGATTAAACTAGTTCACGTTCATAGTTCACAATTTAGAATTTTGAACTAAATTCACCGTCCCAAAAAATTTACGAGTTAACGATTCTTCCATTTTTTCTTTAACTGGCCGGATGCTATGGCATTCAATTGGTGTAAAAACCACATAAAATAACTGGTGTGTGCACATGATACGAGCGCACAGAACAGTATCTGTGAGCGTGAGGGAGCACCACGTGCACAAATGCAGTCTCGCGAGCACAGGGCTGTGACGAACGCGAGCTCCTCACTACGCGCTCGGGACTGCTCGACACTCACTCGCTCTTCAAGTTGATTTTGAGACTTTGGAGGTGGGGATGGAACAGACCAACCCGATATCACAACAAAGCGTGTAATAGACCCGCTGGTCCACCACAGAATAGTGTGTCAGTGGCACATTTGTCCTTGCCGAGGCGTGAATATTACATACATGTATGAGGGAGAAGTACCAGCAGGGGGCAACAAAACCAATTAGTTAGGTTTAGGAAAAACGTCATAGTTGGCCTTAAAATAAGTACGTAAACTAAGTACAATATGTACGGAAACAACGTAACATAAGTACAGAAAGCACATCACAAACGTCACTAACGGGACACCGGTCTCAAACATCGGTGTTAAAAGTCCTGTGTTTGTTGGACCCATCCACCTCTTCTCCTACCTGCTGTTAGTTATTTTTCTCCCCTTTTATTCTTCATCATTACATTGCAGTCAGTACAGAATACATGGCGTGAATATGACACCGCTTAAGCAAGGAGAGCGTTCTAATTACACGCTTTTGCCTTGCACATTACTGTCATTCACACGCCTTTCCGTGAAACTGGGCTGAATAGACGGTGACTGATGTCTCTGCACCTTTGATTGCACTAGCCATGCCGGCACGCCAGGCGCCATAAATCTTTGGGTGCCGTAAAACACAGTGCATGAGCGTCGTTAACGCTCACGTTCATTAGTTGCAATCGGATACGTTCAGTTCACCAAAAAAATGCGTGTTCATGCGCAATGGACATCATCTCAGAGTGGAGAGTGGTATCGACCTTCTCTTCTAACTTTCAGCAAGAAAGCAGAAGTCGAGCGACTCCTTTAAGCTCCTTAGGTGAAAGAAAAAACGAAGACCTGCACCATTTCCCATAAATTGGTCCCCTGAAGTTGGATTAGAAGCTTCCTGAACATAATTCACTGCCTGTTAGAAGTGAGCGACCCCGCTGCGCTACGGCGCTCTTCTACCACTCCATCCCGAGAGTGACCAAGCCTGGCGAGCGCATCGTGAGCAGCTGAAGAAGCTTGATCCCAGTTGGCAGGAGCAGTAAATGGCCAGTATGGCAGCTCGGCTTCTCTCTGCGGTTGCAGATGGCACCCAGCGACACCGGGGTCAACTTTCTGTCTGTGGCCCGCCAAAAATACTCCTCCCGGGTGGGAGACTCCATCTTCACCTGCCTCAGCAGATTTCAGCACATGTGGGTGAGGAGGCAGACGTGTTCGGAGGAGGGATGCACTTCTGTTTGGAACACAGATGGTTTTTACTTTTAAGCTGTTTCATGCTTGGTAGGGACACAGTTTGTTAAATAAAGAATTAGCAATCTGTAGTGCATTCAGACTTGTTTATTAGAAAAACTTAGAGTGGTTTCTCTAGTAGCAACTGGATTCTTTTGACCTTTGATTTCATCGTTGTGAACATATGTGGAGCATCGTACAGTTTCTGTCACATTGAGGGAAAACCATCTGCTCTCCGAGTATCCAGTGTCTCAAGCCATGAGCATCCACTGTGTTCACTTCCTAGTTCTATGTATATGTTTCCCCTCATGCTTCATTTACGATGTGTGTGGACATGTGGACCCTTGAGGGTTTGGATAAATAAATCTCAGGATGTTAGAGCGCGATTTCATTGCCAAGAACGATCAGAGGCCAGCTGCACATGATTGATTTGACAGTTTAAACATCCAAATTACATAAAAACATATATTCTCACATGCCGCTTGGACTTGAGCCATGCTGATTATGGTTTTATTGCCCGGGTTTTGAGATATATATCACTGAGATTACTTCCGCCACCCCAACACTAGCTATAATTGAACTCCTACAAAATTGTACCTACTGCCTTTTCTATGTATTATCCAGGGACACATTCAGACATCTTTTCTGGAAAGAGATGTTTTTGTTGAGTTTTTAAATCAAATTTTCCAAAGCTGCGAGTACCACCTGGTACATCACCTATCACTGCTAGATACAAGTAGGGTTAAATGAGACAGGCTGTTCTCAGACACCATTCGTAGCTATACCTACGAAAAGTAATGCACTGTAATTCGTACATATCCCACAAAATCAATTAATTTGTAATCCATCTAATGGTGAACCAGGAAGTACAAAGCGACAAATGCCATGTACGGAGGAGGTCGGGGTGGATGAGTGGATCACAAAACACCAGACTTTCGCCCAGGAGGCCGGTGTTCGTATCCCGTGTGAAACCAGATGTCAACATTGATTTATTTGTCACATAACTTCCGTACTTAAGAGACGCCACTTCGAGAGTTATTTAACCCAAACCACGAACTTTTCCTAAACCTAACTAAGTAGTTTTGTTGCCTAAACCTAACCAAGTTGTTTCCTGTGAAGACAGAAGTTTATTTTGAAAAGACTGTATTGATGATACAATGAAACAACACTTTTTTTTTTAAAGTTCAGATCAACCAACCGTCCAAGCAAGGGATCTGACACATCAGTCTTACAAGAAACAGTCCTACAAACACATTTATGCATTTATGCACAGCCAATAGGAACGCTCTCTCTCTCTGAAATGACCTGTGATTGGCCAAAGTCTCCCGTCTCGGGCTAAATTTTTTAAAGCCTGAAAACAGAGTCATGAGGAGGTACAGAAGTCTAGTTATCTCTCAGAGCACTTGAATTACAATATGCTGAAAGGTTATTATGGAATTTTTGCCCAATTATGCCAAAAATATACTGCCTACTGCAGGTTTAATAGTTGACAACTAATCGATTAATTGTTGCAGCTCTAGTCTGAATAATATCAACAAGCCTAATTCTCCTGTCTTTCCCTCTCTACCTCTTCATATTGAATACAAGCTTATACCTGATATGGAACTTTTATATGGAACCTGTTATCGTACTCCCTTCATTTTTGTTATGATTAAGTGCTACTGCATATTGTGAGAGAAAAAATAGGGCACTATAACAACTCTGCCAGCCCTTTGTTGAGCTGCTCTTGGTCAACCTCCAGGGCTGCTTTTATATCTCAGTCCATCACTTGACTACAGAGCAGTGAGTCTATATAACAGCAGGCAGGCTAATAATGTCCAGGTAAATATGAAACTATGCAATATTATGTTAATAATTCAGTTTATGTGATTCTCACAACTTCCATCATTTAATTTACTGTGAAATATACTGTGAATTGAAATGTTAAGATTAGGGCTGTCAAAGTTAACGTGATAATAATGCTTTAACGCAACTTGTGATTTTTAAGTTGTAGCGGGCTCCGTTTTAAAGCTAGAGTGAAGATGCTGGTATCATATGAAACTAGAAAAACCTAAGGGATCCGTTGGTACCAACCATGTCATAATAGCATGTTGCAAAGGAGGCTAAATAACGCTCCATACGTACGCTAGATTTTTACCTCTGACCTCAAGATATGTGAATGAAAATGGGTTCTATGAGTAACCAGGAGTCTCCCCTTTACAGACATGCCCACTTTATGATAATCACATGCAGTTTGGGGCAAGTCATAGTCAAGTCAGCACACTGACAGCTGTTGTTGCCTGTTGGGCTGCAGTTTGCCATGTTATGATTTGAGCATATTTTTGTTATGCTAAATGCAGTACCTGTGAGGGTTTCTGGACAATATTTGTCATTATTTTGTGTTGTTAATTGATTTCCAATAATAAATATATACATAGATTTGCAAAAAACAAGCATATTTGCCCACTCCCGTGTTGATAAGAGTAATAAATTCACGACAAATCTCCCTTTAAGGTACATCTTGATCAGATAAAAAAAAAAAGTGCGATTAATTTGCGATTAATCACGATTCAATATTTTTAATCAATTGACAGCCCTAGTTGATATTAAGTTGTAACCTATGCATTTTACTGCACAGGTTAAAATGGTGGTAAAGTGACAGTGAGTGCAGGTGCGTCCTCCACTATGTGCTGGTTTATCAGGCTGCACATCGCGCTGATTCTGTCAACTATAAAATACAGTAGCGTGTTCAGGAGGCTGTGATCTGACCCTTCTCCTCCTCTGTGCGCTGTCCTGTCCTCCTATCCGCTGTGCGCTCTGGACACTAACCTCCCTCCTCTCCCCTCCTCTCCCCTTCATCGCCTCTCCTCCTCCTCCTCCTCCTCCTCGCCGCGCAGAGCTCGACGCGCGCAGGCACAACAGATGGTACAGTACTACTACAGGCTGCAGGAGCGCAAGAATTTGACGTAGAAGTACTTTTATTTCTCTAAAACTTCACAGGGACGTTTAGTGTAACAGGAGTAGGGGGGCTTCTCCGAGGACAAAAACTCGACTTTGACGGTCACTGGATCCTACGTTTAGAGGCGGAATTTGGTGTCAAGGTAAGTTGGGATGTTTTCTGAATAGACGGATCAGATTTCGGAATGAAAAAGCGCAAAATGCGATAACTTAAAAACAAAAACAAAATCTCCGTTATGGATGTATTTAAGTCTATTTATAACACTAGCCCTAACCGTTAAAGTTCCTTTACATAATATTTTACAGAATAAAGAACAATGGATTGATGCACTGGCGTCAATTAACCCACCATTACATCTAATGCCTTAAACAAACATTTAAATGCATTTTGCGTAAAATGTGGGTCGTTGTAGATAAAGTTTCATTACAGATTTGCACTCTATTGCAAAAAAATGTCTTCAAAACTAACCTAAAGATATGCACAAAATAATGTATTGTAATTGAGACTAATTGGCACCAGTGAGATGTTTTTTTTTTTAATGGTACTTCTCAAACTTTATAGTAGCAACATAATTTCTCCTCATCATCCTGAACTCTTACAGCAATAAGAGTCTTTTATTTCTTATATTCCAGGAGTGTATAGCCTACAGCACTAAGACTTCTTCACTGGCACACATCTGTGTATAAGTGCTGATGCTGCAACTCTGTGGGGATGCTGCTGATGCCACAACACTTTGAGAGCAACATTCAAACATATCAGGATCATTTTTACTGACTTGTGTTATGCCTCCCGCTGGGCAAGCTTTTAATGTGAAAAACCACGCAGACACTACCATGTCAAAGGTTAGTAATGCTCTCTGACATTGTCTGGTGGTTTTTCATCTCTTGCGAGGGAAGTGGTCGGGGTTAAAGACAGGGCGTAAAACAGAGCAACCTCATACAAGACCTCTAAATATGAATTATGACCTTTATGGAAATTGAATACGCCTCTCACTCCGCCTCAAATGTGTGATTTTCATTGAGATTTTTTGAGGTTAACGGTCAAATGATCAAATTCCACATGCAAAAAAATGTATTGTTTGCGTACAAAACAAACTGATGACCCTTGTAGACGTTAATAAGCTTTTTGGAAACGTGCCATAATAATTTTTTTGCATTCTGCTCCGGTTCATAACTCCATCAGCATGCAGTGAGCAGATACGGTTTTACTGTAACAGGCTGCGAGACTCTGACACTAATCTCCTCAGTAGAACATTAGAGAGTAGCCACTCTGACATTTACTTCTAGGATTTAATCAGACTTAGAATAACCTAATCAAGTCTCAATCTGCCTCTTGACATTCATTATTAATCCGCTATTTAGATATAGATCAGGTCTATACCTTTGGCAGCCCGGTAAGCCAGCTGAGCCACACACTGGGGGGAAAACAACCCCACCATGGGTGCATATAGGTTGATGCCAGTCATCCATATGTCACATCCTCAAGGCCCTTTAAGCCGAGGCACGCACACTGGGTCACCGCTGAGCTGTATGTAATGATTTGTTCACTCCCAGAGGAGGTCCAGACCTGCGGTGGACCCCAGGTGGCCCCGTGGCAGCGTGCAGCGACAGGAAAGCGCAGCAGATTACCACAGAGCCTCGCAATTTGCACACAATTAGATCTCCGGGGAGAGCCGCTTCGAAACTTTTGTGTTGCATCTGCTCTTGATTCTGTGCGAGCTGCCGGCACGATAGAGGAATGTGGAGATGTGAGGGTTGCTTTGAAAAATGCGACTGCAGATGTACAAATGTGCAAATAATTAGGGTAACCGTGACGCTGTGAATGAATGGAAATGACTCGCAGGACAGTGGAGTAGGTTCTCCTGTAGCTGTTGGATCAATTTCTGGAAGTCTGCTCATTCAGATCTATGCTTTCTCTAGAAGTACTGAACCAATCAATGTTTTTATGACTTTCTACCTTGTGGTTCTTTGTGTATCAGGGCCGGCTCTAGCCCTTTTGGTGCCCTAGGTGCAATTTGGATTCAGATCTCATACACCGTTCGTAGCTATACGAAAAGTAATGCACTGTAATTTGTGTATATCCCACAAAATCAATCCGTGTGTAATTCATGTAATTGTGAGCCAGGAAGTATAAAGAGCGACGAACACCGCGTAGGGAGGAGGTCGCGGTGGGTCAAAGAATACTGGATTTTCACCCAGAAGGCCGGCGTTCATGTCCCGCATGAAACCAGAAGTCAACGTTGATTTATTTGTCACGTAACTAACGCCACTTCCGGAGTTATTTTAAGCCAAACCAAGATCTTTTCCTAAATCTAACTAAGTAGTTTTATTACCTTAACCTAACCAAGTTGTTTCCTGTGAAGACCGAAGTTTACTTTGAAAAGATTGTATGCATGTAACGAGCAGAAATTGACACGTGTTGCTTGACATTCGTAGGAAAACAAACGCAGGGCCGACTCTAGCCCTTTTGGTGCCCTAGGGGAAATTTGTTAGTAATCCCCCCCGCCACCACCGCTGGCGTCGCCGCTCTAGGGTTAGAGCCCTAACTCTAGCCCCGTAAACCCCGTCAGACATCTCAATGGTTTTAAGACAAAAATTAAGATTTTTATTTTCATAAATAACTGTATTTATTATAATCTAAATAAATAATTGGTCCCTGATATTGTTGGTTTAAAAGTGTTTAGTCAGTTTCACTACAATTTATACTTTTATTAAGAAATAAGTGCTGCCAGGTAGATGAAAAAGTGTGAGAGAGAGAATTACAGGGGTGAAAAGTGTATTTCTTTCATTTTTTTAATTTATTTGTACATTTGTTACCTCAATGCAGAAAATGAGGAAGGGCGCCCAACAGCATTTTTTTTTTTTTTTTTTTAATATCTAAATTTTTTTTAGAGGGCGACCAGCACCCCCCAGAAGGTGGCGCCCTATAGGCGACCACCTATATGGCCTATGCCTTAAGCCAGCCCTGCTGTGTACAGCACATATTGTACTGCACAAGTATCCTTTATGTCTAAGATATTACACATATATTTCTCTTCCTTGCATGTGGTTTTATTTGTGCTCATTAAAATTTTTATGGCACTTTTGAGAGTCCTCAGCCGCTAATGCTCCTGTGCCTCACGACAAACGTCATGTGTGTTCTTACTGCACAAAGTCAAGAGGTGTGCTATGCTGAGTACTTGTACTAGATCACACTGAGCAGCGATATTGGGGCATAAATTGGTGTATATATATACTGCAGCACCGATATCATGTGGAGGGCCAGAGAGATGATCCAATATCTGAGATCCTCTACTTTTCATTTATCAAAAACACTCAGCGGATGCAGCGCTGCTATTTGTTTGCCCAACTTTTATGTGTCAGCGTGAGTGGGCGGGGTCATTTTCTCTATATGGAGAGTGAAGTGCACATTTTGACACTAAAGCACAGGAATTGTCGCTGGGAGGAGGAGGAGGAGGAGGAGGAGGAGGAGGAGGCACTGCTGCTGCTGCTGCTGCTGCTGCTGACATTATTGGAGATGCTCTCAATGTGGTGTTTCATTATATTGTCGCGCAGAGTTGTGAGGAAATAAGAATAGCCAGCCTTTGAGTATGAGTGAGGGACGTGTATTATACAAGAGAAGGGAGTTTAATGACTTAAGTCAGAGACAACATCCCTCAAGTGTGGAAGGGTTAGATCTAAAGTAATAAGATAGGACTGGCTCTTTTTATGAGAACTGTAGTGTGTGGACTGTGAGTGCAGCCTCTCGCTTTGAAGAGGAGAATCAAAAGCGTGTGTGGATACTCAGCCACTGCAGAGGCTGGCTGTTGTATTGACTTAACGTAACCCTCATAAATACAGATTTTTATATATAAACTGTATATTTTTTATGTCTTTTCTACATCAACCAAACATTGCAGCACAGAGGAAACAAAATGACGTGATAGGCGCTCGCTCATTTCCAAACAGCCTGCAGCCTGTTTCATAATTGTGATGTCACGCAAATATGAATATGATGCCTTAAATATCAGTTCTTGCAGAGCAAACCGCGTCCCGTAAACTAACAAAATAAATCACGTTGACATTCAGCACTTGTCTACGTGATTCTTGATTCAGTGGGGGATATTTTTGTTAATGGGTTCCATTCGATCCTTCTCCAGTTTCACTGTTGTCCACCCATCAAACCCAAAGCTGAGCTCACATGACTGGAGCAGAAATAAGTGACACCATGATGTCAGAGACTAACTGCAGCAACACATGGGTTATTTTTTGTAGCCGTGGCGTGAGTGCGCTCTCTCTATTCACAGTGGATCGATATCGTGCTGTGAGAAGTGAGTGAGAGTAAAATGAGGGGGATACTACAGCGAAAAATCCTGCAGTGATACCTGTAGCAGTCGTGCAACAGCTGACATTAAGCTGCTAATCTCAACATGAAAGAGAAGATGCTCCCATTTGTGACAGAGATGATGATGGATGCATTGAAAGTGAACAAACAAACACAGCACATGCATATATTGCTGGTTGATTGAAGGGCTCATTCTTATGAATCATTATGTGTCAGTAAATGTCACTGCTTCAACACAAGCCATCACTGAGATCATCTTCTATCTGTTAACAGGTTATTATGGATATTATTAAGATTTGCGATTTGGAACGTAGCAATATTCAAGTTTGAGAGTGGGCTTGAACCAAGCCCTCAGGATGAGCGCCGGTCGTTGATCCCAACTTTCGTAGTGGCCAAACGGCGGTACTGCAACTTCCGTGTCCGTCACATGATGCCATTGGGCCCAAAAATACTTTTTCCCATAGACTTACGTTGGGAAAGAGACGTCTGTAGCTCAGCGGATAATTTTGCGGTAAATCAACCACCCAGTACGAACACACTAATAGCCCTTATTTAAATCATTAGGTCCTAGAAGTTGTAAAACGCACTAATAGCCGATTCCAGACTTATTTCCCTTCCTCTGTTCATGTGACTGAGACCCAGACCGAGGCTGGAGCGCAAGCCGTGACGACGTTGGGACCCCGTGACCGAGTCATGTGACCGAGCGGATGCTACTGCGCATGTTCCATGTGCCCAAGATCCGGGAACTTCTCCAGGCGGAAGTCGTGCCATTTTATCTTCATGCGCCACTGAGCAACTTTCATAGGAATGAACGGGGCCCCGCCTCCAACGCTGTATCCATTTCACTTAATACAAACATGGCTTGAACCTGGAACTCAATATGGCGGCGGCAAACAGTAAACGAGCGTTTGATGCGGTTGTAACGTCAGCTTCAAGGCAGGTTTCTGTACAGTCTTGAGGCTTTGTTTGGGGTAATGTTACAGTACTTCCCCATTGTAGAGCCACATATCGTAGCTATACAGTATATACCTGCATACATACAGTATGCATCAGGAAGCTGGCCACATTTCAACTTTCCACAGTCCATTGTCTGTCTGCTACATATTGTTTTGTTTCCCTCTTGGTATTGCAGCTCTACTGGTTCATTGCAGACTTGCCAAGTTTGTTTTGCCATTCGGCGTTGGTGAGGGAGGTAACTAGCTTCATGAAAAAGTGACACCAGTGAATCTCCTCTATTGGAGGGCCAGCGGTGGATTCAGTCTGTGCTTTTCTGTTCTGGCTGGTTTCTTCTTGTCACACGCATCTGGGAACAAGTGCTGACACTGACTCTGTCCTCAGTCATTATGGGTTGTACAACAGCACTTATGTTTTAATGACACATGGCACTTCCTGCAATGTTTAAGAGGAGGCAACAATTAGTGTCAATTAAAAAAAATCAATGTCATCAATCATGATTAAGACAGTGGAAGCGTTCAATAAAAACAACAAAAAAATCAAACAGGAGTGTTTTCTGCCCTCAAACCTCGTCTTTAGTGAAAGGGTTTGTTGGCACCATGCAGCTTCAAAGAGCCACCCTGCCTGGCATCCACAAATAGAAAATTTGAAGGGGAATTTTAAATGGAAGTGGATTAATATTTCACCTCAACATTGATTCATGCTGCCACTGTAGACATTTTCATCAGCGAGCCAGTCGCTTATGCAAAGGCATGCCGTGACGTTACCGCGGTCTTGATCTGGCACATCCTCTCCTTTCTGCTGTGCATTAGGAGTAATGGGCCTCCTATGTGGAGCGTTGCTGTCATCGCCACTTAGTTTGTCACCCCAGCTGCCTGCTCTGTCATTTCCTCATTCACAACAGTAGTAGAGGGGTTGACACCATAAAGGCTGTTGATGGACGGAAGGTGTTATTATTGATTCGTGCTGATTGCTGACTGCGTCCCGAAGAAATAAGATGGCATTTTACGTGATATTTGAGTGCGCAGCCAGGTAATTCCTCAGGTGACATTTTATACATCGATTCTGCAGCATGGTTCTGCTCTACGCAACAAGAAACTGATGAAATGCCTTGAAATTTCCAGTGACATCTTCTGTTACTAACCAAAATCAGTGTAAAAAACACTCTACTGTAGATGTTATGCAGGAAATTAGATTATTTTCTGATGGAAAAATAGAAATGAAAGCTTCCAGCTTCTGTTTGTCATGTTCCGCGTGTCAGTCCTGTTATTGAATTCTCGGTCTTGTTTAATATGGCTTCCTCTACATGTTGTACTGGTCTTCATGTTGCACAGGTGAAGGACAGGGGAAACCTATTTTCATTAAAGTTGCATGACAGACCTTGAAGACAGCCGGCAGTTGCATGACTACAATCGATGCCGCTCCCTCACGCTGTTGGCTGTTTGTCACCGTGGAGACACAGGTAGAGATGTGCTTCGAGTTGACCCTCGAATCACGACTCAATGACGCTCTGGCTTTGGCGTGCAGTAATAGACGCTGTTTTTAGATACTTGAACAGGCTTTATGATGGATGTTTTTTTCTGTTTTTGAGCTGGATTTTAAGCACGATGACGGGCTTTGTCAGTTTGCAGTATTGAAAGGTACAACAGTGCAGGTTTGGCCTCAGGCAGAACAGTCGGAGGAGGAGAAGGGGTTTGGTAATAGAGCAGGCAACTTCTGTACAGACAGTATGCAATTAAATCGTAAAGGTCTGTGTTACCAGAGGGAGCAAAACAGAGTCATTTGTTCTTCTAAAGAACACCAATGAATCATATGAGCTCATCAGGCCTGATCGCTCACAATATGTTGTATATTAAAAATTTGTGATATGCAGTAAAAACAAATGATTTAACTATTAAATTACTTTTTATAAAGTGCACAACAAAGAACATTTATGGGCATCTGCCACTATCTTTATTGCCTCAGTAGAACAGTCCATTAAAACTGCAATAAATATTTTTTTTGGCCACTTGGGGGCAGCGGAAACAAGTTGTGAACACAACATTGACATATCATCAACCTTAAGCTGATATGGTGAGGTTGTTGAACAGTTACTTGTTTACACATTCAGCAGTTACGGAGCAACATTATCTTCATTTGGAGTCGTGTTTTCTGTCCCCCTGATGGATGAAAGTCCAATATTCACTCTCTTGTAGCTCTGTTTTTGGTCTCTACAATCTCCTGAGGTAAATATCTGACTCTTTAGCTGCTAAATGTTCCACTATGTTCATCAGCTAGTGTCTAACTGTGTCTGTCTGCTGTTTGGTGCTGAGCAGGTAGTGTACAGTGGGTTTATAGAGCTTTTTCTCTGAAATAAGCTGCAAGCTGCTTTTGAAATTGGCGCTATGAGAGCGATTAGAGTGAACCAAAACAGTAAAGCTGTGGGCCGGATAGCTAAACAATGAGCTGAAATTTGCTATAAAGCTCTGTGAATCTGAGGGGATCTGCATTCATTTCATACATTGTTATTATAAACTGTAAATATTAATAATAGCCGCTTTAAAGGTGCTCTATACGATATCCAGATCATTAATATAGCATCAAACAACTATTTGCTATGTAAAGATATAGAGGAGTAATGTCTACCTGAGCAGAGAATGAAGTCACTCTCTTTCTGTGTGAGTTTTAATCCAAGCTTCTCCTTACTTTGTTGACATCATCCGGGGCGGCCCCACATGCTTTTAGAGTATGTTCGTGCATTTGAGTCTGCCCCACTGGCTAGCTAACGGTAGGGGTGTAAGAAAATATTGATACACATGACTGTTGTGATGTTATGTTTTGCGATACTGTATCGATTTTTAATTAACTTCTTAAAAATCCCACAGCCCGCTGGCGGACCCGGCCACCATTCTGTCTTTCGGTGGTTGTAGCCGGCTCAGTGACAATGATTATGTCTCAGGTTCCGACGGAATATAAAATAATGTAGCTAGCTAACCTAAGTGTTAGCCTGCTAAATCAGTAAAGATGAGTTAACGTTAACTCGCAGATTTTTTTAATCAATGACATGTATGAGACACTAGGAATCCATTGGTATCAACCATGTCATACTAGCATGTCGCGAAGAGGGTTAAATAACGCTCCAAAGTTACGCTAAATTTTGGCGAGGAACAATTGGCATGGCCATTTTCAAAGGGGTCTCTTGACCGCTGACTTCAAGATATGTGAATGAAAATGGGTTCTATGGGTACCCACGAGTCTCCCCTTTACAGACATGCCCACTAATTCCATGCAGTTTTGGGCAAAAACCATGCTGTTTTTTGCATGCAGTACAAATGTGTTATTTTCACCTATTCTAAAATGGTGTTTCTGCATACTGAAAATGTTCAATATGACTAGAAAGCTGAGACGCTTGTGTTCTTTATACTATGACAGTTTTCCTAAAATAAAATAAAAAAATCACAATATATCGCCTTGCTTACAGTATTGCACTATATTGCAATATATTGAATTTTTACCCCAGTATCATGATACCAGATTCTTGCCAATACACAGCCCTAGCTCACGGCGGTTACAGCTGCTAACGCCGTCCCGACCGACGGCGTCGTTGTGGAAGCGTAGCGCCCACCCTCCGGTTCCCCATCAGGTAAACAGTGATATCTCTGTCGGCACTTTCGCCGTTGTTTGCATCGTTAGCTGCAGACCGCCGGCTCGCCGTCGCCATGTTGAGAGCCGTTGAGAGGCAATTGAAATGAGAAATGCTTCCAATCCCGTGTTTAGCACCTTTAAGGTGACTGGAACGGCATCTTTATGACTTTCAGATATTTCTCTGAAACTAAGTTTTTAGAGCTTTTTGTCAGGAGGTTGTAACCTTTTGTTACCAGTCTGTCCCAGCCCGAGTCCTCTGGAAAGATCCCAAGAATAACAGTGTACAGTAGTACAGTAAACTGTACTAAACCCGTGGGCACATTCTCACTACGTCTGCCCTTGTGTGTGTTGTGACAGAGGGAAGATATTGTTTGTAAGAACTATGTTTCTCCCCTGAAGGTGATTCACTAATTAGCCCAACATTAGCTTTAATGAGATGCAGCAATTTCACATTGAATGAGATCCACTTTGCTAAAATCTTTGTGAACAGATATGGAGGAGGGAAACTGGGCTGAGGGAACAGGTGGTAGACATTAATGAGCTCATCCAATAAAAGTCATTCAAAACAACTGATCCTACTCCTCTTGCGTGAAAGACACAATAGTAACACTGATCCCTGCGGTAATACACGTGAACGTTTTATCTCTACTCGCTGTTTGAAGACATAAACAAACCTCTTGGACCTCCAAAAGACAAACGGGGGGGGAAAAAAAAACAATCGTCTAAATTTAGCAGTATGCGGCTTACAACATACGCCCTCCTCCAAAGCAAATGATGCTTTTCTCTGCATTGAGCAGGAACGGTACTGTACTATGATGCCACACTGGAGGACTTTGTAACCACGGCAACTAACAACAGGCGCAGAGAATGGTCAGATTAGCCGGTGAAGTGTGGAGAGGAAGCATTTCAGATTTTACATAAAGCAAAAAGCTGCCTTACATCAAGACAGCGAATTAAAAGCTGAAATACACCGTGTCACCGTGGTAGATATTACTTGTAGCGGCCTCTGTGGGGCTCGTGGTGGGATTTTATGCCAAGTACAAATTCACAGAGGAATATTTAAACACCGGGCTCAAATGCTGAAGGCGCAGAGCTTAACACGGGGCTGCAGATGAGCTAATCACGTACTTCAGGAAAGAGAGCTCGGTGGAGGTGGATGCCTCCATTAGCGACAAGGATTCACACCTCAGTCATTCATCTCACCACCTCCCACCGCACTGACCCCCTGTCACATGTTCTGAGTCACCTGGCGCCTCGCCACTCCTCCCCGCTCGTTCTCTCAGCGTGGTATGTGAGCCTCTCTCTCTCTTTCTCTTGCCTTACACCAACACACCAAGAGCAGATTAACTGTATCGCTGCCTAGACGAAGCAAGAAAACAGAGGAAAGTATATTTAGGTACAGACTGCTACTATTGACTGGAGAAGGCCTAAGAGATGGGATTTTTTCATTCACGTGGGACGAAAGCAAGAACGAGTCCAGCTTTGTGGTGGATAGTAGGCTTTTGTAGAGCAGTGAGTCTGGTCTTCCAGCCACATTAACTTGTACAAAAAAGACCGAGCACGCATCAGACGACCACCCCCATGGGCTTTCGGTGTTATGACTCCCAATTTTCCCAGCGCACATTAGTGCTTTGGACATGGATTTAAATAAATCAGTTCAGACTGGCTTTATTGCGCCTGCACAGTTGCATGTTATTTCTGCCAGGGACATTGGCGTCATGAAGATAAAACTAGAACAGAGCCACATGTCACATATGACAAAACAGCTGACAGCCTGGCTCCATTCAAATGAACGCAGGGCTCAGTATTCATCCTGTCGGCACCATGAACGTCTTCACTAAATTTCATGGAAATCCATTCAATGGTTGTCGAGACATTTCACTCAAAACCAAAAATATCAAACTCATGGTGGCACCATATCTATCCCATATACCATATATATCCCAGAAAATCAATTTGTATGTAATCCGCGTAATCTTGAACCAGGAAATATAAAGAGCCACATAGGGAGGAGGTCGGACTCTCGCCAGGAGACTTGTGTTCGTATCACGTGTTAAACCAGAAGTCAATGTTTGATTTATTTGTCACGTAAGTTACTTCCGGAGTTATTTTAACCCAAACCATGATCTTTTCCTAAATCTAACCAAGCTGTTTCCTGTGAAAACAGTGAGGAAATTTTCCCACCGGTTAATAAACTTGTGACAACACCGGTGTTACGATTACACCGGACATTTTACAAGAAAAGATGACGCTCAATATCTGTAGAGCGCTTACTTAGCCATTCGATCTTAAACGTGGGATGGCTGTGTGTCTGGCCTCTCCGGTTGAGCTTTCGCTGCGGAGCCGCAGGTTTCCACCTGGCGACGCTCCTTCCTCTGCACGGCGATTGCCTCAATAACGTTATGGTTCCTTTATAGCATTGGGTTCATGTTCGAAATATTGCCAAATAGGCGCTTTTGCTTTTCACATTGACACCAAATCCTCCGCCATTGTCTTGTCTGTCAACTCTCTCTCGTCCTGTGTGTGAAATCTGACTCCTGCTGCTCTGAGCTGAGACTCCGTACTGAGCAGACACTTTCACTTTCAGTTTGTAGTGTCTGTCATCCAACTATATATTGAGAACACGGCACTGATACACCAAAAAGAACGAAATGGGTTTTATTTCTATAAAAAAAAGCCAAATGACGGTGGGGACGGTGGGCAAGTAATGTGCGTAACACCGGTAACACGACTACCACGGCAAGCCTACTGTGAAGACAGAAGTTTATTTTGAAAAGACTGTATGCATGTAACGAGCAGAAATTGACACGTATTGCTGAACATTCAATGAAGATATCATACACACCGTTGCATGAGGATACGTTCTAATATGGTATGAAATCTGTATGAATATGGCCATGATCATGCAACACAAAAAAAACAGAAGATATTCATATACATAGCATAAAGTTCTGCATTTTAAGCCATTCAGCACAACTGACCTTTTTTTCTATATGGAGGCAAGAAACTGCAGAAATAATTGAGTTGTTGACAGCTGTGTTTGATGAGGTGAACATCACTGGTGTGTTTTGGGATCAGATGATGATTCTGGTGAAGGAGTGTGCATGATTTACACGTCGTGCCTGAACTTTTCGCTGAGTGGATATAAAATAGTTGGGAGGCATTCATTAGTTCTTTTTCTCTCTCCTTCTTCTGCTTTCCTGGTTTTAAGCATGAGTCCCCCCCCCAAATTATAAGTCCTAAAAGTAAGTTCTTTTGGCTCTAACTTGATGACACGTCATGAAAGTAAAAAGGAAATATACTGCAAGGATTTATTACATAACACCCTTTGCTACATTATCATACAGTGCAGTAAGTAGAGCTGAGTTGGAGTGGACCGGTAAAGGTTTGGACCGCACTCTCTTTCCCTTTGAGAAGGACAAATGTGATCACACTGAGGGTGTGAAACATGCATGAATGCCTGGAACAATTTAAGCACTGGCTGAAATGCAAACTAGATGACCTTTTTTTGGACGGCTTGGTGTTTGCGTGTGTACAACAGGAAGTGTAGCCAGCATGGGGAACGGGTTCGCTTGGCTCCGCTGAGGAGCAGGTGGGACGGACTGGGGGGCAGGCGGTGCTGTGATTCCACCGCGACCATCCAGGCCATATGCAGGACAGCTCACCAACCCTCACTGTGCTCACAGCGGCCGCGACACGCGTACGCACCCCGGTCTGAGGAGCGAGAGCGCGTCCCCCGTCTCTCTACCCCGAGAATATGTCACCTCTTACAGCTGGTGTGCCGTTTCACCCGTGTGACCACTGCGTAACCATGGAGACTGGGCTGTTTTCTCGCATTTATACTCATTTAAGCGTCTGCTGTTATGACTTGGATATTCTACAAGCTACTCAGCAGTGTCGCCAACATCTGTTTACCTGCACACAGCGAGGAATACAGCTGCTCCACTCTGCTGTGATTTGTAAAGCAGCTAGAAATGCAAGTGCAAGCTGGCTTCTCTTGCTAAGTATCCAAAAGCACACAGCAGTGACACACACCTAATTTTCATGAACATTCTGTCAAGAGAGATTACGCATCCCTCATCCTGCTGGGTTTTCCCCCCCAGAGAGAATAGCTTGTACATATGAAAAGGTTGCGGAGAATATTACAGAACTGACTTACATAGGTGGAAACTAGAGCTCAGTAACCTTTATATTTTCTTGACAAAAATCATTATAATACCCCAATTTTAAGGACTATACTGGTGTGGTTATTAATCCCACAGGAGCTGTCCTTTTGCAGCTGAAGCTCTACAACCAGTGAATTAACCTGCTCTCACTGCACATGTCTGAAATCATCAGGCTATGTCAGTGTTTTAAAGACCTCTGCAAACATCCTGGATATTTATGCTTTCAGCTTTCTTCCCGCGGGGCGTCTGTCGAGTCGTGTCTGATCTAATTAATGACTTTGCAGCAATTTACCGATGGCTCGTTTGCACATGGCTACTCGAGACCACAGCCACAAGCCATATTTTGTGATGACTGGAGGTAGAACAGCTCAATTTGTTGTTTTATTCATTCAGTTAAATCATACCCAGTATTTAGTTTGAGTAGTGAAGATGATTATTCTCTCAAGCTCCACCCTGGAAATATACTGTACATCTACGATAGCAGCCCCACCCCCACAGATACAGAGAAACCACTTATTTGAAAATGTGAGGTGTTCCTTTACTCCGCTCACAGTTGTCTCAGGGGAGAGTGTGGCTGTCAGATCAAGGTACTGTACTTTAGACACTTATTACAAATCCTGTCGGCAACACATGCATACTGATCAGCCTCCAGGATACACAGTACTTCCTTTTAAACAGTAAAACTACTTTAAAGGTTCTCTATACGATATCCAGAGCATTAATATAGAAGCAAACAACTACTTTCTATGTAAAGATATAGAGGAGTAATGTCTACCTGAGCAGAGAATGAAGTCACTCTCCCTCCGTGCTTTGTTGACATCGCCGGGCCGGCTGAGCATGTTTTTAGTGCATGTTCATGCATGTGAGCGTACCCCTTTGGCTAGCTATATACTGTATATATATATATATATATATATATATATATATATATATATAAAGAAGAAAAGAAATGAAGCATTCAAATAGTGATTTGGAGGTTGAATACCATGGCAACGGTCGAAGCATTCGGGTCAGCCCTAGTTATTTTAGTTTTACTTGTTTTTTTTTTGTTTGTTTTTTTTCAGACATTTAGCCATTTCTATTTTTAAAGGGGACCTGTTATGCTTATGTTCAGGTACATACTTGTATTTTGGTTTTCTACTAGAACATGTTTACATGCTTTAATGTTAAAAAAAAAGCTTTGCTTTCCTCACACCGGCTGTGCCGCAGCACTTCTTTCCACCCTCTGTCTGAAACGCTCTGCTATGAGCTCTCTTTGGACTGGCTTTGTTTGAGGGCGTGCCAAACTAGCCATTATGCCAATGTGTTAGTTGGTGACATCACCACGTTACAGAAGAAAAGGCGGGACTTCAAGCGAGGCGTCTCAGTCAGTTCAGGAGCAGTGTTTCTGTGGGGGAGAGTAACTCCATTTGGCGTGGACTGTAACTTTGCAGACCTTTTACATGCACAAAGAAACTATATAACACACTAAAGGAAAGAGGAAAAGCACAAAAGCATAATAGGTCCTCTTTAAGTTATTTTCCCTGACTTTTAATGATTACTTTCTAGTGTATTTTTGAACCTCATTGCAATTTAGTTTTTGTTTTGTTACACATTGTTAACAATGCAGAGTGAGTTATACACACACTCGCACACAGACCATTGTTGTTTAAGCACGCCCACTCATTTTCTTTAGCTAATTAATCTCTCATCTAGTAGCAGCAGTACTGAGCTATTTCTGCATTCATTCTTCTAGACAACAGTAGTCATGCTCTCATTCATATATTATGGAGTAGAAAAATGTTTACTCAAAGGTTTTATTGTGTCAATCCAATACGACCCATACAACAATAAAAAAGAAATGACTTGCTACGTTGAAATGTGGGGGCTGTGAAGCATTTCTACCAAAACAAATGTACTGGAAAGATTTTTCTAAAAAGATATGAACTCTCTCTGCAACCTTTGAGCAGCAATAGAATGATTTATATTGATCGACAATGCTCACAACCCCCCGTATACACAATGTATTGGCAGTTGGTGCAACAAGACATCAAAACATGACTGATTATTCCTTTAAATTCCCTGGAGTAGGCTGGAATAAGGGATGCACATTTTAAGCACTTCCCTTAATCAGTCATTGGTAACACTAATGATCAATCAATCAATTGATTAATCGTAATTAAGAAAACATACAAATTGTGCATATATCAAACAATACCAAATGGTTTTTTTTTCTTCAATCAAAGCCTTATTTCCACAGCAACATACTGCATGTTCTCTGAAAGCATTGCATAGCTTATGAAACATATAAAGATAGAGGCCTAGATACATTAAACCCATTGAATTATAATTGAATATCAGATTACATGCCGAGTACGCTCATAAGAATAATCTCCCCTAACATCTCCGCCTAGTTTTATAAGAAAGACGCTCAAAAAAACAAAATGTAACAAGAGAATAGAACCTAACAAATATCTCAGACTCACAGTGTCCCGATTTCTGCCTCTTCTTGTTGCTCTTGAAAGATTAAACGCCAACAAATATGGCTTGAAGCAGAATATTTCGTTGGATTAAAAACTAGGGCTGTCAATCGATTAAAATATTTAATCGTGGTTAATCGCAAATTAATCGCAAATTTTTTATCAGTTCTAAATTTACCTTAAAGGTGGATTTGTCAAGTATTTAATACTCTTATCAACATGTGAGTGGGCAAATATGCTGCTTTATGCAAATGTATGTATGTATTTATTAATGTAAATCAATTAACAACACAAAACAATGAAAAATATTGTCCAGAAGAAAATATGCTGAAATCATAACATGGCAAACTGCAGCCCAACAGGCAACAACAGCTGTCAGTGTGTCAGTGTGCTGACTTGACTATGACTTGCCCCAAACTGCATGTGATTATCATAAAGTGGGCATGTCTGTAAAGGGGAGACTCGTGGGTACCCATAGAACCCATTTCCATTCACATATCTTGAGGTCAGAAGTTCTTTTCTCGCCAAAATTGAAAATGTCCATGCCAGTTTTTCCTCATCAAAATTTAGCTCAAGTTTGGAGCAATATTTAACCTCCTTCCCGACAAGCTAGTATGACATGGTTGGTACCGATGGATTCCTTAGGTTTTATAGTTTCATATGATGCCAGTGTCTTTGATAGCCCTAATAAAAACATGTTGTGAGTTTTAGAATTGATTACATCTATCTTTTTTTAATACATTTTGACTATTTGACTGAGGATTCAGACAATTACAGAGAATGAGGACTGTATCGTTTTGCCGAGAGAAAGAGAGAGAGAAGGTGGACTGCACGCAATGTTTCTGTTAGTTAGTCCAACAAACACAGGACTTTCAACAAGGAGACCGGTGTTCGAGACCGTTGTCGACAGTTGTTTTGTTTTGTAAGTTACGTTAGTGATGCTTGTGACCTATTTTTTGTTGACGTTTGTAACGTGTTTTCTGTAGTTGTTTCTGTACGTGTTTTACTTAGTTTACTTACTTATTTTAAGCCCAACCATGACGTTTTCCCTTAACATAACTAAGTGGTTTTCTTGCCTGAACCTAACTGTTGATGTTTGCGTGGCGTACAAATGACACGCGAAAAGCGGCGTACAAATGACACGCGAAAACGCTAAAATGTGTATTCATGACATGTGGAATGTCCGTGTAATGTATACTCCTTCCCGTGTGACCGGGTTGGACATCTAGAGTTTAATTACATGTTGTTTATATTTCAGATTTTTATTTGATAGTAGATTGATTATATTTCTTGTTCTCGATCAAATTCTTAACGACCAATTAATCTACTGTTGATTAATCGTTAACATCCCTAGCTGGAATACACATGTATATTTGTGTACATACTTACACATTTCATATGCATGCACTTGCACAGCTCAGACAGTTAAAAAATGTACATAAAGTTCACAGATTTTTAATTGGAAGTGGTAAGTTAGGGGAAACATTTTAAAGTAGGATTAATGATCTGACTGTCCTTCAGGTACATACTGTTGTAATATCTCTTTCCAACAACAACTGTGCTGTAGATTTCCATCCTTAACTGTGTTGCAGCACAAAATAAAAACAACAGAAAGAGTACAGACAAGCATCACATTAACTAACAGGAACTGAGACAATATCATTGTTCCATTTTCCAGGCTTCTCTCCAAAGCAGCGAGCATTAGAGAGAAACTTCTCTTTGATTTCACACCAAGCCCTTAGACAACAACAGCTCTGCAGCAGTCCAACCCATCAGTTTCTATCCCCTCATAACACACTTCTAACAAGCAGCGGCATGGCGTCCTGGCCGTGAAGCCTCTTCATGCTGTCAAGTTTTATTTGCCCTCTCGGAATAAAAGAGAATTTACATGAACATGCGGATGGCATTCACGACTGGACTTGGACGGAGATCAAACTAAATCTAAAACTGGTTAACTTGTGAACAATAAGGATGCCGGTGTACAAGACTGGATCATTACCTCCGAACTATGGCTGTCAAAGTAAACGCGATAATAACGCAATATATTAACGCAAATTCGTTTTAACGCCATTCATTTCTTTAATGCGTTAACACAATCGATCTTTCAGCGGTTGTAGCAAGTGAAAATACTGGTATCATATGAAACTAGAAAACCAGATAGGAATCCATTGGTACTAACCATGTCATACTAGCTTGTCGGGAAGGAGGCTAAATAACGCTCCAAACTTGCGCAAAATGTTGGCGAGAAAAGAACTTTTCAAAGGGGTCCCTTGACCTCTGACCTCAAGATATGTGAATGAAAAAGGGTTCTCTGGGTACCCACGAGTCTCCCCTTTACAGACATGCCAACTTTTTGATAATCACATGCAGTTTGGGGCAATTCTTAGTCAAGTCAGCACACTGACACACTGACAGCTGTTGTTGCCTGTTGGGCTGCAGTTTGCCATGTTATGATTGGAGCATATTTTTTATGCTAAATGCAGTACCTGTGAGGGTTTCTGGACAATATTTGTCATTGTTTTGTGTTGTTAATCAATTTCCAATAATAAATATATACATAAATTTGCATAAAGCAAGTATATTTGCCCACTCCCTTATTGATAAGAGTATTAAATACTTGACAAATCTCCCTTTAAGGGACATTTTACAGATAAAAAATTTGCGATTAATCGCGATTCAATATTCTAAACGACTGACAGCCAGACTCTGAACTGGTTTTCATCTGTTACACTGCATTGTGCTGATTTGAAAAAGAGAGCCAGGTCGATTTCATACACATGAGTTTGCCCTGCCTTTGCACTACGACGTTAAACCTTCCACTGCAGTATTACTGCTTTTGCTGACTCACTGGTTTAGCTGAATATCAAAATCTACTCCACCAGAGCTCCAGTTGTGGCAGTTAGTCGCAGGACCGAGAATAGTATTAAAACACTCGCTTCATGCCTGACAATATTGACCTTACTTGAATTTGAAATTCCATAATTATATATATCATTGTGAGCTTGCTTTTTCTTATGCATATTTTATATAAGTTTCAGCATCATTTGATCTTTTACATAACATGTTTTGAAGTATTTTGCTAAAAAGTGCAGCCTTTGCACTCCCTGTAGATTGAGGCTATTTCATTAGCAAAAAGACATCACATAGAATGAATCTAAAACCAAGCAGATACCCATCACGCATGCATCGCCTTTGAGCAACACATTCATCATAGCGCGTTCGGTTTCAGTTGTGCTGGACTTCAGACAAAACCCTCCAGATCTGCCTTGTTTTAAACATCAGGCTCCGGGTGCAGCAGCATCAGCAGCGGCAGCCTCACCCCCCCCCCCTCCTCTGTCAAAGGCATTTTCATGCTCTCAACTTCCTATTTTCAGTTCAGTGAAACGATGATATAAGAAGCCTCCTCTCTCCAGCGGAGAATAGAGCTGTTCAAACTGAATGAGAAGAGAGAATAAAAGATGGAGCCAGCACGCAATGCTACGGCGAGGTACAGCGGGAACTAATGAGAGCATTAGACACAATCTATTTACTTTACACACGGGAGGGAAAACACAACACGAGGAGGAGGAGGATGGTGCTGCGAAGAATTTGTTGTCATATTAGAGTTAAGGAAAAATGTGGTCTATTTTTGTGCCTGCAGAAAAAGACCTTGGTCTCTTTGCCAGAGAGATGATGTCAGCCTTGTGCAGATTTATATATGGCTGTCTTTTTCTCTGTGATGAGACCTTGTTGCATTTTCATGGTTAGCGATGTTGGTTTGTCAGTCTGTCAGTGAATCTTTTGGTCCGTCGCTTTAGTCCAAACTGAAATATATCAACAACTATTCGATTGAGTGCCGTGACATTTTAAACATTCATGGTTCTCAGAAGATGAATCCTGGTGACTTTAGTGATCACCTGACTTTTAATCTAGCGCCACCACCAGGTCCGAATTTTCACTTCTCCACTGAAATGTTTCAACATCTACTTCATGAATTAGCACCAAGTTTTGTACAAACATTCAAAGTTCCCAGAGGATGAATCCTACTGACTTTCCCCTGAATGTTCTTCTAGTGCCACCATTAGGTTGACTTTTAGTTTTTTTAGTGAAATGTTTCCTGACTTTTCCTCTAGTCAAATTTTTCTCTTATCCAGTGAAAAATTCCAGCCTCTAGTTAGTGGACTGACACAACATTTGTAGAGACATTCATGACTCCCAGAGGAGGATTCCTAATAACTTTGGTGATCCTCTGACTTTTCATCTAGCGCCACCATCAGGTCAAAATAATTGTAATATTTGTATTTATTTGGCCAATACTGTGGTTTAAACTACTGACATTTCTGTTTACCATTTATTAAGATGGTGAACATGGTAAATATTACTAAATATCAGCATTCTAACATTGTCATTGTGAACATGTTGGCTTGTAAACATTGGCATTTAGCGAGAAAAGCAGCAAAACGGCCTTTGCATGACCAGCTATATTGTCGCCGACTCGCCGTTGAAGTGTTGCTCAAGCGCTCATTGACGTAGCTATTATGTTATGTTATGTTATGTTATGTTATGTTATGTTATGTTATGTTATGTTATGTTATGGCACCGACTTGGCAACCTTCTCTCTAGATTAAGTGACTTTTGGAGCTGGTGCTGCTACTTTCATTGGGAAAGAAACCATTTGTGCAATCTGTGTTTATTCGCCACGAAGAAAACAAACCAACTGTACATACGCTAACCGTAATCTTAGACTGATCTCAGAACTTCAGTTATTTCTTTTATTTTCTCTCTCCTTTTTTCTCTTGTCTAGTTTATCAAGCAGATTCATAAAGCCATGCCGGAAGTGCAAATGTTTCGCCCCAGTTGAAACATTTTCACAGGTGCAGCAACTGGATCTCATACTGTACTGACATCTTTTCTAGGTTTGAGCTTTTCTCCTTCCTGCGCTATCACAGCTGAGAGACTGGTGTAAGCAGATAAGATTAGAGTCAGAGGTGGCTGTCGCTGAAGGTGAGGACTTGATGGAATCCAAGAGAATGAGACAAAGACTTACAGTACGTCTGGTGTCGGAGTTTTTCCGTTCAGCTAACGTGGTTTTGCATCTTTCCAGCATCAAGAGATATCAATCAAGAAAAGAAATGCTAATATCGCAGGAAGAAAACGGGTCTTACATGTGCTCCTTCTCTTGCATGAAGGCAGGCAACAGGGACAGTGTAATGTGACTGTCATCTGGAAATTTAGCTGTGTTAATAACCTACAAGATGTATCTGCACTCTTAAAAACCCCCACACACTATTAAACAGGGACAGATGCCATTAAAAGGCGGGAGACTTTATTGTACAGTGAGGCTAATGCTCTGTCTAACAAGACAATTATGTAATACCAGATGTGATAGAGAATTAATGTGAGCTAGTGCGTACATGTTGCATGATGGCGGCGTTGGACTAGTCTACTGTAGGCTAAGATTCCCTTCTGCAGTTCAACACAATTTCCTTCAAATTCACCAGAGGAAATAGCTCATCAATGGGGAGGCATTCACCGTGGTGTAGTATTGTTTGCTTTCAATTGTTATTAATTTACGGTCTCCTCCTGATGGCCTTTCTTGAATTGACTGCTCATAATTTGCGTCGCTTCTGCGCTATCAATTTCACAGTCAGCACTCTGAGGGGACTTTCATTTAGTGTGAGCTCGGCATTAAACCCGAGCCCGCTTTATTTATCCCTGCCTTTAGATGATAATATTTCATGTTATGTCGATTTTATGCGTGGCAATTAAAGTTTCTGTCCACTGAAGCAGCACGGAGGAACTGGAAGCTAATAAGACTGGCAGTGCAACGCTGTGTTGTAGAAGAGAAGCTGAGCCACTGGCTCTCCTCGTGTATACAAGAGACCTGTTTTTTGAAGTCAAGAGGATATTGTGCTCTCTTTACATGATGGTTGTGTTCAAAGTGAAACTTAGTTGATCATGCGACTAATGCGAAAATTCACGTGCTGGTCTATAACTGCCAGTCCTAAAGTCAAATATAGCTGTTCACCTTAATGTTTTCAAACATTACGACATCTTTAAATGTAGCCACTATTTGAATTCACTTTTATATGTTTATAGTAACTTTTAAATCATTCTAATGGTGTATGTTTTTGTTTGTCGAAAATGTGACAGTCACTGTCAAAATTGGCGCAGTCTATGTGTTTATGTGCAATCTGGAGTCTCATCCATGGACCTGCATCACTTTCACTAACTGCATCACTAACCCTGCCTTAATGTTTTTTTTATTCTACCACTGGGTGACGCCAAAGTCTGAAATGTTCAAACTATACACACTCTTAAATAAATTGCCAAGTGGACGTAGTCACCGTGACGTCAGCCATTGGTTTGTGGACTGCCATTTTGAAGCCTTGAGTTCAGCATTTTGGCCGTCGCCATCTTGGTTATTTGCAGCCAGAAGTGACACAAAGGGTGGAGCTAAGTACAACCGAACATTGAATAAGACATTTTCAGGCGACCAAAAAGGTTATAATTAACTTTCATGAACTGAAAACACACTGTGAAAGGGTTAAAGTTCTGAGATGAAAAAACGGACAACAGCATACCCTGCTTTCTAGTCTATTTGAGTCTAAATGGGACCATAATTTACTAAATGAACATCTTGCTGTATTGAAGAAGACTTGAAACTAGTGATTGAGACCATAAACTCATGTTTACAATGTTTACTGAGGTAATAAATCAAGTGAGAAGTAGGCTCATTTTCTCATAGACTTCTATACAATCAGACTTCTTTTTGCAACCAGAGGAGTCGCCCCCTGCTGGCTATTAGAAAGAATGCAGGTTTAAGGCACTTTAGCATTGGCTTCACTTTTCAGACCTGGAGTTGGCCACTGGTAACAGGGCTCAAACCAAGAGGTGCTCATAGTATTACGCCCCTTGATAGCAGACGAGCGTATGAAGTGGGTCTACACAACGTGTGTTCGACCCGCGTTGGACCCACTTCTATTTAGCATATTTTTGCATGAAAATAAATAAAACTTTAGCTCCAAAATGTAAAACTATCGGTACATTTACCTGATACTTAACATCACATATACAGCAAAAATACAGAGTAAACAGAATGAAGAAAAAGGGCCCTTCCCAGGGAATAGTCCATAATTAAAAGAGCAAGTAAAGCTAGTTAAATCCCCTTTTATTGGAAACAGAATGAATTTTACATGAAAACATATGTACTCTCATACAAAATATATATACAACACTTCAGGAAAAATGGGATATATTAACACCGGAAGTGATAACCTGTTGTTCTACCTTGTATTCAAGTTGAAACTTTTTTCACAGATACTTATATGCGACTTGAGAATCGTCCTTATTGTTTACAGTAGTAATGGAGGCACCGTGCATAGTAAATGATATGAGTTTAACTTTGTGGACCAAACTATCTGTGTTTGTGTGGATGTGTGCGCAGTTGCAGTCATGTCTATGTTGTGTTTACCATTGTTAGGCAGACATAACCAGGCAGGTTGGTTAGACTCTTGTATTAATCCAGTCAGCCTCCAATCCTCCCTGAACCTGCCTTCATCACACAATCTTTGAGCTGTATCTGTAATTAGGGCATTCAAAACGTTGCTCTCACCACCTTATGTTACGATTCACAACCCTCACGCCAACGCTCTCCTGCATGGGACTAAAAATGACATAAAGGTACAGGAGTTTTGACAGCAGAGACATTTCTTGGGCTAAAATTAGAAACGGTGGCTGTATATGTTGCAAATAGGAAAGGACACAAATGTTCCTAGTACAGTGCAGTATATGGATTCACACTGTAATGCTCACATGCATGTGTGCATTCAAGCATGCACTCACACACACTGTCCTCCCTCAGGATGGATTGTCTGTAGCTGTTTTATCAAAACAAGCTGACGGATGTACTCACATACTCGCTCTATAGGGAAAGCACTTGAGCCATCTTACCTGAAGAGTAATACACTGTATATATAGGCTGTCCAGGTGACACTGAAGCACCCTCAGGCAGCCATATTGGAGGTCAACAGCGGCCATGCAGCCGTGGGTGGACTGCATACAATTTGGCGGCTCAGCAGGATTCAGTTGTCACAGTGATTTTTATTGTCTTGCTTCTGCTGAGTAACTGAATACGTAGGTATTTAATCAATTTCATTGCTTGTTAGCTACTTGCTCGATTTACTGGAACTGTTGCCATCAATGTAAGTGTCACTGTCTTGTTGTAAACATAATTGCATTAGATTGTAGGAGAAAGTTACTGTAGTGTTTTGCCCTATTTTTCGGGGGCGGGAGGGTATGCTACTGTAGACATGCACGTGCATACATGAATGTGCCCGTCTACGTGCAAAAACTATACTATCAATACATTTAAATTCATACAGAAATTAAGCCGTGGACAGCAACGAAACAGAAAACGTATTCACCGTTTTAATGGGTTTTTTTTAATCGCTGTCCGCATTGCAGTTACCAATCCCAATTTATGAGATTAATAAAGGAATGTAATTATTTTTTCAATGAGTAATGTAGTTGATTATAGTTTTCAAGTAACTTGCCTGGTAATAACACAAGCAAGCTGCACATTTATTAGAGAAATTCAAGAGGACAGTTATTCTCATCAAACATTTATTGGGCTTTTCACTTCCCGCAATGTTCATTAATTTATTGATTTATGTAGGCTTACTTATTTTTAAAACATGTTTGTAAATGAGTCACGAACAAAATAATTTAAATCATATGCCAAAAATCTCCATACAGCAAATTTTAAATGCAGGAAATGGAACCCCCCCCCCCCCCCATTCAACCCATAATAGCAGCGTCAGCTTATCACTAGCTTGAATCAGGTTAATAATTGATGTTACAAAACCACAGCATCTCATAATCACAATGTCTTCATGACTTGGAGGTTTAACAGACAAAATGGAGCAAACAGTTCTTCTGCTGGCAAACTGCTCTGTAGATCTTTGGTTATCTGTGTTTTACAACCGTTTACTGTGTGGAACAAACATGTTAATAGATGAATGCTGTTGGTGGTGACAGGTTTAAGAAGACGCTTAAGACCAGGGGTGTCATGATTTTGATTCTAAATCAGAAATCGATCGAAATTAGCTTTCGATTTTGACCATCGAAATCAAAAGCAGGATAGGTGATTCTCCCTGTATTTTTTTCTCTCCGCTCCCGCCTACTTGCGTGCATCCGAGCGGAAAAAAACAACAACATTTCAAAGACGACACAGCGTATCTTACCGGTAGGTGATTCCCTGAAATCACCTGTGTGGCGTCATTTTTCCTTCCCCGTGAGTAATATAAACAACAAACGTGTCATTGACAGAAAAACTACAGTTTGTTGGCTGCAGAAGATTTAGAGACTGCAGCAACCAAAGAAAACAGCGCTCATCAAACTGTTTGCCAATTTCAGCCGCGGTCGTGCTATCTCCACTTAAAATAGATTGTGTGTCTACATCGCTTTGAACGGTAATGCGGGGTTTATGCTCGCCATATTTTAAGCACTTATTTTAAGCCAAACCATGACGATTTTCCTAAACTTAACTAAAAGGTTTAGTTACATAAACCTAACTGTGGACGTTACCGTAGTTTTGTTGCGTGACGTACAAATGACACGCGAAAGCCAAAAATGTATCCTCATGACCCGTGGAATGCATAGACTGCATATAAAGATGGACGACATGACCGCTCCCCAAAAGTGAAGCCAAAACATCTGGATTGCCCCCTGGTGGCTGGCTGCAGTATCGGTCATAAAGCCCGCCCCCTCCATGTTAGCAGATGGGATGTGGTCCAAACTAAAAAGTCAAAGTACACATCAAGTATATGTCTCCCAAAGATGGTTTCTGTCATTTTAGGTAGTTCTTATCGCACTGATGTATGTTCGAGTGTTAATTTTTCTGATAAGTTTAGTTTTAATTAATTGCTATAAAAAGGGGATGAGACGTCATGATTGACAAGCTGCGGCCGTGCTCGGCTCGCGATTGGTTCGGGCAGGTGACCTTGATACCGCGGCTCCACCGCCCAATCACTACTGCGCAGACTCTGGCTCCAAATGACGTCAAAATCTCAAGATGGCAGGTCCCGTATCCGGGATGTTTTGGCTTCACTTCTGTTCAGTGGGAGGAAGTGGAGACACGTTGTCCATCTTTATATACTGTCTATGGCGGAATGTCCTTTTAATGTCGTGCTATTTATACACCTTCCCATGAGATCGGGTTGACATAGCGGACAATTGTTCCAAAGTTTGAAGTCACTTCTGTTTGTCGGTACACTGAGCCAAAAGACACAAAGAGCAGCTGCTGCATGTTGCCGTCCTGCTCCGAGACAATGCCTCCTCAGGTTGTAATGCAAACAGGCTCTGAGCAGCTGTTCACTGATTTTGTAATCATATGAGTATAGTTGATAACAAACATTCCTGTGTATTGCCCTGCCTAATTAAGGCCGTGCTTTTTGTGTCCCCGCTCGGCGCTCTGGAGCAGAAAATATTGGCATGTTGGGCAGCAGGTGTAAGAAAGGCCAGTCTGCCAGTCCTGGGAGGACCGGCGATACATCAACTAGCGGAGCTGAGACTGTACAGACAAGATCCTGCAGCCTCACCTCCCCCTTTAGAAGCTGCTGTAAGAGAGGGGGCTGTCTTTTTCCTTGTGATTCTTGTTAAGACCAAGGTTGAGCCTGTGGTGTTGCTGCTGCAAGTGATTCGCCAGAAGAGGGGCTCCAGTAAGTGTGACTGAGAGAGAGCAATGGCACAGGAAGACAGAAGGAAGTGGGAAGGAAGCGAATAAGTGGAGAGGAGTGAGGGTTTTCTCGAGCTCACTCTCCGCTGCTGGAGAAGCCACTGCAGTGTTGAATGCTGCAATATCAGAGTCTTGTTTTGAATGAATGACAGCACATAGAGGGAGATTGTGTGCAACTGAATGATTAGGGTCCCTGGCCTTGAATAAGTCCTCAAAAAAAGAAACGTAAGGTAGATTGCAAAAAGCCTCCAGTCCTCCGTGATATCTGGCAAACAAATGAGAGATGTAATGGATTCTTGAGAGGTTTCGCTGTGTGTGAGGCTTGACGCGGACAAGCAGTGCGGCGCACTGGAGAAGGGCTGAGGAGAGGAGGCTGGTATCTGTTTCAGCTCTGCCAGAGCTGCCATGCTTCTGCTCCTAGCACGCTGTTAAGCAAGCGCCGCAGGACACAGCGATTCCTCGACACAAGAAAGACACGAACCGCAGGCCCAGTGAGACACGCTGTGGAAAAGGAGACTGTCAACCATGAATAATTAATTCAATTGTGAATGCGCCCACTTTTGAAAACCTTGGCCACCATTCATACTCTGCATGCTGCTGATTGATGCAACTTTGCATCTTTTGCTTCCTTTCTGCCGTCGTCTCCCTGCTCGTCTCCCCTCGTTATAGACCTCTCAGCCCCTCTGCCGGCCCTGCAAAGGTTGAAACAGCGAGCCTAATATGCCGCAATGCAACTTTTATTAGTGCCGTAAAAAAAAAAAACCAATACAGTGCATGCAAACTTTTACGTCAACATTTCCAAGAAGCCTTTTCCCCTTAAAGTCAAATGCAAAAATACATAATTCTTGTAAGTTGCAGTAATGAGGCAGCATGGTGATGTTGCAGAATGTGGTTTCTTCTTCCCCAGCGAGTTTCTGAGAAGTGCTTCCATGAAAACATTGAATCGCCACTGAATTAATGCGGTTTATACCGTAAACTGTGAAATGATATACATATAAGGTGCTTTGATTCCTTCTGATTATATAGAAATATTCAGGGAACAGTGCGGCGTTGTCGGAGGCCCTGCCAGGGTCATGTACCAACAGATTTAGATTTATTGCATAACATCAATATTCCACCTTGTACCGTTCGTAGAGTAAATCTCAGTCAGCACTAATGGATTCTCTCGGCCCGTGGTTCAGCCCTTCATCCATAAAAGTTCACCCGGAGTCGGACAGCTTTGACGTTAATGCGATTTTACTGTTACTGTACAGAAAGCAATAACAGTCATTAGCACATTCATATTTGCCTGTTTGTTGCACCCTTGGAGCATAAACAAGTGCACAATTACATTATATATACATCTAAATGAATTAGATGGTTGTGTTTTAGTTGTGTGAGCATCACTGCTCGGCTGCTTCCATGTTATTTCAATTTGGACTGTGGCTGCCGTACAGCTACACACCCTTCACACCTGGCACTGCTTTGATGTGTTAATACTTGAAGTTTTTTTTTTTTTTTTAACAATTAGGGTGTCTTTAAATCCTACCTTCAAAATGTCAAGTTCATGACTGCAGCTAAAGTCTTTTTCTTTTTGCACATCTGATATGTCAAGTCGTGTCAGATGAGATTTACTCCAACCCGTGTCTGAATTGCTATTCAAATCGCACCTCTCACAGTGCAGCTCAGTCTGACCTCTCAGATCAGGGTGAAGTGTTAATCTACAAGCAAATACAAAAGACCGGGTGAATGATGAGTAGGACTGGGTAGCGGTAATCAATACGTTTAAGGTATTGACTGAAACAAACCAATACCAAGTAGTATTGTAACTTCTCCAGTCAAATGATACCTGCAATCGATCCTTTTCGTTCTAGAAGAAGATTACTGTTTTGCTCGCAGCCAATCACTGGGAGCGTTTTTCGATGTATTGCGACATGTGATTGGCTCATTACCGCAGCAGCTACAACCCTTACAACCGTAATTGCCTGCCTGAACACTGCTGTGAACGGGGAGATGTCTGAGCCGACGGCCAGCAGCTAACGGTGCTTACAGCGCTAACAACGGCAACAAGTGCTGACAGTGCTAACACTTAACGTGAGGGCGAACTGGAGGGTAGCCGTTACGGTGCGACAACACGGCCCCACAACCGTGGGTCAGGTCATTATCACCGCTCTATGTGCGCTGGCGATTAGCTAGCCAATGGGACACACACAAAGCTTCCATTCACAAGATGGGTATCGAATGAAGTACTCTATTGGTATCGGTATCACTTTAAGGGTACTGGTATGGTCGTACTGGTCGTAACTTTTTAACCGATACCCAGCCCTAATGATGAGGTTTAATTCCTCCCCAATAAGCTGAAATATTGTACGACAAATACGTTATGGACGACCGGAAAATGTCATTAACCGTCCTCTGTGAGGCTAGAATTTAAAATAAATCTTAGAAAATCAGATATTAAAACACAGGTTGAAGCTGTCTGAACATAGTGTCAGCTCTCCGATCACAGTCTGAATCTAAATCAGATTGCAGATCCTGGTTGAACCCTTTACATTAAACATCCTGGTGCGATTGAAACCTTACTGAAACTTCAAGTGTAACTGTAGCGCATGTATTATTTAAAAGCTCTATTGCCTGACCCTAGTTTCCTTTCGGCGTTGCCGAAAGTTAAAGGCTTTCAAGTCGAGACAGAGCTGATGTGCAGAAGCCCAACAAGAACTTGTTTTCTATCCTCCTCCAGTCCTTATGTTTGCTTCCATTTTAATAAGCACAGTTTCCTTGAAACTTTTCTCACAGGAAGAGATAGCGGGAGGCAACCATTTGAGCAACTTTCTCGCACTGATCTCTGTGAAGACTTGTAGAAATGTCGCCATGCCCATCTGTGTTGACCTTATCTCCTCCTTTCAGCTGAAGGCAAAGTGCAGTCGCAGTCTCTCGGGCAATCCCAGGAGATCAGCAGGGATGAGAGGAAATGAATGTCAAGGGTGTTTATTCCCTAATAGCTGTCGAGTTGGTCCTTCAGGGTCTGAGGCTCCAACCAGTGCCCCAGGAACAGAGGGAAAAGCTGAGCGACAGAGAGAGGGAGAGATGGTATTTTAGATGGCTGAGCTAAGCCTTGTCAAAACAAAATTACTAGTGTGTTCAAAACAGTCAAGACACACTCAACAGTACTTTGACAAAATGCTCACTTCAAATTTTGTTGAAAGTTTTCACCAATTATCAGAGTTTTTTCCCTGGAAACAGCTGCCTGAACCAAAACAGTAAAGTTTGGATCCGTAAAATCAAAACAGTGAGCTAAAAGATGCTAAATCGCCCCATTAGAGCTAAATGGAAACTCCAGAGTTGGGAGACTCTCTGCGAATTTGTCACTACAAGCGACATATTTTGTAATACACATTGTAATTTGATCCATTGATTTTTTTTTGTTTTTTTTCGTTTCAAATATTTTTATTGGAAACATGTGCATGTCAGTGGTACAGACTTCTGTGGGGTGTATATCATGCCTCATTTTTTATATATATCAACAAAAACAGACAATACTAGGAACTAAAGGCAAAACAAAAATGGAGACAGGCAAACACAAGAACATAAACAGTTGAAGGAAAAAAAAAAAACAAGACAAAACAAAAAAAAACCACAAAAAAAAAAAACACAGACAACACCTTAAGGCATACAAATCAGGGAAACATTGGCGACATACAGTATATACATAGACAGATGAACCCCACCCTACCTACCCTTCCTAACCCTGAGCAGTGCTACCTCGGGTGATAAAGACTATGTGTGTATTGCGTCTTGATTGTTCGTCCCTTCTATAGAGGAGATCAACGGTCTCCAAATCTTTTCAAATACCTCCAGTCTGTCATTAAGGGTATATCGGATACTTTCTAGGTGAAGGGGATCAGTCAGTGCTGTTATCCAGGATTTAAATGTTGGCACCTCTTTCCCTTTCCAGAAGAGGGGAATCAATTTCTTTACACAAAGGAGACCATAGGACAGGAGATGACGTTGTGTGCTCTGTAGGATTTTAGAGCTTTTGGAAGCTCCCAGTATAACCAAAAGTGGATCTGGTCTTATTTGGACTTTAAAAAAATCTAAAAAAGTCCGTCTTTGACAGCCCATACTTCTCCCGAAGCTGCTGAAAGGAAGCAAACGTACCCTGAATGTACAAATCCCCAACACTACTCAGTCCTAATTCTTTCCATTGATCAAAGGCTCCATCTAGGGTTGAAGGGGTAAAAGACGGGTTTGCCGATATCGGAAGTGTAAAGGATAGAGCTCTAAGTTTAAATTGTTTGGCTATTTGTGTCCAAATTTGAGTAGTACTATGAATAATCGGATTGTAATTATAACATGATTTTTCGAGACGAATGGGAGACATTATAATAGCACCAAGTGAGCTGGGTAGACAGTTGATCCATTGTTAATATAAATTATAGTGGGAGGCATTTCTGTCAATAAAGTTAAACTTTTTAGATTGATTTTACGCGATTTGACTTTTTCAAAATTTACCCAAAACTCTTTACAAACCTTAACAAAGTGTTTTAGGAGCCTGAACACAACAGTATGTGGGAGGCTGGCTGTAATCCTCAGTCTCCATGTGATTGTTTTATATGCCAAACTATCCACCCTGACGCCCTCTATTGAAGGTGCAATGTGTAAAATGCCACATGCCCCAAACAAATAGGTGTCAGGATTTCACTTCTACTACTGGGTCCATACACTCTAAATGTACATTCATCCGTTATAAAAAAGACAGCTACTAACTAGCAGGGCAAGAATACTCAAAATTAAACCAAACTGCTGAAACCCTGAGAGTCTGTCAGAATAACACTGCTGTCATAGGAAACTATTATGGTTCCTCCAAAACGTATTTGGCAAAGCAAATTACTAGTATATAGTTTGATGTGTTTTCAGTTAATGGTACGTTAGGATAAGGAACATGTAGTGACAACGAATCATCCATCAAAATGATGTACTCTTGACACGGCATGTTTTATTTGATCATATTTTTTCTTTATCTTCCGCCGCAGCGCCGGTGAATGTTGTCTATGTAAAATATAGTTTGTACTTAACTGTTGAGGCTCAGCACTGCTTAGGTTCACTCTAGTAAATCTGTAATGGCCTACAGTCAGCACAAGTGTGATGCATGGGGTCTGATCTTTACTGTGCATCCTCATTTAGTGGCTGCTGAGCCAGAGGGGGGAGGGCATGGGGGAAGGGGGGGGACAGAGACAGAGTTGAAAACTAAACAGTAAATGATGACCAAAAACAGGCAACTACTTCTCCATCTGTGAGAAATGTCATGGTGGGATTAGTGCAAATGCCTCCTCACGTAAAGCCTTACATACTAAACAGATAATAGCCATTTGCCCGAGGCATAGCCCAACATTATACCATAGCAGCAGGTAGAATAATCCCCCTTACTGCTGCGTTAAAAAGTCTTGACACAGTGCACAGCAAGCACTGCATCCTAAACTTCGCCCAGACACGAGCACTACAAGAGTTTCTCATCGATTTCAAAAGGCACAAGGAAAACCTCATTTGCTCATCGGTTCGCTGAGCTGCTCTCGCCTAATAAGCCCAAGATCTTTATCACTATCCATCTTCTGTCCTGTAAATCTTCACTGCATGTGCAGAAAATCAGTGGTGATATAGAAGGGTGGCTCAGCCGGCAGACCCAGGTCGCACGCTGGGCCATAAAGCATCGCGAGCCATCGATCGGTGCTCTCGAAGGGCAGATAACAGTCACAATATGGGGTGATAATGCCTGAATGTTGCTGATGGTGGTCAGTCCAAATGGGCCCATTATGCAGCCTCTGTTATAGGATACCGCCAGCATCCTGCTCTTTCCACTTGAAATGCTTCACAAATTCTTCATCCATTACAGTAAGTCACGCTTCTTTTTTTAAATGGGAGCGGCTGACAGAGATACTGTGTAGAATTTTTGCTGAACTAATCTGGCTTTGGATCTCTGTGAACAGCCCGTTCGCAGGCGGATGAATGCCGCGAGAATGTGTAAGGCATTTAGCGTGCAATAAGAACGCTTTTCTTGATTTCCTTGTGTCATTTGTCCGCCATGTATCCTGTATTGACTGCAATGTAAACTAGGGCTGTCAATCGATTAATCAAATTATTGTCCAGAGTCAATTGCAAATTAATCACACATTTTTTATCTGTTCAAAATGTACCTTAAAGGGAGATTTGTCTAGTAGACAATACTCTTATCAACATGGGAGTGGGCAAATATGCTGTTTTATGCAAATATTTATATATATTTATTAATTTAAATCAATTAACAACACAAAAAAATGACAAATATTGTCCAGAAACCCTCACAGGTACTACATTTAGCATAAACAAATATGCTCAAATCATAACATGGCAAACTGAAGCGTAACAGGCAACAACAGCTGTCAGTGTGTCAGTGTGCTGACTTGACTATGACTTGCCCCAAACTGCATGTGATTATCATAAAGTGGGCATGTCTGTAAAGGGGAGACTTGTGGGTACTCATAGAACCCATTTTCATTCACATATCTTGAGGTCAGAGCCCTAATGTAAACACATCTGTGTATAAATGCCACGATAAGAGTTAGTGATGTAGTATAAAAAGCAAGAAAGACCACTTGTGGTGGATGGGGGGGGGTTAGGTGGTCCAACAAACACCGGACTTTCAATCAGGAGACCGGCGTTTGTTTTGTAATTTACGTTAGTGACGTTTGTCACGCGTTTTCCGTAGTTGTGCTACGTTGTTTCCGTACGTATTTTACTTAGCTGACGTACTTATTTCAAGCCCAACTATGACGTTTTTCCTAAACCTAACTAAGTGGTTTTGTTGCCTAAAGCTAACTGCAGACGCTTGTGTAGTTAACAAATTACACACAAAAAGGCTAAACTGCGTAATTTTGGAACTCGGAATGTCCGTGTAATGTCGTGGTATTTATACGCATTGGCGTGAGACCGGCTTTGAATGTTCTTGTCTCCATAGTCTGCCTTTTATTTCACAGGTTCATCATGAACCTGTGAAATACAGGTCTCAACTGAGTGGGCTCAGAAAGCTTTTCCAAAAATCACCAAGGTGCTGTTTATCAGCTGGATTTCTTCATTAGATTTTTTAGATTTCATCATCATCAGAATTGCTCTTTCATTCTCTTTTCCTCCAGTCTGTTTTCCCTCTTCGCAATGCAATGACTCTCCTGTGGACGGTTATAGCTACTTGCAGAATATAAATGTTTTCTATTGTAATATAGATTTCTTCCTGACATGCCTCCTAATGCCTTGCTTCTGCCAGACTTACTCGGGATTACTTTCATTTAAGCCACTGGCCCTGCAGAACTTCCCTTTCTTGTCTGCGGCATAACTTCACTGAGCCAGAGGGTTTACCACAGAGAGACATGTACAGTAGAGAGAGACAGAGGCAGCCAGGAAAGGTCAGCCCCACCACACAATACAGACTGGGATGAGAAAAGAAAGTTCACAGAGAGCGCAGTCTTCCCTCGGCAGTTTGAGACGTCTCGGCGCTGAGCCTCGTTCATTTAGATTGGATTACACGTCGGCTGGTGGAGCTACAGTGAACAGATTGCTCTTCTTACACATAACGCTATACGTCTTATGCTGGCTGCTCTCATTTACATGTGGACATCCATCACCCACTGTTGGTGCAGATGGATGTTGTGTGGATGAGAAATAAATTAACTTTTTTACCCTTTATTCATTCGGAGAAATTTTGCGGTGCAATCGTTTTTCAGGACTGCTCTGCTTTACCTTCAAGCAGCGTCACCAGTTCAGAACTAGTCAGTAAGGCTGCAGTGTTATACTGTCGGCCCCCGAGCAGCGATACTGGCTTTAGGCTGCATTCATACCAGGTCAGGCGGTGCGGCGAAAACGCAGGTTATCCCATTCATTTTGAATGGGGGTAGTGCGTTTGGGCTGAGGCTGCGGCGGCCACAGGGGGTGCCGAAAAGCAACGCAGCGGCCCAAAGTATGGTGATGTTTCCGTTGAGTTATAGTATATAGACAAGTCTCTAGGTTTTAGCCACACACACACACTCTTAACTGCATGTGACCATGAATGTTTTATTTTTGCACACTTGTTTTGGTATCTCTGTTCCTGACTCGACAGTGCAGGGACAGGAGTACTAAAATAGAAACCCTCCTCTCCCCTTGAAACTCAAAAATAACTCCAACTATGCTGACTATAAAATCTTTAATTCTCAGTAAAAAAAAAAGAAAAGAAACTGCAGTAAAGTTGCAGAGGCTGGTCTCAAATTTCCCTCCATGCTATTTGAGCGAGGCTGCACCGCAATTAGATGTCCAAGTGTTGATGCAGAGCTAATAAAGTACATTAAATCCTCTCGGAGTCCTGGGGTGCTGCCTGTAATTGCTGGCTCACATTCTTGATTGGAAATGCGTCACTTGTTGCTGCGGTTACCTCGCCGGGCTCTCGGACCGTATCAGCCGCCGCTCCTTCTGCTCCCTGACCCCTACGGTTCGCAACTTTCACCCCACAGAGAATCATCGGCACATTCAGTCCTCACTGCAAAAAAAACAAAACATTCCCCTCGCTGTTGTATTACTTATATAAGTTCGGTATTAGCATAAAGCTGTGCAGCAGATCCCTCTATGGCTCTGCCCTTTATTAATGCAGGATCATGAACGGCTCTGTTACAGTGAGTGAAACAATCCTCTGCATTGACACCGCCTCTGGTGGCTCTTTAGCTCTCACTTTTGAAAGGCTTTCTCAGCATTACTGGAGTAATTCTTTATATCTGAGGGAGGGCCACGTTTTTTTTTTTTGCCAAGTCATCATCCAGTTTAATATTATTACACAGTGTGACGCCAAATTGAAGAGAAATCATCAGCTAGGTGGGACGCCAGGACATAAAACCCTGATAGATCAGCCCGTTCTCATTCCCAGAGCACAAAGTACTAACGTTTTGTCACGCCCCTCATCATGTGATAGCAACGCCCAACGCACCCTTTAGCGCCTGTATGAGACACATCGGGCTTTCAATAAACTACAATGTCAACCCATCCGCGTCATTATTAAACGCTCAGACAAAGTGCTCCGGGAGTGTGGTGACGTAGTTTAAAGAGCGAAAAGACACACACAGGGTGGGTGGGAGGGGAGGTGGATTTTTTACTGTGACCGTAAAGTCAAGTCAAGTCAATCTTTATTTGTATAGCACGTTTAAAAACAACCGCAGTTGACCAAAGTGCTGAACATGTACATAATAAAAATGAATACAAAGCAAACAACAATAAGAACAGAGTAAAAACAATAACCATAATGTGCACATAACTGCAGTGAAAGAGTAGCAGCACAACAGAAAATAAACTCAAAATCAATCGCCAGCGAGAAGAGGTGAGTCTTTAGAAGCGACTTAAACGACTCTATGGTCTGAACAGTTTTAATATGAAGAGGTGAGCTGTTCCAGAGATTAGAGGTGGCCACCTCAAAGGCTCGCTCACCTCTGTTTTTGAGTCTAGTTCTGGGGACATCCAGGAGCATCTGATTGGTCGACCTCAGTGCTCTGACCGGAGTATGGAGGTGCAATAGCTCTGATAGATAAGGTGGTGCCAGCCCACCTTAAAAACAAGCAATAAAATCTTAAAATCAATCCGGAAATGGACAAGAAGCCAGTGGAGGGAGGACAGAACTGGTGATATGTGATCACGTTTCCTTTTTCCAGGCAGAAGGCGAGCAGCTGCATTTTGTACTAACTGCAGCCGGTGAAGAGACGACTGTTGTAAACCCACATATAAAGAATAATAAGAGAGGTTATAAAAGCATGGGTAACTCTCTCAAGATCCCTGGGAGATAGATAGGCCTTTACCTTAGCCAAAAGCCTTAGCTGAAAAAAGCTGGTTTTTACAACTGAGCTAATTTGTTTTGTTAAAAATTTTAACACAACTCTCTTTTTGAGAGGCCACAGGGCCAAGAATACCAGCCGAGTCTTCTAATAGGTCAGGGTGTCCAAACGTAATGATCTCAGTCTCATTTTCATTAAGATTGAGGAAGTTTAGATCCATCCAAGTTCTGATGTCATGTAGACAGTTAAACAAAGGCTGCAATGAGTCACACCGAGAGGTCTGACAAAGCGCCACTATGTGACGAGTTGGGACGAGAATGTGTTGGATAGATTGATGAAAGTGTTATATTCATTTCATACTCTCCCTCTTCTGTCTCTCTTCCTGTTTCTCTCACCACAGGTCAGGAGTGGCCATGCCATTTGGCTGTTTAACGATCGGGGAAAAGAAGGATTATAACAATCCTTCGGACGTGACAGATAAATATGACATGGGTCAGATTGTTAAATCGTGAGTATCTCAACAGCTTCTTGACTTTTGAATGATTATCTCTTTATGATCTGGGTTTATATCCCTGTAAATAAACCATAAAAATGCTTCTTTTCAGGGAGGAGTTCTGTGAGATATTCAGGGCCAAGGATAAAACCACGATGAAAATGTATACATGTAAAAAGTTCCTGAAGAAGGATGGAAGGAAAGTCCGCAAGGCTGCGAAAAATGAGATCCTCATCTTAAAGATGTGAGTTATTCATTGTGGTTAATGTTCTCTGGAGTCTCTAGTGTGTGATTAGTTTTATGATGAGTTCTTTGCTTTTTGTTTCCCCTATTTCATCTTTTTAAATATTAATTTCACAGACCACATCAAGTTTCAAAAAGCAAAACAAAAGAGTCAACAAATGTTGGTGCTTGCTTTAATAAGAAAAGTAGAGCGAACCTCATTTTGCTGAATGATCGCACACACAGCCGCTGCTTCTAAGAACCTTGTTTATCTCAACTTCTCTGTGATTATCTAACTTTCAGGTAAAACCCACATTAGCATAACCTGGGCCTTATCAGACAATTTGTCGCTGACAGCAGGCGAAGCAGTGGAGCAGGATGAATATGAAAGTGTGATTTCTTTATAAGAAGCTTTTAAAAACGTGAACTCATATTCCTCTGAAAATTACCCTTCAGACACCTCAATAATAGCTCCTGGTTTTTATACTCTAATCATCAGCGGGGGGGGGGTTTGAGTGAATAATCAAATATGGTGACATTGTCAAAGGCTGGGAATAATTGTTGGCAAAACATCAAATGCAGTCTTGAATATAAAATGCTTGAATCTAGAAAAGAAAAGAAAAGAGGTGCTTATTGATGTATTAATCTTCATACATTGTTTGGTTTTACTTAGAATGAACCTAAACATCCCGCACACTGTCAGTCATTTATACTGACAATTTGGTTTCTTCTCAGTCAAGAGTTTTTTTATACTAATGTTACCACTAGGGCTGTGTATTGGCAAGAATCTGGCGATACGAAACGTATCATTATACAGGGCTTACCATTCAATATATTGAGATACTGTAAGCAAGGTGATATATTTAGATTTTTTCAAATCTATTTTTGGGAAACTGACGTACAAAGAACACTGTTCATCACACATCATATCACATGAATACAATTGGACTCATTGGATCCACAAGAGTCTCAGCTTTACAGTGATACCCAATTTATACAATTCCAAGACTGTTTAGGGACCCCAGTATGTAGAAAGATTCAAATACACCATTTTAGAATAGGTGAAAATACCACATCTTTACTGCATTCAAAAAACTGCATGTGATTATCATAAAGTGGGCATGTCTGTAAAGGGAAGACTCGTGGGTACCCATAGAACCCATTTTCATTCACATATATTGAGGTCAGAGGTCAAGGGACCCCTCGCCAAAATCTAGCGTAAGTTTGGAGCGTTATTTATCCTTCTCGACATGTAAGTATGGTACCAATGGATTCCTCAGGTTTTCTAGGTTCATATGATGCCAGTATCTTCACTCTAGCTTTAAAACTGAGCCCACTACAACCTCCGAAGACAGAATAGCGGCCGAGTCCTCCGGCGGGCCGTCGAATTGTTAAGAGGTTAATTAAGAATCGATACAGTATCGCAAAACATAATATCGTGACACTCATGTGTATCGATGTTTTCTTACACCCCTAGTTAATTAATACCATTGATTTGAAGTCCCCCGCCACTCAAAAATGTGTTTTGCTTATCGATCACTTGGATGTTGAGGAGGTGCAGAGTTAAACACTAGAAGACTGTTTTCACATTCATCTGTTGAAGGGGAACGTTTCTCTGAACTCCACTTTAATCTGAATTTAATTCATAGATATTCATAGACTCGATTTTTTAAATGACAAAAGACGGAGCAGATGTAATTTGAAGAATTTTTAATGAGGCGATTGAACAATTTTTTTTGTGGAAAATATATGAGACAAATTCTTTTTCCAAGCAAAGTATATCTATATGTCTTAAAATATGTCTGGAGGAGGTCTTTATTAGTGTGCAAGATTTTTTCATACTGGCAATATTAAATTAACAGATCAATCCTGAGAAGGAGAGAAAAAATAGTTTATCCAAAGTGTTGGCCAATACATGCAGTACACTCACACTTGCAAAAATGACTCCACTCCTCTCATTTTTATGTAATTACAACAGGTGGTTGCAGAGAATAATCCCAGATTGGTTGTAGAGAAACACTGTATTATTGTCAACATGTAGCTGTGGTAAGCCAAGCTACTGTTTGTCCAAAATCTCTCCACATTTGCTACCTGCTGGACTTCATTCATTTTCTGCCATTTTATTTCAGTGTTTTCTTCAAAGGATGTGCACTACTTTTTGCTAAAAATCCCACCATGCAATGCTTTTAGTTGACTCCTGATGTAACAGACATGTAAATGATGACGAATATATGTCCCAAATCTCAATTTTTCAGTCACTAAGTAACCTATTGAGTCTTGTATGAATGAGGAAGTGATTTCAGACACAGGTTAAGTCATTTTGGACCAGTGAGCAACTTCCAGGTCTGAAAAGTGAAGCCAATGCTGAAGTGCCTTAAACTTTCATTATTTCTAATAGCCAGCAGGGGGCGACTCCTCTGGTTGCAAAAAGAAGTCTGATTGTATAGAAGTCTATGAGAGAATGACCCTACTTCTCACTTGATTTATTACATCACTAAACATTTTAAACATGAGTTTATGGTCTCAATCGCTAGTTTGAAGTCTTCCTCAATACAGCATGATGTTCATCTAGTAAATTATGGTCCCATTTAGAGTCAAATAGACCATAAAGTAGGGTATGCTTTAGGGCGTGGCTACCTTGTGATTGACAGGTCGCTACCACGGCGTTGTCCAGTCTGGGTGATGTCCGTGTTTTCGTCTTACAGCTTTCACCCTTTCACAGTGTGTTTTCAGTTCATGGAAGTAAATTGTAACATTTTGGCTGCCTGAAAATGTCTTATTCAGCATTCGGTTGTACTTCGGTGTCACTTCTGGTTGCAAAATACCAAGATGGCGACGGCCAAAATGCCAAACTCAAGGTTTCAAAATGGCAGTCCATAAACCAATGAGTGACATCATGGTGACTACGTCCACTTCTTATGTATGGTCGGTGCTTTGGACCCTCTTTTACATTCAGTGCAATTTAAGAAATGGTAAGAACAATCTTGAAGGCAACAGGAGCATTTTGTCAACTTCCTGGTGGATTGACAGGCAGGAACAGCGATCTATAGCCTCAAATATTGTACCGTTATGGGCCAATTTCTCTATGAAGTTTCCCAGCTGGTGCTGTGGTTGTCATACTGTTGCTCAGCACCATGCTGCTGCAAGGTTTTCTTTATGCCCACATGGACGCATCAGATTACATATATCTGGTTGGTTATCTATGGATGTTGAACATGCAGATCTAAGTGTTGTGAAGTAAAGTTAACCGATCATGCTCCCTTTCTCTGTCTCCGTGATGACTGTAGTGTATTTATGAGCAATAAAGCTTTACGTTATTCCTCCAACTGAATGAATGATGCAGACGTCATCTCCTATATGCCTCCTGACATCACTGTCTCTCTCTTTTTGTGCTTCTCTCTCTGTCTTGTGCTGCGTGACACATCTCCTCAGGGTGAAGCATCCCAACATTCTCCAGCTGGTGGACGTCTTCGAGACCAAAAAAGAGTACTTCCTCTTCCTTGAACTGTGAGTTCAGATGTCTGATGAGCCGGGGGAAAAGGCCCTGTGCTTGTCTCTGCGGCAGCCCGGGCCTGCTGAACTGTATGTGGAATGAGCTGTTGTAGCCCGAGGCCCTGCAGATATGAGAACAGCTCTGAACTCCACTCATTTGGTATTCAGATGTGATTGCTTGCTAGCTGTTCCATTCTCATCAGCATGTGTTCTTGGGGGAATTAGATGCATTTCCATGGATTTACTAAACGCGCGATGCTCGTCTCGTCCTTCGAGGACACCTGATTTGTGGGTTTAGGAATTCTGGTTAGAAAGAAAATGATCAAAACAAAGGAAGCATCTGTGGGGAAATGATTAAAACAATTTCCCTTTAATAGGTGCGAATGTGTTGTGTAATCTTGTAAAAAAAAAAAAAACGTTATTCTTGGAATAATTAATATTTCACTATAAATATAAAATGTAAAATTACAATTAGAGGTCTCTATTACCATTTTCTTGCCTTTGCCCGAATAGTTGACAGCAGAGAGCAGATGGAAACATGGGAAGAGAATGACTGAAAGGTTACCAGTCAGATTTAAACTGATAACATTGCTGTGACGTGGTGCAAATCTTCCAGTGCTGCTAGAAACTCACATTTACAACTTTCAACAACAAACATGCCTTCCTGTTCCCACAGTGCAACCGGCAGAGAGGTATTTGACTGGATCCTGGACCAAGGCTACTACTCAGAGCGAGACACCAGCAACGTGGTGCGCCAGGTGTTGGAGGCTGTCGCCTACCTCCACTCCCTGCACATCGTTCACAGAAACCTCAAGGTAACACGCTACGGTAGAGCAGGACTTAGAGGCAGAAGTAGACTAAACAGACAACATATCCTCATACAACGATTAGTATGATATCTAAAAGAAATGTGTAAAGAAATGTATAAAGAAGAGAATACAGAAATAAATAAGGGGTGAAATGCAAGGAAAATCGTGCATAAATAAATAGATAAATATATACATTTAAAAAATAAATAAATAATAAATACGAAAATAAATAAATACATTTAAAAATTAATAAAAAATAAATACACAAATAAATAAAAGGGAAAATTACTCAGAAGAGTAAATAAATAAGGGAATTAAAACAGAAATATCAATTTATTTCACATTTTATAAATTAATTAATGGCTACATTTATTTTTTAATATTTTTGCTACATTTAATGACATATTTATTCATTTATCGAGTCATTTATTTATATATTCATCTATTTTTGATTTTGGCCAGTTTCATCCTCTATACACGCTCAGCGGTCTCCTGGGCTAAAGTCCGGTGTTTTTTTGGCCCACCCATCCACCCCGACCTCCTCCCCACGCAGCGTTTGTCACTCTTTATACTTCCTGGTTCTTGATTACATGGAATACATATGAATTGATTTCGTGGGATATATATACGAATTATAGTACATTTACTTTTCGTAGGTATAGCTATGAACGGTATATGAGAACAGCCTGAAACAAGACACCATTACTGTGGAGGCATCTCACTGTTAACCCAAGCAATGAAACTGTAATCCATGTAAAGGATTTGGCTTTTTAACCCATTTTACCAAGAAAAATGTCTGGGAGATCCTGTAGAATCATTTGCTGAAAATATAGTTATCAAAATGTAGTAGAAATAAAGATTAGTATAAGAAAAGCTTTCCAATTAAATTCAGTCCAGTTCTAGCAGACAGCTCGATGTGTTAATACCTGCTAACCACCAAAACCACTCTCACTGTTCTGTGCTCTTATCAGCTGCTCACACAATAAACCTCAACTTTGGGAAAAAAAACAGATGGTAGGATCCACAAGCCTCTGCCCCATGAAATTCATTTCACTTTAATTCAACCAAGCAGCCTGTCTATAGTACATACGGCTGATGGTCGAGATCAGCAGAGCTGTGCTGGTGTCACGTTGTGACGGCTGCCTGCAGGGTGCTGCTGTTGTCGGCTCGCAGATTTCTTCAACTGGACCAAAATTTCACTTTTTCAATTTCATGTGTTTCACGTTTTTATCAAACAATGTTCTTCATCTGATTGTAATACAATAAATGATGGCCATGGATCACTCAGCACTTTCAGTAAAGTTCAGACGGAAGCGCTACTTTAATGTAATTTTAGCCACGATCTATTTGAGCTCATTTCCATTTTTTAGCGATGGCAATGTCAGTTTGTCTGTAAGTCCACCACTTTGGTCCAGAATTAAATATCTCAACAACTATTGGATGCATTGCCATGAAATCTTATAGATATATTTATATTCCCTACAGGATGAATCCTACTGACTTTGGTGAATTCTTGACATTTTTTTAAAATCCTAATTTATTTGTGTATTGTGTATTGCCCACGGAAAACATGATGAGCATAGGATTTTCAACATGTCCAAAAAAGTGAATTCAATTTAAAAAGAGACATCAGGCAGCTGTTTGTATTCATTATTGAAACTGCATGTAACAGAGAACAATAAGTTTCCTCTGAGGAAAACTCTCCACAGGATTCCCAAACAGTCATTGTGTAACGTTCTTTGCTATTTATGAAAAGTAATACACTGTAACTCGTATTTATCCCACAAAATCAGTTTATATGTAATGCAAATAATCATGAACCAGGAAGTATAAAGAGTGACAAACGCTGCATAAGGAGGAGGTCGGAGTGGATGGGTGGGTCAAAAAACACTGGACTTTCGCCCAGGAGACAGCTGTTCGTACCTCATGTGAAACCAAAAGTCAACGTTGATTTATTTGTTACGTAACTTGCGTACTTAAGTAACGCCACTTCTGGTGTTATTTTAACCTAAACCACAATCTTTTCCTAAATCTAACTACAGTATGTAGTTTTGTTGCCTAAACCTAACCAAGTTGTTTCCTGTGAAGACGGAAGTTTATTTTGAAAATGAGGAATAACTTTTCATAAGATATCATACGAACCGTTGTATGAGGATACGTTGCGGTGCGTCACGACGGGGAGAGCCCCCCGTGTTTAAAGGGGATGAAAGTAGTGAATGTGATTGGCCATGATTGTCACAACCTCTAACACGCCTACCTATAATATATGATAATATATATATTCAAGACGACAAAAGAGAAATAGAAGAAAAGGTGGTTGCTATATGATTACTCGGCAAAAGCTGAATTAGCTCTTAAATCTCCCTGTATGGGACCGTCAGCCCAAATGAAAATCAACGCATTTCTTAAGTGGAAATACGTCAAACTTGGTTTAGGCATTTGGTTTTAGTCCAATCATAATAAAATCACAAAATTAAACTGAATGTCTCTCATTTGATTTCATTTAATCTGCACTGGATTATTAAACTTCTAGATGTTCTCAGTCTTCTCATTATATTTCCGTCAGAAAATGATCTCACAACTGAAATTCAACCCATGAAAGACCTTAATCATAATCACATTTTAATGATGTCATTGTAATATATTCTATTCTATTCTATTCGTTAGTTGGAGAACTTGGTTTACTACAATCGCCTGAAGCACTCTAAAATAGTCATCAGCGACTTCCATCTTGCCAAGCTGGAGAACGGACTAATCAAAGACCCCTGTGGAACACCAGAGTACCTGGGTGAGAATATAAATGTACCAAGTAGCAAATGAGACATTGTGAAGAATGAGATGTGGCAGCCTGGTGGGAGATTTTGATATTGTTTCTGTGCTCTCGTGCAGCTCCGGAGGTCGTTGGCAGACAGCGATACGGCCAGCCTGTGGACTGCTGGGCAACAGGTGTCATCATGTACATACTGTAAGTTTGTGACATGAAACATAAAGAAGCTTCTACACCTCATTTAAAGTCACTTAGCGGCTTCAGACATGGTTATTGGTAAACATTGTACATCATGTGATATTACATAAGGGGCCTTGTTTAAATATGGTATTTAGATGTTTTTGACTCCCGATTAGGCGGCAACCTCCAGGTCTGAGAAGTGAAGCCAATGCAGAAGTGCCTTAAACTTGCATTCTTTCTAATAGACAGCAGGGGGCGACTCCTCTGGTTGCAAAAAGAAGTCTATGAGAAAATGACCCTACTTCTCACTTGATTTATTACCTCAGTAAACATTGTAAACATGAGTTTATGGTCTCAATCGCAAGTTTCAAGTCTTCTTCAATACAGCATGATGTTCATTTAGTAAATTATGGTCCCATTTAGAGTCAAATAGACTATAAAGCAGGGTATGCTTTAGGGCGTGGCTACCTTGTGATTGACGGGTGGCTACCACGGCGTTGTCCGTGTTTTCATCTTATAAATTTTACAGCATGATGTTCATTTTCACTTTACCTTTATTTACTTTTACATACTGTTTTACAAACTGTTACACCTCTGTGTATGCAGTGTATGTATACATACATACATATTTATTACTTCTCTATTCATACTACATTCCTGTTGACACCTCTGTGTACATATATTATTTCTCGTCATGCATATACTGTACATACTACATCCTGTTTACATTCAGTTTTCCCATCTGAAATACTGTCAAAATTACAAATTTACATTTACATTACTATTTAATATTTACTCATGTTTATATTTATTTTAACTGCACTATTTTATGCCTTAGATTATCATTTTGCTTTTACATTTACTTGCATGATTTCCCCTTTTATATATTTACATATTTTTATGAGCATTGTTGAAGGAACCTGAGACCAAAGATTTTCATTGCCAATAACTGCTATGCTGGAATTGACAAATGACAAATAAAGAACCTTGAACCTTCATTTAGTAAATGATGGTCTCATTTAGAGTCAAATAGACCATAAAGCAGGGTATGCTTTAGGGCGGGGCTACCGGGTTGCTACCACGGCGTTGTCCAGTCTGAGAGTTGTCCGTGTTTTCGTCTTACAACTTTAACCCTTTCACAGTGTCTTTTCAGTTCATGAAAGTTAATTATAACATTTTTGGTCGCCTAAAAATGTCTTATTTTTTGGTTGTACTTAGCTCCACCCTCTCGTGTCACATCTGGTTGCAAAAAAACAAGATGGCAATGGCAAAAATGCCAAAATCAAGGCTTCAAAATGTCAGTCCACAAACCAACGGGTGACGTCATGGTGACTACGTCCACTTCTTATATACAGTCTATGGTCCTGATGCTCTTCTTTTTCTTTGCCACCTCAGGCTGTCAGGCAACCCTCCTTTCTACGATGAAACCGACGATGACGATTATGAAAACCACGACAAGAACCTGTTCCGAAAGATCCTGGCAGGCGATTATGAGTTTGACTCTCCGTACTGGGATGAGATCTCAGATTCAGGTAGTTTTGGGATAAAGCTAACACTGTGACAGCCTGCTGGGTAAACACTTCAGATTCAAAAGAATTTCTCCTTTCTTACCCGTAGAGTGGCCAAACACATGTCATATTTATGTCCGTCAGGAGAACAAACCCTTTTTTGTTGAGTGTCTTCTGTGTGATTTGTCTCTGACAGCTAAGAGTCTGGTTGCCCGTCTGATGGAGGTGGATCAAGACCAGAGACTGACAGCCCAGGAGGCTATAAACCATGAATGGTAGGCGGCAGAGCTTTGATATATTGTGCAGACCCTTTAAACCAGAGCAGTGTGATCAGACTGTATTCAGAACAAGAGAGCAAGAGAGCAGACTTTCTTTCTTGTTTGATGTGTCGCTTAAAATCACACTGAGAAACTTCATAGTTCACTTTAAAAGGCTAATCGCTGTGTCGCTTAACAAGTGCTCAGCGTTTATTAGGCTGCAAGTTACCACAGAAACAATATTGATGCTTTACTCAGCAGTAAATTAGCAGCGTGGATCTAGAGATGGAAATATCTGGAATATCTGAAACAAGTATCGGATGGAACGGCACAAAGTTCAGCAACAGTAACAATGTATTCGACTGACTTTGGTGATCAAATGACTTTTACTCCAGTGCCACCAGCAGCTTGATATTTTCTGTTTACTATTGAAATGTCCTGACAAGTATTTGATGGATTTTCATTAGATTTGGTACAGACATTCATGTTCCCCACAGGGTCATTTGTAATAGCTGAATTGATCATGAAAAAAAGATCCCTTGACTTTTTAATCCATCATCAGGTCAAAATTTCACTTAGTTCAATACTTATATTTATATTATTATTTTAAAAAATATTGCTTATAGTCACTTTAACTAATATAAGAAACCTGATAGACATTATACCTGCTTAACATCAACATGTTTCCTTTTTATTGTGAGTATGTTAGCAGGTTGATGTTAGCATTTAGCTCCTAAGTACAGCCTCACATAGCAGCACAGTTTTGTTTTCTTCATAAGTGGCCTTATGCTGTGCTCACACTACGGGCAACACAGCAACAGGCTACAAGTCATTTTCAATGGAAGCCGGTGACATTGGGTTACAAACGGACTTGTGACTGTGTGACGGGCGTGACGCGCTACAAATAAAGTTGAGCTGGTCTCTAATTTTTTCAGCGCTCCAATGACGTGGTGAAGCATCAACCAATCACATGCTTTTGTTTCACCCTGTTCCGTTACGTCTAAAAAAAAAATGTTAGCCAGTTCCCAGTGCTGTTTAATGACATAACACTTCAACGGCGACTCAGCGACATTAATATAGCTGGCCACGCTTGGCCGTTTCGTTGCTTTTGTCGCTTGTAGTTCGAACATAGAATTAGTGTAACCACAATAATGCCCTATGGCGCATTTCAGTATAGAAAATAACTAATTTGGCAGAGGAAAACCCTTTGTTAAACATTTTTCTTATATAGGGACACCTCATTGTGTATTTTCTCTTGTATCCTTTGGTGGTCGTTCAATTGCGACTGTTTGAAGATATTTAAATGAGGAGCTTTGTGTTAAAACGGCATGTATTAATGATTTCTTCAATCACTTAGATGTTTCTTACAGAGGCACCTCCAGCTAAGCATCATTATGAACACAAATCGATTGTCTCAGGGACAAAAACTAGGACAAAAAGAAAATAATCAGAATTAAACAGTTCCTGCAAACAGTTGCCAGTCAATAAAATGAACAACAAATTGAGTAATACGGTGTGCAGCAGCCCGAAGATGGGAAGAGGGGAAGCATAAAGCTCTGTATTGTGAAGTTTTTTTTTTCCCGTTTCCTTCAACAGGATCTCTGGCGGTGCAGCTTCAGATAAGAACATCAAGGAAAATGTGTGCGCACAAATAGAGAAGAACTTTGCCAGAGCTAAATGGAAGGTGAGCCCTTTTGTTCTCTTATCCAGGACGGTCTTCTTCACAACGTTCAACAGCAGCTGTACGATCCTTGAATGGGGAAGTGTAGTAGTGCAGTATACATCAGACCGGCACATATAAAGTCGAGGCCGCGAGAGCCCATAGACTTTAATGCAATTTGACGTATGATTCGATTGTAATGTTGACAAGTTAGTATGAATTCATCTCTTGTTAAACAAACCTTTGTTTTATACACGTCTAATAATTATTTTGCGATCTTGCCTGAACCTGAGCGTTCACAATACCTTAATAGATTAAGGTTGATCGCCGTCATGTCCCTTCAGTCTTCCCCCGTCCAACACAGTGGCCGGACATTGCTTATCCAGACATCTCTACATATTTGATTGAATCACGTTAGGCTAAGTGTTGTCTGTAAATAACCAACTGTTTGATCTATAGGCTGAGATTTAGTTGGAGACGACAGTCTGATGCTGCTATAATGTTAATGTATGACTGTGTTACTGCAGCAGCCTCACACTCAAGCTAACATTAGCTAGCCATGCTAGTCACCGTCACCAGCATCATTTAAGGATTGACCACACTGACAGTGAATATTCACGTATCGCATGTGCCGCAAATCTCAGTGTGAAAGCCTCAGTTAACCCGCTACACAACAGCTTTTTATATTTTCTCTCCTCTGACAGCGAATTTCTTTCCCCCAGAAGGGAGCGCAGCCTCGGCGATGACGCCATGCTGGTCTGGTCTGTAGCTTGAAGCCATAAAGCCGCTCTATTATAGCTTTTTTAGGACATGGCAGGGGTACAAACCGGAGATCAGCGTTTTTTGATTTATTGTTGGTGTAACCAACTACTCAGCAACTCTTCGGTATGGCGTTATTACTATTACTGGTTTGTTTAAAGTAGAAGTTTGGAGTTTACTCTGTTGCCGTCCACGAGGGAAACAGGATCGTTTCCCCCAAAACGGGGCGTGGTCATGCCAGTCTACTCTGAATGACGTATTGCCGGTCTGATGTATTGTGTAACAGTTAAGGCAGTCCGATGAGAGTCGATGTTTTCAGGTTACAGCACCTATTTGAGTTCAGTTTGTTCTCCCTCCTCCTACAGAAAGCCGTGCGGGTCACCACCATCATGAAGAGACTGCGAGCACCTGAGCATAGTGACTCGAGGGCAGCCAGCCCCGCGGCCGGCGCCCCAGCAGCAGCAGCAGCAGCCGCCGCAGGAGCTCCCCTGGCTGCCGCCGACCCCTCTGCAACGTCATCCACCGCGACATCCGAGGGAGCGCCCACCGCCGTCACAGAGCTCCCTGCTGGAGCGGAGATAAGCCAACCGGCGCCAGAGGCCGGAGCCGGGGTGGCAGCCTCAGCCGGGGAGCCGCAGCAACCGAGCCCGGCGCCGCAGGAGGCCGAGCCCACATCGCGTTGTAACGGAGAAGCTTCGGCTGCTCTCCATGCACCCGCCGGGGCAGGGGACGAGCAGGGTTAGACCCCCCCCCCCCCCACCACCACCACCACCACCACCACCACCCCCCCTCCCCATGTGACCTCTGCAGTCCCCACCAACTCCTGCACACTGTACATTAGCTGCTAGCATGGTGACACTGACTCTGCTTCTCTCTCACTCGCAGCATTAGTATCATCTCATGGAGGCTGTGTGCTACCTTTCCTGAGTGCTGCGTTGCATTGGCTTACTTTCTACGTGTATTGTGTCTTTTTTCACTGACCCCTTCAGTGTTTTATGTGATTATACAAACCACGTCGATCTCCGCACACTTGTCAGATTTAGGGGCAGAAGCAGATTTGCCGTCAAGCTGTGGCTTACAGCTAAAGTCTTCTTTCTTATTCTTCTCTCAGCGAGAATACAGGAAGACATAATTGTGCTGAAACGGCTTTGATTCCTTTTTAATGAGCCGACTTGGGAAACTTCTCTCTGCCAGTCTTGCAATTAAAATATTTGTTCTTAGAAACAGTAGAAAAGTTTTGCTTCTGAAATTTTGACCTTGTAACCGTGATACTCGGTAAGTGCTGGTCCTCACACATGTTCCCGCCACAGGGGAAATATGGTTCTCTCTCTTATCTGTTCTCGTCTACACTAACCAGTTATTGTACGTTAAACCAGGGGTTCTCAAACCTTTTGGGGCCAGGGACCTCTTACAGGGGAGAACATTTTTCAGTGACCCCCCCTTAATTGTAACACCGATAAAGCATATGCGTACTACCATTTGTACTCTTAGATGCTAGACTACTTGTATGCTAAAACTTTTCACCCTAAATACTTCAGACCTGTTTCACAGTGATAAACAGAAACATATGTCAATTTGAATCATGTTGAGATAAGATGAGATAATCCTTTAATAGTCCCACTGCGGGGAAATTTGTAATATTATTGATAGTTATTACCTCTTATATACCTTTTAAACAGAGGGGGATTTCATTCAAATTGCATTTGACAGGATTTATAGGCTACATTTCAAGTAATTGATCTTAAATGCTTTCAGAAAATAAACAGTAGCAGTGGCTGATATATTACTAAAAGAAATCCAGATATTTAAACTTACAAGTCTAAAGGCCCAGACACACCAACCCGACTTCAGAGAACTAGTGGCGATGAAGGCCGTCTGTGGCGTCGCCTCAATTCGCCTTTGTTTTGGCTGACAAGTTGCACTTGAACACACCGCAAAGACGACAGCCGACGGCCAACTACCACGTACGTTCTGCGCCTGCGTGAGAGGAAATAACTCTCCACACCAGCAGGTCGCTGTAGTCTGTCATTCAAAAAGGGAAACCGGAAGACCGAGCACGCCGGATATACAAGCCGTTGTTATGATACATTCAAATAAAGCGGCGTTTGCCGAGCACTCTCACTGACCACTTAGCTTCATTCCAGATGGTCATGTCGTTGTGAAAATATCCGTGTATTGGAATGATCAGATGAGATGAAGATGAAAAATGAGAAGAGCCTTCTGTGTTTTTCCTCTTGACTTTACTTGTTTGCTTGCTTTCCTCACGTCCGTTTCTCTTCTCGTGCACTGATTCGTTTAAGCTGTACAGCCAATCAGAGTGATTTCTCTCACCGACACCGGCCAACAGACGCTCACCGATGACCCCAAATTGTCCGACGGCCGACCGTCAGCTTGGTGTGTCAGGGCCTTTAAACTGACTTTCAGTTAGTGCTTCAACTTAAGAATAATACATTTATTGCTGTGTGTCACAATCAGAGTTACTATTGGCCCAAAGCTAACATGGGTGGTAGTAATGGACACAATATGCTATATTTTATTGGTGCAAATGGTCCCCATCTGGAGATATGCACTTTTTAATGATACAGCACCACTTTATCATTTATAGGTATTTATTCTGCGGACCCGCTGAGAGAGTGCCACCGACCCCTGAGGGTCCCTGGACCCCACTTTGAGAATCACTGCGTTAAACAATGCTGAGATTGGTGACTGGGAGTTATTACACCCTGTGCTGTGTTTTAAACTAGGCAGCTTCACACACGAGCACACGCACACACACACACACACACACACACACACACACACACACATACAAACACTACGTTCCTTTGCTAACTTCCTGCTCAGGAAAGAACCTCATAGCTGTAAAGATTCTGTATATAGAGACCTTTGTAGAAGTAGCCAGAACAGCATGCATTCTCACTTTCTGCTGTTAATTTCACATTTGGTGGATAAAGACGCGCTGCCACCAAACTCCGTCTTATCGCAGGCCACAGAACCCTCGCCTCCCGCCACAAGCCATGCCGAGGCTAATGTTCTTTTCAAAAGCACACTATACACTACGCCGTCTATCACCACTGTTCATTTAGCACCCCTGCTGTCAATGTAAGTTATATGAATAAATAACAGTCTTCATTACATAGCAGTTCTATGCATCCAAATTAATTTGTAGCTTTTCTTTTTTAGAAACTTCATGACATCTTTATTCATCACCTTTTTGCTAGATCTCAGTTGACTTGTATCTACTTTGGTTTGATCATGTCCGTTGTGTTAGGACTCAAAATGCCACATATGTCTTAATATTTGGTTGTAATTGTAAAACAAAATGTGCATTAACTGACCACATGCGGCTTTCAAGGGAAGACATCATTTAGACTTTGTGGTAACTATAGGGTCATCTTCACCAACTCAGCTTTGCTGACCTGTATTGTACTGAAAATAGTGTACGAAGCATATGTTTCTGAATTTATTTATTTATATTTTTTATTGCCATATCTCATTTGCTTTCTTTTTGTTGTTGTTTATTCCATAGATTCTTCTCCTTATACTTGATGAACAGTAATAACAATCTTTCCTTTTCTTGTCTCTGGTCCCCTCGAGCATTAATAATGAGCTACAGAAGGAGTTCGCTGTAATCACTCTGGAGGAAATTGAGCAATATTCGAATGGCTGCAGAAACTGTGATTCCTGGTGTCCTTTCGATACAGTCCATGTACCTGTAAGTAGAAGTCTATACAGTAGTCCTCGCCAGCTGTTACTGAACTAACACTTGGCTGCTGTCAGATACGTGTGTGTTGGGGGGGATGAAGACAATATTTGGTCTTCTGGCCTGTGAGTCCCCACATGATTTCCCACCCGTTCTCACTCCCAACTCGTCAAATACCGACGCTGGTGCGTCTGATACCGACACACAAGGCACCCCTTAGCGTCTGTATGAGACGCACCGGGCTTTCAACTAACCCAACCAACTAAACCCATCTGCGTCATTATTAGACGGTGAGAGCAACTGACGTAGTATAAATAGCGAAAAAGTCCGCTCTTAGGGAGGAGGTCGAGGTGGACGGTTGGGTCCAATGACTTTCACCCAGGAGACCGCTGTTTGTGTCCCGTGTGAAACCAGGTCACCGTTGACTTATTTTACCGTACTTTTGTTACGTTACTTGCGTGCTGTGAGTGGATAACGTTCGCTCCGGAGTTAATCCCCGTCGCTCCACTCAGCCGCTGGTAAGCAAGACGCAGGAAACCTCTGTTGGTCTTGAGGAGCTGCAGCATTTGTTTCTGCACAAACTGCAACTTCCACTGTAAATTCACCTGACATTTTCAAAGCTAAACTATATCTGTCTTCTGCTCCACTAGCTCACTTGTTCGCTCACACACATTCGCTGCCGCTCTCTCTCTCGCTTCACCACTCACTTCCCACGTACTCCAAATACGCTACTCTTACAACAGCTCTAGATCGGGCCATTCGTTTTTTCACGTCGGCCACCGTAGTTCTCCTAAAGGCTTGGCACACGGGAGAGGTTGCAATCTGCGACTTCACCACTAGATGCCGCCAGATGTTACACACTGTACCTTTAACTAACGTCACGTAGGCCTAATTAAGTTACTTAAAGAGCATACTTATTTTACGTACTTATTTTAACCCAAACCGTGATCTTTTCCTAACCTAACCAAGTACTTTTGTTGCCTAAACCTACCAAGTAAACCCAAAAACTAGTAAATCTACATTGGAAGTTTATTTTGAAAAGACACTGTATGCACGAGCGGAAACTGACACGCAGTCCCTGACACGTCCAAAACTGACACTATAGGGGTACCTATTTGATTATTTGGGAGTGAGAATGTGTTGGATTTTCTGCGCTAACACACACTGAACCATGGGGGGGGGGGGGGGGGGGTGTTTCATTCCCTGGTCACATAAAGACAGCAGCCACATTATCAATAAGATTACTAGATGATATAATTAAAACATAATATGTTCTGGCTCGTGCACGGACACTTTGTCTGACTCCACCCAACCTGTTGTCAACTGTCAATTTATATGAAAACGTGCATTTCAGATAAAAAAAAAAGGGGCTTTGGAGAAAACTGATCACATTTATAATCCGTAGAAGTTTGACTTTGTTGTCGCAGAGTCTTTTATTTATACATGTATCTCTTTTTAATTTGTGCTATGGTAGATTGGTAGACACGCCAATCATTCAGATTATACCACTATACCATTTCTTACATAGTTTAAGATGAATATTTAGATTTTAACGGGAGGCTTAAACTGAAGAATATCAGAGATTTTTATGTGAATAGAGTATTTCATGTAGTCCGTTCTCTTCGTTTAGATGGCAAATAAATACTGTTTGAACACTGTTACACAGTTTAAAGCAATGCTTTTTTCCAATACATCCCTCACTGTATTTAGTATTCCATGTCTGTTCATTTCGCCACGCACTTACAAGTGTATTTGTAGATGTGATGTTCGCCAGGACCAGTGGTCACCTGTAGGTCCTGTCTTGCATTTGTGAGCTCTGTACCGTACTCCTTGACTGAGTTGATGACTTTGATGGTAATAAAATTCTAATTCATCTGTTAATTAATCTGTAATCATTTATCTTCTTAGCCAGCGGACTGCGGGTGGATAGCATCTTTCAAAAATGATGTAAAATCTGCAGGATTATTTAGTGAAAATGTGGGAAACAGCCTGCGTCATCGCACTCTGCTTTCCCCCCTAACCCGGAGGAGAGCATCTGTGTTACACACTCTCAATTAGCGCGAGCTTAGCAGCCGTCCTGGTGGGGTGTGAACTCGAAAGGATCCCAGCAGTGCCATTTGGTGACACACTCCAAGATACTTGAATTGCATCCCGTTGGAATAATAATGCAGAGAGCTCACTCTCTAGGCCCTCTGGGGGTTTCAATAGGCTTCCTCTTGGGAGAGTTTCTCTTTTTCATGCCCATCGTACGACGGCATGCAGCCATCCATACACTCACCGGGGCTCAGGGGGATCCTTACTCTGTCTCTGTATGTCGGTGGATGACTTCATTAAGAATGGGAGGGTGGGAGAAGTGTCAGTGTTTCCTGTTTCTCTCAACCTGAGATGAAAGGCTACTGATCAGAGTCTGTCCTTGCCGGGAGGAAAAGAGAATTTTACAAAATATCACATCCTCCCGGCAAAACCAACCTTACATACTAACTAAACCAGTGATGGAATGTAACTAAGTACATTTACTCACGTACTGTACTTGAGTATTTCCATTATATGTAACTATATACTTCTACTCCACTACATCTCGGAGGCAAATATTGTACTTTTTACTTCACTACATTTATTTGACAGCTTTAGTTACTTTACAGATTTAAGCTTTGGATTAATAATCTGAATCAACTAATACATTGATATATTATTGTAGATTAAGCTGCCCAGCAGTTATGTATTTTAAATCTGCCACATCATAAAAAGCTGCAATATTAATGTGATACAGTAATGCATCAATAATTATAATCCAGTAATTAGGGCTGTCAAAGACGCAAATTAATTTTAACGCCACAAATTTCTTTAACACATTAACGCAACTTGCGATTTTTAGGGCTCAGATTTAAAGTTAGAGTGAAGATTCTGGCATCATATGGAACTATAAAACCTAAGGAATCTATTGGTACCAATCATGTCATACTAGCTTGTCGCGGAGGAGGTTAAATAACGCTCCAAACTTACACAAAATTTTGGGGAGGAGGAATTGGCATGGCCATTTTCAAAGGAGTCCCTTGACCTCTGAACTCAAGATATGTGAATGAAAATGGGTTCTATGGGTACCCACGAGTCTCCCCTTTACAGACATGCCCACTTTTTGATAATCACATGCAGTTTGGGGCAAGTCATAGTCAAGACAGCACACTGACACACTGACAGCTGTTGTTGCCTGTTGGGCTGCAGTTTGTCATGTTATGATTTGAGCATATTTTTTATGCTAAATGCAGTACCTGTGAGGGTTTCTGGACAATATTTGTCATTGTTTTGTGTTGTTAATTGATTTCCAATAATAAATATATACATACATTTCTTTAAACATGCATATTTGCCCACTCCCATGTTGATAAGAGTATTAAATACTTGACACAATTTTGAAATGATAATAAAATATGATTAATTTGCTATTAATCATGATTAGCTATGGATAATCATACGTTTAATCGCGATTAAGTATTTTAATCGATTGACAGCCCTACCAATAATATAATATATATTATTCTGAAATGAGCCATTCTGCATAATGAGTACTTTTACTTTTGAGACTTAAAGTATATTTTGATTCTAATACTTTTATACTTTTACTAATATTACAGTAATATTTTGAATGCAGGACTATTACTACTTTTACTTGGGTATAAGTTCTGAATACTTCTTCCACAACTAAACTAAACTAAAATAGTAGCGAAGATCGTTACTGCACATTGTGGACTGACTTATGTAGTACAATCGATACAGAAATACTCGAGTAACAGCAAACAAGATTAATCCACTTACACAACTCATTGGGTTTAACAGAGCTCTGCTTGTAAGAAGTGTTTCCATACACTTCTATCGATGTTTCCATCTTTAAGGCATCTGATGCAAACCGATGACAATATACCAGGAGAGGTATTATGATAGTGATGGATGGATGTGGTGTGTAGCATTGATTTATTGACATAAAGAGGTTAAAAAGCAATCAATCACAGCAACTCACCTCATCAGTTTACTGCCTCAGCTTTCTGCACGCCGCTGAGGCTGATAACGTTGCAGTTTCTTCAGTAATTAACTGTAATCAATGTCTACGTCAGCGTCCGTGTAGAGCAGAGCTTCACCGATATTGAAACATGTAAAAAAAAATCCAAAAGCATCAAAAACAAAAATCAAACTACAGTAATTAAGTTTTGTATTATGAGACAGATAGATTAGATGAGGTTTTTATAAGGTAAGTGACAGAAGACACAATATGCTTCAATATCCTGTCAGGATGCTGGAAAACAGATGTTGCATATATAGTGTGGTAATTATAGTAATCTGTGGTAATGAAACGTTTCCGTAACCAATTACCTGCACAATATAAGCAAAAAACAACAGAACATATTATTAATATTTGATAGCTGACTTTCTATGAGTGGAAATGCTCTAGTGTAAAACCACTAGGTCCAATGGAAAGTAACTAATTACATTTACTTAAGTACTGTTAAGTACACTTTTGAGGTTCTTGTACTTGAGCATATCCATTTTATGCAATTTTATACTTCTACTCCACTTCAGTTCAGAGGGAAATACTGAACTTTTTACTCCTCTACATTTATTTCACAGCTATAGTTACAGATTACTTTTTAGATTAAGATTTTACTCAAGTAGCCATTTCCTTGTAGTGAGACCATTTTTTAAAATTTAACCTCACTGTATAAAATGACCTGTGGTGACCTCTAGGATAATCACAGCCTCTAATCACAGCCTCATGAAACTTTTTTTTATCATTTTTATCAATTCTCGAGTGGTAAAAAAATCTGTGTAACAAAATTGCTGCAACAACTTATGAGACATAATAGAGCATGGGAATAGCCGTCATATACTTCCATCATAATGTTTTAAGCTCTGATACACTTTCACAATTTATTTTAATTAATTATGATCTATGTGATGATGATGATGATGATGATAATGATGTGCAGCGCCAGTGTTGCAAGCTGTACGCACAAGCCAATATGATGCCACGTAAAGTTCATATGTTTACAGATGATGTCAAAACAGCCCTCTTTAGAGCCTACTGTACTCCACTCTATACAGCCCACTTTTTATAGTAAATCAAAAATGAAAAGGCGTCAGGTGGCATTTAATGATGTAGTCAACATCTTACTCAAGCTCCCAGATGGTATGACACGGGGTATTCCTCTTGTTTTTGGAAGCATTGGAACAAATGTCTCTCTGTTCTTTAATCACTGTGGACCTGCAATGTTTATATCTCTGGGTTGTTGTCCTCGTATTGTATTGTATTGTATTTATTATTATTATTTTATCTGATATGGACCTATGTGTCTGAAATAAAGTTGAATTGAATTGCATATAAACAGTACAGTACTGTTGCTTCCTGCCATCTGCTGGTTGACAGCGTGTGATGCAGCTGTAAGCAGCTGACTCCTGTTGTGACTGCAGAGAGGCAGCAGAGAGCAGTGTTGCTCCCTCTTTGCTCTGCTTTACTGTAGGAGGTGATAACGACTATCCCACACTTTCTCCAGACTCTCATCTGCATATGGTTACTTAGTGCATGAGAAAGTCTGACAAATATGAGAACTGGGAGTTCCTCAAGGCCAGAAATAAAACAGCCAGTCACTTTAAACTCTGTAACCCTTTTTGTGACAAATCCCAGGTTGAGGCATTAAATTAATGTCAGCTCATCATGTGTTCAATGGGCCGAGTTTAGCATTTAACAGATGCCAAGTATGTAGAAGGAACCAGTTTCATGGCCAAACTTCTGCCTCTTAACTTCTCTGCTCCAACAATGCAGTAAGTGTCCGACAGCTCTGACTGTGAGAGAGACGAAGCAGATAACCGCAGAATGCCACGACTGCCTCCGAGCCACCAAGCGCCAGATCGGACTCGACGATAAGACGGAGCCGGATTCCACATCTGAGAAGTCAATTGAATGATGTTAATGATGCCATCGCTTTATGTCATGTGATATACGCCAACGTGGAGATAGTGCCCCACAGAATGGTGCACAGAAATGTCCGATCAGATTCAGTCGGGTAAAACTTTGTTGTGGGTAGCTTTGAATTTCCAAAATGTGGATCAGCCTCTTGGTTTTCAGCCAGTTTCTGATTCAGAGGCGGCTGGATTTGAAGTGATGATGATGCAGATATAATTTTAACAATCACTGCGGGGAGAGGCTGACCCTGGATAATGTTGTCTTCTATTCAGGACTGTCCCACCCTGACTCCCCTCGTCTGCTCTGCGGCTCCTTAGTAGGGATCAGATAAGCGAAGGGAACAGAGCTCCGTCTATGGGAAGGAATGAAAAAGGGGACAACAGAGCTCAGATGTCATCTGATGCCGGGAATGCTCTGTGATGGTTTTCCAAACCACCTGACCTTTGTTTGCCTTGTCCTGAAACAAACCCATGATCGGGTCTCCAGACGTGTTCTCATCTCCGCTCTTTACAATATGTCATAGGGGCTAAACTGAGCAGATAAGGGGGATAACCTTTGTGACGTAAACATTACATGAAGAGCAAACTCAGATCCCAAAACGAGGATCTACATGTTGTCCATGTAGTGCACTTATATGTGAAGTCACAGTCAAATGCAAGAGAAGAAAACACCCAAACAAGGAACATCTGCTCTCTGATCTGTTTTTATTCATAATTTATGTGAGCAGAAACAAGAATGCAACATGTTTTGCACCACTGCTTCTTCTTGGTTACTCATTATGTTTCAACTTAACATGAATTATGAAGAGTTGGTCTGAGAGTTCAGCAAACATTTATTCCTTGTTACTTATTCAGTGTGTGGCATCCTATACTGGCCAAATATTTATGCACGAAGGTGCCATGTGTAGCAATTTAGCATCAGTGCATTATATTACATTACAGTAGGTACAGTACAGTAGAATTTCCTGATGATTTAATAGGATATGTGGCCTGTATCAACCAATCCAGTGAAATTGTCACCGACCGATCAATACCGTGCAGACTCCGGCTCCGAATGATGTCAAAATCTCAAGATGGCAGCTCCCGTGTCCGGGATATTTTGGCTTCACTTCTGTACAGTGGGCGGAAGCGGAGACATCCATCTTTATATACAGTCTATGGTTCATACCCTTGTGTCTTCATTTCCCTTTACAACCCTTAATGCAGTGGTTCCCAAACCTTTTCTGCAGGGCACAACGTTTGTAGATAAAAAATATTTTCAAGACCCCCCTCCCAGGCCAGTGCAGAAACATGCATCATTAATATTTAGCCTTAGCTAAAGTTTGGGAACCACTGCCTTAATGCAACACTGACCAAAAGTGTGCGCCATATCCCCATTGGTTCAATTCATTGTATCTCGCCATCTTTGTGATGGCAAGACTTTGAGTGTGACCATTTAAACACCCTGGCCTTTACATTCTCCTGATGACCAACCACTAGTTAGGGAACCACTCTTTTACATTGCTGACATCAGGTTGTCTTCTTACATTCTTGTACTCCATTTACCCTCTCTTGTGCTCTTCCCCAGTGGCCTTTTCCTTCTCTTTCTCTCTTCCTCTCGCCACTTTGCTCCTGACCTAGATTGTTGTGGGAGATTGTGAGTCACTATTGGGCTGTTCAGGGGTCAACTCTGCCATCAAGGCTTTTATGAGGTGTAGAAACCCTGATGGGATTGACTGAAGCACATTACTCTGACCTGACAACAGCCTGTTTCCCTTCGGTGCTGTGAGCACATTCCTTGTGATTCATTGTGGGATGGAAACAACACTGCTGACTCAACCTTATATTAGTCAGCTGTGTTGTCTCCATCCCAGAATGAACTGTTTAATAAAATCAAATTCATTTTGCATTCGTTAACGTGGGCGTTAAGTCATAAAATGTTGAGAACCCATGGACTCTTGATAGTCGGAAATATGGAAATTCATGAAATATTGGTTAATAGATGAAAATCAAATAACAACTTAGGCCAGTGGCTGTGGTAGGAGTTTCTCCGCTCAGGAAGTAGCATTAACATGATGATGTTTGTCAGGTAGCAATCGTTTTTCTTTGTTGTGTGTAAGGTGTTATAGAAATACTATAATAAATCACAACTATTGGTTGACAGTAGGTAAGGTGCAGGTGATGTCACATTTATGTCAGTCAAAAGTATTGGTTTATTTTATTTATTTATTTATTTATTTATTTATTTATTTATTTATTTATTATCATTATCATTATTCACTTTAATTTAATTTAATTTAATTTAATTTAATTTGATTTAATTTAATTATTTTTTACAGACTAGTACGGTTGGCGGTATGCACCTAAAAGCTTGTTTATGTTATTTATTTATTATCATTATCTTCATCATTATCATTATCATTATTTAATTTAATTTAATTTAATTTAATTTAATTTAATTTAATTTAATTTAATTTAATTTAATTTTACTTTATTTTATTTTATTTTATTTTATTTTTTTACAGACAAGATAAACTAGGTCCCGTTCTACCTACTCCGGTACGGTAGGGGGCGGTATTGCACCTAAAAGCTGGTGTTGCAATCCGCCAAAAAAAACGCCAGGAATAAGAAGAAGAAGAAGAAGAAGCATAAGTTCTCGGGTTCGGTCCATGCTTCTGGTTCGGTCATCACGCCAGTCTGTCTGCTTTCAACAATGGCACATTTCTCTATTTTTCACGACGCCTGCGAGATTTACCAGGGATAAATGTACTTTCACCTGCAGCAACCAGCAAACCGGAGAAAAGGTTCAAGTTGAACATAATGAAGTTACGTCCACACCTGAGAGGAGGGTGAGTAATTAACTTTAGCTCTGGAGGGCGAAGCTCCGTCCCAACATGGCGTTTATAACCCACAAGTGTTTACATCACATCTCAAAAGACGGAAAAACAAAGATATGTAACGCTAACTATACAAACTGCTGCAAGTCTTTATGTTAGACCCGTAGCAACCGTTGCGGTATTTCAATCATTAAAGCGGGAATAGACACTTTTCAACTAGCTAGCACGCTAAGTTATCAACTCCTTGGTCACAAAACAATATAATAACTTTCATCTATGCTCATTTAAGTAAGGCCACCACAAGAAAACGTGTAATTTATTTGTGTTAGCTATATAATGTGCGTTTAGTCTGTCTAACACCGACGGTTGGGATAATTAAGGCTGGCTAGCTAGCATGCTAGCTAAATGCTTGTTTCTGGCTGCTAACGCTAAGCTAACTGGGCTAGCTACCCCAGCTAAAGCTAGGCTAACTGGGCTAGCTACCCCAGCTAAAGCTAGGCTAACTGGGCTAGCTACCCCAGCTAAAGCTAGGCTAACTGGGCTAGCTACCCCAGCTAACGCTAGCAGCCAGAAACAAACATTTATGATCCATTGACTGTTGGATAATCCAAACGAAGAACGTTTTTTTTTTTTGCGGTGGCCTTTCTAAAATGAGCAGTAGTGAAAGGTACTATAATCTATTATGATTAATAAGTTGATAAGCAGATAGCTTTAGCTAATATAGCTAGATGAAAAGTTGTCTCAGCTACTTTCCAGGACTTGTACATTACTTTGATGATGTTTAGCTACACCTTATATCTTGTGGAGACTCCATCCCTTATACTGCTGCCAAGATGAAATCCCAGTTATCTGTACTTTCGATCTGGATGGGTCACTAATGCTGTTGTTTTGGAGGTGAAGGACAATACATTATCAGCTAATTTAGTTGGTTACTGTGGTTAAGCCACCTGTTACTCTACTAGCTGTTATTCAAGATTCAAGATTCAAGAGTTTTATTTGTCAGGTACTCATACAGGATGTGTAGTGAAATGTAAAGTGGCAGTGCTCACAGGATTGTGCAAAACAACATCAACTATACAAATATATAAAAAAGAAATTGTAGGGACAATGGCATTATTTACAGTAAGAGGGGTCTATATACAATATGGACTATAAATATAAGTGTGTGATGGGTGTGCGTGTGTATCTCTGTATGTAGCCCTATGTGTGTGTGTGTGTGTGTGTGTGTGAACGTGAGTGGATTCTGTAGAAACACAGCTCAGGCTGGTCTTCTCTTCGGTTTGTGCATCAAATTGAACAACAACTATCTAACATGTTGGCTAACAGTGTTCTTAAAGTGGAAATGAAACCCTGTAAAGCTGGTTTACTAATTGGATTTCCACTCGAATTAGTTATTAAATAACAAACATGCCACATGTCAGCATTTAAAATGTTGCAGTACTCTAGTCTGTGATGTTACGAGGTTGGTTTGCTCGGCTGAGTTACACAGATACAACGGTAGAGACCGTGAAAGACGGAGACTGAGGAGACACAGGACAGAAGAAAACAAAAGAGGGGGCACTATTGTATTGTTCCTGGATGTAAAGATGAGTTTTACAATGTTAAAACCAAGGACAAAACTGTCCATTTCATAAACTGCCGCTGAAACAGAGATCAGTAACGTTACTGCAGCAGCGCTGGCTAGTGGCTCTGAAAGACCCCGATGACAGGCATTTAGTTCAGCTGACTGTCTTCCCATCTCCCGTCCCCGCCCCTCTCTAATCACCTGTCTCTCCTCCTCATCTCCCGTCCTCTCCCCTCTCTAATCACCTGTCTCTCCTCTTCATGTCCCGTCCACTCCCCTCACTGATCACCTGTCTCTCCTCCTCATCTCCCGTCCTCTCCCCTGTCTAATCACCTGTCTCTCCTCTTCATGTCCCGTCCTCTCCCCTCACTGATCACCTGTCTCTCCTCCTCATCTCCCGTCTTCTCCCCTCTCTGATCACCTGTCTCTCCTCCTCATCTCCCGTCCTCTCCCCTCTCTAATCACCTGTCTCTCCTCCTCATCTCCCGTCCTCTCCCTTCTCTAATCACCTGTCTCTCCTCCTCATCTCCCGTCCTCTCCCCTCTCTTATCACCTGTCTCTCCTCCCCATTTCCCGTCCTCTCCCCTCTCTAATCACCTGTCTCTCCTCTTCATGTCCCATCCTCTCCCCTCACTGATCACCTGTCTGTCCTCCTCATCTCCCATCTTCTCCCCTCTCTGATCACCTGTCTCTCCTCCTCATCTCCCGTCCTCTCTCCTCTCTAATCACCTGTCTCTCCTCCTCATCTCCCGTCCTCTCCCCTCTCTAATCACCTGTCTCTCCTCCCCATCTCCCGTCCTCTCCCTTCTCTAATCACCTCTCTCCACCCCATCTCCCGTCCTCTCCCTTCTCTAATCACCTGTCTCTCCTCCTCATCTCCCGTCCTCTCTCCTCTCTGATCACCTGTCTCTCCTCCTCATCTCCCGTCCTCTCTCCTCTCTAATCACCTGTCTCTCCTCCTCATCTCCCGTCCTCTCCCCTCTCTAATCACCTGTCTCTCCTCCCCATCTCCCGTCCTCTCCCTTCTCTAATCACCTCTCTCCACCCCATCTCCCGTCCTCTCCCTTCTCTAATCACCTGTCTCTCCTCCTCATCTCCCGTCCTCTCCCCTCACTGATCACCTGTCTCTCCTCCTCATCTCCCGTCCTCTCCCCTCTCTAATCACCTGTCTCTCCTCCCCATCTCCTGTCCTCTCCCCTCTCTAATCACCTGTCTCTCCTCCCCATCTCCTGTCCTCTCCCCTCTCCAATCACCTGTCTCTCCTCCCCATCTCCCGTCCTCTCCCCTCTCTAATCACCTGTCTCTCCTCCTCTGCTGTCTCATTCAGACCGTTCAAAGACAGGGTCGCTAAGAAAATAAACGCCGAAAACACTACTTTATTTTGAAGCCCACGTTATAGCGTTTGTTTACGTAACTTGCTGGTAGCTTCTGCTAGCTAGCTAACTATCGGCTCAACATTAGCATACCAAAAATAGCGTCACAAAGTAAAACATCGCCAAAGCAAACACTAGAGATATTATTGGCCTAATTTTACCTGTGTTCTCCTTTCAACTAAAAAACTAACAAACTAATTTGGTTATACTCCCGAGCTGACGGATACGCAGACGCCGCGGTGTGACGACTGAGGCTCCCCCGTCCACAACGCCCGAAGCTGCTGCTGACAGCAGCCCACCGAGTCGATCCGTGTGCACGTCTGCTTGGGATATAATATATAATAGTTCATTAGAGTGGAAATCTATTTAGTAAACCATCTTAACTTGGTTGAACGTTTCATCTCCACCTTAAAGCGTAGCTGTCGTTGGCGGACCGTTCCCATAGGGCCATGACGTCACGTGAAAACTATGATGTCTGTCTAGTTTGGCTAGATTGAAAGACAGAGAACAGACAGTATGTTCAATCTTGATGAGTGCCAGGTCCTAATGTCACAGAAATATGTAATTTAGTGTCCTAATAACACACTTTCATACAAGCTTAATTGTATTAAAATTCTGAATTAATTAATGACAAAATAAATGAAAATTAAAGATAATTTATCAGTGCAAATATCCACTTTTTATTTCATACACCACGGTCAGTTTGCATGTGTGCAACATGGTTCAACTTGAAATTAATGCAACTCAAAATTCTGATGACTGTATTTGTTTTGTGTTTCAGAGTTCAGACGGTTGCTTACACGGTCTGTGGGAACTATGGAAAAGTCTTCAGGTTTTACCAAATCCTGCGTATCTTTGTCATTTTATTCATCAACATTATGCAATTCTCCACTTTCCAGTGTCTTTGTCTTCTTCCATTTCTTTGCGTTGTTTGGCAGATTGCAATGCCAACTTTAATGTTACTGCCAAATACCGTACCAGAGTATGTAGAACAGGATCTAGTTCACATTAGTTTGACGAAATTTTAAACTGAGTTTTTTTTCCACCAAATTAATCGACAGACTATACTATGCCTTTTTTCATGAAAATTTTCGACATTCTATACTATGACATTTTTTACGAATATTTTCATGAAAAAAGTCATACTATAGCATGTCGAAAATATTCGTAAAAAAATGTCATAGTATAGAATGTCGAAAATTTTCATGAAAAAAGGCATAGTATAGTCTGTCGATTAATTTGGTGGAAAAAAAACTCAGTTTAAAATTTCGAAAATTTTCATGAAAGTCATAGTATAGCATGTGTTTTTCATGAAAATGACGAAATTTTAAACTGAGTTTTTTTTTCCACCAAATTAATCGACAGACTATACTATGCCTTTTTTCATGAAAATTTTCGACATTCTATACTATGACATTTTTTTACGAATATTTTCATGAAAAAAGTCATACTATAGAATGTCGAAAATATTCGTAAAAAAATGTCATAGTATAGAATGTCGAAAATTTTCATGAAAAAAGGCATAGTATAGTCTGTCGATTAATTTGGTGGAAAAAAAACTCAGTTTAAAATTTCGAAAATTTTCATGAAGTCATAGTATAGCATGTGTTTTTCATGAAAATGACGAAATTTTAAACTGAGTTTTTTTTCCACCAAATTAATCGACAGACTATACTATGCCTTTTTTCATGAAAATTTTCGACATTCTATACTATGACATTTTTTTACGAATATTTTCATGAAAAAAGTCATACTATAGCATGTCGAAAATATTCGTAAAAAAATGTCATAGTATAGAATGTCGAAAATTTTCATGAAAAAAGGCATAGTATAGTCTGTCGATTAATTTGGTGGAAAAAAAAACTCAGTTTAAAATTTCGAAAATTTTCATGAAGTCATAGTATAGCATGTGTTTTTCATGAAAATGACGAAATTTTAAACTGAGTTTTTTTTCCACCAAATTAATCGACAGACTATACTATGCCTTTTTTCATGAAAATTTTCGACATTCTATACTATGACATTTTTTTACGAATATTTTCATGAAAAAAGTCATACTATAGCATGTCGAAAATATTCGTAAAAAAATGTCATAGTATAGAATGTCGAAAATTTTCATGAAAAAAGGCATAGTATAGTCTGTCGATTAATTTGGTGGAAAAAAAAACTCAGTTTAAAATTTCGAAAATTTTCATGAAAAGTCATAGTATAGCATGTGTTTTTCATGAAAATGACGAAATTTTAAACTGAGTTTTTTTTCCACCAAATTAATCGACAGACTATACTATGCCTTTTTTCATGAAAATTTTCGACATTCTATACTATGACATTTTTTTACGAATATTTTCATGAAAAAAGTCATACTATAGCATGTCGAAAATATTCGTAAAAAAATGTCATAGTATAGAATGTCGAAAATTTTCATGAAAAAAGGCATAGTATAGTCTGTCGATTAATTTGGTGGAAAAAAAACTCAGTTTAAAATTTCGAAAATTTTCATGAAAAGTCATAGTATAGCATGTCTTTTTTCATGAAAATGACGAAATTTTAAACTGAGTTTTTTTTCCACCAAATTAATCGACAGACTATACTATGCCTTTTTTCATGAAAATTTTCGACATTCTATACTATGACATTTTTTTACGAATATTTTCATGAAAAAAGTCATACTATAGCATGTCGAAAATATTCGTAAAAAAATGTCATAGTATAGAATGTCGAAAATTTTCATGAAAAAAGGCATAGTATAGTCTGTCGATTATTTTTGTGTAAAAAAAACTCAGTTTAAAATTTCGAAAATTTTCATGAAGTCATAGTATAGCATGTGTTTTTCATGAAAATGACGAAATTTTAAACTGAGTTTTTTTTCCACCAAATTAATCGACAGACTATACTATGCCTTTTTTCATGAAAATTTTCGACATTCTATACTATGACATTTTTTTACGAATATTTTCATGAAAAAAGTCATACTATAGCATGTCGAAAATATTCGTAAAAAAATGTCATAGTATAGAATGTCGAAAATTTTCATGAAAAAAGGCATAGTATAGTCTGTCGATTAATTTGGTGGAAAAAAAACTCAGTTTAAAATTTCGAAAATTTTCATGAAAGTCATAGTATAGCATGTGTTTTTCATGAAAATGACGAAATTTTAAACTGAGTTTTTTTTCCACCAAATTAATCGACAGACTATACTATGCCTTTTTTCATGAAAATTTTCGACATTCTATACTATGACATTTTTTTACGAATATTTTCATGAAAAAAGTCATACTATAGCATGTCGAAAATATTCGTAAAAAAATGTCATAGTATAGAATGTCGAAAATTTTCATGAAAAAAGGCATAGTATAGTCTGTCGATTAATTTGGTGGAAAAAAAACTCAGTTTAAAATTTCGAAAATTTTCATGAAAAGTCATAGTATAGCATGTCTTTTTTCATGAAAATGACGAAATTTTAAACTGAGTTTTTTTTCCACCAAATTAATCGACAGACTATACTATGCCTTTTTTCATGAAAATTTTCGACATTCTATACTATGACATTTTTTTACGAATATTTTCATGAAAAAAGTCATACTATAGCATGTCGAAAATATTCGTAAAAAAATGTCATAGTATAGAATGTCGAAAATTTTCATGAAAAAAGGCATAGTATAGTCTGTCGATTAATTTGGTGGAAAAAAAACTCAGTTTAAAATTTCGAAAATTTTCATGAAAAGTCATAGTATAGCATGTGTTTTTCATGAAAATGACGAAATTTTAAACTGAGTTTTTTTTCCACCAAATTAATCGACAGACTATACTATGCCTTTTTTCATGAAAATTTTCGACATTCTATACTATGACATTTTTTTACGAATATTTTCATGAAAAAAGTCATACTATAGCATGTCGAAAATATTCGTAAAAAAATGTCATAGTATAGAATGTCGAAAATTTTCATGAAAAAAGGCATAGTATAGTCTGTCGATTAATTTGGTGGAAAAAAAACTCAGTTTAAAATTTCGAAAATTTTCATGAAAGTCATAGTATAGCATGTGTTTTTCATGAAAATGACGAAATTTTAAACTGAGTTTTTTTTCCACCAAATTAATCGACAGACTATACTATGCCTTTTTTCATGAAAATTTTCGACATTCTATACTATGACATTTTTTTACGAATATTTTCATGAAAAAAGTCATACTATAGCATGTCGAAAATATTCGTAAAAAAATGTCATAGTATAGAATGTCGAAAATTTTCATGAAAAAAGGCATAGTATAGTCTGTCGATTAATTTGGTGGAAAAAAAACTCAGTTTAAAATTTCGAAAATTTTCATGAAAGTCATAGTATAGCATGTGTTTTTCATGAAAATGACGAAATTTTAAACTGAGTTTTTTTTCCACCAAATTAATCGACAGACTATACTATGCCTTTTTTCATGAAAATTTTCGACATTCTATACTATGACATTTTTTTACGAATATTTTCATGAAAAAAGTCATACTATAGCATGTCGAAAATATTCGTAAAAAAATGTCATAGTATAGAATGTCGAAAATTTTCATGAAAAAAGGCATAGTATAGTCTGTCGATTAATTTGGTGGAAAAAAAACTCAGTTTAAAATTTCGAAAATTTTCATGAAAAGTCATAGTATAGCATGTCTTTTTTCATGAAAATGACGAAATTTTAAACTGAGTTTTTTTTCCACCAAATTAATCGACAGACTATACTATGCCTTTTTTCATGAAAATTTTCGACATTCTATACTATGACATTTTTTTACGAATATTTTCATGAAAAAAGTCATACTATAGCATGTCGAAAATATTCGTAAAAAAATGTCATAGTATAGAATGTCGAAAATTTTCATGAAAAAAGGCATAGTATAGTCTGTCGATTAATTTGGTGGAAAAAAAACTCAGTTTAAAATTTCGAAAATTTTCATGAAAGTCATAGTATAGCATGTGTTTTTCATGAAAATGACGAAATTTTAAACTGAGTTTTTTTTCCACCAAATTAATCGACAGACTATACTATGCCTTTTTTCATGAAAATTTTCGACATTCTATACTATGACATTTTTTTACGAATATTTTCATGAAAAAAGTCATACTATAGCATGTCGAAAATATTCGTAAAAAAATGTCATAGTATAGAATGTCGAAAATTTTCATGAAAAAAGGCATAGTATAGTCTGTCGATTAATTTGGTGGAAAAAAAACTCAGTTTAAAATTTCGAAAATTTTCATGAAAAGTCATAGTATAGCATGTCTTTTTTCATGAAAATGACGAAATTTTAAACTGAGTTTTTTTTCCACCAAATTAATCGACAGACTATACTATGCCTTTTTTCATGAAAATTTTCGACATTCTATACTATGACATTTTTTTACGAATATTTTCATGAAAAAAGTCATACTATAGCATGTCGAAAATATTCGTAAAAAAATGTCATAGTATAGAATGTCGAAAATTTTCATGAAAAAAGGCATAGTATAGTCTGTCGATTAATTTGGTGGAAAAAAAACTCAGTTTAAAATTTCGAAAATTTTCATGAAAGTCATAGTATAGCATGTGTTTTTCATGAAAATGACGAAATTTTAAACTGAGTTTTTTTTCCACCAAATTAATCGACAGACTATACTATGCCTTTTTTCATGAAAATTTTCGACATTCTATACTATGACATTTTTTTACGAATATTTTCATGAAAAAAGTCATACTATAGCATGTCGAAAATATTCGTAAAAAAATGTCATAGTATAGAATGTCGAAAATTTTCATGAAAAAAGGCATAGTATAGTCTGTCGATTAATTTGGTGGAAAAAAAACTCAGTTTAAAATTTCGAAAATTTTCATGAAAAGTCATAGTATAGCATGTCTTTTTTCATGAAAATGACGAAATTTTAAACTGAGTTTTTTTTCCACCAAATTAATCGACAGACTATACTATGCCTTTTTTCATGAAAATTTTCGACATTCTATACTATGACATTTTTTTACGAATATTTTCATGAAAAAAGTCATACTATAGCATGTCGAAAATATTCGTAAAAAAATGTCATAGTATAGAATGTCGAAAATTTTCATGAAAAAAGGCATAGTATAGTCTGTCGATTAATTTGGTGGAAAAAAAACTCAGTTTAAAATTTCGAAAATTTTCATGAAAAGTCATAGTATAGCATGTGTTTTTCATGAAAATGACGAAATTTTAAACTGAGTTTTTTTTCCACCAAATTAATCGACAGACTATACTATGCCTTTTTTCATGAAAATTTTCGACATTCTATACTATGACATTTTTTTACGAATATTTTCATGAAAAAAGTCATACTATAGCATGTCGAAAATATTCGTAAAAAAATGTCATAGTATAGAATGTCGAAAATTTTCATGAAAAAAGGCATAGTATAGTCTGTCGATTAATTTGGTGGAAAAAAAACTCAGTTTAAAATTTCGAAAATTTTCATGAAAAGTCATAGTATAGCATGTCTTTTTTCATGAAAATGACGAAATTTTAAACTGAGTTTTTTTTCCACCAAATTAATCGACAGACTATACTATGCCTTTTTTCATGAAAATTTTCGACATTCTATACTATGACATTTTTTTACGAATATTTTCATGAAAAAAGTCATACTATAGCATGTCGAAAATATTCGTAAAAAAATGTCATAGTATAGAATGTCGAAAATTTTCATGAAAAAAGGCATAGTATAGTCTGTCGATTAATTTGGTGGAAAAAAAACTCAGTTTAAAATTTCGAAAATTTTCATGAAAAGTCATACTATAGCATGTCTTTTTTCATGAAAATGACGAAATTTTAAACTGAGTTTTTTTTCCACCAAATTAATCGACAGACTATACTATGCCTTTTTTCATGAAAATTTTCGACATTCTATACTATGACATTTTTTTACGAATATTTTCATGAAAAAAGTCATACTATAGCATGTCGAAAATATTCGTAAAAAAATGTCATAGTATAGAATGTCGAAAATTTTCATGAAAACAGGCATAGTATAGTCTGTCGATTAATTTGGTGGAAAAAAAACTCAGTTTAAAATTTCGAACATTTTCATGAAAAGTCATAGTATAGCATGTGTTTTTAATGAAAATGACGAAATTTTAAAATGAGTTTTTTTTCCACCAAATTAATCGACAGACTATACTATGCCTTTTTTCATGAAAATTTTCGACATTCTATACTATGACATTTTTTTACGAATATTTTCATGAAAAAAGTCATACTATAGCATGTCGAAAATATTCGTAAAAAAATGTCATAGCATAGAATGTCGAAAATTTTCATGAAAAAAGGCATAGTATAGTCTGTCGATTAATTTGGTGGAAAAAAAACTCAGTTTAAAATTTCGAAAATTTTCATGAAAAGTCATAGTATAGCATGTCTTTTTTCATGAAAATGACGAAATTTTAAACTGAGTTTTTTTTCCACCAAATTAATCGACAGACTATACTATGCCTTTTTTCATGAAAATTTTCGACATTCTATACTATGACATTTTTTTACGAATATTTTCATGAAAAAAGTCATACTATAGCATGTCGAAAATATTCGTAAAAAAATGTCATAGTATAGAATGTCGAAAATTTTCATGAAAACAGGCATAGTATAGTCTGTCGATTAATTTGGTGGAAAAAAAACTCAGTTTAAAGTTTCGAAAATTTTCATGAAAAGTCATAGTATAGCATGTGTTTTTAATGAAAATGACGAAATTTTAAAATGAGTTTTTTTTCCACCAAATTAATCGACAGACTATACTATGCCTTTTTTCATGAAAATTTTCGACATTCTATACTATGACATTTTTTTACGAATATTTTCATGAAAAAAGTCATACTATAGCATGTCGAAAATATTCGTAAAAAAATGTCATAGTATAGAATGTCGAAAATTTTCATGAAAAAAGGCATAGTGTAGTCTGTCGATTAATTTGGTGGAAAAAAAACTCAGTTTAAAATTTCGAAAATTTTCATGAAGTCATAGTATAGCATGTGTTTTTCATGAAAATGACGAAATTTTAAACTGAGTTTTTTTTCCACCAAATTAATCGACAGACTATACTATGCCTTTTTTCATGAAAATTTTCGACATTCTATACTATGACATTTTTTTACGAATATTTTCATGAAAAAAGTCATACTATAGCATGTCGAAAATATTCGTAAAAAAATGTCATAGTATAGAATGTCGAAAATTTTCATGAAAAAAGGCATAGTATAGTCTGTCGATTAATTTGGTGGAAAAAAAACTCAGTTTAAAATTTCGAAAATTTTCATGAAAAGTCATAGTATAGCATGTCTTTTTTCATGAAAATGACGAAATTTTAAACTGAGTTTTTTTTCCACCAAATTAATCGACAGACTATACTATGCCTTTTTTCATGAAAATTTTCGACATTCTATACTATGACATTTTTTTACGAATATTTTCATGAAAAAAGTCATACTATAGCATGTCGAAAATATTCGTAAAAAAATGTCATAGTATAGAATGTCGAAAATTTTCATGAAAAAAGGCATAGTATAGTCTGTCGATTAATTTGGTGGAAAAAAAACTCAGTTTAAAATTTCGAAAATTTTCATGAAAGTCATAGTATAGCATGTGTTTTTCATGAAAATGACGAAATTTTAAACTGAGTTTTTTTTCCACCAAATTAATCGACAGACTATACTATGCCTTTTTTCATGAAAATTTTCGACATTCTATACTATGACATTTTTTTACGAATATTTTCATGAAAAAAGTCATACTATAGCATGTCGAAAATATTCGTAAAAAAATGTCATAGTATAGAATGTCGAAAATTTTCATGAAAAAAGGCATAGTATAGTCTGTCGATTAATTTGGTGGAAAAAAAACTCAGTTTAAAATTTCGAAAATTTTCATGAAAGTCATAGTATAGCATGTGTTTTTCATGAAAATGACGAAATTTTAAACTGAGTTTTTTTTCCACCAAATTAATCGACAGACTATACTATGCCTTTTTTCATGAAAATTTTCGACATTCTATACTATGACATTTTTTTACGAATATTTTCATGAAAAAAGTCATACTATAGCATGTCGAAAATATTCGTAAAAAAATGTCATAGTATAGAATGTCGAAAATTTTCATGAAAAAAGGCATAGTGTAGTCTGTCGATTAATTTGGTGGAAAAAAAACTCAGTTTAAAATTTCGAAAATTTTCATGAAGTCATAGTATAGCATGTGTTTTTCATGAAAATGACGAAATTTTAAACTGAGTTTTTTTTCCACCAAATTAATCGACAGACTATACTATGCCTTTTTTCATGAAAATTTTCGACATTCTATACTATGACATTTTTTTACGAATATTTTCATGAAAAAAGTCATACTATAGCATGTCGAAAATATTCGTAAAAAAATGTCATAGTATAGAATGTCGAAAATTTTCATGAAAAAAGGCATAGTATAGTCTGTCGATTAATTTGGTGGAAAAAAAACTCAGTTTAAAATTTCGAAAATTTTCATGAAAAGTCATAGTATAGCATGTGTTTTTCATGAAAATGACGAAATTTTAAACTGAGTTTTTTTTCCACCAAATTAATCGACAGACTATACTATGCCTTTTTTCATGAAAATTTTCGACATTCTATACTATGACATTTTTTTACGAATATTTTCATGAAAAAAGTCATACTATAGCATGTCGAAAATATTCGTAAAAAAATGTCATAGTATAGAATGTCGAAAATTTTCATGAAAAAAGGCATAGTATAGTCTGTCGATTAATTTGGTGGAAAAAAAACTCAGTTTAAAATTTCGAAAATTTTCATGAAAAGTCATAGTATAGCATGTCTTTTTTCATGAAAATGACGAAATTTTAAACTGAGTTTTTTTTCCACCAAATTAATCGACAGACTATACTATGCCTTTTTTCATGAAAATTTTCGACATTCTATACTATGACATTTTTTTACGAATATTTTCATGAAAAAAGTCATACTATAGCATGTCGAAAATATTCGTAAAAAAATGTCATAGTATAGAATGTCGAAAATTTTCATGAAAAAAGGCATAGTATAGTCTGTCGATTAATTTGGTGGAAAAAAAACTCAGTTTAAAATTTCGAAAATTTTCATGAAAAGTCATAGTATAGCATGTCTTTTTTCATGAAAATGACGAAATTTTAAACTGAGTTTTTTTTCCACCAAATTAATCGACAGACTATACTATGCCTTTTTTCATGAAAATTTTCGACATTCTATACTATGACATTTTTTTACGAATATTTTCATGAAAAAAGTCATACTATAGCATGTCGAAAATATTCGTAAAAAAATGTCATAGTATAGAATGTCGAAAATTTTCATGAAAAAAGGCATAGTATAGTCTGTCGATTAATTTGGTGGAAAAAAAACTCAGTTTAAAATTTCGAAAATTTTCATGAAAGTCATAGTATAGCATGTGTTTTTCATGAAAATGACGAAATTTTAAACTGAGTTTTTTTTCCACCAAATTAATCGACAGACTATACTATGCCTTTTTTCATGAAAATTTTCGACATTCTATACTATGACATTTTTTTACGAATATTTTCATGAAAAAAGTCATACTATAGCATGTCGAAAATATTCGTAAAAAAATGTCATAGTATAGAATGTCGAAAATTTTCATGAAAAAAGGCATAGTATAGTCTGTCGATTAATTTGGTGGAAAAAAAACTCAGTTTAAAATTTCGAAAATTTTCATGAAAAGTCATAGTATAGCATGTCTTTTTTCATGAAAATGACGAAATTTTAAACTGAGTTTTTTTTCCACCAAATTAATCGACAGACTATACTATGCCTTTTTTCATGAAAATTTTCGACATTCTATACTATGACATTTTTTTACGAATATTTTCATGAAAAAAGTCATACTATAGCATGTCGAAAATATTCGTAAAAAAATGTCATAGTATAGAATGTCGAAAATTTTCATGAAAAAAGGCATAGTATAGTCTGTCGATTAATTTGGTGGAAAAAAAACTCAGTTTAAAATTTCGAAAATTTTCATGAAAAGTCATAGTATAGCATGTGTTTTTCATGAAAATGACGAAATTTTAAACTGAGTTTTTTTTCCACCAAATTAATCGACAGACTATACTATGCCTTTTTTCATGAAAATTTTCGACATTCTATACTATGACATTTTTTTACGAATATTTTCATGAAAAAAGTCATACTATAGCATGTCGAAAATATTCGTAAAAAAATGTCATAGTATAGAATGTCGAAAATTTTCATGAAAAAAGGCATAGTATAGTCTGTCGATTAATTTGGTGGAAAAAAAACTCAGTTTAAAATTTCGAAAATTTTCATGAAAGTCATAGTATAGCATGTCTTTTTTCATGAAAATGACGAAATTTTAAACTGAGTTTTTTTTCCACCAAATTAATCGACAGACTATACTATGCCTTTTTTCATGAAAATTTTCGACATTCTATACTATGACATTTTTTTACGAATATTTTCATGAAAAAAGTCATACTATAGCATGTCGAAAATATTCGTAAAAAAATGTCATAGTATAGAATGTCGAAAATTTTCATGAAAAAAGGCATAGTATAGTCTGTCGATTAATTTGGTGGAAAAAAAACTCAGTTTAAAATTTCGAAAATTTTCATGAAAAGTCATAGTATAGCATGTGTTTTTCATGAAAATGACGAAATTTTAAACTGAGTTTTTTTTCCACCAAATTAATCGACAGACTATACTATGCCTTTTTTCATGAAAATTTTCGACATTCTATACTATGACATTTTTTTACGAATATTTTCATGAAAAAAGTCATACTATAGCATGTCGAAAATATTCGTAAAAAAATGTCATAGTATAGAATGTCGAAAATTTTCATGAAAAAAGGCATAGTATAGTCTGTCGATTAATTTGGTGGAAAAAAAACTCAGTTTAAAATTTCGAAAATTTTCATGAAAGTCATAGTATAGCATGTGTTTTTCATGAAAATGACGAAATTTTAAACTGAGTTTTTTTTCCACCAAATTAATCGACAGACTATACTATGCCTTTTTTCATGAAAATTTTCGACATTCTATACTATGACATTTTTTTACGAATATTTTCATGAAAAAAGTCATACTATAGCAATGTCGAAAATATTCGTAAAAAAATGTCATAGTATAGAATGTCGAAAATTTTCATGAAAAAAGGCATAGTATAGTCTGTCGATTAATTTGGTGGAAAAAAAACTCAGTTTAAAATTTCGAAAATTTTCATGAAAAGTCATAGTATAGCATGTGTTTTTCATGAAAATGACGAAATTTTAAACTGAGTTTTTTTTCCACCAAATTAATCGACAGACTATACTATGCCTTTTTTCATGAAAATTTTCGACATTCTATACTATGACATTTTTTTACGAATATTTTCATGAAAAAAGTCATACTATAGCATGTCGAAAATATTCGTAAAAAAATGTCATAGTATAGAATGTCGAAAATTTTCATGAAAAAAGGCATAGTATAGTCTGTCGATTAATTTGGTGGAAAAAAAACTCAGTTTAAAATTTCGAAAATTTTCATGAAAAGTCATAGTATAGCATGTCTTTTTTCATGAAAATGACGAAATTTTAAACTGAGTTTTTTTTCCACCAAATTAATCGACAGACTATACTATGCCTTTTTTCATGAAAATTTTCGACATTCTATACTATGACATTTTTTTACGAATATTTTCATGAAAAAAGTCATACTATAGCATGTCGAAAATATTCGTAAAAAAATGTCATAGTATAGAATGTCGAAAATTTTCATGAAAAAAGGCATAGTATAGTCTGTCGATTAATTTGGTGGAAAAAAAACTCAGTTTAAAATTTCGAAAATTTTCATGAAAGTCATAGTATAGCATGTGTTTTTCATGAAAATGACGAAATTTTAAACTGAGTTTTTTTTCCACCAAATTAATCGACAGACTATACTATGCCTTTTTTCATGAAAATTTTCGACATTCTATACTATGACATTTTTTTACGAATATTTTCATGAAAAAAGTCATACTATAGCAATGTCGAAAATATTCGTAAAAAAATGTCATAGTATAGAATGTCGAAAATTTTCATGAAAAAAGGCATAGTATAGTCTGTCGATTAATTTGGTGGAAAAAAAACTCAGTTTAAAATTTCGAAAATTTTCATGAAAGTCATAGTATAGCATGTGTTTTTCATGAAAATGACGAAATTTTAAACTGAGTTTTTTTTCCACCAAATTAATCGACAGACTATACTATGCCTTTTTTCATGAAAATTTTCGACATTCTATACTATGACATTTTTTTACGAATATTTTCATGAAAAAAGTCATACTATAGCATGTCGAAAATATTCGTAAAAAAATGTCATAGTATAGAATGTCGAAAATTTTCATGAAAAAAGGCATAGTATAGTCTGTCGATTAATTTGGTGGAAAAAAAACTCAGTTTAAAATTTCGAAAATTTTCATGAAAAGTCATAGTATAGCATGTGTTTTTCATGAAAATGACGAAATTTTAAACTGAGTTTTTTTTCCACCAAATTAATCGACAGACTATACTATGCCTTTTTTCATGAAAATTTTCGACATTCTATACTATGACATTTTTTTACGAATATTTTCATGAAAAAAGTCATACTATAGCATGTCGAAAATATTCGTAAAAAAATGTCATAGTATAGAATGTCGAAAATTTTCATGAAAAAAGGCATAGTATAGTCTGTCGATTAATTTGGTGGAAAAAAAACTCAGTTTAAAATTTCGAAAATTTTCATGAAAAGTCATAGTATAGCATGTGTTTTTCATGAAAATGACGAAATTTTAAACTGAGTTTTTTTTCCACCAAATTAATCGACAGACTATACTATGCCTTTTTTCATGAAAATTTTCGACATTCTATACTATGACATTTTTTTACGAATATTTTCATGAAAAAAGTCATACTATAGCATGTCGAAAATATTCGTAAAAAAATGTCATAGTATAGAATGTCGAAAATTTTCATGAAAAAAGGCATAGTATAGTCTGTCGATTAATTTGGTGGAAAAAAAACTCAGTTTAAAATTTCGAAAATTTTCATGAAAAGTCATAGTATAGCATGTCTTTTTTCATGAAAATGACGAAATTTTAAACTGAGTTTTTTTTCCACCAAATTAATCGACAGACTATACTATGCCTTTTTTCATGAAAATTTTCGACATTCTATACTATGACATTTTTTTACGAATATTTTCATGAAAAAAGTCATACTATAGCATGTCGAAAATATTCGTAAAAAAATGTCATAGTATAGAATGTCGAAAATTTTCATGAAAAAAGGCATAGTATAGTCTGTCGATTAATTTGGTGGAAAAAAAACTCAGTTTAAAATTTCGAAAATTTTCATGAAAAGTCATAGTATAGCATGTCTTTTTTCATGAAAATGACGAAATTTTAAACTGAGTTTTTTTTCCACCAAATTAATCGACAGACTATACTATGCCTTTTTTCATGAAAATTTTCGACATTCTATACTATGACATTTTTTTACGAATATTTTCATGAAAAAAGTCATACTATAGCATGTCGAAAATATTCGTAAAAAAATGTCATAGTATAGAATGTCGAAAATTTTCATGAAAAAAGGCATAGTATAGTCTGTCGATTAATTTGGTGGAAAAAAAACTCAGTTTAAAATTTCGAAAATTTTCATGAAAGTCATAGTATAGCATGTGTTTTTCATGAAAATGACGAAATTTTAAACTGAGTTTTTTTTCCACCAAATTAATCGACAGACTATACTATGCCTTTTTTCATGAAAATTTTCGACATTCTATACTATGACATTTTTTTACGAATATTTTCATGAAAAAAGTCATACTATAGCATGTCGAAAATATTCGTAAAAAAATGTCATAGTATAGAATGTCGAAAATTTTCATGAAAAAAGGCATAGTATAGTCTGTCGATTAATTTGGTGGAAAAAAAACTCAGTTTAAAATTTCGAAAATTTTCATGAAGTCATAGTATAGCATGTGTTTTTCATGAAAATGACGAAATTTTAAACTGAGTTTTTTTTCCACCAAATTAATCGACAGACTATACTATGCCTTTTTTCATGAAAATTTTCGACATTCTATACTATGACATTTTTTTACGAATATTTTCATGAAAAAAGTCATACTATACAATGTCGAAAATATTCGTAAAAAAATGTCATAGTATAGAATGTCGAAAATTTTCATGAAAAAAGGCATAGTGTAGTCTGTCGATTAATTTGGTGGAAAAAAAACTCAGTTTAAAATTTCGAAAATTTTCATGAAGTCATAGTATAGCATGTGTTTTTAATGAAAATGACGAAATTTTAAAATTAGTTTTTTTTCCACCAAATTAATCGACAGACTATACTATGCCTTTTTTCATGAAAATTTTCGACATTCTATACTATGACATTTTTTTACGAATATTTTCATGAAAAAAGTCATACTATACAATGTCGAAAATATTCGTAAAAAAATGTCATAGTATAGAATGTCGAAAATTTTCATGAAAAAAGGCATAGTGTAGTCTGTCGATTAATTTGGTGGAAAAAAAACTCAGTTTAAAATTTCGAAAATTTTCATGAAGTCATAGTATAGCATGTGTTTTTCATGAAAATGACGAAATTTTAAACTGAGTTTTTTTTCCACCAAATTAATCGACAGACTATACTATGCCTTTTTTCATGAAAATTTTCGACATTCTATACTATGACATTTTTTTACGAATATTTTCATGAAAAAAGTCATACTATAGCATGTCGAAAATATTCGTAAAAAAATGTCATAGTATAGAATGTCGAAAATTTTCATGAAAAAAGGCATAGTATAGTCTGTCGATTAATTTGGTGGAAAAAAAACTCAGTTTAAAATTTCGAACATTTTCATGAAAAGTCATAGTATAGCATGTCTTTTTTCATGAAAATGACGAAATTTTAAACTGAGTTTTTTTTCCACCAAATTAATCGACAGACTATACTATGCCTTTTTTCATGAAAATTTTCGACATTCTATACTATGACATTTTTTTACGAATATTTTCATGAAAAAAGTCATACTATAGCATGTCGAAAATATTCGTAAAAAAATGTCATAGTATAGAATGTCGAAAATTTTCATGAAAAAAGGCATAGTATAGTCTGTCGATTAATTTGGTGGAAAAAAAACTCAGTTTAAAATTTCGAAAATTTTCATGAAAAGTCATAGTATAGCATGTCTTTTTTCATGAAAATTGACGAAATTTTAAACTGAGTTTTTTTTTCCACCAAATTAATCGACAGACTATACTATGCCTTTTTTCATGAAAATTTTAGACATTCTATACTATGACATTTTTTTACGAATATTTTCATGAAAAAAGTCATACTATAGCATGTCGAAAATATTCGTAAAAAAATGTCATTGTATAGAATGTCGAAAATTTTCATGAAAACAGGCATAGTATAGTCTGTCGATTAATTTGGTGGAAAAAAAACTCAGTTTAAAATTTCGAAAATTTTCATGAAAAGTCATAGTATAGCATGTCTTTTTTCATGAAAATGACGAAATTTTAAACTGAGTTTTTTTTCCACCAAATTAATCGACAGACTATACTATGCCTTTTTTCATGAAAATTTTCGACATTCTATACTATGACATTTTTTTACGAATATTTTCATGAAAAAATTCATACTATAGCATGTCGAAAATATTCGTAAAAAAATGTCATAGTATAGAATGTCGAAAATTTTCATGAAAAAAGGCATAGTGTAGTCTGTCGATTAATTTGGTGGAAAAAAAGCTCAGTTTAAAATTTCGAAAATTTTCATGAAGTCATAGTATAGCATGTGTTTTTCATGAAAATGACGAAATTTTAAACTGAGTTTTTTTTCCACCAAATTAATCGACAGACTAGACTATGCCTTTTTTCATGAAAATTTTCGACATTCTATACTATGACATTTTTTTACGAATATTTTCATGAAAAAAGTCATACTATAGCATGTCGAAAATATTCGTAAAAAAATGTCATAGTATAGAATGTCGAAAATTTTCATGAAAACAGGCATAGTATAGTCTGTCGATTAATTTGGTGGAAAAAAAACTCAGTTTAAAATTTCGAACATTTTCATGAAAAGTCATAGTATAGCATGTCTTTTTTCATGAAAATGACGAAATTTTAAACTGAGTTTTTTTTCCACCAAATTAATCGACAGACTATACTATGCCTTTTTTCATGAAAATTTTCGACATTCTATACTATGACATTTTTTTACGAATATTTTCATGAAAAAAGTCATACTATAGCATGTCGAAAATATTCGTAAAAAAATGTCATAGTATAGAATGTCGAAAATTTTCATGAAAAAAGGCATAGTATAGTCTGTCGATTAATTTGGTGGAAAAAAAACTCAGTTTAAAATTTCGAAAATTTTCATGAAAAGTCATAGTATAGCATGTCTTTTTTCATGAAAATGACGAAATTTTAAACTGAGTTTTTTTTTCCACCAAATTAATCGACAGACTATACTATGCCTTTTTTCATGAAAATTTTCGACATTCTATACTATGACATTTTTTTACGAATATTTTCATGAAAAAAGTCATACTATAGCATGTCGAAAATATTCGTAAAAAAATGTCATAGCATAGAATGTCGAAAATTTTCATGAAAAAAGGCATAGTATAGTCTGTCGATTAATTTGGTGGAAAAAAAACTCAGTTTAAAATTTCGAAAATTTTCATGAAAAGTCATAGTATAGCATGTCTTTTTTCATGAAAATGACGAAATTTTAAACTGAGTTTTTTTTTCCACCAAATTAATCGACAGACTATACTATGCCTTTTTTCATGAAAATTTTCGACATTCTATACTATGACATTTTTTTACGAATATTTTCATGAAAAAAGTCATACTATACAATGTCGAAAATATTCGTAAAAAAATGTCATAGTATAGAATGTCGAAAATTTTCATGAAAAAAGGCATAGTATAGTCTGTCGATTAATTTGGTGGAAAAAAAACTCAGTTTAAAATTTCGAAAATTTTCATGAAAAGTCATAGTATAGCATGTGTTTTTCATGAAAATGACGAAATTTTAAACTGAGTTTTTTTTCCACCAAATTAATCGACAGACTATACTATGCCTTTTTTCATGAAAATTTTCGACATTCTATACTATGACATTTTTTTACGAATATTTTCATGAAAAAAGTCATACTATACAATGTCGAAAATATTCGTAAAAAAATGTCATAGTATAGAATGTCGAAAATTTTCATGAAAAAAGGCATAGTGTAGTCTGTCGATTAATTTGGTGGAAAAAAAACTCAGTTTAAAATTTCGAAAATTTTCATGAAGTCATAGTATAGCATGTGTTTTTCATGAAAATGACGAAATTTTAAACTGAGTTTTTTTTCCACCAAATTAATCGACAGACTATACTATGCCTTTTTTCATGAAAATTTTCGACATTCTATACTATGACATTTTTTTACGAATATTTTCATGAAAAAAGTCATACTATAGCATGTCGAAAATATTCGTAAAAAAATGTCATAGTATAGAATGTCGAAAATTTTCATGAAAACAGGCATAGTATAGTCTGTCGATTAATTTGGTGGAAAAAAAACTCAGTTTAAAGTTTCGAAAATTTTCATGAAAAGTCATAGTATAGCATGTGTTTTTAATGAAAATGACGAAATTTTAAAATGAGTTTTTTTTCCACCAAATTAATCGACAGACTATACTATGCCTTTTTTCATGAAAATTTTCGACATTCTATACTATGACATTTTTTTACGAATATTTTCATGAAAAAAGTCATACTATAGCATGTCGAAAATATTCGTAAAAAAATGTCATAGTATAGAATGTCGAAAATTTTCATGAAAACAGGCATAGTATAGTCTGTCGATTAATTTGGTGGAAAAAAAACTCAGTTTAAAATTTCGAAAATTTTCATGAAAGTCATAGTATAGCATGTGTTTTTAATGAAAATGACGAAATTTTAAAATGAGTTTTTTTTCCACCAAATTAATCGACAGACTATACTATGCCTTTTTTCATGAAAATTTTCGACATTCTATACTATGACATTTTTTTACGAATATTTTCATGAAAAAAGTCATACTATAGCATGTCGAAAATATTCGTAAAAAAATGTCATAGCATAGAATGTCGAAAATTTTCATGAAAACAGGCATAGTATAGTCTGTCGATTAATTTGGTGGAAAAAAAACTCAGTTTAAAATTTCGAAAATTTTCATGAAAAGTCATAGTATAGCATGTGTTTTTCATGAAAATGACGAAATTTTAAAATGAGTTTTTTTTCCACCAAATTAATCGACAGACTATACTATGCCTTTTTTCATGAAAATTTTCGACATTCTATACTATGACATTTTTTTACGAATATTTTCATGAAAAAAGTCATACTATACAATGTCGAAAATATTCGTAAAAAAATGTCATAGTATAGAATGTCGAAAATTTTCATGAAAAAAGGCATAGTATAGTCTGTCGATTAATTTGGTGGAAAAAAAACTCAGTTTAAAATTTCGAACATTTTCATTAAAAGTCATAGTATAGCATGTCTTTTTTCATGAAAATGACGAAATTTTAAACTGAGTTTTTTTTCCACCAAATTAATCGACAGACTATACTATGCCTTTTTTCATGAAAATTTTCGACATTCTATACTATGACATTTTTTTACGAATATTTTCATGAAAAAAGTCATACTATAGCATGTCGAAAATATTCGTAAAAAAATGTCATAGTATAGAATGTCGAAAATTTTCATGAAAAAAGGCATAGTATAGTCTGTCGATTAATTTGGTGGAAAAAAAACTCAGTTTAAAATTTCGAAAATTTTTATGAAAAGTCATAGTATAGCATGTGTTTTTCATGAAAATGACGAAATTTTAAACTGAGTTTTTTTTCCACCAAATTAATCGACAGACTATACTATGCCTTTTTTCATGAAAATTTTCGACATTCTATACTATGACATTTTTTTACGAATATTTTCATGAAAAAAGTCATACTATAGCAATGTCGAAAATATTCGTAAAAAAATGTCATAGTATAGAATGTCGAAAATTTTCATGAAAAAAGGCATAGTATAGTCTGTCGATTAATTTGGTGGAAAAAAAAACTCAGTTTAAAATTTCGTCAATTTTCAAAAAAGTCATAGTATAGCATGTGTTTTTCATGAAAATTGACGAAATTTTAAACTGAGTTTTTTTTCCACCAAATTAATCGACAGACTATACTATGCCTTTTTTCATGAAAATTTTCGACATTCTATACTATGACATTTTTTTACGAATATTTTCATGAAAAAAGTCATACTATAGCATGTCGAAAATATTCGTAAAAAAATGTCATAGTATAGAATGTCGAAAATTTTCATGAAAAAAGGCATAGTATAGTCTGTCGATTAATTTGGTGGAAAAAAAACTCAGTTTAAAATTTCGAAAATTTTTATGAAAAGTCATAGTATAGCATGTGTTTTTCATGAAAATGATGAAATTTTAAAATGAGTTTTTTTTCCACCAAATTAATCGACAGACTATACTATGCCTTTTTTCATGAAAATTTTCGACATTCTATACTATGACATTTTTTTACGAATATTTTCATGAATATAGTATGACTTTTTTCATGAAAATTTTCGAAAATATTCGTAAAAAATTGTCATAGTATAGAATGTCGAAAACTTTCATGAAAACAGGCATAGTATAGTCTGTCGATTAATTTGGTGGAAAAAAAACTCAGTTTAAATTTTCGTCAATTTTCATGAAAAGTCATACTATACTATGACTTTTTTCATGAAAATGTCGAAATTTTAAACTGAGTTTTTTTTCCACCAAATGAATCGACAGACTATACTATGCCTTTTTTCATTAAAATTTTCGACATTCTATACTATGACATTTTTTTACGAATATTTTCGACATGCTATAGTATGACTTTTTCATGAAAATTTTCGAAAATATTCGTAAAAAAATGTCATAGTATAGAATGTCGAAAACTTTCATGAAAACAGGCATAGTATAGTCTGTCGATTAATTTGGTGGAAAAAAAACTCAGTTTAAATTTTCGTCAATTTTCATGAAAAGTCATACTATACTATGACTTTTTTCATGAAAATGTCGAAATTTTAAACTGAGTTTTTTTTCCACCAAATGAATCGACAGACTATACTATGCCTTTTTTCATGAAAATTTTCGACATTCTATACTATGACATTTTTTTACGAATATTTTCGACATGCTATAGTATGACTTTTTTCATGAAAATTTTCATGAAAATATTCGTAAAAAAATGTCATAGTATAGAATGTCGAAAATTTTCATGAAAAAAGGCATAGTATAGTCTGTCGATTAATTTGGTGGAAAAAAAACTCAGTTTAAAATTCCGAAATTTTCATGAAAATTGACGAAAATTGACGAAATTTTGAACTGAGTTTTTTTTCCACCAAATTGATCGACAGACTATACTATGCCTTTTTTTTTGTAAAATTTTTGACATACTATACTATGACTTTTTTTTTGTAAAATTTTCGACATACTATAGTATGACTTTTTTTTCATAAAATTTTCGACATACTATACTATGACTTTTTTCCATAAAATTTTCAACATACTATAGTATCAGTATTTTTTCAATAACATTTTTGACATACTACAGTACGACTTCTTTTTCATAACATTATCGATATACTATAGTATGACTTTTTTTTTCATGAAATTTTCGACATACTATACTATGACTTTTTTTTCCAAAATTTTTTCGACATACTATACTATGACTTTTTTTTCATAAAATGTTCGATATATTATACTATGACTTCTTTTTCTATGAAAATCTTTGCCATACTACACAATGAGTTTTTTTCATGAAAATCTTTGACATATTATACTACGACTTTTTTCCATGACATTTTTCAATATACTATACTATGCCCTTTTTTCTATCAAATTTTTTTACATACTATACTATGACTTTTTTTTCAAAAAATGTTAGATATATTATACTATGACTTTTTTTAATGAAATTTTCGACATACTATACTATGACTTTTTTTTCCAAAAAATTTTCGACACACTATACTATGACTTTTTTTTCAAAAAATGTTCGATATATTATACTATGACCTTTTTTCATGAAATTTTCGACATACTATACCATGACTTTTTTTTTCATGAAATTTTTGACATACTATGCTATGACTTTCTATTCCATAACATTTTCGACATACTATACTATGACTTTTTTTTTATAAAATTTTCGACATACTATACTATGACTTTTTTTTCCATAAAATTTTCAACATACTATAGTATGAGTTTTTTTTCCATAACATTTTTGACATACTACAGTACGACTTGTTTTTCATAACATTATCGATATACTATAGTATGACTTTTTTTTTCATGACATTTTCGACATACTATACTATGACTTTTTTTTCCAAAATTTTTTCGATATATTATACTATGACTTTTTTTCTATGAAAATCTTTGCCATACTACACAATAAGTTTTTTTCATGAAAATCTTTGACATATTATACTACGACTTTTTCCATGACATTTTTCAATATACTATACTATGCCCTTTTTTCTATCAAATTTTTTTACATACTATACTATGACTTTTTTTTCAAAAAATGTTCGATATATTATACTATGACTTTTTTTCATGAAATTTTCGACATACTATACTATGACTTTTTTTTCCAAAAAATTTTCGACATACTATACTATGGCTTTTTTTTCATAAAATGTTCAATATATTATACTATGACTTTTTTTTAATGAAAAATTTCGACATACTATACTATGACTTTTTTTTCTATGAAAATCTTTGCCATACTACACAATGAGTTTTTTTCATGAAAATCTTTGACATATTATACTACGACTTTTTTCCATGACATTTTTCAATATACTATACTATGACCTTTTTTCTATGAAATCTTTTGACATACTATACTATGACTTTTTTTCTGGAATTTTTTCAATATACTATACTATGACATTTTTCCATGAAATCTTTAGACATACTATACTAAGACTTTTTTTTTATGAAAATTTTCAGCATACTATCCTATGTCCTTTTCATGATTTTTTTCGACAAATTATACTATGACTTTTTTTTAATAAAAGTTTTCGACAAACCATACTACAACCTTTTTTCCATGACTTTTTTAAAGATATTATACTATGACTTTTTTTTTCTTCCCACATACTATATGTAGTGGCATTCCATCTGGATCCCCAAAAATAAGCCACAAACGAGCTGTAGGCACAGTAACTTCAGTCTGACGCGAATGACAGGAGATGTAATCCAGTTTAAAAACGTTTACTGAAAAAAGTTATATATTATATTGTTTCACACGGTAGAAAAACTGTGTTCCCGTACCTAATGCAGCTCTCTGCCCGACTCTACTGCACACTCACTCTCTCACTATATTACAGGGAGCATCAATCATCAATATTCAATATACATGCATTTGTCTTTTTACCTTTTTAAACATTACCTAAGTCAGCTACAATGACTAGAAATTATGAATTTTGCATGTTTTGTAATTTAACTTATATTCACACATTGTGGCTCTTTCACTATACTATGATATTTTTTATGACACTTATCAACATACTACACTACGAAAAAACGTTAGCATAATTAAGTTATAAGCTAGTATGCAGCGGACGCAGTGACCAGGCGTTTGTGTTTGTTTGTGTGGCCGTTCAGCCTCTGACTGACCTCATAATTCACAAGAAACTCCGGTTCCTTCTGTTGTTTTCCTCCAGCCACTCTCCATTTACATCTCGTCCTTCATACGTCTTTATGTAGCAGCTTCATGGGGCAGCTGATCCTGCTGAGTTACAGACACAAAAAAAGTAAAAAATAAACTTTCATGAATGTGTTGAGCGAAAAGGCACAGTGGTGGACTGACTTTGCTCGTTTGAAATAATGTAAAAACAACAATTCAACAATGCCCTTTCTATGACTAGCTAATTTGAAGAGGTTTACAAAGTGATATTGTTATTCCAACATGATCTCACTGTAAATATTTCTTAATGTTGCGTAATTATATAGATTGTGTCAGAAGACTTCTTCTTTTTTTTTTTTTTAAATGTCTGATGTCCTCCGTCTTCTGTAGCTTGGCCCCCCAAAGCTACAGAAGACGGAGGACATTAGACATTTAAAAATATCACTGTATACAAAGCTTACTTTCACATAATTACTAATCTCTCACCTTACTGCCATTGTTCTCAGCTTTGGTTTTGCTGACATCACAGCCGTTGTCTCTACCGGTTCTGGTTCTACACCCTGTGAATTTAAGCAAGATATAGTAATGATGAGATTATGCATGTATGTAACATGATGTGTGTCTGTAGTATTTGAATTACAATTACATTATTGTCAGACTTGCCAAAGTTCTTGGTTTGTGCCATTGCTGCTCGTAATCTGTACAGCTACAGCAACACAGTGGATTGAAAACACTGATCCAGCCACACATGTGCAGCTCTGATGCAGCAGCTCAACAGGGTTCAAGTCCTTCAGCCACATCTGTAACAAAAGAAAATAATACAAAGTACTTTTTATTATTTCTACTAGGGTAACATTTTGGTTTGATGACATTGTGCTATTATATGGAGTAAATAAGAAGGCTTGTTTCCATCAATAGATGTTTTTTTTTTATTATAGTAGTGAAGTTATACTTTCAACTTCTCACACAGACTGATATTTTTAGGGAAGCACCGATCTGACTTTTTCAGTCTTGATACCGATAGCGATCCCTGGGCTTTGGGTATCAGCCAATACCGAGTATCGATCTGATACCAGTGTTTAATTAATAAGCTGTTTGCCTCACTGTGTGGAAGTGACTGGGATCTAGGGCAGACCCGAACGCTTCGAGCTTCAACCGTTGCCATGGTAATCGACCTCCAAATCAGTATTCAAATGCTTGGTTTTTTGTTTTTTTTATATATACAAGCATGTGATAATAATGTATAAGTCCCAAAATAGACCATAAAATAAGGAAAAATCCAGCCAATTCATATTCAACATTAATTATTTTTAGTTATTCTCAGACGAATATCACTGTTTGTTGTGTGTAGAGGTGCGTGTGTTCACAGTAGTGCAGCAGTAGTGCTGTCCCGGGCACTGAAACGGAGGACAGAAGAACATGTCAGGCTGCTGTGCCGCGCTGCGAAGCAAAGCGAAGCTTCGAATAACTTCAAATATTACTCAACGAAGCTTTCAAGCCCAAAAAATGGTATTCTGGACAGCCCTACTGGGATCATTCTTTTAAGTGTAAGGCAACATTAAGTTTAATTTAAACATTGCTTTCCTAACTTTTTAAAACAAAATGTAACAAATAAATATGTAGATATAAATTTATTGAATTATTTATTATTCAAATTATAAATTGTATATCAGCAATTTGGTAAAACATCTTCAAAATTAACAGGAATGATAATACAAATATAAGTGTATTATTAAACAGGAATTTAAATTCCAGTATATAATGTATAGTATATACATATAGAATTGAATAGATCGGCCCCATTGTCACCGATACTAGATCCAGCTATTTGAGTCAGTATCGGCCAGATATCTGATCTGGTATTGGTGCATCCCTATTCATAGGAGTAAATAAGAAGGCATATTTCAATCTCTAGATCTTTTTTTATCATAGTAGTAAAATTATACTTTCAACTTCTTATACAGACTGATAAGAATTTATTTATTTTCATACTATATGAATGAAGAACAATAACTCATAAACAACACAACAGGAACAAAACACACGACAGTGAACTCATGCAAAAACAAACCAGACAGTTTATGGGACTAGATATGTTGTGTTATTTCAGTTATATTAAGGTTTACTAGGTTTTTACTATTGACTCTAACATGTGTGAAATTAACCAAATCACCAGGAACATGGTCAAACAAAAGGTGACAAACTTAGTAACAAATCTAACAGCTGTTATCTTCATCATGACATTACACTCTATGGACTACTATGGGACTAGTCTGACTTCATGTCGCATTATAATGCCCTCACACACACTACACATGTCTCATAGTCTTTCTTGGATACTGAGAAAAAATACAAAGTAAGTTCTTTAAAAATGGACATAACGTTATACTGTCTGCCCGCTGTCTTTTAATAAATCTAGCCAATCTCTATGAAGAAAAACAACAAGTGTAACGTTACAAACATCAATCTAGGCCACAAACTAACAGTTAGGCTGACGTTAATAGCTTAATTACTCACCTTGGAGTCAGATGTGGACGTAACTTGATATGTAGCCACAACTTGAACCTTTCTCCGGTTTGCTGGTGGCTGCAGGTGAAAGTACGTCGATAATTATGTGTACGTGGTTGACATTTATCCGTGGTAAATATAGAAATATGTTGTAAACTGGTATGATTGACACCGATCGCGTCTGGTTGCTCCCTGGTTGGATGTTCTCATTGAAATGATCCTAAAAGAGATTCAGGTGTGTTGTTCACTCGGTCCTTCATTTTTCTTCTTCTTCTTCTCGGTTTTAATGGCGCATCGCAAACAGCTTAAAGGTTTCACACCGCCACCTGCTGTACAGGATATTTAACATCACGTCATTCCACCCTATTCCTTATATCCTACCTATTTGTTTAAAAAGGAGAAAAGTGTCCTCCTGGAGACTAACACTCCTTCTCCTTCTGTTCCCAGTATCCCAATCAGATCCCTGTCCAGCCTCTCTGACTTTATTCTGCAATCTTTGTCTTTCTGCTTCATACATGTTACAGTGAAATAAAACATGTTTAGCATTTTCTTTAACACCACAGTTTCCACACTATTATGTGTATATTTCCCTCAGCACCTATGTTTTTTTTCCCCATCCAAATTAGGCCCTATATTCCTAAAAACCTTTGTGAAAATCTTCTTTATGCACTCACACTTTGTGCAAATCTTTTACATTTGCTCACAAATGTTATGCACAACTACAGATCTCCTTTCGGATTCAAATATTAAATCTTCTTCAGATATTGTTGTTCAGATATTTTTTTACACATTCAAACATTTGAATCTATTCATACTAGATGTTTTCACGCGTGCAGATATGGTGATACACAGCTACAATACTTTTTTTTTGTCATATTCCAGAATAAAATATATTGTGTTAGAATCTGTTTGATATGGTTTTATATCAACTGGACTGGACTGACATGAATGTGAGTCTCTCCAACAGGCCTTAAACATCTCCTTCACTTTACCTGTTGTCAACCAGCTAGTTGTGATTTATTATAGTATTTCTATAACACCTGACAAACAACAATAACATTTGTACTTGTCATAGAAGGACAAGCACATTATGTTAATAACATTAGTTAAACCATGACAGTGTGATAGCGAGCCACTGAAGCAGCTAAATGGAATTCAGCCATCAATAAATTGTGCATTTCCTACTGAGACATGTCTGCCATTTGGCTCAGTTTATGGTAGCCTGTAAAGGACAGAAATAAATGAAAATGAAAATAGTAAGTAGTTAATTATGTCTAATGAAGACAGAATACATCATAATGCACAATAACTCTGTTTTGTCAATGGCTTCTTGCACTATATATGTAAGGGATAATGTACAGGGATAATGTACAGCGAGCCGGTCATTGTTATGAAATAAACCCTGACAGGGTCTTACATCACCCTGTAGGGGTTAATTTCACAACAATGACCTGCTCGCTGTACATTATCCCGCTTATTACACGGCTACTTACTTAAGAAATCAATAATTTGACACAAAAACCGGTCCGCCAGTGTCCGCCATCAGAACTGCGCCCATAGCAATGGTCTGTTATACATAGCGGTCTGTTATAAAGAAATAACAGACCGTAGAACGCCGTGATTGACCAATCAGAATTGAGAAATTCAATAGAGCCGTGTAATAAATATTTTCAACACTGTTCAGTTGAAATGGCGAGATGGCGTGTTTACAGAGATTTTTCGAAGGCAGAATGTCAACTTGGTCAGCTTGTTGAGAAATGAGTATCGATTTACAACCCTATCTAGCACTATTGAACACTTATAATCTGAGTTAATGAAGCTTTAAGTACTGATCAAGCTGCATCTGAACATATTAACTGATGGGGATTAGGGAACTTGCATAATCAATACCTATTAGGCCCAGAGGTAAAGACACTCTGATAGAAACCGAGGTGTTTTACCTTCCAAATAGTTCCATTACAGACACAAATGCAACGTGTACATTTTATACAAATGTGCATACATATCTCTTTAACAGGTACAACTTTATTCCAAGGATCCAGAGGGTTCTGGGCAGAACATGGAGAACATCCAGTATCAAGCCAATCACAATGAAGGGGGGGAGCATTCCATTCTTATAAAATATAGAGCTTTAATTTATTAGTCAGCAACAACAATGGAAAGGGAAGATAGAGTAATTTACACAAGTCATTACAAGAACATCACCTTTGTGCATTTAGTTTTTTGCTTTTTTTCCATAAAGTCTGATGATGCAAAAATACAAAACAAACAAAAAAAACACTCAAAAACTACAGACACGTTTTTTTAAAAATACCAACAAATTGTACAACCTTTCTTTGCTTTTTTTTTTTTTTTTTTTTGCTGTATAACCCCTGGTCTCATTTGGAGGAGACGATCAGGAGCTGTGATTGATTGTGGGAATGCAGACAAACATCCCAACTGGAGGAGAAGATACAGATACCGCTGTATGAATTATGGATGCATCTTCCCAGAGGCATTTAACACAGCCTTAATACAAGCTAGACAAGGTGTATTAAAAGCCATGAAATGTCAGAGTGATATGAAAATGAATTTGCACCTTGTACCAGATGTTCTTGAAAATACTTTTTTTTCCTCTGTCATATATTCTTATTACGGCTGTCAAAATTGACGATATTTGTTTTAACGCCGCTAATTTCTTTAACGCATTAACACAACTTGCGGTTTTTAATTAACCTCTTAAAAAGCCGCCGTTGGGCCCGGCTGCTATTTGATCTTTCGAATGTTTTTAATAGAGCATAAAATTCTAATCAATAGAATTATCACTCATCTTTTTAATAACAGCCCTCATCAAATTCAAACTGCCTTTGTTTACATAATTAATACGCCATTGTATGAGACTTTCCCTCAATATGTGCTATCCAAACACAAGATCATTTCAATTAATACTCAAAATCTATATCAATGTCAATGAAAAGATGCATCATGCTTCATAAAGGGTGTATTTGAAATGAGGGCATCTTTAAAGCATTTGTCCCTCAGAGACCATACTGTACACCCCTAGAGATGAAAAACAGAAGAAAAAAAAACGACCACACAGTATCTTATCAGAATTACAGTACAAATACAGGTTCATGCACACAATGAAAGCCAGCTTCCCAATATTTTGGTTAGTGTCACAACATTGTTACAATGCTCTGTTGTGTATATGGGCAATTATATTTTTTTTCCACATATGAATGTCAGAGGAAGAAGGAACAAAAGATGCCTCGAGTGCTCAGAGCTGCTGCCTGATCTGGGCACCGCTTTCATCTTCAATTGTCAACTAGAACTTGTGTGCTTGTTGCATTTGGCCCCAGCCAATGTCCCCTGAAAGTAAAAGAATAATGCCCTTTGTGCAAAACCTTGACCCTTTATTGCACCTCGATCTCAGTTCAAAGGATGTTTGCATTTGAATAGAGCCCGTATTTCATAATAGATTTAATAAAAACTGATCTGATGCTTGCTTCTTTCATTTAGATATCTTTTTGGCTGGACCGCAGAGGGCCAGCCCTACAAACGCAAAAGTCTGTCACTGAGAGACTGACTGAGTGATGAAGTTACATAATTGGTCGGCCGAGTGTTGGAGTTTTCTCATTGGCTGTTGCTCTTTCAAAATGAAAAGGCGGAAACAGTCCTTTATGCAAATGAGCCTGTCCAGCGCGAAGTGTCCGACTCACTAAACTTGGACCAAGCTGTCAAACGATCTAGTTCTAAAATGAAACCAGATTCAGCAGTGGCATCGCCTGTTTCTCGCTTAAAATGTTTTCAGAAGTAGATTTTGGTGGATTGTTTAGACGGGATAACAGAAAGTTTACGAGCAGGCCGCCATGTTGTTTCCTGTTTGAAACAGCAAGCAGAAAACTAGAAACCAATTACATGCATTCAACGATAGGCTACGTCACAGCTTGAACGTCCAGTTGAGTGGAGCAGCGCGTCGCCTAGTGTCCTCGACGGACCTGGTGGACATGAGCTGCTAGATTTAACATTATAGACATGACCACTGACTATCTGTATAACAATTTAGCCACAAATTCACAGACTGACCGTACACGGTCCAGCCATATACTCGGTTTTGACCGAGTCTTGTTTAAACTTGAATTCATGGCCAGTAGAAGCTGCCGGTTACTCAGAGTAGAGTACAGTTGAGATTTCAATCGTCAGGATTAGTATCTGGGCTGAAAAGCAGCAGAGACGCTGCATCACTTTACAATCAATCCTCCAATCATGAAGGAAATAGAAGGGGGGCAAGCATCAGTTTCCTATTAAATGTCCTATTAACAGGCTCAATTACACCAGTGAGAATATTTCATCTGTCCGTCTGGTTTCCCATGGAGAAAGGATTGTTTCCCCTCAATAACTGGGACCATGTGTCGATGGTCCCCTTTGCAATATTAAGTCTCTGTCCGCATGCAGCCACGAGGGGGTTGCGTCACAGGCGTTCCTGGAGTGTCCCGAAATAAAAGAGCCCTGGCATCGAGTCAAAGCAAGCAAGAAACAACAGAGATCCCATCACCCCTTATCAACAACTCATTTCCCCGTTAGAGCTTCTCATAGCTCGCTCCCAACAGCTTACACGCCTGATAACACATTCCAAACAGTCGCCAAGGTCATATGATGCTGACAGATGAGTTTTGTAATGACAGTAACAGCAACAATAAAATTAACAACATCAATAATAACAATAATATTTGCCCCAAAGGTACCTATACACAAAGAGCATGTTTTTTTTTCTATAAGTACAAAGAAATCCACAGAATGATACTATATACAACCTACAATAAATACTGTGTATCATATATCTTACTGTTGAGAGGATGTATGTGGGGTTTTTGTTTGGAAGCCTCTTTTTTCTCAGTTTGCTCTTTTTTTCGGTTTGTGGATTTTTTTCACGTTGCTACTCTCAATGAGTCTCTCCCAGTTTTCACAGGGTGGGGGGGGGGGGGGAGGGTGGTTGAGGGTGTTTCAGACACAAAGCTGGGCTCCTCATGTCTCTACCTCCTCCTCCTCCTCCTCTTCCTCCTCCTCCCCCTCACCGTGATGCCGGCGGTTGCGGGGCTTCTTCTGCTCCTTGAGCTCCTTCAGGTCTTTGGCCTTGAGGGCGCCCAGCAGCGGGTCTCCAAACTGCCAGTAGTCCTGGCAGTACTGATTGATCAGGCTCATCTCTGGCTGGCTCAGGATGGTCAGCAGGTCCTTGTACTGGCCTGCGCTGGGGGTCCACTGGGTGCTGCTGGAGTGGAGAGAAGACGGCACCAGACCCCCTCCGCCCTCCACCAGCACGTTGTTGACGGCGCGGCTCGACAGCACCACCAACTGCAGCTTGACCAGCGTGTGTTTGAAGTTCTTCTCCGTGGCCGTGCACGTGTACATGCCTGAGTCGGAGGGCTGCAGGGACCGCAGGAGGAGACCTTGCTCTGTCTTCAAAATCCGACCGTCAGAACGCATCTGCAGAGAAAAACAGCTCATGAAACACATGTGATGGACATCCTCGGCATTACGGGTATGACGCAAAGCTACTATCTAGACTGTTTAATTTTTCTGTATTGAATTGTTTTTCTACTGCCATTTAGACTCCTTATATGTATTAGGGCTGTGTATCGGCAAGAATCTGGTGATACGATACGTATCATGATACAGGGGTTACGATTCAATATATTTTGATACTGTAAGCAAGGCGATATATTGTGTTTTTTTCAGATAACGTTTAGGAAAACTGTCATACTATAAAGGACACACCCCCATATGTATACAATCAGAGTAAAAAAAGTCAATATGTGAAGTAGCTATTATGGGGACTAACATCATTACACATGAATACAATTTGACTCATTAGATCTACAAAGTCTCAACTTTACAGTGATACCCAATTTATGCAATTCCAAGACTGTTTAGGGACCCCAGTATGCAGAAATATTCAAACACACCATTTTAGGCAGAATGTTTATCATAAAGTGGGCATTTATGTAAAGGGGAGACTCGTGGGTACCCATAGAACCCATTTTCATTCACATATCTTGAGGTCAGAGGTCAAGGGACCCTTTTGAAAATGGCCATGCCAGTTTTTCCTCGCCAAAATTTAGCGTATGTTTGGAGTGTTATTTAGCCTCCTTCCCGACCTGCTAGTATAACATGGTTGGTACCAATGGATTCCTTAAGTTTTCTAGTTTCATATGATGCCAGTATATGAGCCCGCTACAACATAAAAATCACAAGTTGCATTAAAGAAATTAGTGGCGTTAAAACGAATTTGTGTTAACACGTTATTATCGCGTTAACTTTGACAACCCGAATTCGTTTACATCCCTACTGTCGAGGCTTGTACGGTGGATTAATATCCTTAAAAAAAATCAATCAATTCATATGTGATCAAACAGTAACTCTAGTTCTATCTGTACATCCAGACCCAGGAATCTAACTAGGTGATGACAGCTTTTTAGCTCAGAATCAGAAGTGCGAGGCAGCAGCAGCGAAGTCGGCTCTGCCTGCCGGAGTTGAGAGCACCCAACAGAATAGTCAATAACAGAGAGGCAGCAACACTACATCGCTTCACAATAAAACTTTAACTAGTGCCTCAGGGTTATATATCATAGCAGAGGGTGCTTTTTCACAGCTCCCCTTTATGTGCCCTTCCCCTGGGCCTGAGGACAGTCGGAGGTCTGTGTGAGACATCAGGCTTCATTCAATCAGAGGCTGAATCACTTAACCGTGTTAACAGATAATCGGAAAAGAATAACACCGGAGTCATTTTTCAAATGTGTCATGCTGCATAGAAATCCTCACCTCTCCATGACAACAAAGAAACAAACTGAAATGAATACTGGCCCCCACCTCCATATGGATATGTCCAAAATACATTTTTCTTGTTCATCTGTGGAAATGTTCACTAACACATGCAGGCTGTTCTATAATACACCGTTTGTAGCTATACCTACAAAAGTTAATGCACTGTAAATCGTGCGTTCCAATACCCATACTACCATACTATTTAGCATGCCAGAAAAAGATTTATTATGTCCCAATACATAGTATGTCAAATGCAGTATGTCAAAAATACCAGGATGTCCTACTACATCTGGTCACATTTTACAGTATGCAAGCCACCATGCTTTCCTGGCTATTCTGACCCACAATCCTCTGTGCAGCAGATATATGAGCAAGAGGGTCAAAGTTCAAGGTGCAATGTTATGAAGAAGTAGTATGTCCCAATTGTATGCATACTGCATGTAACAGTACGTACTTTGTAAGGGCAGCTGCAGTACGTACTTAAAGTAAAACAAAAAAGTATGTGATTTGGAACACTCCCCACGTAATTGTGAACCAGGAAGTATAAAGAGCGCCAAAAGTCGCTTAGGGAGGAGGTTGGGGTGGATGGGTGGGTCAAAAAACACTGGACTTTCGCCCAAGAGACCGGTGTTCGTGTCCCGTGTGAAACCAGAGGTCAACATTGATCTATTTGTCACATAACTTCCGTACATAAGTTACGCCACTTCCGGAGTTATTCTAACTCAAACCACGATCTTTTTCTAAACCTAACTATGTAGTTTTGCTGCCTAAACCTAATCAAGTTGTTTCCTGTGAAAACGGAAGTTTATTTTGAAAAGACTGGAGCGGAAATTGACACGTGTGTCACATGTTACTGGGCATTCGTAGGAAAACGCACAGAAAATGAGGATTAACTTTTCGGAAGATATCATACGAACCGTTGTATGAGGATACGTTGACCCATGTCAGTTAAGTTCATGCCAATTCGATACTTAGGGATAAGCTTAGTTTCTATTGTGCTTTATATTGGATAAATTGAGTACCAATAAACACGTTATGCTTCCATTACCAGAATCTTTGTGAAATACATGGCTCACCTCTTTCCTGCGGTCGCTGTTATCTCTCTGCAGATGCCATTTGATGAGAGCGTGTGGAGAGCGGGCCTGACACTCCAGGAAGGTGCTGCTCCCCTCCACGCCGTACTGCACCATCTCCAGAGTGTTCTTATTGGCTGCGGGGCAGAGAGAGAGGGGGATTTCCATGGCAACCAAACACTCATTACCATGAACTCCTTACGACCAAAATCTCAGTTGTGGCAAATCAAAGACCTTTTAGCAATACGGCTGTCACAGATTACCATAAAGCTGCCACAATGCAGTCATTACAGCCCATAACAATGAAAACCTGGAACCGTTCGGAGCGGCGATGATGAGATGTGTCATTATTTTCAACCTTCTTAGGTCATTAATAAACAAATAGAAGCAACAGAAAGAAAACTCAGGAGGTTGAAGAACAGGCGTCTTACTGTTAGAGTTGAAGCCTCGGCACTGGCGGATGGGGTTCCCGTACTTGACGTCCTGCCGCCGGCTACGTCTAAATGGGTCAGACCAGTATTGCCGAATAAGGAGAGAAAAAAAACATAAAGCAACCGCAAGCCATTCAAAGCCATTCAACAATACATGAAGCCATTAAAGTATCAACTTTAAATGGATCTAACCACTAACCACCACCCCATTACGTTACAACAGGCATGTATACATCATTTACTGGTTTCACTCATAATACCACAAGTCTATGATTTATTAGTGGAGCGTAAACCACAGTTTACCCAAAAGACTACGATGAATAAACTATTAAAACACCATCAAAACAGCCAATCAGCCATCCAGGCAGTCTAATCTGAGCATCATTCAACACGTCAACTGAGTCAGTCAGTTAGTGATGTCGTTAGTGTTGCTCATGCTGACACCGCTGCCGGTGCTCACCTCTTCTGCGAGGCGGAGTAACGGGAGCAGGACTTGCCGTCCCAGGCGCAGTAAGGGTCTCTGGCCAGGCAGCAGTCGGCGCAGGCCTCGCCGTACACGTCGCACCGGTGAAGAGCGAGCTGGGTCAGCCCTATCTCAGACGACACGTACAGCTGTTGCTGTTGAGGGAGAAGAGGACGGAAAACGGTGTTATACACGACGCTGGAGGACACTTTGATATTGAAACTGAAATAAGGGGAAGAGAAAACATCCTGAGGTTTTTTAGGACAGCTGCAGTGATCAGAGCCAAATGAGGGAAAATGATGGCCATTATTGAAAATTTCAACAGGCTCTGGATCATCTGGGAGAATATTGAGTTCATATCTATCAGGCTGCCATCATGATTTTATGATCAGCTGTTCGTCAGTCTGGCAGGCTGCGTGAAACACAAACTCTGTCTGTGGAATGATGTCATGGCAGGTAGAAGAGGCCAAGCATTTTAATCACACTGAAAGACAACTTTTCCATATTCCTCTCTTCATCGTCTCCCTCAGACTTACGGCTTCTCTATGAATTATGAAGAGAAGCAACTAGCGCTGCCCCCTCTTAAGTTGATTAGTCGACTAATCTGTTGTTTTAGTCTTAGTCGACTAAGACATCTTTAGTCGATTAGTTGTTTTTTATGCTTTTTTCATGCTGAATGACTAGTTATTTCTAAGAAAACTTATGAGCACATCTCTCATAAACACAAGATTTAAAGTGGTGCTATTGTGTGATTCTTTGTGGAGAAAAGTAATACATGATAGGAGACTAGATATCGTCTTAGATGTTGGATATCCTAATATGCTATAAGTGTTGTCTTTTCCTGGTTTTAAAGGCTGCATTACAGTAAAGTGATGTCATTTTCTGAACTTACCAGACTGTTCTAGCTGTTCTATTATTTACCACTTAATCATTATATCCACAATACTGAAGATTACTTATCAAAAATCTCATTGTGTAAATATTTTGTGAAAGCATCAACCCTACGCAATATCGAGGTATTTGGTCAAAAATATAGTGATATTTAATTTTCTCCATATCGCCCAGCCCTAGAAGAATCATGTTTTACAGATCTGTTGATTAAATCAACTAATCGATTAGTCGATAAAGTCATACGAGTGTTAGTCGACTAAGATTTTCTTCGGTCTAGGACAGCCCTAAAAGCAAAAGTATGTAGCTTGTGACCTTTCAAAATTGCATTAATTTCCCTTTCTTTGGAAGATGGTTTCTCTTCTCTTTATGTGAGCAAAGGTTAAGAAAATCAATTGTACAGTCGTGCTTACTCTTTTAGATGAGATCTTCATTGTTGTAATCGGAGTAGGGACCTTGGTGGAGAAAAGAAGACATTGTGAGTACAGTGTGTTATGCAAAAATTGAAAAAAAGACCAAGAAAAAGACCAGAAAGGACAAGGAACTTATGACAAAGATGGAAGTGCAAACAAGGTAATATAAGAAGAGAGAGTAACAGAGGAAAGCTCACCTTGAAAACCTCCACCTCCTCAAGGACCAGCTCCTCGGTCTGCAGGTCATCTCTGGGCAGAACGATGACTTTCTGAACTGTTCCCTTGTCTGTGGACCACAACACACACCTGTCAGCCACATACCTGCAACCTCACACCCCCCCGCCTGTCAACAGTCCCTTAGATTCCCATTTTATTCTCTCAGCAGCCTCCAACAAGGGATAATCCCCATATCAACAGGATCCACTGTACTCTCTCCACCTCTGTTACGTGGCTCTCTTCGCTTTAACCTTCCCTCAATGACGTGAGGCTCCGTTCCACTTACCGCCGCCACCATGACAAACCCCTTCTGTCATCCTCAGCTCCCCTTCTTGCCTTGACCTATTCATCTGGATGCCATAAGACATCTCCGTGGCCCTCCCTGGCATGTTTGATTTCTGTTAGGCATTCCTGAGAGCGGGATACCTGAGATTTATTATGACTTCTGCATTGAGCCCTGAATGGCTGCCTCTGACAGCAGCTGAAAGGACACGCATTCCTCCACAGTGGCCCGCCGTCGCACACAAACCCATTAGTCTCCTCCCCGTAATGCACGGACGAACAAAGAAGCCAGTAAAAGAGGCGTCATATGCGAGGGCTGCATCCTGTGTGGTGGCTGCTGCTGTCATACCGGGGCCTTATTAAAGGTTCGAGGCATGCAGACAGACAGATAATCTCTCTAACACCAGTGGGCGAGATTAAGGTGATGGATGTACTAACTGTAACCCCCCCCCCTCCTTCTCTTCTTCTTCTTACCCCCCATTTCTTTTCTCTCCCTCCCACTGTTGATCCACCCTCCAGGTACAAATCTCCTGTTGTTTACTTCATGTGAACAGAGCGAGGTACAAACCCTTTGATTGGTTAAATTTCCACTCGAGCACAAAAGAAAAGAATGCTTTTCTTTTAATGATAAATGATTACAGGGGAGACAAGCCCTCCACTTACATGGGATTTATTTCCATGGGGGGATTTTTTTCCTCCATTATTTAGCCTCTCACTGACACTGTCATTCACCCTTCTGACTTTGATCAAAGGGTTCAGACCTCATGTAAAAAAAACTAGGGCTGTCAAAGTTAATGCAATAATAAAGCATTAATGCAAATTAGTGTAAAACGCCACTAATTTCTTGGAGGTTGTAGTGGGCTCAGTTTTAAAGCGAGAGTGAAGATACTGGCATCATATGACACTAGAATAACGCTCCGAACTTAAATTTTGGCGGGGAAAAACTGTCATGGCCATTTTCAAAGGGGTTCCTTGACCTCTGACCTCAAGATATGTGAATGAAAATGGGTTCTATGGGTACCCACGAGTCTCCCCTTTACAGACATGCCCACTTTATGATAATCACATGCAGTTTTGGGGCAAGTCATAGTCAAGTCAGCACACTGACACACTGACAGCTGTTGTTGTCTGTTGGACTGCAGTTTGCCATGTTATGATTTGAGCATATTTTTTTATGCTACATGCAGTACCTGTGAGGGTTTCTGGACAATATTTGTCATTGTTTTGTGTTGTTAATTGATTTCCAATTATAAACATATACATACATTTGCATAAAGCAGCATATTTGTCCTCTCCCATGTTGATAAGAGTATTAAATACTTGGAAAGAGAGATAACTGGTTGCTCTGTGTATTCAATCGTAAGGCAAAACGTGTTGGGTGCTCTTGGAAAACGGGGAAAAAAATCAAGATAGCAAGGAAGGCAATCCAGGCACTCCAAAATACTAAAACAAGTGGCAACGAGGAAGGAAATATTAAAAAGCCTTTATTATAGTGGCCAAATCATTGAAAAAGAAAATATGTTTTGACCACTGTAGGTCTTCGTCAGGGTGGCAGTGCCACTTGTTTTAGTATTTTGGAGTGCCTGGATTGCCCTCCTGTCTAAGAGTGTTAAAAACTTATTAAATCAACCTTTAAGATACTTTTTGAACAGATAAAAAAATGTGTGATTCATTTGCAATTAATCACAATCTATGGACAATCATGTGATTAATTACGATTAAATATTTTAATCGATAAAAAAAAAAAAACTAAAAAAAAAAATGTGATGATTTTATGACAGACAGCAGACAAGAAGCAGAGATTTGGCTCCTTCCCTCATTTCTATCAAACAAAATCTAATGTATTACAAAACACTCACCAGTTCCTAAGAAGAGCACTTCATAGTTGCCGTCTGCAGCTGTCACCTGGTCCACAGTGATGGTGGTGAACTCATAGTCCACATTGGTCCGAACCACCAGGGGGCGCTTGTGTATCGGGTACACAGCGTTGTACATGGCAGGATGATTCCTCATGAAGTTAATGACTTCATCTGGATAGTCCTTAGTGGACTTCATGTTGGGGGTGAACGTACCTCCAGGGCACTGAAAGACAAACAGAAGCGTTAACATTCTGAGCTCGAGTCAAAACCCATGAAAAATAATGGACATAATCACATATAATAAGTATATTTGGTTATGCTGATGCATGAATCTTGTTCAGATGGTTTCTATTTGAGGTCTGAGTCAGAGAGAAGCTGCTGTTATGCCAGCTTGCTGTGGGATTCATGTGTGGGGTCAGTGTGGATTTGAAGCTCACCGTGCCGGGTCTCGGGTAGGGGATCTTCCCAGTGTAGGCCACCCACTGGTAATTGGGACCCTCCTTGTGGGCGAAGGGTCCGTTGAAGACCATGCGGATGTCAGCCATGGAGTAGACACACACTGCTGAGCCTTTGAAGACGGAGCTGTGGACAGAAAGTAAAGGTCAGGAAAATGAATCTTGCAAAATAATGAAAAAAGAGTATTACAGGTGCTGTGCATGTACAGTATCTGTTATAGTACACTAACCCAGAGACGGAGAAGACGCCATATATGACAGGATTTTTGGTGTCCTGTGTTGGCTGTATGTAAACATCTCCTGTTAGAGAATAGAGAGAAAATCACGTCAGTGCAAACAGACAACATCACGCTCCACAGCACAAGCTCTCTTCTTTACTAATATTTACACAGCTTTCAGTCAATCCAGTCTCTCTCATCCAGAGAGACCTTTAGGTTACACTTTCCCGGAAGGAGCGATGCACTAACAAAGAGGATGAAACTTCATCTTTGTTGAAAACACATGGAAGCCACTGCTGCCTTTAGATAATGAACAAAGTGTCTTCTTCTGTGAGAGTCCCTGAAATCCATAATTGCATCAAAAGAGTAAAGGTCAGAGGTTGCTCTTTAAATGTGAATGTGTGTGACTAATTGCCTTCAGCTTGACCACAATAGTTCATAACATGACTACAGCCACGCTAAAGGCTCTGTCCAGACCCCGAGCTGCCCAGAGCAAACACAGACTGGTGGTGCCTTTGCTCAAATTGCCCTCCGATGCCAACAGAAAGGAATCATTCTGCTGTAATGAATGTCAGCGTGGGCAGTTTTTGTTGGATGGCGTCGCCGACGACAACCCAGGGAGAGCGAGCCTTGTGAGCGTTACGCATGAAAGTTATACTCCTCACAACAGCAGATGTGTGCTGGAGACCTTCTTCAGGATCCTGAAGATAAACTGGAGAAGACAACCAACCAGCAGTGTGATTTTGGGGCAATTTTTGGCATTTGGTTCTGGTAATTTAATGGTCTGCCTGCCAACGAGTCGCTGCAGCGGGGCAGCTGCTCCACGGGCCGCCGCACGGCAGAGACAGCAAAAGGGAAAAACAGCCTGTAGAGCCGGCATATTTTCACATCTTACTCTGTAAATTAAGGATTTATTTCGACCAAACCAGAGTTGCTGATGAAGACTATCAGACTAATGGTTTTGGTGTGTTTTATTTTGTTTCTGTCCAGTTTGAATGAAGTGTGTTTTACGATGAGTTAACAAGCTAATAAAGCCTGTCTTACTTCGGTGTAAGAGAGAAACATGAATTCAGAAGGTGTCCAGTTGTATTTTTCTGTTAAAGTGTAAGAAAATTTCCTTTATTGATATTTTGTGAGTGTATTTTGTTTATTATATCAGACGTAGTGAACTCGCCGCTCGCGCACAATGCATCCTGGGACATGTAGGCACAACTGGCACAGCTCTGCAGCATGAGATCAGCTTTCTTGGTTAATATACTGTAGCAGGCACTGGGGAGTTTATTTCTTCAGAGAACCACATTTACCATCAGCACTGATTAGACATCCACATAAAAGGTGGCAAATTTTCCCTTTAAATATCTTTAATCTAGTGTGTTAGCATGCTAACAGTTGCCAATTAGCACTAGTGTTGTAAAAATATCAAAGTATTGATACATGTCGATACTGATTATTTGAAATGGTTTCAATACTCATTTTCCGCTGTATCGATACATGGATACCTGTTGCTCTTCTCTCCGACACACACACTGCTATTTATCTTTTAATAAAAACATAAAATTTTATTCCCTCAATGTTGTGTCCATTTTCCCCCATGGTATTGAAAATGGTATTAAATATCAATATTTTTCAAGATATTGTATCGAAGTTAGAAATTCCAGTATCGTGACAACACTAATTAGCACTAAGAGCTGAGACTGATGGGAATTTCACTAAATTTGCAGGTATTTGATCACAAGTATTGGACAAACTAAAATTTTTTATATTTACAAATCCTCCTGAGGGGGGCCTGATTTCATCCACATTTCACTAAAAAACAATTGACCAACCCACAGACCGACACTACCATCCCTAGAGTTAAATAAGCTAAAATGACTAGAAGCATAAGCTAACAGTTTAATAGAAATAACAAGTCTCTTCCATCCAGACAGCCCTCCTTTCATCCTCATATCCTGCCGACGGAAACAGTAGGTGTAAAACCACAGGCAGCAATCGACTCTGTCCAATAGGAAACTGAGCAATGACCTCAGGAAGGAGGTGAAGGTGAAGGTTTTATTGACAAGATAACACATCAAAACTGAATCTTAGGAGGCGTTATCACCTAACCTCAACAAAGCAATCCAATCCAAGCGTTTGAGTCAGAGCAGTGCTGTTTACCAGCAGAGCAGCAGAGCAGTGAAATGAAACAGTCTGCTTCTCTGCAGTCTAGACTGGAACAACGTGAGAGACAGAAAATCCTAACACGATGTGCAGGGATTCTCCTCTTCCTGCGTCCATATTTCATGTCTTCCACTTCGATGGAAAGGAAATATCTCTTCTCTCCCAAAAGAGAACTGCATCATATACTCCTGAGCCAATTCTGGAGGTCTCTAAATCACGAACGCTCACATGCGCTGTCCTACAGAGCTCTCACATGGGACACTTCCTGATTTAGATGATCCTTTGTTAACACTGAGGAAAGGATCCACAGCATAGACTATATATATAAGAAGTGAACGTAATCGCCGTGACGTCACCCATTGGTTTGTGGACTGCCATTTTGAGGCCTTGAGTTTGGCATTTTGGCCGTCGCCATCTTGGTATTTGGCTGTCGTCATGTTGTTTTTTTCAAATCAGAAGTGACACGAGAGGGTGGAGCTAATGGTGCCTTCAAATGAAACTCCTGAGCTCGTGTTTACAACAAGGGAAGTTCTGTACACAATATGCTTGGCGTTCAAGTGGTTAAGTCGTGAGAACACCGCTGCTAAGCAACGGCAATATTAACGTTACTGTCGGCGTCTAGAAGCCACAGAGGCTAACAATTTAGCAAGCTAGCAAGTGGGTAACATAATGCAGGAAATGCAAAGGCATAATGACAGAGGAAAAAGATGAGGCCGCTGGGAATATCAACATTTTCCTCAGACATATTATAAAATTACAAAGAAAAACAATATAAGACTAAAATTACAATATACTAACTTATTATGTACCGAAAAATGAACTTCCATGGCCTTCGCCATTTCTGACAACGTCAACAAACACGTCACAACTCGTGAACTCGGCTCTTTCCGAAACTTTCCACTTACGAGGTTTTGAATACGACATAAGGGGGGGGCGTTCATATGGACTCTTCTCATGAACACGGTAAACACGACAACATTTGAAGGCACCATAAATACAACCGAACGCTGAATAAGACGTTTTCGGACGACCAAAAATGTTATAATTAACTTTCATGACCTGAAAACACACTTTGAAAGGGTTAAAGTTGTAAGACGAAAACACGGACAACGCTGTGGTAGCGACCTGTCAATCACAAGGTAGCCACGCCCTAAAGCATACCCTGCTTTATGGTCTATTTTACTCTAAATGGGACCATAATTTACTAAATGAACATCATGCTGTATTGAAGAAGACTTGAAACTAGTGATTGAGACCATAAACTCATGTTTACTGAGGTAATAATTCAAGTGAGAAGTAGACTCATTTTCTCATAGACTCTTTTTGCAACCAGAGGAGTCGCCCCCTGCTGGCTATTAGAAAGAATGTAAGTTTAAGGCACTTCCACATTGGCTTCACTTTTCAGACCCGGGGGTAGCCCACTGGTCCACAGCAACAAATAAAGAGGAGCTATGTGATGGGTGATAAGTCTTTCTCCTGTTCGGTACCTGACCTAAATACGAGTCCCAGGAGGCATGTTCACTGCCAGCAATAGGACAAGGGCCTTCGGCACGAAACGGAGAATGCGCTCCCAACCTAGTTGCGCAGGGAAATGACCGCAGAGTAAAGACGTGAGTCAACAAGCGAGAGACGGAGGGATCAAGCTAAAAATATGACTATTAGATCTCGTGTGAAGTGTGGAAACAGTAGAACTGATCTACGCAAAAAGGAAATAGTATACCAATTCAGATTTATGCACTCGCAGTCCCATATAGACCAGCATGAGAAATTAGCTGTCAGGCTGCTATGCAGATAGAATGATACATGGGGGGGGGCGAGCTTTGTCTTTGAATCTGAACTGCTGGGTTCTGGTCCTGTCCACATTAGTGAGTCTGTACAGTCAAGCCTTCCTCTGGGGACTGTCTACAGCCTGGAGCTCATTCCTGGAGAAGAGGATAAAGCTGAGAGATAGCACGCACGTCATCCTTATTTCGCTACCAAATTCCCCAAAGTCACACCCATACACACACACACACATACACACACCACCATGCCATCTCCCACAGCTGCCACAGCCGGAGCAGTGGAACGGTCATGGGTTAGCGTGGACGCAGCACGACGGGCTGCCACGGGTGTCACACAACAGATGATCCTTGTCATGACATACAGCTGTTGTACTGCAGAAATGAGCGATTTGCAGGCAAGAACACGTAAGTGTGCGTACATGCAGACAAGATAGCGCCGAGGCCGAGATAGAGCTATCATCATCGACGGTATACAGTCGCTAAAAACAGATCAAGCCTTCAGGAAATATGGAAAAAAGGAGTGATGTGATTTGCAATAAAAGCTATCCTGACAGGGCAGTGATGACTTAGCTCCAGGGGATCTTGTGTGTTAATAACAGCGAGGAAAGGATCCATATTCCACAGACGTTTTTTCCTGTTTGTATGGCAATAAAATCTGAGCCGCCATACATCGCATTTCCTCAAAAAATATTTCATTTTCTACTTGATCAGCCTTTGGGTTGTTTTATTTTCTCTAAGTGTCTCTCCTTTCTCTATCTGCTTTTCTCTGCCTTTTCATCTCTCTAACTTCTTTTAAAACGTTCCACTTCTAAAGTGCAGCTTCTTTCTATTTCTGTATGTTATAAAATCATTTTAACACTGTGTTTTAAATCACTGTAGGTGATTTAGGTACAAGTTGTCAGGTAGAGCCAATAAGTGCTACATATTCCAACTGTAAAAACTCCCCAGGTCTCAGGCGTGCTTTGCCATAATGCCGTTCTGCTTAAGACTAACACACGAGGAACACAGCTGGCCTGGATATTTCAACAAACTTCTCTAATGACTTGTAGAGTGTTTTTTATTAAATCTCTTAAAGAAAGGGGGGAAGTTTAAGAATCGACTCACTCAAGCATGGCTAACTGATCTTTCTGAACTTGTCCTGGCTTGAAACAATCTTCAGCTGTGCGGTGTAATGCATCTACAGTACCTCCTTACAACATGCCGTATGTATGTAGACTCTTAAAGAAGTAGTTTGACATTTTGGGAAATATGCTTATAAGCTTTCTTGCCAAAAGTTTGATGAGAAGATTGACACCATTCTCATATCTGTACGGTACATATGAAGCTACAGCCAGCAGCCGGTTAGCTTAGCTTAGCATAAATACTCGAAACAGGGTAAAATAGGTAGCCTAGCTCTGCTCAAAACAGTGGGCGACCTCCGGGTCTGAGAAGTGAAGCCAATGCTGAAGTGCCTTAAACTTGCAATCTATCTAACAGCCAGCAGGGGGCGACTCCTCTGGTTGCAAAAAGAAGTCAGATTGTATAGAAGTCTATGAGAAAATGAGCCTACTTCTGACTTGATTTATTACCTCAGTAAACATTGTAAACATGATTTGATGGTCTCAATTGCTAGTTTTAAGTCTTCTTCAATACAGCATGATGTTCATTTAGTAAATTGTGGTCCCATTTAGAGTCAAATAGACCATAAAGCAGGGTATAGTTTAGGGCGTGGCTACCGTCACTACCACGGCATTGTCCGGTCTGGTAGTTGTCTGTGTTTTCCTCTTACAACTTTAACCCTTTCACAGTGTGTTTTCCGTTCGTGAAAGTTAATTGTAACATTTTGGTCGCCTAAAAATGTCTTATTCAGCGTTCGGTTGTGCGAAAACCAAGATGGCGACGGCCAAAATGCTGAACTCAAGGCTTCAAAACGGCAGTCCACAAACCAATGAGTGACGTCACGGTGACTACGTCCACTTCTTATATACAGTCTGTGGTTCAAAGGACAAAAGCACATTTGCCTTTCAGCACCTTTTTACTCCAAGTGTGTAAAAATCACAATAGTGTTTTTTTTGGGGGGGGGTTACATACAGGCATTTTTCTTGGCACTGGAACATTGTAATTTTTAAGCTTTGGTTTTTGTACAGATTAAACAAACCACATATAACGTGTTAATTAGCAAGCTTTAGATGTGCTGGTGGGTTGAACTTTTTACATTTGGCCAGGCTAGCTGTTTCCCCTGCCTCCAGTCTTTATGCTAAGCTAAGAAAGTGAATAAGCGTATTCCTCGAAATGTCCAACTATTCCTTTTATGACCTACATTCAATGTGCAATGGTTAAAAACTTAAAGACCAATTTGCCCTTGATAAATCCTAAAATCTCCCCTGTAAACACAAACTCTCCAGCGAGACATGTGAAGCCATTAGCATGAAACTCAATCATATCCAATTTACTGTCCCCTCTAGGAGTCCTTGGCAGGGACGGCTGCTCTGCAAACTGACGTGTCTTCTCTGTGGGCATGTCTACCCTGTCACGCCCGCCCTTGGTCGTCCACCAGCCTGCTCCACTACACATTCACAGCCTTATACAAGCAATATGCGTAAAACCATCACCGGCGCCAAACGCTGACCACTCTCCAACTCTGTCACAGAACCACTCAGCGCAGCACGCCCGAGTCAACACTGACCTGACCAGCAAAGACAGAACCCTCATTTGTAAAGGCAAAGTGAGTCCATTCGCACTCAGAACCGCTCTCACACCATTTAGATGAAGTGGCTGCACACACGAAAAGGCCACAGAGTTTTCAAGTGTCACTTTTTCAGTTGTTCAATGCAGGATAAAATAAATGTCACCTGTGAAAACAAGTTGCTTTTAGAGCTGCTGGCGGGCTGATATAAAAGCGAGGAATGTGTCGGGGGGATAAAGAGACAAAAAACTATCATCAGATTCAACAGGCATGGCACTTTTCATTCTTGAGATTAGTTCAAGAGCAACAGTTGTCTCACGCATCAGTCCCCTATCACTATTTGGCTCTATTTTAAACCAGCGAGACAGAAAGGGAAAGAGCTTCCCCTGGAGAGGCTAATAGTCTCACACTCACAGACATTCCTGCTTGGTGATCTGATCTACCCGCCATCGGGCCCCCCCCCCCCCTTCACACACACAAAAAACAGACACTTTTGTTTAAGACATCTTGAAAGAAAAAGACAGTGGTGGGAGTACAGTATGTGTGTCATTCTCATTACAGTGCGCTGTATGGGCCGTGTGATGGGAGTGGGCTGCCATATGGGCCGAGGACTGAGCTCTGGTGTGTGCGTTTGCACAATCACACTGTTGGCAGGTGCTGCAGTAGAAACGGACCCCTCAGTCGACTATTCTCTACTTAATATTTCAGATGTGATCATACATGACAGGAACCTGAAAATGAATATGTCTGAAATAAATCCTGTCATGTTATTTTTGTCTTTTTTCTTCGCCACTCGATACGTACTGTCAAAATGATTAACTGCACAAAAAAGAGATTTAGTTTCTTAAAAAAAACAAAAACAGGGTGTAACAAAAGTTCTTGACTAATAAAAATAAATATATATATTACGGGTCTCCAACAAGTAGCTCGTGAGCTTCCAGTAGCTCAAAGAATATGTACATAAATTTGATGATTATGGTTGTCAAAGTTAACGCGATAATAACGCGTTAGCGCAAATTAGTTTTAACGCCACTAATTTTATTAATGCATTCAAAGGGGTCCCTACGGATACCCACGAGTCTCCCCTTTACAGACATGCCCACTTTATGATAAACATTCTGCCTACTGCAGGTTTAAGATAAAGCAAGCAATTTGACATTTTATAGACCAAATGATTACTCAATTAATAGAGAAAATAATATGCAGATTAATAACAATAATGGTTAGTTGCAGGGCTAGATGTGTAGGATGTAATCTGGCAAAAGAGCAGTGAAGCAGGAGGAAAAGACATCACAACATGTTTGATTGACAACGGAGTCTATACAACACCCCCACCCACACCAAGTAACCCACAGATCCCCACATCAACTGGAAATAGTGAAAGGAAAGAACCGCAGCATAATCTCGGTTTGCAGGCGTGAAGGTCTTTGTACTCACGGAGCTCGTCGAAGTGCGTCTCCATGCCGTCGGCCCCCGGCACCGAGCAGATGAGCCGGGCCTTCAGGAAGGTGCTCCACTTGTTCACCAGACAGCAGTGGCCTCCGTCGTCATTCTGTATTTGAGAGGGTGGAGACACAGAACAGTTTTCTCCATCACTCGCTCAAACTCACATCCTCCTCTGTCTTCCTACTGAAAACAAACCCAGGTGGAGCCACCCACACACACTATACAGTACATGTTGGTTTGCAAAGCCAGGAAGCTAAAAGGAAGGGGGGGGGGGGGTGAGATGGTAAACACTGTCTCCTCCTATTTAGACTCTTCCATCTGTGGTGGAGCGAGGCCAGAATATATCCCAGTAAGAAAGAGCTGAGACCAGTTTGTGCTTTAGAGTCCTCCTCCATAATCAGCATCTTTAGAGAAAGCATGAACATCTTAATTAGGGCTGTCAATCGATTCGCATGATTGTCCATAGTTAATCGCAAATTTTTTATCTGTTCAAAACGTACCTTAAAGGGAGATTTGTCAAGTATTTAATACTCTTATCAACATGGGGGTGGGTAAATATGCTGCTTTATAAACAAATATTGTCCAGAAACCCTCACAGGTATTGCATTTAACATAAAAAAAAAATGCTCTATGACTTGCCCCAAACTGCATGTGATTATCATAAATTGGGCATGTCTGTAAAAGGGAGACTCGTGGGTACCCATAGAACTCCTTTTCATTCACATATCTTGAGGTCAGAGGTCAAGGGACCCCTTTGAAAATGGCCATGACAATTTTTCCTCAACAAAATTTAGCGTAATTTTGGAGCGTTATTTAGCCTCCTTCGCGACAAGCTAGTATGACATGGTTGGTACCAATGGATTCCTTAGGTTTAATAGTTTCATATGATACCAATATCTTCACTCTAGTTTAAAAAGCCCGCTACAGCCGTTATTATCGTGTTAACTTTGACAGCCCTAATTTTAATATTTAATTTTGAAGAGTGGTTTTCGGCTGATGAATCCCATTTTGGGAGTTGAAATATTTTCATAATTTCCAGTGTAATTACAGTAGGATACGGCTGAGAGTGTATTTCTGGTGGTGTGCAGGGTGCAGCAGAGAGTGGCAGTAAGAGTATCCAGATGTGTGGCCAAGTAAGAATGACAGGACCGGGTCTCCGGAGGCCGCGGCGGAGCCCACTGAGAGGGGGATGAGTGTTTGTGTGCCGGGTCAGCACCTGACCCCCTCAAATAATTACAACGGTGGAACAGCTGAGGCGGCGGACACACGTACGCCACATTTTCTCACTTATAATCGTGCTCATACACCCGCTGTAACACTCACATATGCACGCAAGTCCATACGGGAAAGCATACACTCACACTCGTACCGTGTAAACACTATAAGCTGCCCCATGAGCTTTACAGAGACATTTGTTGATATTTGTTTTTGTTGCTCAACTCGCGTTTGTGGAGGAAATCTAGTTTAACTGAGAAGGACTCTTAAAGAGAGTGTGTTTTAAAGGCAGTAAGTTATTCGCTACCATGTACACTAAAACTTCAAGTGTTTCAGGACTACCAGGGAGAAGAGGTCAGAAGATCACAGGGTCAGAGGTCAGGGGTCAACCTCCCAGACAGAGGGATGCATTGTAGACAGGAAGGTTAAAGACACATGTGGATTCCAGCACGTCAGCGTTGGCCAAACACTAGTTCGCCTCCGGAGCCTCTCCAGCCTGTTTTTCATATCGACGCAGGTCTTCTTTTCATTATGTTTACACCCCAAAACAAACACGCTTCCCAACTGTGTACACACCAGGCAGATGCGTCCGATACGGGACTGGGTCACAGGACTCTGACCCATCTCAGAGGACTTCTCCCGGAAGAAGAAATACAGCTTGTCGTCATTTCTCTCCGAGCTGTCGGGGATGAGGTGTACGTGGATGAAAGTGGGGTCTGCGGGGAGAAGAGGTGCTGATGTTTAGGCGGAGGATGACTTTGGGAAAACATCTGGCTGAATCTTTTATAAACTGTCAGCATTTCCTGTTTATAAATTGTTGAGGGATTCTAAACATATGCAAACACCAGAATCTTTTCAGTTGAGCTATACATTTGGATTGTATTGAAAAATCATGCAGGGAGGCTTCACAAGCTGGATGAGTATCATTTAGAGGCTAAATAAGAGATTTACCATTTAACCATCTGGAGTTGTACTGATCTGTTCGCATGGCAGTCTTTGTCCCCAAAGTACGGAAAATGGCAGAGTCTGTTCCCATAAAGTCAACATACACCCCGGCATACAGTTCACCATCTGAGAAAGAGAGGAAACAGCTCAGTTCAGTGAAATTCCTTCACTCGGACATTCCAGCACCACCCTTGGCACAAACCGCCAAGGCTTTTATTTCAAAACCCAACATCTCAGGACTGTTTTATTCCACAATAACGAAGCTCAGCGTAACAAAGTCATCATCTAAACATTTATCTCATTTAGACACAAAGTGGTGATGGTGGATGATACTGTCACTCAAGAAGCAAATGGTCAATCCAATAAAATTTCCTAGAAAGGAGCTGATGCAACTGTAATTTGTTAGGAGGGTTTCTGGAAAGGACTATATGTAATTTGTCATCAATTACAGGAAAAATGGAAACAGCGTTCAATAGACTATTCGCCAAGCCCCGTCCCCCTTAGTTACTGTTGCTATGCCTGTCAAGCTTTACATTCTAACATGGTACATGATGCAGTTGACAATGAAAACAGGGGCAGCAGATTTTGACAGCAGATTTTATTACCTGTAGCTAGCTAGTGTAAGCTAATGCTAATGCTAAAAATACAGAAGTTGGTTGAAAGGTCCACTTTTTAAAGTTATTCTATTGGGTAAAATATTTATATTCAAAGCTCAATAATGAACTAAACTGAATCTAAGTGTCCTAAAAAAACAAACACTATGAAGCCAATTTCTTTTGCAAAAAATAATTTCTACAAATCACCAAAATGTAACACAACACAACATGAAACAGAAAAAGATCTGCTCTAGTGAAGAGTGGAACTATATAAAATATTAATACGCTCTACCTGTCACAGGTTTATTTCAGTTTTTAAATGTGTCGATACTGTCAACCTAATTATTTGAATTACTGAAAGGATCCTATTAATTTGTGATTTATTTATTTATTTTATACTTTATATTCTTAAGTATTGTCTTTCTTCTTTCTTTCTTTTTGTAAAGTTATATTATATTATATTATATATATATATATATATTATTATATTGAAATGTCATCATATTGTCGTGTTTGTTAGGTGTATTTTGCCTGTATCAAATTATTATAATTTTTTTAAGTTTCCATCTAAATGGTTTTAAACAAGAAGCCAGTAAAAAAAAGTCCTAAATATGTGCAAGATGGCTACATGCTGTATATAATATAGAGCTAATATTTAAAGACTGAAGAAATGCTACAGCTGACATTTAATTCCCTTAAAATGTTAGTTACTCCTAGCATTACGATTTTTGCATTTCTTTCAAGGAACTGCCTGTGGAAATCAACATCCACTTGTAAACCCCTACCAAATATTAAACCACCATAACGTTCTGGTTCTCTTCCTAAAAGCTAAAATAAATGTATGGGTATTTACTATATTTTCTTGTATTAGAAACTTTTATTGTTCTTTCCAGGAAACTTCTGAGGAACCACTAAGAATTTAAGGGACACGTAAAATAAAGCGTAACCGAAAACAGTGCTCAAACCTCCTGAAACAGCCTTCACACGCACACCGTAAAAACATAAAATATGAGCACATCCATGTGTGCAGACTGACAAATGTATACAACAGCCTTGTTAAGCCACAGGAAGGCAAGGTGTTGGTCCTCCAGCTGCTGTAAGGAGGAGGCCCCACTGGAGAGCAGGTGTGACTGTCAGAGTCCACGGAGATGGAGTAAGCAGACCGCAGGAGGTAGAGTAGAGCAAACAACAAAAAAACGTCCTACCACCATTATATTCAATGTCAAGGTCCTCATCAGCGCTATATGAAGATTGATGGTATATCATTAAAACGTCCGCGGATGATGGGATGTCTAATGTGGTGGAGAGCTGAGCAGTCAGTGCTGAATCTATTGTTGTGGTACAGGGTTCTTAATCCTTATCAACACTGACTACAGTGTCCCTTGTATGACGCTAACTGGTGGAAGTGGGGGATAAATCCATCTTGGATGACAGTACTGGTTCCATACTGGTCAGCTGGCACTGCGCTAATGTGGGAAAGCAGTGCCAGTGATTTACACCCGCTGTCTCGCCCCACAGAGACAAGATCGCCTTTCACTGGTGGCAACTGTGTGGTCTGGAAGTGACCTTGGGTAACGGGACAGAGGACACTGTCCTCATGAATGCTACAACACAGGACAAGCTCAACTGAGCCGGGAACACTTTATTATAACCATAATTTATAAATAGTTAATTGAACTTAGTTAATAGTTATTTTACTGTTAACAAACAACAAAATGAGAATTAATAATGTCTACTAATTATTAGTAATGCTATAATTTCTGTTATGTTATTTTTAGTTTGTGTAATATGAAATAATGACTTATAAATTCATCATTATTAATATTATAAATTCTATATTGTATCATAGCTGATAGGAGACGATAGAACAATTACATTCTGATGACATTAGTAAACTATTTATTAACAGTTTATTGTTGCACACATTATAACATTTTATATAGTATATTAAGTAGTTGTTAATAATTATCAAATGATTGGTAACCTTTAAGAAAAAGTTTGTAAAACATCTATAAACATTACATAGATAGATGGACCAGAAATGAATTATTAACCATTGACAAAGTATTAACTATCTATTTAATGTTTATAGATGTTTTACAAAGCATTAACCATTTAACAATATATTATAATCATCAGTTGTAACTGTATAATAGCCAACCAAACTGTGTTTATAGATGTTTACAAACCAATTATTAACCATTAACAAAGTGTTACAAATATCTATCTATGTAATGTTTTTAGATGTTTAACAAATGATTTCTTTAAGGTTTACCAATAATATCTTAATCATTAACAGATACTTATATATACTATACAAAATGTTGTGTGCAACTGAAAACTGTTAAAATAACAAATTATAGCATTACTAATAATTAGTAACCATTAATAATTATAATTGTTTGTTAACAGTAAAATAACTATTAACTGAGTTTAATTAACTATTAATTTACCATTTATAAATGATGGTTATTATAAAGTGTTACCACTGAGCTTTGATACATGTAGATTTACTATAACAGGATGGATAGACAGTGAAACTATCACTAAAGTCAAGTAGATGACATTTATTTTCGATATTTTGGTCCAATGATTTTCCTCCAACATTACACCCACATTGTGACACTAACATAAGAGCCTTTGTAAGGTGTCGGGCCATCGTTCTCCATCCATTCTCCACCTGGAGGGATGAACTCCAAAAAATATTCCCTCATTGAATGATTTTTCCACATTATTTTCATCCTCATCAAACCATTCAGTGTCCCCTCGTTCCCTCAATGGAAGAGTCTGCATTCATTGTTCAGTTTTTCCCTTTCATTTGTCTGTAAATATAATGGTATGTAAAAACACTAAAACATGTGCAAATACTTCAGGATCCGTGGGAAATAAAACTGTATGAGTCCTGGTAAATATGGGAATAAAGATCATTTTACTCCAAATGGTGATAAAAGCACTGAAAAGCGTTCACAACATGTCCCAAGTATTTTGATTTGAAGCAACTAATTCCCCAGTGAGGGCTTCACGTATTAATGGGCACATATTATTGTGCCCATCTCCACCCTAACAAGGAAATATTCCTTCGGATGTAATGATTAGGCTGATTAGATTTAGCAGCTCACTGTGGGAAATAGGCGCAGAATAGAAAGGGACATTGGTCTGACCTTCTTGACTTCTTCTTCAAAGGCAGATAATAAATATCTTCTGTTCACATAGTTTGCCAAAAACATAAATCGTGAGCAGAGAGAAGGCCATATAAAGAAACAGGAGATAAAAGATGAAGAATCCACATGGGATGCCACTGCTGTTGCTATGAAGACCGCTGGGCCTTCCTGTACTGCTGCCTACGCCCTCCTGTGACCAAACCCAAATGATACTCACTGATCAAAGCTGACACGCTGTTCAGATTCGGGTCGTAGGAGCACTTTCCCTTCCCAGATTCCACTTTGCCCGGCTCCAAATGGAAGATTTCTTCCTGAAATGGAAAAATCAGACGGATACGGCAATAAATTCAGCGCTCTTCATCTTGTCACTGTGATTCCCTTGTGCGGGGAAAATGAGGCAGCGAATGTGCTCCCTCTCACTCCTGTGGGACCTGCACAGCCTGATGGGAGATGAAGTATTAGAATAATGAGCGTGCGTTCATACAGAAAAATACATGCGGGGAAAGCAGGGAATTTCTAATCCACCTCTATGCCACTCTACAGTGGAAAACAATGTGTCGTGGGGCTGCTTCTCTCGGAATAATAAGCTGCATGCCAAATATCTCTCAGCTTCTCGGTGCCGGTGGCTGTGCAGGCCGACTGCTGACACCTGTAATCCAGCGCAGTGAAAACAAAGCCGGGATGGAGGCTGGATGACGGATGCTCACTGCTCGTGGCATCGCTGCACGCACGCACTGAGAGGTGATTGGCAGGAATTTGCGTATGAGAGTGGGGGAAAATGAATCAGTGGCATGCGATGACATGTCCCGTAGCCCCGCCTCACAGACCAGAGCATGTCCAATCCACGTTTTTCACTCCCAACGGGTGCAGAGATGGAGACATCTCTGTCACTGTCCATCAGCACTAAAGCAGGAGAGAGAGTACGGCACCGTGCCAAACTCACTTCACTGGATCATACACGCACAGTTGTGCAATTCCCTACTCATCTTTGATTAAAATCACCACTCGTGCTAATAAGGAGGTGCTGGCAGCTCACTCGCAGTCATGCCAGATGTTGACGTGTAAAACAAAAGGTCACAAACATTTACGTGTGCCAGAGGGAAACGGTGCCCTGAACACGTTTTTACAACCCTGCTGTAAAATATGACCCCTTCACAAAAGTTGCAACATATTTAAAATAAAATCTGACTTTTTCAAAGTGTCCCACTTCATCTAAAGCCTTTATGTCCTACAAGAGTCGCTCTCTGGCTTTCAAAGTGCTTGGAGAGCTCAAACAGCGGAGACATGTTCAAGTATGTGGCTCTTTTTATTTCCTTTGCTGCGCAGCTAGTTGGCTACAGATGGCTGGTGTTTGCTCTGGGCTAACAGAGCCTGCTGTGGGAGCGGGTCAGATGCTGACTGGTCCCGCCGCCTCTGTGGGAGAGACTGCACCACATTCCTACAGAAGGTGGAGGGCTCGGCGCGGTGAGGAGCTGATGGGTGGGACATCCTGCATTGTCTCAGATAAGCAGGATGAATGACTCTGTTATCTGTTGTTCATGGGCGCCGCTAAATATATATGCTAAGTAAAAATTAATATGCCATGCATTGAACAGCAGGGAAAGCCTGTTTAATTAAATTTGAGCCGAGGAAAAGTCAACGGAATTTTTTAGCAGCCGTTCCACTTGAAAACCCAGCTCTCATGCAAAATATGGCATTTAGCACAAATGCAAAGCACAAATGGACAATGACGGATACGAAAGGGTGCTCAGACAATGAGGCTTACACAAAGAAAATATGAGTGAAACAAAATGAGGTGACATTAAATGCAACTCCACATTACACAGGATGGTGCACGGACTGGACAAGATGCATGCCAAATGTTAACGGAGATAAACGAGTGATGGCCACGTTAAAAATGGTGATGACAAAATGCGCTCAGACACAAAGAGAGGGAGCATGCTGCTGGTGACCGCGAGCCCGGGCGGAACGCGGGGCTGCGGTGCAGACAGGGCCCACATCGCACCTTTAGTCCAAGTGTCTCGTGCACCGCGCTGGGTTCAGCTGCGCGGCTAGCCCTTCCTCTGGCCTGGGCCATCTGCAGATACATGGACGTCTAAAACAGGAGACAGCAACACAGTCTGGATGTTACGCCACTGGTGAGGAAGGATCAAGGATCTCCCTGACCTCCCATCTGAATCTGTCCTGACTTCATGACACGGTGAGGAACTCCCCAAACCAATACTAAAGAAATTAATAGAATGCAATTGCGATAGGAATGTGTTTATATTAGGGCTGTTAATCGATTAAAATATTTAATCGCGATTAATCGCACATTTTTTACCTGTTCAAAATGTACCTTAAAGGGAGATTTGTCAAGTATTTAATACTCTTATCAACATGGCAGTGGGCAAATATGCTGCTTTATGCAAACATATTTATGTATGTATTATTGGAAATCAATTACCAACACAAAACAATGACAAATATTGTCCAGAAACCCTCACAGGTACTGCATTTAGCATACAAAAATATGCTCAAATCTTAATATGGCAAACTGCAGCCCAACAGGCAACAACAGCTGTCAGTTTGTCAGTGTGCTGACTTGACTTTGACTTGCCCCAAACTGCATGTGATATCATAAAGTGGGCATGTCTGTAAAGGGGAGACTCGTGGGTATCCATAGAACCCATTTTCATTCACATATCTTGAGGTCAGAGGTCGAGGGACTCCATTGAAAATGGCCATGTCAGTTTCACTTGTTATTATCGTGTTAACTTTGACAGCCCTAATATATATATATATATATATATATATATATATATATGTGTGTGTGTGTGTGTGTGTGTGTGTGTGTGCAGGATTGTGCAGGGAATGTGTGTAGCTTTATTTGACCAGATGGTTCCCTATCCTGTGGTTGAGTCAATAAAAGCTCTCATAGTATGCTACATACATACGCCTCAAAGCTGCTGCCAAAGCAAAACATTTAGCTGAGACCGTTTACAAAAGCTACAAGGCTCCTGCTTTAAGCCCTGGAGAACTTAACAACATACCCTGCAGTGGTGTAATCGAATGACAACAATCTGTCTGTATGTTGAATTAATAAAGACAGAAAAAAAGTTTCCTTATATCTGTGTGGAGTGTATCGTTTCATGTTTTTGCAATCATAGTTAACTCCCCAGCCCAGCTGAGTAAGGTGGTCGGGGGGGGGCGACGACTCGGACCTGTCTGAAAAAAAACAGCCCCCTCATTAATGGACTAGAACTGGAACATTCCACTGGCACCCCATAATGGGAGCTCCCACTTCCAATTACCCGACGTCTCACATGGCAGAGGCTGGCGGGTGGCCTGGATGCATGAAGGGGTGGATGGATAGGTGAGGGAATGGATGGAAGCCCTTCGTTAGTAAGGGGTCATGTAGGAACCGTGTGCAACGAGGGACTCGTGCGAGCCGCGCTTGCGGTTGCAACTTCTCTGCGCCGCGCCGTGTATCTCGAGGGAGAGTCCGATGGGAAATTTACTTTTTATTTATCCCCCTTTTAAAAAAGTCCCCTGGTCATCATTAGGGAACAAGTGTGATATTTAAGGAAGAGTGAGGTGTTAAAGGGGAGTAACGCGAGGTGGCGATGCCTGGCTTGGTTTAGGAAATTCAAGAGGTCCCATTAAAAGGCTGAGACTAAACAGAGTAGCTTTAACGGCTCACTGGGGATGACAGCTGTGTGTCGGTGAAGCCGTGCTGCCAGACGCGGAGACATGGTACCTCGAGCAGGCTTAACGATGGAGGGAAATCGTAAAGGGGAACCTAGCGTAAGGTGGATGGAGAACTTGGGTGAGAGGAGAAAAAAAAGGAGAGGCCAAGCTATGCCATTCAGGATGCAGATGGAGAAAGCTGTTTATGTTTGCCGAGTACCGAGAGATCACCTTCTTAGCTTGTACATTCCTCAAGTCTTTAATCCTAACCTGAGGTTTGCGTCCGCGGTTGACAAAGGTGCAGACTGGATTGTAAGCTCCGGTCCCGCAGACGTACAGCTGAGTCCGGTTCCACGGCTCCACCAGACGGATGAAGTTCGCACACTCCTCCTGGAGACACAAAGAGTCAATTCAACTGTCATCTAAATGAAAAGCCATTCATATTTTACTGGTACACCTCCTGCAGATTTACCGAATGCTCAATTCTGCGGGGCTAAAAATAAACCGGTAATACTGTGCTTCTCTATATATTTAAACAATATATTAAACTATCTGCCAGTGTAGTGCTCCCCACCCTGGCCTGGCAGAGAGGAGGATGGTGAGATTGACTGGGCTTCTCTGCTCAAATCCATTCCTGTCTCCTTGGCGAGACACAAGGGAACCAGTGCTTTTACTGGGCCAATTCTGAACCTCACAGGTGCTTTTTACAGGTTCCTCTTGTGCACAATGGAGAGAGCTGTATGCTTTTCAGACTATGGATTTGACAAAACGACACATTTTCTTTTCTTTTTTTTGGCCTATCAAGTTGATGGAAATCACCTCAGCTTGAACGACTCTGCTGAGCTGTCAACACGTATACTTACATTGGCGTCCTTCCCGCTCACAAGGCACTCCATCCTTCTCCGTTCGGACACTGGCCAGTGGATCTGCGGCGGGGGAACAGAGGACATTTTATAGTTACAACCCAACCCGTTATATATCACTGGCTTTTATGAGATTTTTAGGCTAGAACCGCAATAAGGGATATCCACCCAGGCTAATATTAGTCCTGTTGGGATTGTCATAACCCAATTACAGCGTTTTAATGACCCGACACCAGAAAAAGTGCAGTCCAACAAAAGCTAGATGTGAGCTAACCAACATGGCTGCTGCTGATGGGGTGATAGAACAGAACATTTCGCCCCGGGGGGCAGCTGTTGTAGCGCTGAGGTAAAGGCGCTTTCTTCATCGCAGTGTAACAGCCCATTAGAGGTTACAGGGGAATAGTCTTACGATATGTGGGTCCTTGTTGATGTCGTGGAGGTCCAGGGACAGGATGTGGTCCTTGCTGCCGACGTACATGCGGTCATGGTCCTCGTCCATACGCAGGATCCGGTAGTCGGATGTGTTGAGGAGGTAGGCGAAGTGATGAGCCGTACCGGTGGATCTCAGCTCTGTACGGAGACAGAAATACACCCATTAATGACAGCTGTTTCACATACACAAGCATGCACAACTGACACATTCCTCACGCCACTCCTGCATAGCCGTGTGGAGTTATCTGATGGTTTTCCACCAACACTGTTGTAACTTAACACTGCGCATTAGAGACAAGTGCTACTGAGTGTCTGTGACACTGTGTTGATGGCTTAATACCTCCTGAGTGGATCAGAGGATCTAGAAATTCATCAATGGCTGTCTGTGACTACCAGACACAGTAGTTTGACAGATAGATGTGATGTTTACGTGTGTTTATGTGATGTGTTATGAGGTTTAAAGGGCAGGTCCATTATTAATTTTAATTTATTTGAGGTTTTTATATCAATCTGTAGCTTCCCAGTGGTCTTGCAACGGCTGAGTGGACGTTTCCATTTGAAAAAAACGAAACAGAGATAGATGGAGCCGCCCTTTAACGCTGGAGTAGGCAGATTGGAGCAAATATGATGAAAAAAAAATATTTTTATAAAACTGTCAATATATCCTGAAAGTAGTGCATGAGACAGGTAATCTGAAAAAAAATCATGTGCCTCTGTGTCCTCCGGTTTGCCTAATGGCATCGGCAAGATTTCACAGACCGGAGGAAAACAACCAATCAGAGCCGAGCTGGAGCCTGCCGTCTCTGATCAGCTGTCAATCACTCGCAAACTCCGATCAAACGGTCAAACTAGGCAGCGCTGATCAAATATGAATCATTATTCTGTTACTGTAATGCCTATTTCTCGACTGAAATGTTTTCAGAAACATCTTGTAGTGTTCTGTTTCGCTGTAAAATGAGAAAGTTTGTGACCCGGCAGCCATGTTGAGATCAGTTGAGGAAATACCAAGCACCGCCCACCAGCCAGAGCAAACTTTCTCAAGTCTCCCGTCACAGGCTAGATTGTTTAAAGCCTGAAAACAGAGCCATGAGGAGGTGCAGAAGTCTAGTTTTCTCTCAGAATATTTGAATTATCATATACTGAAAAGTTATTATGGATTTTTTGCCCAATGATCCCAAAAATATTCTGCCTACTGCAGGTTTAAACTGCAACTGCATCGCTTTTTGGACACCGCTCTCTGAAGCTCAGAGGAGTGTGTGACTTTGGTAACACAATGCAGTGGACTAGTCCTCTCATGTCCAGAGTAACCCAATCTTCCTATAGCTCTGCGTTGGAGTGTTTGTTTGATACGTTCTTCTTGGTTCAGCAACCACGTCCAGGCAGGGCAGAGAGGCCACTGCTAAGACAGCAAAGGCCCCATGCCACACCATAGACAAACAGACTCCTCCGCAATCTATAGGGGAGAGGCATTAGAGGGTGGCCCGCACATATTGTTGGACAAACACGGAGGTTTCATTCAAACAGCAGGAAAGTCCCGTTTCACTGTTTGGCTTTATTCTACAACCAGCAGACCACAGAAAGCTGAAACAGGGAACCACACTTCGAGGTTAACCCCAGTTCTTTTCTGTTGATTTAGCAGCCAAAAATGTGGTGAAGGGAAACCAGAGGATAAACTGTCAAATACAGTTAGCTTTGTTTCACTGTTTACAAATGATAAATCAGAACAGAGGTGTGCCAGTGTGTAGTAAAAGGAAGGAAATGTAGTCAACGTGGGGTGTCGGACCTTTAAAAGCAACACCCAAGACTTATAAAAATAAGAATTCAAGATTTGAAACTGTTTCAGGCAGTTGATGAATAACCACGTGTTTTTTGCAAGCTCTGTATGTGCAGTCATGTTTGAAGTCACTGAGAGACATTCCTGTGAGGTTGTTAGGTGGTTCTGCGGAAGAGGTCTGGACACATGCAACGCCATCAACATGTCCACCATCGGGCCTTAAAATAAACACCATCTCGAGACCTTTTTAAACAAGACTCCCTATGGAATCTGATATTACCAGTCTTTCCCTGCCAGATCTAAATTTAACAGCGGGTTACGTCAATAAGCAAAGATTAATAGCATTCGATTTGCTATATTTGTACAGTTTGATTTAATAACTGTGCCCACCAGAGGAATGTTTACAGGTCAGCAGAGTGAGTGACAGCTGTCAGAGCCCGCGGCAGAGGAGATGCAACATGTGGTCGGACCCTGAGATTATTTGTGTTGGAGGCTTGAGTTGAATGATGAGTCCCCGTACACTCTTGCTGTGTTTATGTGTGTGTGCGGATAGTGAAACACACCGGATAAGTATGCATTGTACACACACACACACACACACACATTCCTGAAGCAGGTTGTCAGCGACTCCTCTGTGTGTGTTTGTTGTCAGAGAGGAGCTGCATGGGACCGTCTGTCAGCTGAATGTGAACAGTGCCTAGCAACAACACACCCTATAGAGAGCCACACGTTAAGAAACAAACACATGTCATCTAATCTCATAATCATACGATAACACACAGATAGTCTGGTCTGAGTACTCCACAGCATGTCCAAATTCTACGTCCCCGCAAAAAGTCAACACTGTAATGAGGTATCTTTCCTCACACCTAATCCTCCATATCTAATTGTAATGTAGACTACATCAGGGACAGCTATGCCTATTAGATGACGGTGTTGTTGGAGAAATCAAACCCTGCAGAAAACCTTGGTCTTTTTTATTATGAAAGAATGAATCAGAGGTGAGTAAAGCTGCACAGCTTTTACATATGGAGCTCATGCTAAAGCCTAAATACCATTGGGCCTTCTGATACCATAAGAATGAAACAGGTGAAACTTCTCGTCATGACTTTAAAGCGTGATTTATGCTTGCGTCCACATGGCCAAAATGACGTCACACCATCAGACAAGGCCTTTTGCGGGGGTTCCGTGCGGCAGGTTTTCGTCCGTCCGTGCACATCCAAATTTTTTTAACTATGCGGACGTGGATGGGCGGAGAACATGAAGAACTTTGAGGAGCTTTGAGAAGGTTTGCCACGAGGAGAAACTCGCACAGAGTATAAAAGAACCAAGTATTTCCCCGTCACGATTCCACGTCAGCTCATGTCTGTGCGACTGATTGATTGGACGGTTTTGACGATTGTCATCCTGCATCATCAGGACCCGCATGGGGAAATCAAATTCCGGTGATGGTCACAAAGAGCTCAGGAAGAAATGACTAATTATAAGCATAATTAGTATTATTAGACTTCAAATTGGCCGCATGTTATGAATAATGACTAATAAGTAGAGACAGGATGAAAAGGATGCGTCTTGTACAGTAATGATTCGGGGATTATTGGGAGTGGGATCGCTGTCACACACATTTTAATGAATTAATGAACTAACAAGGTACACAGAGTCGGCTGCAAGCACAGCAGAGTTTCACGTTCAACCACGGTTACCAAATGATATATACAGTACATGTCCTTATACAGATCAATTATAGGATCGTTTCCTGAACAGATTTCACGATCAGCACATAGATTTGTTAGTAGTTTAGCTTTTGAAATCATGCTAAAATCACATATCTGCTATCATGAAATCCTGTGGTTGTTTCGTTTGCTTTCACAGCACAAACAAACCGCACCAAAGCGATCTCGGTTCGTTTTTTTGGTCCGCACCAGGGTTTGATTGACAGCTTTCACACGTGAATGGTACTAACCAGGAAAATGGACCTGAGTTTGTTTTTACAGAACTAAACAGGTTAGGTATGAAAGCACCCTAAAAAAGAAAGAAATAATAATAATTTGGTTTGGAATCTGGAACAAAAAGTGTGAAGTCATTCGAGCTATTAGACATCGTTCCCTATTTTGTCAGCCTTTCTCAGCTCAGACCCAAAGTCAACCTTCGCCTCAGGCGGGGGCACATGGCATTGTGCTCCTATGAAATGTTGATCGAGGACGTATAATGGCAGCGGACTGAGCTCGGCTGCTGCGCTGCCCTGAGGGTCAGGCCGCCTGTGAAAACAAGACCAGCAGGTCTGTGGACTGAGACTGGTGCCGGGCAAACACCCAGTCACAGCCATGCAGTGAGAGAGAGACATGAAGAGTGATGCTGAGGAGTGCCTGCACTGAAAAGATAGAGAGGAATTTGTAAGGTTATGTGTGGTATAATTCTCAGAAGGAAGTAGAAGCATATTTCTGCTACATTAATAACAAATTAGCTTAGATTCAAATGACCAAAAACTAAAGTGAATTAAATTTGCAAAAATGTGGACACTGGACTGTCTACACCCGATCCACTGCCCCCCCCTTCAACACACAAATACATACTCTCAGTGGCAGATTACAATTTCAAACAGGATAGGCTCAGAGTGGCCGAACTACTGTGCTCTTTGTCAGCCACATTAGGGCATGACAGCATTTTCCGTACACACAGACTTATCCCGGAGATTTAGAGGCTGGGAGCAGTGTGTGCAAGTGTGTCTATTAGAGCCAGATAAACTCTTAAAGCAGCCCATTACTGCGTGTACGGTTTAGGTTCACTCTGGGGGGTCTGTACACACACAGCAAGGGCTTTGTTTCGGGAACGCACCGCTTCCCCCCCGAGGAATGGCAATGGCTCTATTAGAGGTGAAAGTAAGCCGGTGAGGGAACCTGATCCAAGCACTCAGTGTCTCTCCCTTTACTCATTCACTTCCTTCTCTATGCTAGTACTCATGCACTCAAATAAGAAGTCAGTTTATGAGACCTCTCTCGTTTTTTTTTCTCATTTTCCATCTTTCATGTACACAAGTAGTGCATGCATGGTAGTACACAGAAAGCTAAGTGATTACACAGGAGAGAGCTCTCTTTCCACACATGAGAGGCAATCCGGTCTTCAGTCTGCTGAACACAGGCAATCCTCTCCTCTCTCCCAGCATCTCAAGGTGCTGCTGGCTGACACAGCCCACTGCCGGTTCCCACAATGCAACACTCTCCTCTGGCAGAGAGAAAGGTTTGTGCCGGTGATTGAGAACAGGGAGCTGAGTGAGACGAGTCCTGAACACATTCTAGTTTAATGCCACCTGAAGTGCAGAGCTGCAGATCATACACGTTTTGAGAGACAGACCGAGACACGAAGCTTCTGGTGAGGTACAGTAGGTGCTCTTCTCATGTACTTGATGATACAATAATCCGTGGTGGGAAGTCACTAAGCACATTTACTCAAGTACTGTACTTGAGTGCAGCAAAGTACCGTTCTGAGTTACTTGTACTTGAGTATTTCCATTTTTCCCTACTTTATACGTTTTAGGGCTGCTACTAACGATTATTTTCATCGTTGATTAATCTGACGATTATTTTATCTATTAATCGATTAATAGATTGGTTGTTTGGTCTATAAAATGTCAGAAAATGGTGAAAAATCTCGATCAGTGTCCAAGATGACGTCCTCAAATGACTAATCGATTAATTGTTGCAGCTCTAATACTTCTACTCCACTACATTACAACATTTCAGAAGGAAATATTGTACTTTGTACTCCACTACACTTGTGTTTATATGACACCTGGAATAAGCAGCATGACCTACCATGTAGAAGATAAAACACCCAAATCAAATCTGCTGATTAATCATTTATCAACAAAACAACTAAAATTCAAAAAAAAAAAATTGTAAAGTTGAATTTAGCCAAAAGCAACAACATGAGGATTGAGGTCTATTGTAAGTACATAAGTACTATTGATAAGCTTTTGTTTTTTTTTTTTAAAGTGTTGGCCATTAATGATGCTGTATCCTTCCATTAACATCCTTTGCAGGGTCATGGGGGGCTGGAGCCAATTTACCTTGCACGGCAGCTGGATTCTCTCGATGTCACGAGAACACGCGATAATCGCTGGATCATATATCACACGAAGATCCATCTTTTCAGGGTTCAAATTATGCGTTTGTGTCCGGCAAGCCAGATCACGGACCAATCAGCGTCCTGTGAGGAGTTACCGGCAGCTACGGGCGTGGTTTAGGTGTGTGAGATGACACAGGGAGGCTTCGGCAAGAGTTCGATTGACAGATTGTTCATCCAATCACCTGCCAAGTATTTTTTTGAAAGTGTCTGCCCTTTTTCAAACACTTTCCAATGACGGCTTCTCAGTTGTTTCTGTGTAACAAACCATCTGGAGGGTCAGATTAGGGGCCAATCCCAGCGTATTCAATGTCAAAGTCAAATTCACTGGCCCACAACTCACTCATTGTCTAATGTTTATGACTAGAAACATTGATTCTCTGCACCAACTTTTGGGTCTTTTTATTTCCCTTGGCAACATGTACATACATGTGCAGATGCTTCCAGGAGATACTCATGAGACTCTCTACACGCTTCTCTACGCTGTGTATCCTTACACACACAATGCCTAAAACGTCTCACACACACCATCACTACCTGCACCATCTCAACCGCTAAAATATTGTCTTTGCATGAAAAGCGAATGCTGATTTATTGAGATGGGAAGTCTATCCAGTAGCACTGAAACAAGAAGCCAAATAGCAAAAAGTACACAGATGGTTTATTTCATTTATTGGCCAATATATATATTTTATTGCATTAATGAGATTTATTATCTGAGATTGAAAATGGGTTGCTATGAGTACCTGTTTTTCATTCACTATAAATTCTGGTTTTCTAAATGCGACACTGTCTTACTGCGTGTATGTTTGTGGACTTGTGCGAGCGTGTTTCTAAGCTGCAGCAGTGGAGCTGGTCAGCAACAGCCTGCAGTACAATACAGTGGTTGTACTGGGAAGTCCTGGATGTGTCCCACCATCCTTTCCTCAGACCATTATAAATAAGACTAGTATTTTTGTCAGCTTGCCTGGTTAAATGAGGTATAGAAACACAGAGGAGAGACATGCCTCACTGTCAGCCCGAGCCGGCCCTCCTCCTCCTGAGAGAATACTTGGCTGCTGACGGTGATCTCCGGGGCTGCAGCCCTGCATGTTATAGCATATCTCTCCACCTCAAATTAATAGCCAACGGGCCGAGTTTACTTTGGAAATATGTTTGGACAGGAAAAGTTCACTGGCAGTGCGGCGCGCTCTCAAGATCACATCTCCAGACGTAAGAAAGCACACTGGTTAATGCATGTCTTATATGACATGATTTCCCACCACGCTGTCACACAAGAGACTGGATTTTATGTATCGTATTCAGCTGTTAATGCATCCTACTCCGCCGGTAACATCAGAACTTCCTCTCATTAAGGAGCGATTACTGCATCCAGCGTGACTTAACAGTACACAGCCCACCCCACTCATAACTTTCCTGGCAAATTCACAAGATCGGGTAAGTGATTGGATCATGGAAAACTCTGGAGTGTGTGTTTAAACAAAACATAGAAGAGAAAGAGAGAGAGAGGGTAAATACACATCCTGGCACTTGACAGCGCGGCGTATACTCACTACATGACACTGATATGGGTGTTCCACCCCACTGCATATTTCTCTGGTTTCAAATTGGGTAAATTAAAAGTGCAGGCCGCTGCCAATGACAGTGCAGAGCATGTTGCTGCTTGAAGCCTGCAGAGATCTAGCGAAGGTAAAGAGAGGATGGGGGATGGGGACGGGAAGAGACAAAAGTTTGCGGTCTGCTGCTTTGACACAGAACAGGAAGGGAGCGATGAGCAATGTGGAGCGAAGTGTGTAGCAATCACACGCTGGATTCACGGGTCTGTGGTTTTCCCTTGTGTAACGTGCGGTCGATAATTAGAAACTGCAGCCACTGCACCAGGAGTCCTCCTGTCCACAGATCACAGCAACATCACAGCGAAGCACTAAAGCTGGAGCACATAAGCTACGATCTATTCTAATGAAATAACACTAAATTATTGCGTTAAAAACGGTTCTGATTCTGTCTCGTGTAAGCGACAGAAATACCCCGTTAGCCCCCGGCGCATCATACACAAGCAGCGCTACCTGAGCGGCGTCCTGAGGCAGTTTCCAACCCGTCAGAAAGAGGTGTGTTCGTTTCACACGCACCGGGGGTGACAGGAGTGATAATTAGGGTGTTTAAGAGGGGGCGGGAGAGGTGGCGTGCTCTCACACATCAAAGGCAGCAATTGTCAGGAATCTTGGCCAAATATTTTGAATGCTGTCAATGCAGAAGAGGAAAACTCCAGTTAAGACAGTCTCATTACTCCTCAGAAGGCAAGCTGCTTTTCAACAGCAAAGCACAAAAGACATTTGCTTTTTTGGAAAAATTGCAATGTTGCCTAGTTGGCAACACTAACTTTTAACAAGGTGCAGTAAAGAGCTGAGACGCCACAGGTGACAGTTCCACAGGTTTAAGAGACTTGCTGGACATGGCACGCATTACCTTATTGAAGGCTCAGACTTTGTCATTAATTTGTATGAGTCAGTGAAATATTTAGGGAGTGACTGCAGCCCATGTACCTGTATAAAGGTGCATTTGTTCTCTTGCGCACAGTTTAGGTTGATTGTTACGTTTGCCAAAAAAAGTAGAGAATCAGAGAATCAGGGTGAGATTGAGCTGCTATCTGCTGTGTGATCAGGGAGGACTGGATCAATCTGTCTTCATCCTACTGTAACATTACCTTCTAATGTTGCTTCAGCAGATTTCTGTTTACTTACAGTATCTATTGCAAACATGCCAGTCGTTCGCAGTCGGAGAATATTCTGTGGGTGGTGCTTTGGTCGGATTTGAATCAGTTGGGGAAATTACCACTTAGATAAGAAAAGGAAATTTGATTTGAGCAATCGGCTCTTTAAAGTTACTGCGAGGAACTTCTAACTGATGAAACAGTCTCAATTTAATGCTGATGCTTCTGTGTGACCTATATAAGTAAACGAGACCATCAATGAGAAGATTGGCTATATTTCTATATAGTTATTCTTAATGCTTGTCGTCAGTGCCACCGGGTCGAATTCCAGCAAAATCAGACAAATTATGCAGGTTCACCAGAAACTCCTTCAGCTCAGACTCCAGCGGCGACCAGCCCGCCGCGGACAGACCCAGATCCGGCTTCGCTGCCGCCTTTGACCTGAAGTCGGAGCTCCAGCGGGAGGTGGAGAGCAGAGCTTCGCCTCACTGCTCCGCTGGGAGCCAACACCGACACCACGCTGCTGGAGGCCCAGGCCGTATTGCTGGGCCTGCTGCAGGGAAGGGAGGCACAGGAGAACCAGAACCAGGACTGAGAGGGGCAGACTGTCAGACCCTGCTGCAGTAAAATGAGAGGTTTTCTAAAGGGACTCTGGTGCTCGGAAACACTACCGCCTTTGTCCAAAGAGACCGCCAAAATCCACACAAAATGAAAGTTCCTCGTAGTAACTTGAAGTTGCAACTTAACTGTTTAACTACTGACTTTGTGGGGCTGTCCTGAATACCGTTTTTTGGGCTTCGAAGCTTTGGTGAGAAATATTCAAAGGTATATTCGAAGCTTTGCTGCGCGGCGCAGTAGGCTGACATGTTCTTCTGTCCATCTATCTCCATCTCCCCCGTTTCAGTGCCACAATAATAAAAAACAAAGCATCTGAATACTGATTTGGAGGTTGATTACCATGGCAACGGTCGAAGCTTTGAGGCTTCGAAGCATTCCGGTAAGCCCTTTGACTTTGTGTGGTATTTTACTGTTGGGTGTAAATTAATTTGCACCTTCTTACAAAGTGTCCTGACAAAACCGTAAAAAGCACAAAAAAGTACAAGCATCTTCCTGTTGTGTGTGTACATTTCACAAAATGTGACAACTCATTTTCAGATGAGTTCTTTGAGTATTTTGTAGTTTGTTTATTCAGAAAAGTCTGTGATTTTTTTACTGAATTTACACAGTAAGGGTGGAGTTGGCGTATATCCAGACGCCTGTATCTGAGAGCGGCTGTGGTTCTTTCTCTTATCTTAATCTAGCAGAACTTTCTCACAGTGATTTCCTGTATCTGCCGGATAAGGAAGCGCCTAATATAGGGGCACACAAACATGAAGATGGAGATTAAAGGGCCCTCTTCTGCATAGGGACAAGTGTGCGGCCGCTGAACTGCCACCTGCACCGCTATCTTGTTAGCAGAGTCACTTCTAATCAGCGGCTCTCTGGGCCCACAGTGCCTTCCTTCACTCTCCTTCAACAGCTCCTTTCAACACGACTTGTCTTGGTGTCAAACATTTACGTGAGTTATTTGGGTTTGAGTAAGCTGCACGCTTCAAAGCCAGTAGAGAAGTGACACAGTTGTTAAAGAATGCCTGTGTGATTACTGGAGAGTGGGCATGAGGTTAGCTGTGCTGCTAAATGAAAAGGAACGATAACAGCAAGCGAACGCAGCAGCTGCTCGCCTCAGCTTAGTCACTCTGTGGGACGGAGGGAGGATAATAAAAGCGGTCAGAAGGCTCGGCCACTGTGTCACATCAGATAGGACGTGTCATTCAGCAGATAGCAAATATGCAACGGCGCAGGATCCGGAGATATGATCTGACCCAGTGGTAATGCCAAAGAGCCCCGAACACAAAGGAATGGTAATGTCTTGTGATGTGCTCTCAGCGACGTGGTCAAGCTTCGCTGAATCCTCTGTGTGTGTGTGTGTGTGTGTGTGTGTGTGTGTGTGTACGTGTGTGTGTGCATCTTGGTGGAGAGACAGGCTCTGCAGCTTGAAAGCAAAGAAAACACAGACATAACAGCATGCCTGTACAAACACCTGCCCCATACACACAAAGAATCAACACAAGCACCTCTGCTCGCTGTCATCTTGGTGAAATTAACAATACGTGACACCAAGAACGGTTACGTGGCTACGCCACACAGTTATTATTAAAGCTATTAAAACACTGTTTATTTCACTGTGATCATCATTACTATTCTAGTCGTGATTATCTGTCTCAGTTTAAAGAGTAATTTAATACTAAATCCACTTCTTTGAGTTAAAAATGTATCTTTATCACACTATTTATTAATCCTGGTGATTTTTTATAGTGTTATTTTTTTTTTTTTTAAGATTATTTTTTGTCTCTTTTGCCTCAATTCAATAGTGCAGATGAAGACAGAAAAGGGGGAGAGAGAGGGGGAAACATGCAGCCTTGCTTACAGCAAGTACTGCAGTAAGGACTCAGCCTTGGTACATGGGCACCCAATCTACCAGGTGAGCTACCGGGGTGCCCGAAGTTACATCATTTTAACCCAAACCATGATCTTAAACCTTCGAAGTAGTTTTTTGCGTAAACCTAAATGACGCCAAAGGGTCCTGACCACGCTTCCGGATGCAACGTATCCTCTTATCCCCCCATCTTTTCAAAATAATCTTCCGTCTTCAAAGGAAATAAACTGGTTAGGTTTTGGCAACAAAACTACTTAGTTAGGTTTAGGAAAAGATCATGTTTTAAAGCCTGCCGGATGTGACGAATTGGGAATGACAGCAGGTTGGCAGTTACTACCATTAAGGTGGGGGTATGCTCAAAACAAATAAAATTTGTACGACATGTCGTCTGAATATTTCTGAAAGCAAAAGTGTCTATAGTTATTCCAAATAGCCACAAGGGAAGGCGGGACAGGACTTTTGTCCAGTCTTGAGCCGGGTTGTGAGACTTTTTTCATTTGCATTCTTAGTATTGCACTCAGTTGTACGTACGAAAAGCTTTCACTTTTGGAAAGATACCAAAAAAGGGGGTTTCCAAAGCCCACATACTTTGACAGCGTGAAATGGATCCCAAAAACAGAATCATGATAAAACACGATCGGTGTTTTGACTCCCTGCTGGGCTTCACCAGCTGTTAAACCACAATAAAGTGCAGCTACTTGGCTCTTCATGGCACGTTGTTTGTATTCTGTTGCTGTGAGCGACCTCGCTAGGGAAAAGGTGTGACCCTCTCTTGTCTCAGCACATGTTGAATGTGAGCCGTCATAATGGACACGCACTAAAAGCGCTCCCGTATCACACATCATTAACCACCACTCCTGACCTCACATCATCCACACGTTACACCACGATGCTCTTTGAGACGTGACACCTTACTGTTCCCCACTGTCACCACCTCGTTACCACCGCACCCCGCCACTCCCCTGCCGACCTGGGGGGCTCACCCACTCTATAATTAGGAGTCACTGTAGTGCCCCGCCCCTCCTCTATCCAAACCCCCCCCCCCCCCCCCCCCCCCCCCCTCGCTAATGGCACCAATTTGTATTCACTGTCAGCTCTGATGAGCTCTCATGCAGAGAAAAGGCCTTATCACAGGGCCTCTGGCTCCCATCACCTAAGCCCCTCTCCTCCTGCCTGCCAAGCCCAGCGCGCTGATGGACAGGCGGCGAGGGCTTGGGGGGTGGGGGCCGGGAGGAGGTACGCATTTGTCTCCACGTAAACCCTTTTAACAGCAGACAGATGTGCTCTGGTACAGAATCAGTTGAACAAGAGGAAATGAGGAGCCATCGCTGTTTCTACTTTTAAATCTTATAAATCCAATAACGCGCGCCGTTGGAGCTTTCTCCAAACAAATGAACACCTTTCTCCCTCAATCTAGCAAAAACGTATAAAAAGGTGGAGATCCAGCTGAGGAGGATGTGAAATGTGGAGAACTAGTAGGGAAGGAGATCCTCCCGCGAGAGTCTCGATCTAATCGCACACATCTGCACAAACATGGCTCTGTTTTAACTGACATGTGTTTTTATTAACAGTCTCCAACTTAGCAGTGACACATCTCGCCCTGTTCCCATCCCACATGTCAACTCCTTCAATCCTTCTGCAACCTCTGCATACTGACTGTTTGTTGTGAATCAATTGCATTTTTCAGTCACAGGAGTCTCTACTGTAATGTTACTGGCCTCCATCTAAAGAATATTTTTAGGGCTGTCAAAGTTAACGTAAATTCGTTATTTATTAATTAACGCAACTTGCCATTTTTAGGTTGTAGCGGGTTCATTTTTAAAGCTAGAGTGAAGATACTGGTATCATGTGAGCAATGTGGTGCTCATTCTCTGTTACTGTCTCAATCCTCAGTCCAAAAGTCTAAATTTATTGAAAAAAGATAGATGTAATCAATTCTAAAACTCACAACATGTGTTTATTACGGCTAACACTGACACTGGCATCATATGAAACTAGAAAAAACCTAAGGAATCCATTGGTACCAACCATGTCATACTAGCTTGTCGCAAAGGAGGTTAAATGATGCTCCAAATTTACGCTAAATTTTGGCGAGGAAAAACTGGCATGGCCATTTTCAAAGGGGTCCCTTGACCTCTGACCTCAAGATATGTGAATGAAAATGGGTTCTATGGGTACCCACGAGTCTCCCCTTTACAGACATGCCCACTTTATGATAATCACATGCAGTTTGGGGGCAAGTCATAGTCAAGTCATCACACTGACACACTGACAGCTGTTGTTGCCTGTTGGGCTGCAGTTTACCATGTTATAATTTGAGCATATTTTTTATGCTAAATGTAGTACTTGTGAGGGCTCTGGACAATATTTGTTTTGTGTTGTTTATTAATTTCCAAAATTAAATATATACATACATTTGCATAAAGCAGCATATTTGCCCACTCCCATGTTGATAAGATTTTAAATACTTGACAAATCTCCCTTTAAGGTACATTTTGAACAGATAAGCCGGTTCTGCCCAAGGTTTCTACCAGCTAAAGGGGAGTTTTTTCTTGCCATTGTCGCATAAGAATGCATGCTCATGGGGGATCTCATGTTGGGTCTCTAAATGATATAGTACAGTCTAGACCTGCTCTATATGAAAAGCATCTCGAGATAACTTCTGTTATGATTTGCCGCTATATAAAAATAAATTGAATTGAATTGAATAAAAACTGTGTGATTAATTTGCGATTAATCGCGATTAAATATTTTAATCAATTGACAGCCCTAGTAAATGGTACAAATGCCCTGACTTGCGCTCGGATAAAACCTGCTTTTTTTTCCCCAAGCGCTGGTCAGCAGAGCTTCTGCAGCCTGGGCCAGGAGACGTGAGGAGGTCAGAGGTCACCGGGCAGCAGTGGCAGCGCTTTATGTTCTGGTTTAATCTGGGATTAGCTCGGGGTTATCTCCCCTCAGCCTCTGTGGAATCAGGAAACAGGGATTGCCTGGGGTAAAGTGGCATTACTGGATGGCCTGTCCAGAATCGCAATGAGCCTGTGCTCAACAGGGGTAAAGGGAAGAAAGAAGGAGGGAGAAAGAGAGAGAGAGAGAGAGAGAGAGAGAGAGAGAGAGAGAGAGAGAGAGAGAGAGAGAGAGAGAGAGAGAGAGAGAGAGAGAGAGAGAGAGAGAGAGAGAGAGAGAGAGAGAGAGAGAGAGAGAGAGAGAGAGAGCATGACTCACTGGGCTCAGGGTTGCAACCTCTCTGCCATCCCTCTAACACTTCCCAGCCCCGAGTTCCAGCTCAGTGGAGATCCACATGTGAATAACTACACCCCGTGAACCAATGAATCACTGGTATATGGTCTCTGTCCAGCCACAGTTACAGTATGTGCATACCTCCTTGTTTCCTGAGTAGATTTAGCATGGTAAATCCATTTTAATGCTGATTTAGTACAGAAGCCAGAGGAAGTATAGCATGCACTCAAGTGTTTGTATGAGAAGAAACAAAAGAACCAGCGCTGCAGAATTAGCAGCTGAACTCTGAGAGAGCAGCCACAAAGACTAAACATAAAGCCCCGGCTGAAAGAGCTCTGTTACCTTTAGCCTCCCTTATCTTTACCTGGCATGTCTCAGCCTCATGTCAGACTATAATCCCCACATAGTGGACACTCTCAGGGGCCAGAGACACACTACTATAGTGTCTCTGGTTCTGCTGTCTGGTTCCAGAGGATGTGTGCAGCTGGGAGAAACTATGAGTCCAGAACAGCCTTGTTGTAATGAAGATGGATCTCTCTCAGTCTTCCTCTCTCTGTAAAATGTTAAAGCTATGGAGAAGTCTGAGAATACTGAGCCCCTGCTATGCTATATCAAAAACAGAACACGACTAGATATAGGAGACAGACTGAAAGACTGTTTAAGGACAGTAGCCCATTAATGAATCCACCGTCTTACAGCTCTTAATGCCACAAATTAAAGGGTCGTTCACGTGTTTTGGATTGGGGTTGTACGAGGTACTTATCCATAGTCAGTGTATTATCTACAGTAGATGACGCGGCCCCAGCTTGGAGAAACATACAGGAGTTACCACGGTTTCACAGTTCCCCATTGGAAACATAGACTGTATAACTGTCTCACGGCAAGGTAAATCAGCGAACATAGTGTATAGCGTAAAATATAGCAAACACTTAAACTGATATTGTTTTTTTAGGTGAGTAAGATGATACGTTTTGCCGCCGGCCCCGTCCACAGCAGTACATTACTTTGCTCCTGTGCCGGTACTCTTGTCTACTTCTCCAAACTGGGGACATGCTGACCGTCATCTACTGTAGGTAATACACTGACTATGGATAAGTACCTCATACAACCCCACCTCAAACTATCCCTTTAAGTCTCTAAGTTCAGTTGTATCAAAACTTTCAAGAGCTGTCAAACCTCAGCAACAAAGTGATTTTTTTAATAGCTGACTCTACAGTGGATCTGTCATTTTTTGTAAGAATCTGCTCAGGGGCTTCCATGGAAAAACATTTACTTTTCATCATGAATGACACACTCTCTCTGTCTTTAATAAATATTATTAAATGTTGATCTTTGTGATATTTCTGGAATATCGTCTGTTAACGTCGACTGTCAAACACAACAAATTGCATCAAAAGGCATCAAAAAGGCAGTTATAAGCCGCCACAGGCTGACTTCACGCTGAGGTTTTCAATTCTCTTTTTTTCTTATTAACTTCACGTCGACTGTTTTCCACGCTGTGCTCCGGTGAAGTAAGTCTGCATCCTCTGCTGTCCAAGTCGTTTCCATCCAAATAAGGTTTTATTTGTAACAATGGAGCGACATATTCTCCTTGAAAACAGTGGATATAAAAGGTTTTCTTGGCAGCAGCGAGAAAACTATGTCAGGCAGTGAAAGCTGTCTCAATGCGACAATACATCTCTGTGTCTCTCAGGTGCATCCTGACAGGCCGGTGGGAGATTTACAATTGAACAGACACAGGATACAGCAACCTAATGTATGTGACACCAGTGGCCCACTACCGTGCCCTGTGGTTATGAATGCCTTATTTGTTGGAGGAGTGTGGGGTCACAGTGTGGGAGGCCAGTTGTTCTAGCCCCTTCCTGAGAATGACAGGAAGGCAGGACAGCTTGTGACAGCAGCCATTGTGGCTCTGCTCCAGGTCTCTTCCTCCCACCAGGATCCCGCTGCTCCTTCAGTCCGGTGTAAGTGCATGTGGTGCCACCTCAGCGCTTATCTTCCTGCTCCTTAGGGGGGCAGGGTGAAGGAGAAGTTGTGGGTGTGGAAGCTTTTTAGCATTTTATTTGCCATGTAGACCTTCTCTCAGTCATAGCTGACCAGAGGCAGATGATGTTGACGGAAGCAGGAGGATAATGGGACATCCCTCTCGTTCATCCCTTCTTTGAACGAGCAGTTGAGTTCCGATGCGCCGCTGATTCCCAGGCCTCGGGGACAGGAAGTGGGATTAGATGACAAATCCCGTTGTTCCACGCGTATGTCAGCAGCGTCATCACATTTTGCCTCATCAATTACTTTCTCTTTTCAAAGGGCGCTCATCTGAAATTAAGGCGATTAGCCTTTTTTAAACAGCTTTGTGTTTTCGGCAGCCTCGCTGGGTCCGTCACCCGGGGGAAGCCCGAAATGGCCTGCGTCTCTAACAACACTACTTCCAGGAGAGAATGTCTCCACCCGCCTGTGTGGCCGGCTGGAACAGCTATAAACACGTGTGATTTTCCGACACGTCGTACAAACTAGCTCTGCTCAGGCATAATCTAACCCCGTCTGAACCAGCACAGTTCTAAAGCCGCCAAAGGAGGCCCGTTCAGAGGTTACGACACAGTGGAGGGTAAGGCTGCCCCCTCTTAGTTGATTAGTCGGTGCCGGTGCTCATGTCTGTTTCTCCAAGCTTGGTTTGCGCCGACCGTCATCTACTGTAAGTTATACACCTACTATGGATAAGAACCTCAGACAACCCCACTTCAAAACACCCAAACTTTCCCTTTAAGAGCACATCTCTGGTAAACACAAGATTTAAAGCGGTGCTTCCGTGTTAATCTTTGTACAGAAACTCAGTTTTACAGATCTGTCGATTAAATCAACTAATCGATTAGTTGACAAAATCTTAAGAGTGTTAGTTGACTAAGAAATTCTTTGGTCGAGGACAACCCTACCGAAGAGCAAAAGTCATTGATTCCATTGCTCTCTCTCTGCTATAAGCCTGCTGTTGTTGGTAAACCACGGTCGTTTTAAAGGGCCTGCTAAGGCTCTGCTCTCTGATCCTCTTTCAGAGTCAGAACGAGATAATAGGTTCCCTTAAGACGCGAGGAATCATCTGCTGGGAGAGGTTGTCCCCGACTGACCAATATATGTTTCTGGGTCTTTTTAATGCTTCTATATTGGTTGATGTTGATTGCTTAAAAGTATTTAGTACAGAGTTTTTCGAACATTTACATATTAATACCTGCAGGTTTTGCTGGTAATCGCCAACTATTTTGATAATCGATTAATCGTTTTGAGTCAAGGTCAAAATTCTCAAATGTGAATATTTTCTGGTTTCTTTACTCCTCTATGACAGTAAACTGAATATCTTTGAGGTGTGGACAAAACAAGACATTTGAGGACGTCATCTTGGGCTTTGGGAAACACTGATCAACCAAACAAAGTAATCGAGAAACTAATCAACTGATTAATTGACAATGAAAATAATCATTAGTTGCAGCCCTATTTGGAAATGGAAATTGTTATTGACAAAGTCTATTTCATTTCCTCTTTGCAACAAAGCAATTTGCACGATAAGAGTGCATTATATTGGTCAAATGTTTTTTGCATTCATCATTTAAATTCTGCCTTCACCTCGATAGTTCCTCCGAGCGTCATCTGAGTTAAGACTGTTATTTTGGCAGACAGTGCTCTATGTCCATGTAAGGTGGTGTTAAGGAGATAGTAGGGGGGGCAGAGGGGGGTTCAGCGAGTTTACCAAGCCGATTTAGCTTTCCCAGTTTGTCACTGGTAATCTCCTTGCAGCTAACAGGGTGATACAATCATCCCGATAACTGCAGGAGATGGATAGAGAGGGAAGCAGACAGAGTGGGTGAGAGAGAGATGTGTGTGTGTGTGTGTGTGTGTGTGGACCTCATCCCTCTGTCTCTCACACACACACGTACAGATAATATGCATAGCATGCACATGTATACACGCAGGTTAAGCACCTCGCACACAACAAGTGTGACTGGTGATGGTTTAGACATTCGGCAGCTGGAGAAATTTAAACTAGGGCTGTCAATTGATTAAAATATTTAATCATGATTAATCGCGTGATTTTCCATCGTTAATCGCGATTAATCAAGTTATTTTTCTATTCAAAATGTACCTTAAAGGGAGATTTGTCAAGTATTTAATACTCTTATCAACATGGGAGTGGGCAAATATGCTGCTTTATGCAAAAGTATGTATATATATATTACTGGAAATCAATTAACAACACAAAACAATGACAAATATTGTCCACTCCTCAAACCCTCACAGGTACTGCATTTAGCATAAAAAATATGCTACAATCTTAACATGGAAAACTGCAGCCCAACAGGCAACAACAGCTGTCAGTGTGTCAGTGTGCTGACTTGACTATGACTTGCCCCAAAACTGCATGTGATTATCATAAAGTGGGCATGTCTGTAAAGGGGAGACTCGTGGGTACCCAGAGAACCCATTTTCATTCACATATCTTGAGGTCAGAGGTCAAGGGACCCTTTTGAAAATGGCCATGCCAGTTTTTCCTCGCCAAAATTTAGCAATTTAGCCTCCTTCCCAATAAGCTATTATGACATAGCCTACCGGTTGGTACCAATGGATTCCTTAGGTTTTTCTAGTTCTATATGATGCCAGTATCTTCACTCTAACACGTTATTATCGCGTTAACTTTGACAGCCCTAATTTAAATACAATGTAATCATGAGATGCAACAATGAAAGCGTCCAGCTCCTCTACACATGCAAAAACCAGCGAGCAAACTAAAGATGAGGTAAATCCAGATGGAAGGTACAGAAAGCAAGAAGTGTGTGAAAGGTTCCTATTGGTTACGCTGAGGTGGAACACGGAGGTGTTTGCTTTGGCAGTGTCGACCCAAACCTCGGCCCTCGGAGAGAAAAAGAGAGACACGCGGCCAAAGCATCCTCGTTCTCTTCCTTCAAACCCCCTCAGTACGGCCTCTTTAAAACCCCCGCCATAAACACTTCATTTCTTTCCCAACTCGGGCAATATGCTTTCTAAATCAGGGGAGGCTTCTCCTGTTTTCTCACATTCCCCGCCAAACGGAATTAATCCAAAGAGGTGGGACCTTTACAGAACAAAAATCCGCTGCCTGTCTGCACCCGGAGCAATGCAGCCATGTGGACTTAAAGTAGGGAACTTGATGGGTCTGACTTTTCTCTGACAGCCCAGCAGGGCCTCATTTAGTCACTGGCTTTTATTGCAACACATTCAGAGGAAATGTGCTTGTCAAAATGTATTTAGTGACCAGGTTAAAACAGTAATCTGCAGCAACGTTTTGGGGTGAAATGCCACTCCACAGGTTGTCTTGGCTGAGCTCCGACTACAGGTTCATACATCTTCTTTTCAACAATGTGTATATATTACAGGAATCGAATAGCTTAGAATAACACACTCCGAAATGTGATTTACTCATTCTGAAATGCACAAAAAAACAGTGCTGTGGTTGTGTCCCAGTTCGATTAGCTGGAGCTGTAATGGCGGACTGAAACAGCATTGAGTCCAGCTGGGTGTAGACATGCTTGTGGCACAAAGATTGATTTTCCCTGTTTCTCCTTTCTCTGTCCTGCTCCTCTTGGAGCTGAAGTACTACTGTGACTGAAAGTCGTTCTCTCAGTTCGACCTCCCTCTGGTAGCAAAATCTGAAGAGGAAGCCAGAAGAAAACAAATCCTCTGTCTCGCCCATCACTTCATTGCCCTGCAGCTCTTCTACATGCTGAAATTGGCAAAGTGACCTTGATGAGCGAAATACCAACTGTCAATCATTGATTACCAGGACTTTTTACACATTCACTTAAGGGCTCCCCTTTCAAGTTTGATCAATATCAGCCAAAATGTAGTCGGGGAGTAACACAGAGGAGTGGCTATTAACGGAGCACTGAGCCTCAGGGAGGATTTTAAATGGGCAGCCGATGCAGGAGGACGGGACGAGGGAGGTATAATACCAGAACCCAGCAAAATAAGAATACGATTAAACAACAACGAATAAAGGCACACACTTTCTCTAAGGCTACATCCACACTAATATGCTTTTTGTTTTAAAATGCATAACTTTTGCTTGTTTATGCGTCCACACTACTCAGGCGTTTTCAAGCCCCTAAAACAGAGACGTTTGAAAACACTGCTGATGCTGTTTTAGTCTGGACGGACGGAAACGGAGACCTTTGAAAATGATGATGCAGACACCCACGTTCGCTTCTTGATATCTGTCACAACGTGTACTTCCCTTATTCGGCACGCTCCTATAACGTGACACTTTTCCAGAAGAAAACGGACAACAACAGCCATGATTACCGACCGTGCAACTACCTGTGGCTAATTCAACATGGATTACAGACGTTGCTGACCTTGTTGTCTATGCTAGATGTTCTCTATGTTACAAACTGCTACTTTAAAGGATAATTAATTCATTACAACTAATGAGTCTCTCTTTATTTCTGTACTTTACATAAAAATTCTACATAAAATGAATACCCAAACTGTTGTAAACATCCATTATGGTTTACAGTCCAACTTCCTGGTTCAAATTTGACCTGAGCGCGCTCACAGTGGGCAATGAGAGATTATTACCAAATATTCTTGGCGTGCTCTCCTTCAGTTTTATCTTTCAACAGTGATAAGTATCTTTCTTTTATCAGCCAGTTTCCTTTTCAATAGAACCTAAATCATGTTTTCACACAAAAGAACACCTGAGACCACGGGGCAAAGGAGAGAGCCAAGCCTTACGTGTAGCGCATTCCACAGAAAAGCAGAATCCACAAATGGGACTTAAAATAAACCATGTGAAGGTGAGAAACCTACGAGCTGCTCTGGCAATCTGAAATGTGTCAGGTGAAAAGGTTGATGCCCCGTCTCATCATTCCTGGATAGCATATTTGACATGGAATCAACCGTTAATCCGGAGAAAATCCTGCTGGGTTTTCTTCCAGGCCGGCCTCTCTGCAGGTTGGTGAGAAGTGGCTGAGGGATTGCTGGGCTGCGTTGCCGCTAAGCCACGACTATAAGCATCCCGCTCTGGCAGCGTTGGCGTCCAGAGCTCTGCACTCCCCGTAATGACTCATTGATCTGAGCTTCTCAATCCCTGCCTGCCTTATCTCAGCTAATGGGGCGGCATCGTGGTCTGTCACAGGCTGCAATCTCTCCGAGAGACTGAGTGCACTTAGAGGTCAACTCCGCCGCTTTCCAGTAGTGTTGCACTACAACCAGGTGGGGGAAAAAAAACCTTTCTGTATCTTTCTGAACACTTGCCCTCCTTATTTGACAGATCCACACTCCCTCCAACAACCTTTCTGTTGTTTTTTTGGAGTGGTAAGATATAGTATCCCTCTAGGACTTCCTTTTATCATTTCAATAACAAACTCGCACTTCACACATCCATAATTCTTCTGGGTGTATGATAGCCTTGCTTTGACCCCAAACATTTGAAGCTTACAAAAGGACTCCCCTACACAAACCAATGAAAGGCTCACAAATCCACAGTCATTTATAACTTCTGAGGCTGGCATGACAGCAGAATGCAGCGAGAGTGGGAGGAGAGGGGAGGGCAGACGGGAGGAGAAGAGTAAATGAAAAGTTCACTGTACTACAATACATGTCCCGGCCTGCTTTCACTAGTGGCCGGTGCAACTGAGATTACAGGCAGAAAGAGACCCGTAACTACAAACACTGTGGACCATATGATGGGTGTGTTTTCAACCTGTTAAAGTTACAACAAGGAACTTTTAACTGGTTATGAAACAGTGTCAACATAATACTGGTGCCTCTATATGACCTACACAAGTAAAAAAGACCATCAGTGGGAAGATTGGCTATTTCTTTATAGTTAAAAATCAACACCAAATGAACCCAAATGTCCATTTACTTAATTCTTCCATTTTCAATACCACAATGCTTCAGGGTCACTGGACTGAGAGGAAGAAGAGTGTTTTCCCAGCATGCATTTCCTCAAAAACACTCAAATCCGGTGTGTGCAGAAAACTCTCAATTTAATCAAATTCCTCTGCAGCCATCCACTAGTCACAATATTAATCCCATATGACCCGGGGTCAGCTCCGGGTCTACATAAAGAAAACTCTTTTAGAAAAGAAGATCCGATCACGTCTCCCCCACAACTCCTCACCCTCTTCCTCATTAACCCAGAGGAAACCCTTCTCTCTCGACTCAGTCGTGCCTGAGGTGACATCCACACATGGCAGCAGACATAAAGACAGCTTGACAGCTGTGGAAATATACTGAGCTTTGGCAAAAATCAAAACTCGGCCTCCCTTCGAGATTTTAATGACTAGTCCGTCTTTCCCCCCCGCTTGGGTTTAAATCTGCAATACACCTGACAGCCGTGACGTTTGATTGACAGGCAGGATATCCTACTCTGTGACCCTGCAGCCCTCCTCTTGAGCAGCTCTGGCAGCGGGTAATGAGCTACGGGAGAGGGCGGAAGTATGGATTGCAAAGTGGCTAAAACGCAGCTTTTGTTCAGAGTGAATTCCTAGATGGGAAAGACAAGAAACCAGCGGGGAGGAGAAGGAGGAGGCATCACCGGCCCGAAAGTTTTTTCAGTGAGAGAAAAGTGTAACTGAGATAATTGCGGTTATCTCTACTTTATCCCAGTTTGAGGCAACGTTCTGCTTTCATGGACCTTGAGGGCTCCTCTTTGGAGCTAAGACCTTAGTGGGTGTTCACACCAAAAATAGTATGGTGTTAAAAAAAAACAAGCGTCTGTGTTGGTGGGGGCGTGTTGCTACAGGTGTGGATTAGATATGATCTGGGAAGTTGATTTTGAGTGATAGATACGTGAGTTTGAAGGCTTATTAGTGGCCAAAACACTCCACAGTGGTCTATAATACAAGAAAAATCGTATAACTGTGGAAAGTTATCCGCCAAGGTGGCACTCATATTATCCTCCTTCTTAGCTATCATGAGGTTAATGGGAGAATATGCCAGGAATGTAAGCCTGTACTTATTTAACATGCTAACGCAGTGTGTAGCTGGAGGACGGTGCATGATTGTGTTGTGGCAGAAGTTGAGTCGGGTTCAACTTTCTTGGTGAACGACTCTGCATTTTTTTGCTGGGACCTCTCCTGTGTCATACTTTCATTATATTCCTCAAACTGTGTTTTCTTTCATTGACTTTTTGAGTTTGCTTAATTACTGAACATGAGAATATTCCGCAGTTATGCCGTTTCATGCACTGTGACAGAAAATGGAGATCGCAGAAGGCGTACAGAGAAGATGGCTTTACGGAGCCGCCACAGGTAGCTGTGGCTGTAAATACACCGTAACCCCTTACAAACAAATAGGCTTTATTAAAGGGATAGTTTGGGTGTTTTGAAGTGGGGTTGTATGAGCTACTTATCAATAGTCAGTGTATTACCTGCAGTAGATGGCGGTCGGCACGCCCCCAGTTTGGAGAAACAGAGTACCAGCACGGGAGCTTAGCCACCTAAAAGAAAGGCTAAAAAAATCAATATCAGTTTAAGTGTACGCTATATTTAGAATATTTTCACTGGTTTACCTTGCAGTCAGACAGCTCTTTCCGACGGGGAATTAAAGCTGTTGTATCAATCTATGATCTCCCCAAAGCCACCAGACTCCATTGAAAAAAAACTGTAATTTTACCTCGCAGAACACGGGAGTGGCTGGTTGCTTTGGCCAGAGCATAGATAACGGCTTCAGTTCCCCATCAGAAATAAAGACTGTATAGCTGTCTCATGGCAAGGTAAACCAGTGAAAATATTCTAAATATAGCGTACACTTAAACTGATATTAATTTTTTTAGTTGGGCCTTTCTTTTAGGTGGCTAAAATACGTTTTGCTGCCGGCCCCATCCACAGCAGTACATTGCTTTGTTCCCGTGAAGTAACTCCTGTCTGCTCCTCAAAGATGGGGGCGTACCGACCGTCATATATGGTATGGCTAAGTACGTCATACAAACCCACTTCAAATCACCCGAACTATCCCTTTAAGTACTAAAGATCCAGTAAACTCCACTGTGGAGGGAACCGTCTTGTTCTCACACTCTTTCGTGGCCCCGCAGTACTCCGCAATTAACCGTCAATTTGGTATGAAACCCATCATGGGTCGAGTCCTTCTTGTCCCAAAAGACAAGACTGATAGATTTTTTACACTTTGCCAAACGGAACAAAACTGTGTGAGCAGTTAATATGGCATGTTATCATTGGCCCCGTTGATGCACAGTAGATACACAGGCGATAACTTTCACATAACTTCCCATCATTTTCAATAAGCAGGCTTAAAGTTAGATTGTAAAGGTGACTGAGTTCAAGTGACTTCATCCATTCATTCCATTACTTGCTAGAAATTGCTCCATCTCTGACATTTTCAAAAAAAAGCCCATCTTACTTGACACGTCTCAAATCAACAGCACTTCCAGCTGAGCTTTATCTCACTCTGCATTTACATCTTGATAAAGGTGCCTCTCGGTTACCGCTATGTCGGGATAACGTGCTCGCTATGTAGGAATAATGTGTTAATCTGACTTGGACAGGAAAACACACCTAATGCGTGTGTTTGGCTGCTCACTCCTTGAGCTCCCCAGCAACCAAACCTCACTTTCTCTCACTCTCTCACATCAACGCTGCAGGCAATCCACAGCTGTGAACAAGACGGAGCCTCTCGCGGTCCTCCCGGCCCCTGCCCTGCCCACATGATGTTTCTGAAAAACATTTTAATTGACACAGCAATTAAGCGAGACAAGTCAAAACAGAGCTCTTGTGGAACCTCTGTGTGAGGAGAGAATAATCCGCTTCCCCGGGCAAGTTTATCTTGAGAATGTCGACTGTTAGTCGGAGATGTATGACTTGTACCTCAGCCAGAGACAGTTCACTGCAAAGAAAATATTTGTGAATAATGTGCGATTAACTGCAGTATATCACCACTGGGAACAGTGGGAGATTAATTGATGTGCATCATCACTGAAGGGTCATATTTTAGCCCATTTACTACTAATCATGCATGTGTTAGATAACTGCCAACCTTTTTTTTTCTCCCAAAAAACACACAATAGATTATTAGATTTTGTCTACTTCCATTCATTTCTGTATGAAAATATAATTGCACAAGCTTGGAACTTGCTTCAACAATTAAAGTAAAGATAATGCTCATCTTGATTTTTATAAAACCTCCAACTTCTGGACCAAATATATGCAAACGCAGATTTTGAGATGTGAATCTGACAACTTGTTGTGGTAAAAAGGTTGCTCTTCAGAAGTTAATTCATCAGGCTGTTCTCATTCACCATGCGTAGCTATAACTACGAAAAGTAATGCACTGTAAATCATATATATATATATATATATATATATATATATATATATATATATATATATATATATATATATATATATATACATACCACAAAATCAATTTATATGTATTCCACGTGATCGTGAACCAGGAAGTATAAAGAGCGACAAACACCACGTAGGGAGGACAATAAATAGGAAACTAAATAGTTTTGTTGCCTAAACCAAGTTGTTTCCTGTGAAAACGTAAGTTTATTTTGAAAATACTGGAGTGGAAATTGATACGTGCATCACGTGTTGCTGGGCATTCGAAGGGAAAATGCACGAAAAATGAGGAATAACTTTTCATGAGATATCATACGTACCATTGTAGGATACGTTGAATTCATAATTCTCAACTACTTTTACATGCAACAAAATTGACTAAATTGACTAGATTGCAGCCGACATGATCTCAAACAAGTTAATGTTCACCCCACACTGATGTTGGTGGATGTCTGACAGATACAGCGTGACAAACACATTCAAAAATCTAAAAAAAACTTACATCATAATTTGGACTATGGTCAGCAGTAAAGTGCATGCAATTTATAGTTAAGTGAGCAAAACATGCTATACTGGAATGATCCTTTAAAGACATGCAGCATATTATCTGTTTCACCATTTGTATAAACCACACTAATTTTGGCAGCAATATAATGTGGGTGAGTTGCTCTGCATCACAGACCGAAACGATCTGGGAACAATCACTGTTGTATTATGATGCAGACAGTTTCTACGTTATTATATATTCACTTTACTCTACATCATGATATAATACATATAGCTTTTGTAGACACAGATTTTCCAAGTAGTTCTCCTGACATGAAGGAGAGATAAGAGGTAAATATCCGCTCACTCCACAGCCCAGCGAGGATAACAATGATGTATCGCCAGCAAGGACTCGTTTCTTCAGATATTTATCACAATCAGCCGCAAGGCCTTTTTATTTCCTAACAAACATGTGAAGGATGTATCTGAACCGAGGCTTCAAGTCCCACTGAAGTGGAGCATTCAACAGTAGCACTTCCCTTCATAACATTCATCTCCTAATGTCTGATTAAATCAGTTGTGTGCCACATTAGAGAGAATAAAGACCTATAATGGTATACTGTTGTATCTGTCATCTCCTGTGGAAATGGCATTTAATCAAATGGGATTGCTTTGTAAGAGATTACTCACAGCAGACCTTACGTGAGACACACAAACCACTGACAAAAGAACGATAAAAGTCCACGGGCCTATCAACACACATTTAATATCACATGAAAGCATTCATTCCAACAAATTATAAAGGAGGATTAAAACGGAGAGGAAACTCTCTGACAGGTAAACTATCAGGTGTGTCAGCGATCGTCCCGCGTCATGACAGCTCTTTTCAGAGCTTCCCCTCTGGTTAACGCATGAAAGTGAATTTTCTTGACATCTCAAGAGACAAGCATCGCCAAGCAGCGGAAGCATGTTGTGAAGAGAGAGAACCGGGGGGACGCGTTAAGAAAGATGAACAACAGGCAGGGGTCGGCACCAAGCCGCGAGAGGAGTCATCGCTGCGTCTATCAGCGATTCTGGCGTCTGCTAGTTGTTTTAGAACTTGACACAACTTGGATGTTGGAAAAGGTTTTTCTTCCATGTTTTGACAAGGTGAAAATAGCGAGCTGATATTATGCAACCCCAAACAACATGGTTTATGCTCCCTTGTTGATTTAATCTCAGTGGGCTTTCCTGTGCTGTTGCTCCAGCCAGAAGACAATCCTGTTTTTCCTTCCAACCATGCAAATCATGATAAACATAAAATTACTGAGTTATGATAGTTTTTTGATGCAGTGTTCGTCCCCGTCTTAAAACAAAACATCTTTCTGGTGAGAGGACACGTAAAGGACAACTTGCACTGCCATGGTAATCGACCTCCAAATCAGTATTTGAATGCTTTGTTGTTGTTGGTGCTTTTTTTGTACAAGTATGTAATAATAATGTATAAATCCCAAAATAGCCCATGAAATGAGGAATAATCCCACAACATTACTCATTATTCATATTCAACATTAATTATTATTAGTTATTCTCAGACGGCTATCGCTGTTTGTTGTCAGTAGAGGTGCGTGTGTACAGTAGTGCGTCAGCCGCATTGTCCCGGGCACTGAAACGGGGGAGATGGAGACAGATAGACAGAAGAAAATGTCAGCCTGCCAGCCCTATTATATATATTATAAATATCTTTGAATATTACTCACCGAAGCTTCAAGCGCAAAAAATGGTATTCGGGACAGCCCTATTGACAACTAATCGATTAATCTTTGCCGCACTAACTTGCACCACAGTTGCATTGTTCCTGTGTGAAAGTGTCTGAAACTGAAAGCACCTGTCGTGTCCCTGCAAGCAAAACACACACTCCGACAGTTCTTATTTCCAATGCAATACTTTCTCTCTGAACTAATCGCAGTCAGTCAGTGTCGGAAAATTCACTTGATTTATTTCCACACGCTCCGGCGCAGCCAACGAGTCCTAAAGGTGCCTTGGAGATTAACCCACAAACACAAACACACGACTGAGCTTCACCGCGGGCTCGCAGCCTCCACAGACTCACTGAAGAGTTAACTCCGCAGTGAATTCCATCCCCACAGCGCGTCATTAAAAGCGCCGCATCTCACCTAACCGTCATTTATCTCTCTACCGCTAATTAGTTCCGATCAATTACCTTTACTCAATGCTGCTTCCACGTTTAAGAAAACAGGAAGAGCTGCTTATTCATTACTGCTCTTTTGCGGGTCTTTTAAATATTCCCTCGGGTTGGTTTCACTAGCGAGGGCCCTTTTTTTTCTGCTGGGGAGGCCTCCATTAAAAAGCCATCGCTCACTACGGGGTCCAACATGTGACAGAGGTGGGCGCTGGGACCCCTCTCTGATCGCGCAATATGTTGGAAAAAAGGGAGGTTAACCGGCTTAATTACGGGCTTTACAATAGTAAACACTCGTCACAGTTGAGCTGCACTGCTGAGCTCCGTCTGACAGAGTTATGAGCAGAAGAGGGGAAACGCTGGAAAGGTGGGCGATGATATTACCTGAGGTGGAGTTGGGAAGTTTGTTCTAGCAGCGAAGGCGGCAGGAATACAACCGCAATGGTGACAAACGTATGGACGGCTGCCTGATTACACACCGGTGGAGCTGAACTCCTGTAAAGTGACAGAATATGGGCGCGTCCAACTGTGTACAATTACCGACAAGACTTTCTACCCTGGAAACTAACTTCTTCTACACTTTTCCTCAGCGAACACCCTAGCTGCGTGTCTTCTATTTCCACCCTGGAAGATAAAACATAAGCATGTCAAAACTGGGAAGGTGGGAGAGGACAAGTAGGGGGTAAAACCTGATCCACGCTGGGAGAGACTTTGGACTGATTCAGAGGTTGGAGGGAAAGAAGACGAAGGAGTGAAATCCAAGCCTCTCTCTGTCTCCCTGTTCTCCGTCTCACCCTCCCTCTCTGCCAGAGCGGTTCATCTCGGACTCTAGGCCCGTTTGTCTTCTCACAGAAAGGAAATGCAAAGTAGGTTGCTCCGAAACTCTGGGAAACGCCACGGGACGTCCCCGGGGGGGGAATTAAATACCTCCACTAAGATCCACACAGTAAAGTGGCAATAAAGTATTCATTAACCCTCCATTGAAGGCCTAAGCAGGAAAACAACCGAGTTCGTAAGTCAAACAGGGACTTAGTGCACACAGTAACGCCACCCCCTCTCATCTCAAGATTTACAAAACAATGAGAGGAGCATGTTCGTCCCGCTCAGACAAGCAGGGAGATCAGAGAATCAAAGAGGGATTGAACAAAGTGAGCAACGTTAGGTAATAGTTTCAAAACATCACCCCTAATGCTCATAATCCTCGTGCTTTCATATCGCAACACATCGCCCACTACTGGTTTGGCAGCATGCCAGCCTGGAGTGGAGGATGTAAACAATCCCCTCTTGACTTTCATTTTCCCTCCATCCGAGGACCTCATTTTTCACCTCCATTCTGCACCGCTGTCTTCCCTTTGCAGCGCCGCAGCGGCGCTCCTCGGACCCGGGCCGAGAAATCTATAGGCGGCACAGAGAAAGGCCTGCGGGACGCCGCTCGCCACATTCATTGACAAAAAAGGCCTGATGCCAGTTTGACGCCCACCCCCGGGTCTCCCAGAATGCGAATGAACTTCTGTGAATAAGAGGCAAACCTACACAAACTCCCCTGCAGCTATAGGACCTTCACAGGGGGAAGAGTGTGTGGGCGACGCCAAACAACAACAACAACAAGGGGAGCTGCATGCCAGGGTTCCTCTTTTTCACTCCTTCACCAATCAAGAGGAGGCGCCGCCGCAGGAGGGGGCCTGAAAGGATGGGTCGTGGACAAAAAAAAACGCCTGTCGGGGGGTCACCGCCGGCCCCGGCCCGGCCTCAATGGATGTAAATGAAAGTCCATCCCCACACATTGCAATTAACACCTACTCCACCAACAGGCAGGACGCAGCAACAGGGAGATCTCCAAAATCAGCATTTCAAAACCGCGCCACTACAAAGGCATCAAAGTGCATGCTTTGTAATATGCCTGAGTGCTCTTATGGGCTAAACTCTTCAGTGTGTCTTCCAAACAGCCTCATTTCCCCTTTCAATAGTGGAATAGTATATGACCTCATCACTGACCAGATGAGGAGGTGGGAAGATTGGAGGGTTGGGTGAAACGCTGACTGCAATTTACTCTTAACATGCTTCAGTGAACTCTAAAACAATGATCGTATAGCATCCAGTTTCTGTGTTCTAAACTTAAACAGGAAACTACTTCTGCTCTGACTTTCTAAAAAAAAAATGCTTACGTCTTCATATTGAGAACATGTTAGTCTAAAACACTGAGTAAAAAAAGTCAAAATGCTGCACTGTGTATTTTATCAGGTAGATTCAAGTTAAGACAAGTCAATTTTATTTGTATAGCCAAATATCACAAATCAGAAATTTGCCTCAGGGGGCTTTACAATCTGTACAGGGTACGACACACTCTGTCCTTTACAGTACGGTTCAAATTTTCTGAACTTGTAATATAAAGCCTAACTACACCAGGTCTGGCTCCGATCAGTCTCGTAACCCAATCTATCAATGCAGCAAACTGCACAGATTAACTACTGATTAAACACACATCATCATATGCTGAACATGCTGCAGATGCATGGCTTCTATTCTTGCACACTACACATTTATAGCTCTGTGTTTTGAACATACTCAGCTGTTTTAAATACTTGCTTCATCCACATGTCAGCAAATTACTTCACCATCATTGGCATGCCATCATGTTTACTTTTGTAATCAGTTTTTTTGCAACCCTTTTCAAGATTATCATGACACAAAGATTAACTGCCGGTCAACTGTAAACAAATTATGAGCTATTTTATCCAATGATTACCGTGTAACACTGCAGCTGATCCAAACATGCTTCTGATATGATGATGAAGAGTACCATATTTGTACATGTTACAAGTTCTGTTTTAGTTATAAACACCAAATCAACACAGTTTGTCAAGTGAATAAAATATTCAAATGTTGGAAACTGGAAACAAAGTAACTAATATTGTCAAATAAATGTAGTAACTAAAAAGTTGAATATTTCCCCCTGAGATGTAGTGGAGTAGAAGTATAAAGTTACATAAAATGGAAATACTAAGTAAAGTACAAGTACCTCAAAATTGTACTCAAGCAATACTTGAGTAGCCTAAATGTACTGACTGTAGTTACAATCCACCACTGCTAGAGCAAGTTCCTCATAGATCTAGCCTCTTAATTTTGCTCTCAAAGTGCACCAGATTGATGCATTTACCTTTTAAAATGTACTAAATTTTCTTCAGGGGGAAAATGTCCCCGGATTCCCCTAGAGGGTCCGAGGTCCACCAACCACAGTCTCACAAAGTCCTGAGGTAAACGCTGTGACTACTCCATTTTTGCAGGGCTTAATGCACAGTCCATGAATATGTGCAATATTTCTGCCTCGAGTGCAGAACAAACTGATTGTCCTGCACAAACATTCAGCTGTATTTGCAAAATATAATGCTTATCATTTGTGTGTGTGTGGGATATCTGTGAATGGCACACAATTATTTTCTCATTCTGAGGTTACGGTACAGAGCACCGTCTCAGTCACGGCGTATTTACTGTAGACCTCAAAGAGGAGAGGTCACATTAGAGGGCCAGAGTCTCTGAGGCAGCGAGACGCATCTGAAACTCAATCCCCCTCTGACAGAGGGTGAGAAATTATGTTGAGGTTGTAGATCAGAGGGGGGGCAGTGGCCTTGACCTCTTCAGTCAGGGTCATGCCTCCCCCCCACTTGACCTTTCTGAAAAACTCCCATATACTTAACGTCTTCAGGGATCTAAACATGGAGACGGGCTTTACTTGCACTCCTATTGACCAGGAAGTACAGCATCCATATAAAACAGGCCTCTAATGACACAGCCATAAACTTCAAAGCGCAATCCGAGTCTTAAGATGATCTGTATTTACATAAGGCCAACATGCTTATCCAGAGGGACACACAATATGTGCAACAGTGCGATAGCTTTTATTCCAAGATGAACTAAATTACTGTACAGCCAACCAGTAGTGAGGAGAGCAAGGATCTGATATTTCCTGTATGAGCACAGAATGTCCATGTAAGGAAAAAGTGAGATACATGACAATAAAAGAATAAAATCAGACACAGTAAGAAAGTCTTTCCAGAGCAACTAGTGTGAGTAAAAAAGACGATATGATTCATACGAGGGTGATATGAGGTACTCCTTGAGAAGATTACTTCAAAGCCTACAACCGCAGAAAGGGAGTGACTGTGCTGTTCAGATCGGAGCGCTGTAACCATTTGGAAGCCTGAAGGAACGAACGAGAGTGAACAAGTGATGACTTGGCTTTTTCGTAGCAAAGAGGGAGCCAAGCGTCTTCTTGGGCCTTAACGCGGAGCAGGGAGGGGGCGGCGTGTTGTGCAGGGCTGCAGCCACAGGCCTGGAAGTACGGGGGTGCAGATCCCTTCAAAGACTGGTATGCCAGCACTGGGCTTTGAATATGATACGAGCAAGCTACGGACAGCCAGTGGAGGGAGTGGAGGGAGGGAGGGAGGGAGGGAGGGAGGTGATACTGGGAGAATCTGCAGAGGTGGAAGACAAGGCAGTTTGCCCTGTTCTGGATGAGTTGTACAGAGGCTGAAGGGAATACTTTGACAGGGTGGGAACTGCTGAAACCCAGATGGAAGAAGATGACTAAAACTTGAATCCACATTTTCGTGCACCAAATATTAAGTACATTTCCTTGTCTGCTGATCTTAGACAACACAATATGTCTTTGGCTACATCCACACTAATACGTTTTTATTTTAAAACGTATAACTTTTGCTATGTTTCTGCCTAGTGTCCATACTACTCCAGCATTTTCAAGCCCCTAAAACAGAAACGTTTGAAAACGTTGCTGACCCCGTTTTAGTTTTAAAACTCCGGGATTGCATTTTAGCCTGGATGGGCAAAAACAGAGACAGAGAAAACGATGACACAGGCACCCACGTTCGTTTCTTGATTGGGTCATATCAGTCATGACGTGTCCTGATTTCAACATGGATAACAAGTTACAAGTGTTGCTGAACTTGTTGTCTATGCTAGCAGCTGTTGTGCGGTTAAATTCTGCATTTTATAATGCTACTACTGCCTACCTGCAAGCTATTATTCGACCGCTTCGCATCAATTCCCATGTCCGACAATTCTTCCTGCTTACACCGACACGCGCATGCCCAGTGTGCGTGAATGGTCGTGTGAGATGCGTTTTCAGACTTGGTAGTATGGATGGAGATTAATTCTGAAGTGGCCCTAAAACGCTCGCCTGGACCGAGATCGTTTTCATTTTTAAATTTAAAATTGCCCGTAGGTGTGAATGTGAGCGTGAATGGCTGTCTGTCTCTATGTGTCAGCCCTGTGATAGAAGGATGGATAGTTTGGAGTAGCTAAATGGTGGACAATGGGTGTCAAATCAAACCAAATCAAGTCAAACCTGTGTCCAGATGACAAGACAAAGAAGCACTGTAACACTGTTAGAAAATATATCACAGTGGATCAAATTCGAAACCTTTTATGAAACTTGGGCACAGTTTTGAGCTGGATCCTCGAACGCGTCTAATCCACCTGGACCATTATTCTACCTGACACCTTAATCTGCCACAAGAGAAACACTAGCGCTAAGAATATACAGTGTTCAGCCCCAGCGGCGCTGCAGAGACAAAGCCAGTCTGAGTCCTCAACCTGTTTATCCAGTCCCCACTAATGCCCTGCTTTCACAGGTGAGAAAAGACACGAAATCCCACAGGAAGTCTTAATTATGCCACCTAGAAAAAGGACCAACCTTGAAGCTCGGCGGGGTGTGTGCTAGATACCAAGTCGCAGGCTCAGATTGAGCAATGTGTCGAGCCTGAGAACGCTGCATCATTATCTGTTAACAGTTTCCTGAACAAAGGGGCAGTATAATAACAAAAGATGGTGAGTGACAATGTTCTTCCACATCACTGAAAAGATTCTTTAAGTTTAATCACACCTGACAGGGCTCATATGATGTGACTGACATGGTCTCCAGCTACCATAGCAGGCTGTTCTCATACACTGTTCGTAGCTATACCTACAAAATGTAATGCACTGTAATTTGTGAATATGACACAAAATCAATTTGTGTGTAATCCACGTAATCGTGAACCAGTAAGTATAAAGAGCGGCAAACGCTGCGTAGGGAGGAGGTCGGGGTGGATGGGAGTAGGGCTGCCGCAATAACCGCAATATTGACAAGCCAACCGCCACAACCGCTATGTTCACGTTTTTTTCTTTTATGAATTCTTTGCAATGGGAGCGCCGCGTATTTACAATATGCTACAAACGGCAGCAGCGTGACGAGACGCTGAGCATCCATTCTGCGCTGAACGTCGATTTTTTTTGGTCATGTAACTTAGTTAACTTAGTCAGAGTTATTTTAAGCCAAACCACGATCTTTTCCTAAACCTAACTAAGTCATTTGTTGCCTAAAACTAATGAAGTTGTTTCCTGTGAAGACGTAAGTATATTTTGAAAAGACGGAAATTGACATGTGTTGCTGGACATTTATAGGAAAACAAACGAAATAATAAGAGGAATGATTTTTTCGTAAGATATCATAAGAACCGTTGCATGAGAATACCTTGACTACAGTCAGAGTAAAGTTTTTGTGATTACAGGAAATAACCAAGTACTGTCTTATTCCTTGGTTTGACCATGTGGAATCAGTTACAGCTCCAACATGTCTGCCTATATTCTGCATAGATATAAAAGACATAATTGCGTCAGCTCCGCTCTGTTTGTAATCGTTGCTCTAATTCTGTAGTTTCATGTAAAGCTGGGAAAAAAAAGTACAATTGTAGTTCCATAAATAAAAAACACATGGGAGGAGATGCTGCACCCATCGGTTGGGAGAAAGTGATTCACAGTATCTGGACAATTTGGCTGGTATTTTCCAGTCTAGTGAGGAGAGAGGGGGGGGGGTAGGCAACAGATGCAACAACATGCCTGTGAAAGACAAGACGGGCAGACAACACTGGGTCCTCAGTCTTTTCGAGAGACGGTCTTGGTTTCACCGGAGGCGAGGCACCGACAGAGACCCGTAACCCGACTCAGGAGGCTGCTCCGCAGGTGAAACCCTGACCAAACAGGGAACACCACGCTCTCAACACAACATATCCCTCTTTCTGCAGATGCTAAAAGAGAGCGGGGCTTCAATGCCAGGAATCCCAGACACTCCGGGCCCCGTGCATTTACTGCCGTTCCCATGCCAGGGGAAGAGAAATGAGTAGGAGAGGGAAGACAGACAGAACTGCGGCAGGAAACCGAGCATCCAAAGATGAGTTGGACTATATTTAGACGCCACTCTGTCACCTTCACTTTCCCCTGCCCACAATAATCCCCTGGAGGTGTGTAAGAGCCTTGTTACCTGCTAACACTTCTGCACCTGCACACATGCAATAATCCAGCACCCGTTGGCCAGATGTTAGAGAAGCACTGATACTATTTCCTCTTTTATCAAACATTAGGACCACCCAGACTGCCTGAGATACACTTCACAACCTCGCGGCCATATGGCCTGAGAATCAAGTAGCGCAAGGTGCCAAGTGGCGATATTCTATAACACTCAAGCACAATGACTCGATTCATCGGCCATCATAAAGAAAGGGTTGTGTGCGTTTAACAACCATGGGAAGGAGAGAATAAAACAGATATTCCACCGGCGCTGGGTGGGAGGGAGGCGCAGACAGTGCTGATGGTTGGCCGACACAGCTATGAGATGACACTCTGACCGCGATTTTATTTGCGAGTGGGAAGCTGGCAGCATCAGAGACGGACACGAGATTACTGCTGGATTCAAGGGGCAACGTGCTGAAAGGTGCCAACATACTCATCTTTTTTTGAGGAATATCACACGTCTGTCCCACACAAACACCTGACAAGGAGAGGGGCGAGAATAGGAGCAGAGCTGCCTTCTACAATACCGATGCACACGGCTGATAGATTTAACAGTTTGGGTTAACTGCAAAGCTTTATGGAGAAAACACATTCAAATGCAGTCAAGCATTGCACACATAGCATTACTTTTAATTGTGTGTCAGAACTGTATGAAGCTCACATTCAAACACCATCCACATAGATTTATTGAATTCCAGTGGTGTCGTGCTTTAAATGTGACGAAACACCAAAGTGCACTGTTGCTTTTTTTCTCCTGCTGTCATCTTCATTGCATTCCAATGCAAACAATGTAGTAGTTGGTCCGGAAATAAAATGCAATCACGGTCCTATCAGTCATCCACCAAATAGGGGATATCGTTTATGTAACAGTGGCTCGCAGGCAGATAGCTAATCAATCCCTGATACCTGACCTGTCAACCTGAGACTATTGGACATATAAACGTTTAACGATTACCTCTGACTAGATAATCATCCGTGCCCCGAGTTTGGTCAAGGACTGCGGCCGGTCAGCAATCACATGTCATTTTAGCACGATTGTTGCATGATTTTGATTGAAACGCAATGAAGAGTGCCATGAAAGTTTGAGATATACAGCTATGTGATCAGAATCTATATTTGTCAAGGAGATAAATGCATTTCAAGGTGGGCTACATTCATTTCTGACATGAATTTTAGCATTTAATCCCTGCAACAAGACTAATAAACTACTAAACAAGTGAAGGCATGTGTGCCACACATTCATTTTATAGTTTCTTAGTGATGTATGGATTTCAATGTGACACAAATTCCACTCCATTAAAGGCTAACTTTGGTATTTTTCAACCTGGACCCTATTTTTCCATGTTTTTGTGTCTAAGTGACAAATAGGGATAACAATTTCATAAATTAGTCGTCCATTATTGAGGGGCAAACGATGTAGACAGCAGCCGCTAAACGAGCTGCAATCTTTTGGGGCAACCTGGTACCATCACTTTACGTCCACTAAAGTGCTTGTTTTTGCCGCTGACAGGCTCAGATTGTTATTTTAAGTGTCTGACAACATTATGGAAAGGACCCTACAGAGAAATAATATGTTTTTCTTACCTTTTGCTTTCTGTTTGTCATTGTGTCATGTGACTCGTTGCCGAAAGACAACGGTGGAAACGTGAGTGAGAGTGGAGAGAGGAGTGCCACGGGATACTGCTGTTGTCAGAGTTTGTTGTGTTGGAGTACAGAAACGTAGTTCAGTGTTATCTAAAAGACTTTCAATGTCAAGGCTGAATATTTAGATGATTTTGACAATGTAGATGTGACGCAACATTTCACAACGAGGCTTCTCAGAGCGAGACACACAATAACACACAGACCGGATCAAGCGAAAGGTAAGAAGGGTTCTTCCCATAATGTTGTCGGACACTTATGATAACAATCTGAGCCTGTCAGTGGCAAAAACAAACACTTTTAGTGGACATAAATTGATGGTGCCAAGTTGCCCCATTCGATTACATTACAGCCTGTTTTGTGGCTGCTGGTCACAATAATATCCCTCAATACTGGAGAATTTCCAAAAAATTGTTATCCCTATTAGTCACTTGGACACAAAAACATGTGAAAATAGAGTCCAGGTTGAAAAATACCAAAGTTATCCTTTAAGTTTGGGGAGCTGCTGTTGGGTTCTCCCAGATACACACACATTAGGTAGAAGGGATCACAATCTTAAGTCGTGTGCACCGCAGTGAAGGATTAACACTGCGTCTGGATCTCAGACTAGACCTCACACCACAGCCTTCTTTTGCTTCAACACGCACCGTCTTCTCTACACCCACTCAATCCCATTTCAAATGTTTTACACAGTTAAGGATGGCTTCCAGCCAACCAGGACCTAACAACGCAGTGACACTCTCGACAGCTGGATCACAGCGGAGTGCAAGTTGTGCCGGACCAAGCTGCGTTTGCACTTAAACCACCGTCACCACCCTGCCGACTGTGTTCAATGGTTAACCACGGCGCTACAAACGACTGCTGTGTGCCTGCTGAGGGAGAAGAGAGTTTTACACTAAATATAACCTGGCTTAGCTGCTGTGGAGAGAAGCTGAGGTCTGGGCCGTGGCCAGAGTAATAGTGGTTTTCAATGCTTTGTCAGTCATTACTCTGCTGCCGTGGGGATATATGGACTCAGCCCTCACAAACAGTAATTAGAGATCACAGCCGAACATCAGCAGCGGTGCCAGACTACTGGGGCAGTGGTTTCACGGCTTCTAAGTGTGGTTCGACAATACTGCAATATTACATTTAGAGGCGAAGGTGTGCCAATATGCTCGAGGTATCCTGCAAATTAGACGGCAGCTAAACAGGAAGTTATTAGTAATGATGATCACCTTGAGAAAATATACAAGTGATGTTGCATTTACTTCATAGAGCAGCAAAAGGGGCAAATTTGCCAAAGAAACCACATTATGTTTGCTCCGTCAAACAGCCAATATTGAGTAAACACTTAGCTCCAGCCTCAAAAAATGCATGCTGTCATAGCCAATCAGGTCAGCACTGATAACAGCGTTTGATAACTGACCACTAATGTGCAGCGCAAAGAAGAAAGTGACCACTGGAATGTATTGTGTGAACAACAGTAATAACGGTTTAAACATTTACTAGTAGAAGTGACAGGACGGCAGTAATGGGGGCAAGCCCAGAGATGAACTGATAGCAAACTGTTGACTTATCAAAACAACTACCTCACTTCTAAGCTGCTTTTTAGCTCACATTTTCAGATTTAATCCTCATCTGTTTTTATTCCTGGGCACGAAAAGACAAATAAATACTAAACTCCTGCATAACAATTTGCGACACGTATCAGAATGGCTGGCATTAAACCCCAAAGGGGAGTTTCTAACCCTCCACGCTGCCACCCACCCACACAAACGCACTCGCACCCGATATAGACTAAAGACTTTGCTGAGGAGTAAAAATAGGAGCCTGCTGTTAGCCCTTCACAGGAGGGCGTGCAGATGAGAAATATCTGGAATAATGACGACGAGCCAGAGCTGCATCCTTTTACTGCCACCTGCCTCGGCAGCGGTGAGCTCGTGTGTGTGTTATTGTGGCAAAGTTGACCCATATTCTGGTGTGGATTTGGCCTTGTATGTACTCAGTGGGGAGGAGGGGGGGGAGCGTGCTGTAATCCTTATGATGTTATGGTATTTAAAGGACTTTTCCTTTTGTACTGACAGACCATAATTCCGTCGCTGTAGCTGTCAAAGCAGCCGTTTCAAATTTCATTAACACCCAGTGAGAGAAGGTGAGAGGTGCGCTGTGTTAATTCTCACACGGTCTTTGCAGCACAAGGCGTGGCCGTAGAGAACGTCTGCGTTGCTTTTCAAAGGGAGAATTTACAATTGCGTGGATTCTTGACCCTGTGCCTCTGTTTATTCTGAACCAGTGTTTACCTGCTGTCTGTTTATCTAAGCAGTCTCTAAAATGCCACTAGAGGCTTTTAGTTACCAGTTACTTCTTCCATGTAAACAACTGCATATAAAGATTGGACAGCGCCTTGCTTGAATTTTGCAGTAAAATGATGTTTTGTGAGTGAATGAAGTCGCAGCAGCCCAGATGAAGCAGAGGTTTATGTTTAGTATACGGCCTGAAACAGCAGAGCCATAAGCATGGATTTAGATTGGGATCTCCTTAATGCACGAACTGAAATATGTCATAGAGGGAATGTGGGCCAACAGCAGTAATGTTACACTCTTTTCAAAACTTCCCTCAGGAGTGCTTTGTCCATTCAGAAAACGTCTGTACCTCGCAGCGTGATGCTAAAGCAAGAATCTGAAAAACAGCAGATATAAATCAGTCGACCTCTTAATGGATTCACGCTACAAAGGCACTCGCATGACTTATAGGAGTCTCACGGAAAGGCGATGCTCTCACACAATCCTTTCACATGTTAATTCACTATTTCACTTTCACAGTGATGGACAGCTTTAAAAAAAAAAATGGGCTGATTTGGCGGCACTGCTTACTTTACTATCCGACAACTCCACTCCTGTATGCAAAGAACAATCAAGGTCACTGATTTAAACACCTGCATGGCTCCAGAGAACTTACAGAACTGATTAAAGTTTCAAATGTGCCAGATTGTGATTATTTTGTGGACAAAATGAATGATTTCATGTTGCCATTTTGCAAAAAAATAGCTACTGCAACAACTAGTCGATAAATCAATTAGTCAACGGTTGTAAAGTATTTTGATAATTGATTAATCGTTTCAGTAATTTTTCAAGCATATCTGCCAAACATACGCAGGCTCCAGCTCAAATGCAATAATTTGATGCTTTGTTTGTGATATATGACGATAAAATGAACATATTTGGGTTTTGACCTGATGGTTGAATAAATAAGTAGTCTGAATCATAGACTGTATATAAGAAGTGGACGTAGCCACCGTCACGTCACCCACTGGTTTGTGGACTGCCATTTTGAAGCCTCGAGCCTCAGCTTTTTGGCCATTGCCAACTTGTTTTTTTGCACAAGACGGTGGAGCTAAGTACAACCAAATACTGAATATGACATTTTTAGGCGACTAAATGTTACCATTAACTTTCATGAACTGAAAACACACTGTGAAAGGGTTAAAGGTCTACGACAAAAACACGGACATCTCCCAGACCGGACAACACCGTGGTAAAAACCTGTCAATCACAAGGTAGCCACGCCCTAAAGTATACCCTGCTTTATGGTCTATTTGACTCTAAATGGGACCATAATTTACTAAATGAACATCATGCTGTATTGAAGAAGACTTTAAACTAGCGATTGAGACCATAAACTCATGTTTACAATGTTTACTGAGGTAATAAATCAAGTGAGAAGTAGGTTCATTTTCTCATAGACTTCTATACAATCAGACTTCTTTTTGCAACCAGAGGAGTCGCCCCCTGCTGGCCATTAGAAAGAATGCAAGTTTAAGGCACTTCAGCGTTGGCTTCACTTTTCAGACCCTGAGGCAGCCCAATGGTCTGAATGTATGGTTGAGCTGTGCGACTTTATAACAGATATTTTTCACTATTTTTGATGTTTCATAGGGAAAACAATGAATCGATTAGTCAAGAGAATAACCGGAAGATTAATCAATAATGAAATGAATCATTAGTTGCAGCCCTACATGAAATACATTCAAGAAAAAATGATGATTGTGTCCCCAAACATTGAACTATACAATCAAATGTCTTGACTTTACTTTACCACTATCCCACAGTATTCTGACATGTCATGCAGCGAGTCACTTTGTGTGTGTGTTAACTCAAACTAGCAGATTCCCAGCAGTTCCAGCTCCACTATTTGAGATGATTCCTCTCTAGGGGGAATCTGGCGACAGCAGTCTTGTCTCAACTAACCTTAAAATGTCAACTGATTATCTAAGGTGGTTTCGCTTCGCTCGCTCTCCTCATTCTACGAAACACTCACTTCTCATCTGACATTGATTACATTCATTTGCTGTCTGAACTGAGGCAGACTACTTCTTTTTTTGCTGACTCAGCTTACGAGCGCAAGAAAACGTGATAAGCCTGAACAAAGTCTACTTCCACGGTTTATCCCTCAGACTCTACAAACTCTAATCTTATAGAAATGTGTATAAGTACATATTTCCACCTTATAGCTTCTGAATATTTTGAGACTGAATACCACAGAAGGTGTTCTCCCTGTCATAAAAGCTGTGCACACCACATGAAGCCAAAGCAATTAGATCCCATGATTTACTCTACCTGCTTTAATAGCGAAGTGAGGGCCTCCCAGATGGAGGTCATGGTTGTGAACCTCGCTCCTCAGCTACCGAGTTAATCAGTTTGGAACATGTGTTGAGTTCAATGCCGAGAGAAACATCCAGCTTTATGGCGGCAATTTAAGTTTTTCCTTCACAGTGTGACACGCTGCCATAATGATCAATAATAATAAACAGGGGAATGATAATTAACGCATTCTTTTCCTCAGTCTCATAAAAAAAACTAGGGTTGTCAAGCGATTAAACGATTTAATCGCGATTAACTGCAAAATAATTGCACATTTTTTATCTGTTCAAAATGTACCTTAAAGGGAGATTTGTCAAGTATTTAATACTCTTATCAACATGGGAGTGGGCAAATATGTTTGCTTTATGCAAATGTATGTATATATTTATTATTGGAAATCAATTAAAAACACAAAATAATGAGAAGTATTGTCCAGAAACCCTCACAGGTACTGCATTTAGCATAAAAAATATGCTCAAATCCTAACATGGTAAACTGCAGCCCAACAGGCAACAACAGCTGTCAGTGTGTCAGTGTGCTGACTTGACTATGACTTGCCCCAAACTGCATGTGATTCTCATAAAGTGGGCATGTCTGTAAAGGGGAGACTCGTGGGTACCCATAGAACCCATTTTCATTCACTTATCTTGAGGTCAGAGGTCAAGGGACCCCTTTGAAAATGGCCATGCCAGTTTTTCCTCGCCAAAATTTAGCGCAAGTTTGGAGCGTTATTTAGCCTCCTTACTGACAAGCCAGTATGACACGGTTGGTACCAAAACAATTACTGAGGTTTTCTAGTTTCATATGATACAAGTATCTTCACTCTAGCTTTAAAACTGAGCCCGCTACAACCTAAAAATTGCAAGTTGCGTTAATGCGTTAAAGAAATTTGTGGCATTAAAACAAATTTGCGTGTTTTTATCACGTTAACTTCGACAGCCCTAAAAAAAAAAAAACCTGCATATTCTGTCCACAATTGTCGTCACACTGCGTTCCATTAAAGTTGCTGCTCGGAGGCAAACTGCAAACAGCTCAAGCAAAAAAACTTAACACATCATGATGCATCAGGGGAAGTGCAGCCAGCTTGCCAAGGTAAGGACTACACGGGCCTCTCAGAAAGCAATTAAGGGAGAGAGAGTCATAATATTGAATGGAGAGGGGGGGTGCATTCCTCCGAGAGCGGCAGCAGCAGTAGACTGTGAAATTCATATTGACTGGAGAGGCAAACACACGCAGGTAAGCAGGGGAGCCGAAGCTTTTTCCACTTTGCTTGTCAGCCAAAGAACAGCGCCATGTAGTCCGCTGCTTTCACATATATATTCCCAGTGAGTTCAGCCATCCAAACATGCACCTATACACAAAGTCTGCTCACACAAAATCCTATAGAGTGAAACACAATTAACACAGCTCTATGAAAACAACACAGCGTTTGTGCAAAGACTAAAATGATATTTTGGAAAACTGCTGAGCTCTGGATGTGCGTTCACTGATGTGGTAAATCCTACTTGATTAAAGCAGGAAAAACGCCTTCGACAATGAACTGTGCCAGTCCACTTAATTAAGTCAACTTGTACGAGGGAGCGCTGGGAAATGGAAAGCAAAGCAAACAGGGGCGCTGCTGCTGCTCGCTCGCTCGCCCGCCCTCGGCTTTTTCTCTGGATGCTAATCAAAGGCTTGATCTCGGAGCAGGACAGGCCTCGGGGACGTCGCTCTGCTTGGCTGATCCTGGCAATTTGCTCTTGATAATACCCTCTCTCGCTCAGCACCCCTCGGAACCCGGCAACCCATCTCACCTAATCTGCACGACCGCCGGAACGCACAAACACGGACCCCCTAAAGTACACGTCTGCCTCACCGGGGAATAATCACATAATGGCAGTGGAGTTATTACATGCTCCTTATTATCCCGTCTCTCTTTGTGGCTCCAATTTAGGGATTCCACAATAAAGATGATTGAAGATAAAGACGTCGCTTTTGATCAACTAAAACAATAATCATGTGTATTGTTTCAAAAGGAGTATCTTCAATATTTGCCTCTGTTGTTCGTGTTTTTAATTGTTTGTACAATATAAGCCAGTGGAAGCATCTGGTGGTTATTACACCGCCTGGAGGTCTGAGGAAGGGGCAGCAAATCAGAATTGCATGATTTGTTTGCGGTCTGCTGTGCGGTGTGACGGGAGAGTCTGGTGATGCCGTAAATTCCTCCTCTGCACTTATCAAAGCCACAATCGCTCCGATTACACAGCTGTCAAGTCATCAGTCACACAACGAGCAAACACATGGCAGAGTTTAATAAACCGGCGCAGAATCAGAAGAGTCGCAACACCAGTTGCAAACCAGGAATGAGAGGCAGGTGGGGATAAAAAAAAAAAACAGAGGAGGATGAGGTTCAGGGTTCTTACCTTTGAAGGAGATGAAGACGCGGGGCGCGGCCAACGGGTCGTTGATCAGCGGGTTCCCGAGAACGAAGCCGGACAGTGCCAGGAGGGCGTGGACCGTCCACAGACCGTCCAGCTGCATGGTCGACCAACCTCCAGCGGCACACCAAGAGTGTTTTTAAAAAAAAATCTCTGCAGGGACAAAAACAAACAGAAGAGAAGATGCTTTCTCAACTCTACACATCTGCCACAATAAGTCATTTATTAATTTATGTGACATGTCAAATCAACGGCTCCCCGGGGCCCCATCCCTGCGAGGTATTTGGCGCTGCAGCACTGTAGGTGTGGAGATTACACCCAGATCTCTGGGAGCTTCACAAAACTAGTCCTGATGGAGGCGAGCCAAGCTTTTAGAGATGTGTACACACTTCCATTTGGGAAGAATTATGTTTGTTTTTTTCAGATTGTGTGTGTGTGTGTGCCTGTGTGACAAACTGATGGAAAGATCACGCTGACTCTGGTGAGAGAAGCACCCAAAACACATTCCTGCGTCATGACACTATACATGTGTGTGCTGCTCTGTAATTACACCTAATACCGGGTTGTACCCCGTCCTCACGCTTACTAGAGAAAGAGACACAAAAAAGTTGTGATTGGTGCAATCTAAAATAAAATATTAACTTCTATCTAAGGGGGGAGACAAATGATGGCGGGCTCAAACGCTAACTGGGACAGTTTAACAAGTCTTACAGACAATGCAACGGTGGTCATCAATAAAGTGTCCAGTTAATGAATGATAGGCAACAGGGAGCAACACACATCTGTCACAAATCATCACAAAGACTCCTCTAACAGCCCATTCTCCATCAAATCCACTCTTGGTCCATTTAATCATCTCTACCATGTTTCCACTTGTCTGCATTTTCATGAGGATGGATGAAACTTATTTTCACCACACTTTATTCCCAAAACAGCAACGTGACCTCACCGACTGGACACAAAACTCTTTAACTACAGACACTGAACATTTGGAAACAGGTCTCCATCTCAAACACACCTTCAGCAGAGCCAGAGAGTCCTCAGACTGGTTGGCTGCGGTGGATTTATGAGCATAACCCAGCTGTTTAAACCTCGGCTGTTTACTGACAATTTGTTAACCATCCAGCTGTTTATTCGGAGACAGAGGCCAAGTCCTTCACACAAGCACATGAAATCAAACAAGGCAGCAGGCACTGCTCATAAATGACACTGAGGAGGAGACTGAAAGACACCCACATTATGCTATAAAGACAAATGTATCTCCATAAGCTCAAGTTTGCAAAAAAGACCGTTTATGGAAACATATAACCATGTAAGTCCATCACAGTAGTCTAAACAGAAGATTTCACATCCACTGATGCTCTCAGCTTCTTCATTGTTTGTGCCTGCAAGTTATTAACTGCCACATGTTGGACAAATGCAACTATTAAAACAAAAGCTAATACCACAAGTCAGGTCAGTGGCAACATAACCCTCCTCCTGAATCCTGCTGGTTTATTCAGTGGCTACAGAAACAACAACTGAGACAAATAAAAAGCCTCTTTCCCCTGCATGAATGCTGAAAATGTGACAAACTTAATATATTTCCATCACTATGTTCTTCAATACAAAGTGTATGCATAAAAAGGTTCAGTGTTGGTGAATGATATAGACTGAAATGTGTGTGTGACAGACTGGCAGCCTTGGCTACACATGGACGACAGAACTGTAAACAGTCTGGTGTGGTATTAGAGCGCACGGTAAACTGAAGAGCAATTCAATAAATAGTAACACTGATTCATGTAGGAATTAAGGTTGTGATCCATCGGAAATTAAAATTATGATTAGGTATCTCCTTTCAAATGTGTATAAGAGGAAACAAAACAGTGGGATATGCTGCAAATATTATAATTAGAAATAAAAAAGCGCGCAGTTTTTACCATCAATAATACAGCAGGTTAAATAGAAAATAAAGAGCAAAAAGCAAAATAGGGCTTACCTTATTGTTACAGCTTTCCGAATAGAAGTTCAGATCCAACCTTGCAAGTCATTGAACAAACCAATTCCAACAGATCGCTCACTTTCGTCTCCAAGTTGAAATCAATAATAAGAATATTAAATCCCGGTGCTGGTGCTGCTGGTGTTGCTGCTGGACAGTCCCTGGCTGCTCTCTACCTGTGCGCACGGCGTGCGTATTTGGCCCCGGAGTTCCTCAGTGCTCAATAAGAAAATAAAAAAGGAGAAAATGTTTCTCTAGTTCAGTCTTGCGCGAGACCGCGAGGCGAGGAGCTATTGTCGTCGCACGAGCACAATCAACATCTCGTGGGAAGAAAAAGAAAGCAGTTGGAAAGCAAGTCCCCGTGGTGTTCAGAGATCCAGACGCGCAGCTTGTGCTCGCTCCTCAGGAAAGTTGGGCGCTCCTGACTGTAGGGAGGCAGCAGCGCGCGAGCAGGTGGATGCAGAGGCCCATCTGACTTAAACACACCCACAGGGCGGGCAGCGCGAGCCGAGCCGCCCATCAGACAGCCAGCCGGGGGGGGGGGGGAGACGTGATTTACTGCCCTGTTATACCGCTGGATGCTGTCACAGAGGGAACACAGAGAGAGGGAGGGAAAGAATGGATACTACATTCAGTACTGAAGCTGTATTATTATATTTTATTCATAAATGGTCTTTATTAAGACACAAAGTGCAAAAAGTTGCAAAATGGTGGTACCACTTTCTAAGGCACCCTGTATAGGTTTATAAGGTGAAACTAATCAATGGTTGATTATTAATTTTCTTTATAAATGAGTTATAAGACATGCTTTTTACTTTTGTTCTTTATATATTTTTTTTGTAATTGTGCATATGAGAAATAAACAAACTTGATTAATAAGGACAGAGTTTAAGTTGCCAGGATGTGAAAAACCTCATTGGTTTCTCCTTTTTAATTGGTAATAATGCAGTTATCAGTGTTATGACCATGGGTTTCTCTCATAGTAAGCCTGCACAGACACAGAGCCTGCAGTTATTTTTTGTAACAGCTAATTAATAAAGAATTTTAATCATCAAGTCTGCAGTTGTAAGTTGTAAGATTTTGGTCCAGATTGTCTGCTGGTCTTTGCTTGAAATAAGCCCAAATGGTCTAAACCAGTGGTTTTCAAAGTACACTTTCTGCAATAAAACATCTAAAAGCAAAAATCCTATCAGATGGGGGACCCTGGGACAAAATCTTATCAAATGGGGGCCACCTGAAAATATCTTATTTGCTGTTCGGTTTACTTTGCTCCACCCTCTCGTGTCACTTCTGGTTGCAAAAAAACAAGATGGTGTCGGCCAAAATGACGAACTCAAGGCTTCAAAACCGTAGTCCACAAGCCAATGGGTGACGTCACTGTGATTATGTCCACTTCTTACATACAGTCTATGGTTGCGGGCCTGAAAATCAAGACAATGAGCTGAAAGATATATATATATATATATATTATATATATATATATATATACATATATATATATATATATATATTATATATATATATATATATATATATATATATATATTATATATATATATATATTATATATATATTATATAATAGTAGCTACAAGCTACAGAAACATTGAGAGGAACATGAATACATTATCACAATCCATATGTCACATAAAAGTACCAGTCATAAACTGTTTAGGTGAAGAAGATATAATAAGATTAAATCCAGCATTTTGGATCTGTTGATGGCTAAAGAAATACAGCTCATATGGCTGAGAGATGATGACAGAAGTATTTAGTGGCAGGAAAACATAGTAGTCTATATAGGCTAGTAGCATGAGGTAACAGTTATTATGTGTATATTAATTATCAGGACATTATGCTTTGACTCAAAGTGATAAGAGAAAATAAATCCGCCCTGTGTGAATATATAGGTAGGTCTCCTTCCTCCTTCTACAGCTGCTACAGTAAGGCACAGTGTCTCTCACAAAGGGGCTGTTTGCTTGCTTTGAATCAGTCGCCTGTGTTTCCATCTTCTATCGCTGTGACAACCAGCGAGCTACCATCTGCCACCCACACATGAGGTGTGGAGGGAAAATGTTCAACAGGATTTGGCTTTAAAAGATGCCTACATGTGTTCTTTTTTCTCTCAATCAACAAGTGAGTGGCTTTAAAATAAATCCTTTTTACACCCTCACAAGTTCACTTTTACCTACCTGAGTTAAACCTTTTGAAAAGTGTGTATTATAAAGATAAAATAACTTGTATTAACTTTACCATTCCCTTGGTAAAAAGTTTCATTTATTACAGCGTTACATTCACTGAATATTTGACCTCCCGAGTCCATTTTAGCCACTTAGAGCACAGACAATGTAATGATTGCCGGGTCCAACTTATCAGAAATTAAAAGTCTTATCTTGGTTATGTACCCATTGATTTGAAAAAAAAAGGGTGAGCAATGTAATTCATTTGATGGTACACGGAAAAGTCGATTAAAATGCTTAATTTGCTCCTCTATTCAAACACTGATTGGGCGCTTCAAAGCCACCGAGGTACCGCCTGTGAAGATTTTCTAAAGCTCATTGAGAAAATTAAACATTTTCCCGTTTTTAATCATATTCCATTCAGTGTCCTTTCACACCTGCATTATCTGCCCCTCATTCAATCTGGAGCTTTAAATTGCATGTACTCGACTCACCATGGAGCCCGTCTGGGAGTTAGAGAGAAACTTTTTGAGGTGTTCGTCTCAATGGGGTCAAAAGAAGCTGTCCTGTTCAACTTTTCTTCCATATGAAGCCTTGACGTTGGCACTGCTTTCACTCGGCATAACGGTTCTTTTTTAAAGTGACTTGGCAGAGGTCAAATAGAAAAAGGATCAGTTTGATGAGTCCAAGTGGACTTCTTCCTCTTCAGGACAAGTTATCTATTCAGTGAGGACACGGCAGATTTTCTCCAAAGCTACACATTCCTCACCCGGTCCAGTTTTCTGACAGAAACCAAACAAAAAAGTCAGCCCCGATTGCCTATAGTGGATCTTTTCTGCTTGATGGGAACCCAAGGTGAGTTGTGTACATTACCCAGAAGGACTTCTTGCTCCTAAGTGGGCCTTAACTGTAATATTTGTGATAGAAATCTCGCCAGTGCATGATTCCAAGCTGCTGTTGACATCTATCTAAGTGGTGTATGAAGTTGTTTTAATGTTCTGCAGAGGAGCCTGCATTCCAGCCGAGGTGTGAACGGTGCTTTCTGTGGGGCTCTGCCTGCAGGGCATGAACAGATGCCAGGTGTTATATCAGCGTTTGTGATTCTTACACGGTTCAAAAGATCATCCGTATCGCAATCCCAGTTTCAATGTGTTTGTGGAGAGAGATGTGACACCCCGTTGCATGCTGTGTAGAGGCTGCTTTGTGTTTCAGTGTTGTGTTGAACCGTGTTAAGGTTTCAGCTTCTATCTTGGGCTGGGGAGGTGAAAATGCAGTGATGAGATTTTTCTATTTCACAACTTCCTGATCATCCTTCCTTCTTACTTCTGTTGAGACTGAAACGTCTGTCACAACCAGTGTTGGGCAAGTTACTTGAGAAGTTCAATAAATTACTCATTACATATTACTCATGGAAAAAGTGATTAGCTACATTATACTTGTTACTTTGCTTTTGTCACTCACCCTAACTCCGTCAAAGGTGTCTTTAAACAATTCCAAAGCCTCCACATGTCGGACATCTCCTGTTTGTAACACACATAGAAATAGAAAAACAGTGGTGGTATGAATATTTAGGTCACTTACTTAAGTAAAAGTAGTAATACAATAATGTAAAAATACTCCATTACAAGTAAAAGTTCTGCATTCAAAACTTTATTTAAGTAAAAGTACTAAAGCATCAGCAGATAAATGTACTTAATGAGTACTTTGACATTTTATACCTTATGCAGAAAAATGCTACCAAACATTTGGGTAGATTAATATATAACAATGCATCATATTTTCAAAGGGCATTAGGCTATATGTTTTGGATGTACAATTTAAAAAAGTAACTAGAAACTACAGCTCTCGGCTAAATGTAGTGAAGTAGGCTAAAAGTACTCAAAAAAGGTATCTCAAATTTGTACTTAAGTACAGTACTTGAGTAAGTCAATACTCTCCACCACTGTAGAAAACAGACGCTGTGGTTTAACAAGCAGCCAGCTGACAGTTAGGAGGAATTCACTGACCATCAACTGCTAACGTTAGCTTAGCCCCGGCGAGAAGTCTACGTAACCGAATGTAGACAAAGCTACTGGTGGCTAGCTGGCTGCTAAGAAAACACAGCATGTAAATAAGAAGTTTCGTGTCACCAGGAGGCACATTTTTCCTCTTTTGGTTACTTTTTGGCTAACTACCTCCCTACACCTCCAACCCAAGCCTCCAGGAAGAGCGCCGGGCTTTGAAGCCAATTTTCGTTATGGCCAAACAGCGGAGCTACAACTTCCGTGTCCGTCATGTGATGCCATTGGGCCCAAGAAGACTTTTTTCCCATAGACTTACATTGGGAAAGAGACTTCTGTAAATCCTGTTTTTGTTTTCGGTAAATCAACTTCCCAGTACGAACACTTGAATAGCCCATTAGGTCCTAAAAGTTGTAAAATGCACTAATAACCGAATCCAGAGTTTTTTACGCGCTGACGCTCATGTGAACGAGCCCCAGACCGAGGCAGGACCGAGGGCCGGGAGGCGGAGTTAAAGGAAACACTACTGTGATTGCTATATGGGCCCAATGGATGCGGAAGATCGCCGGAAGATCCAGGTGCTTTTATCACTCGGCAGTCAAGTTATTTTGGCTCCATGTGCCACTGAGCAACTTTGAACGGGATCCAGTTCTCTTTATACATCCAAACTCCAACCCCTGCACCAGGCTAACATGTCTGGCAGCAGTCTGTTCTATAAACGCACAGAAAAGAATTAATATCGACCGTCTATCAAACTCCTGGTAAGACAGCAAACAAATCAAGCCCTGGATTGTCAAAGTAATCATTGCTGGGATTAGTAATGTAAATACACTGACTTTCTAATTGTAATTCCTACTTGTTGCTGAAAAAAGGCAATAACATTTTTGCAGCATTAGCCTACTAAGTAATGCTTTTCTGATCCCAACCTGAGGTTCTGTGTCAAGCACGGACCTTGGCCCTCTTTCAAACAAAGTGAATTTAAATCACAATGTGCTCTTTGTTTCACATCGGCTACCTCATTGCCAGGCATCTGAACATAATTCTGATTCCTGAAAGTATTATGTCTGCGACGAACACTCACTCTCTCACGTACAAACACCCACATATTTGTGCACATGTACGCACGCACAAAGCCTTCAAACAAAGCTAAAACTGCCAACAAGACTTAGTAATATTTCAAATTCAGCAGGCAGGTGCTCACCTTGTGCTGCGACCAGATAGGAGAAAAGCTTTGCTCCCAGCACTTTCTGTGATGATGTCCTCAAAGTTATTAGCATTTAAATGAGAAAAGAAAAGCATCGTATCTAGATATCACAGGGAAACTCTCGACAATGTAAAACTTGTTCAAGAGTGTTTAGAACAAACTTTTCTCATCTCCTGAGGTGAGTGACTGAATGTGAGTGACTCGGTTAAACAAGCAAATGAACAAGTAGAGGAGGGAAGACGGGGATTTCTAATCACGCTGAATGAAAGTATGCAACTCCTCGGAGCCGAGATTACAACTCGGTGCTTGAAACACCTTTCTTTTCCCCTACCTGCGGTTGGTGCCTTTGAGCAACAGTTTCCTCTGTTGTTTTTGGCAACATGTGGCGCTCCATACACTTCCCAGACTCTGCAGGCTCAACGATACTTTACTGCCAGTCTGGCCCCTCCAGCCCGAGGGAACCACAACCCACAGCGGCCAGAATGAAGGAAATGGCTTTGAGTTCCTTCCACTTTTCACACATCAAATGGGAACTGGGATGAGGACCGTACGCTGGTCTTGACCGCGCTGGATAAACAAACTCACGCCGCAGTGTGTGCGAGCGCATATGTATTTAAATTGTGTGCTCGCTGGACACAATATAAAGTGTGTGTTGAGGAACAGGTGAGTTAATTTCTGCCCGCCACTGCTCTACATCAGTGTTGACATTATGTGAAAGGTAAATAGTGTGTAATTGAATAAAATCACAAACCGAGACATCGGCCCAGGGAGAAATAGGCAACCCACTTCGAGATTCTCAATACGCCTCTGTTCTCCCGGGCTGCCTGTCTGGGGTCTTTTTTTGGCCGTCACTGTAAAGTTGAGTGGCAAAATTTGAACAAATAATCCATCTACCCGAGTTTGAATGGTGATTTCATTCAGCAGAGGACTGGGTCTGATTATAAAAAAGAAAAGTCCTCTAGGTGGGTCATATATGATTCATACTTAGTATGCGTCATACTTCCTCTTCACACCGACCTTCTGGGAGGTTCTGAACTAGGACAGAGTTTATGTTGTGCTGCTCGGACTCATGGGAGAGGTAAAAACTGGATTACATCACCGAGCCACCGAAGTGTTTAGATACGCGAGTAGGAGAAATCATTTTCACACATACAATGATTATGTATCAGAATCTGTAAAACTAGTTATCCGGGAGGTCCTGCTCCCATCCCACGACAATATAACCATAAAAAGCACAGAAATGGGAAGGGCTCGGACAAAGGCAATTCTCCTAAACAGATTAGGTGCTATATATGGCCTAATATATACTTTGACTGGTGTATTTCACCAACAGCTACAGGACTGTTTCTGCCCACTAAGTTTCTCTATTCCTTACACGTCTTATGTCAAGAATTTCACTTTTGAATGTGGCCCAAGATCAAGTCATTGACAATAAATCGATTATTCAACTATCAAATTAGTTTGTTTAACCCTCTGAACTTTACAATAGAAATGGTCCACCATTGCCTACTTTGGTGTTTTGCTTATTGTGAAGTCATTTCTTGGAGTATCTTCAAATGCTTCATATCCCTAAAATCTGTATAACCTAAGCTAAAAGGTTATGCCAGTCAATAAACCATAATAATTGACAAAAGTATTGAAATTGTGTCATAAATACAAAAAACCCACAAAAATCTGAGATGTTTTTTCGTAAAATGTTACTGAATACAGACAAAACATTGATCCAAAAGATTTCTAAATGTAGAAACACGAACAAATTATTTACAAAAATATAACACTACATATGTTATTTGAACTATGCACATATTTTAATTGTTGAGATGTGCTCATTTTATGAGCAGATCAAGTGTAATGATGATAATGTAACGTAATGATGTAATCACATTGTACGAAAGACACAAGCCTTGGCTTTCTGCTGCAAAAAGAATGAATGCTCTAGCTATTATGGTTTTCATTTTACATTGATTTAAACAGGATCATGCAAACAGCGATCTCCCGCAGCCATTACGGGGCAATACTCTTAACGTAACGTAACGTAACGTAACGTAACGTAACGTAACGTAACGTAACGTAACGTAACGTAACGTAACGTAACGTAACATATAATATATACAATATGTAGCTGGAGCCAGCAGCCGGTTAGCTTAGCTTAGCATAAAAACTAGAAAAGGGGTAAACAGCTAGCCTGGCTCTCTCCCAAAGTAACATAATCCCCCTAACAGCACCGCAAAAAACAACTAATTAACATAATTTGACATGTTTGTTTAATCCCTACAAGAACCAAAATGTAAAAACGTCAATTTGCTGTTTTACGGCAGGTAAGGGCCAGAATATTTCTAGCACTAACTTCCTCTCTAACTGAGTCTCTGCTGGTCACTTAAGATATAACACGCTTATTATAGTGAGCTTTAGAGGTTCTGGCAGGCTGATTTTGTTCCCTTTGGACCAAGCCAGAATAGCTGTTTCCCCCCTCTGCTTCCAGTCTTTATGCTAAGATAAGATAACTAGCTGCTGGTCCCAGCTTCATATTAAATGTACAGATGTAAGTAAACTTAATAAATGATTATTTTGTATTGTTTATATATTGAATTTGTACCTTTCATGTGCATCTTTAATTTAGGTAGTTTCATTGCCAGATTCAGGGCATGGTCAGTTAGCAGTTTCTGAGATGAAGTGCTGCCTCATCTTATGTTCATATTAAAAAGCTGGCCACATGATACCCACTTTAATCCCACAGCTGCAGTAGCTGCTACTACAACTCTCAAACACTTACCAGAAACCCATTACACCACCACCACACTAATAACTAATAACTACCAGTCTTTCTGCCTCTGTCAGCAGCCCATGTATTTTTTGTGCGTCCTCTTCAGGTTGACAGCTCACAGAAAAGCAGTGAGTCCATGTCATAAACTCTCCTCTACAAAGTTAAGCTGACAAGCTCTGTGGCTTTCCAGTGGGTTTGAAAAGAAAGTGGAGTGTGAATGCAGCCTCACAGAGGTGGAGACCAGGGAAATGAAGAACAATCTGTGCACTCTCTCCCATTGGCTTGTTATCTATTGTGCTGTTGACTTGGCGCTGCTCTGCTTAATGGATGCTTCCTGAGGATGTCATGGGACTCCTAGTGGGCTCTCGTTCACTTCCTGCCTTTCGATAGGACGCTGAGGTCATGACCCCATCACGCAAACCCATATTCAGGCTCTACTAATCTGACTGAGCCCCTGTCGTGTTTGCATTGGGACTAAATGCTGTGATAACTGTTCAAACCTGCTTGGCCAGTTGCACCTGTGGTGCATGTCATGATTTGATTGTAGATATCATTAGCAAAGACAGGTGAGTTCGAACGGATGTCGACATTGTTTGTTAAAAGCCGTTTTGCACCAGGTATGGATTTTTGTCCGAAAAATTTGCACGAAAATTTATAAAAACTGAATTTTTGGGGTCTTATGAATGCTTGCACACCCCTGTGGAACATTCATGCAGGGGAAAAATATTTGGAGGGATCTCGATTTCAGTAAATTTGGGGTCTGATTAGTTTATGTATGTATGTAGTTAACACTAGGACAGGTTAGGATAGGTTTTTGTTGTGTGGATTGAACACGGCACTATTTAGAGGAAACTTGTTTGGCCTCATTGATGAAAATGGAACACAGCAACGCGGATAATTCACATCGGAACCGGTGTGCATAGCTGTCATGCGGAAGATTTGCATGCAGATTTTCTGTATTCCCGCACCGGATTGTTGCATCGCACCGGTGAGAAACGACTTTAACACGAAAGTATCGAAACACAGGCGGACAGTTGATCGCTTGAATGTTAAATGTCAAAATACCTGAGGAAGCATGCAGAATTACAGGATCTGAAAGGAGAGTGAAGGAAGATCTGAACTTGAAAGTTGCAAATACTTAAACTCTGAATTTGTAAGTTTTCCCTGTTAATTTCAGTTCAATGGGGAGTACAACAAAAATATTTCAAGGTAAATTTTCACTTTGATACATCATTTTCCAATTTACTACTCCTTGATGTGACTCAGTGTCCAGTAAACTCCTGACATTAATTGCCCCCAAAAGCATTCATACTTTTTAAAAGGAGAATAAAAATCTCAGCATCATCTAAGTCATCTATACATCCACTGACATTCTCCCAAAGGTAAAACAGTGGAATGAATCCACCCACCAAAACGATAAATGTTTTGCCACTTTTGTTTTCTCTATTTCCATGCCAACCAAAGCCTGGTTGAAGTGTTGGGAGTTGCCACTGCCTGAGCTGAAAGGTTATCTTAAATTCTCTATGGGAACTAATCCTGCAAACTCTCAATACTGGCATGTACTACTATTGTTTCTGCAGAGACAGGATACTCCCTTCCTCTCCCACACCCTCACCCAACCCACCATGAAGTCACGAACACCCCCTGAATCTCCACTTAATTAAATTGACTTGATTTGAGCCCTTTAGACCAGCCTAACTCATGTAAATGCAACTTAAAACTTGTATCATTATAATTACATTTTATTATCAACATATCTATCTACTGCAATCAAAATTATATTCACTTTATGTCATATAAAAATGATACAAAACAAATTAGAGTTACCCACTTCTTCACTTCCTCTACAGTACAATCAACCTCTAATAGACCAGGATGCATTCCTCAAATAAAAGCGACTTTTCTCACCAGACAAATCTCTTGCTCTAAATATTACTGTCTGCACTTCAATGAAGAGGCATCATTCCAGCTGGTATAAAGTTCAGGTATGTCCCGTGCAAGGCTTGAGGAAACGTCTAACAAAGGTAGAGGTAAACAAAACAGTTAAAGGTGAAGTTGGAGCACCAAAAATATTTCATCACACTCTACATTACAGATTGATGACATGTAGCAGTATAACAGTAGACAGCAGGGTGGCTATTTTTTAACATCTCTGAGTACGTTAGTGTGGTTTTACATACAAGTCAAAATTTAATTTACTTTTTGTGTGACAGGAGCTATTGTGCAAGTTTTTTTTCCATTTTCCAAAAGAGGATACAAACTTTTTTTAATATATTTGTGGAAGCAGCAGCAGAAAATTTAGGCTGCCGACATTTGAGGGCCAGCGCTCTCAACTTCCATGGTGTGCTACTGACCAAAGCACATCATAGCCCTGTAGCTTATAGCCTGCAGGTGTGTGTTACATAGGACGTCTTTCCCTTTTACAACAAGCTCACACAGATGCTATTAAGTTTGTATTACACTCGGAAATATAGACTGTATATAAGAAGTGGACGTAGTCAACGTGACGTCATCCGTTGATTAGTGGACTACAGTTTTGAAGCCTCGAGTTCGGCATTTTGGCCATTGCCATCTTGTTTTTTTGCAAACATGCAACCAGAAGTAACACAGAGGGTGGAGCTAAGTGCAACCGAACGCTGATTAAGGCATTTCTAGGTTGTTAGACGAAAACACGGACAACTCCCAGACCGGACAAAGCTGTGATAGCGACCTGTCAATCACAAAGTAGTCCCGTCCTAAAGCATACCCTGCTTTATGGTCTTTTTCATCATCATGCTGTATTGAAGAAGACTTGAAACTAGCGATTGAGACCATAAACTCATGTTTACGATGTTTACTGAGGTAATAAATCCAGTGAGAAGTAGGGTCATTTTCTCATAGACTTCTATACAATCAGACTTTTTTTTTGCAACCAGAGGAGTCGCCCCTGCTGGCTATTAGAAAGAATGCAAGTTTAAGGCACTTCAGCATTGGCTTCATTTGTCAGACCCTAGAGTTTCCCACTGCTCTGAAAGTAGAAGCTAATTAGCTTAGCTTGCTAACTTTAGCACTGATTCCCACTGGATGTTTTTGTAGAAGTCATTTCAGCACCTGGTAAGACAGAAGCTTCTGTACACTCTGGGGCAAATTCACAAAGGATTTCACTGCTTTTGCAGATGTTAAACCTGTACAAATAAGACAAAAAGAAACTGCGTCCTTGTCAAAGCACCCGCAAAGAGTGAAATGCACCCCCAACTGCCCTGCTCTTGTGCTATTTGCATGTATTTAAATTAGGTAATATGCAGTCCTTTTCCATGCAAATGAGGCTCACTGCAAAAACAGTCCAATTCACAAAGATCAGCGCTAAAAGCCAGTTACAGTAAAATTATTACCATCTTCAGAGAGTTGATGGTAACTGAAGTACATTTATAAGGGGTAATTTCAGTTCAACTTTACTATGCAGTACATTGTCCATGTCTTAGGCTAGCACTTTTGCTGTCAGGTCACACATTATGGATGGGCTGCATCTGCTTGAAGACAGAATATTACACCTATGGTACAATGGATTTTACTCTTCCAGAAAGTTATTGAATAGAAATGTGTCTTATTAACTATTAATGATGATATCACTCAGTAAAACCATACTGTAAAGGAAGGATGCATATGGTAAGTACCCACCCTTCCGTGCTGACGTTGGCCCTTTTCCTCTTTACCAGCTCACAGGATACCAGTGCCATGGTTACAGCTCTAATATTCAAGGGTGTGCCTTACACACACTAGTGGGTGACTTGCATGTACACCACCCAATATGGAAACTTACTTACTACAAAGAGGATTAGCTGTTTCACCATGGCATCCTAAAACCAATTATTCTCTCCTGTTCCAAATCCAAGTATGCTGACTCATGTTATCTCTCTGTTGCTGTGCTACTGTGGCTGAGATACAGTAGGTGTGAGCCTGAGGAAATAACACAAAACACGTATACTGGCACTTCAGTATCACCCATAAATGTCTCAGCGAGATTCTAATAGAGACGGGCAGCAGGAAGGATTTGTAAAGCCATGCTCAAAATGATCTTACAACCATCTCTGACTGTAGTGTTTGCATGGTGCATGCAGACTTGGATGTTCTTCAGCTTGAGTACAATAACCCCACATTGCCTGGGACAGCACAGATAGTTCTCAGGGTGACATGAGACTTAGTAACGTTGTGTTTTAAGTGCGGTGAAAACTCTCTATGTGAGGAACTTGTGTTGTCTGCTATAACGCTGGAGGGGCTGTGGGCCCTGCATGTCTGGGCCGCTCTGCTTCTCAGTTTGTAGACTACACAGCGCCAGCAGCGCTAAAGGCCAAAGCCTGGATCGAATTAGTTTCTTTGGGAACTGTCAACATCACTAAACGATACACATACTTTAACAGTTTCTAGTTTGGATTCATCCTTAATCACTACAATACACTGTTGCGGACTTTACACAAACACGATCAATCCTTTTTAATACATTAATCCTCAATTGTGTTTGGGTGTGAACTAAACCCACTGGGATTGGGTGATGTCATGGGAGTGGCTGCTGGGCTGAACATCGTGTGCCCCTGGATGTCCTCAATAATCCTTCCACGTTTTTTTTAAGAATATTTAGTCATCTGAAAGGTGCCAAGAAATTATCAGGCATTCAGACCAAAAACAGCAATGTGTTAAAAAAAAAATGCAAGGAGCCGTGTTGGTGCAATCCGATATAATAATATTAATAGATAATAATAATAATAATAATCTTTATTTATATAGCACCTTTCAAAACACAGTTAGAAAGTGCTTTACAATAAAAACAGAACACATTTAAAACAGGGATAACAAAAGGTACTAAAAGCCAATAACTAAACACATAAAAACCTAAAGGGTAAAACAACTAAAATGTCATAAAACACAAATAAAATCAGAGAAAAGCAATTCTAAAAAAGTGATTGAAAAGACGCGACAGAGTTTGCAGCCCTGATCGCCTCAGGCAGGTCATTCCATAGTCTAGGAGCCCTGGCTGCAAAGGCTCTATCACCTTTGTGTATTAATCTGGACCTTGGAAACTCAAGGAATGACGCGTTTGAGGATCTTAAAGTGCGGGAAGGGATATATAAGTTGTCAAAATTCAATTTGTATAACTAAAATCATAATAACACTTTTACTGGATAATTTCTACAAAAATATTTTTTGCTACATAGTAGGCCACATTGTGTTTTAACACATTATGTCTGCACAGTTGCAGATCAGGCTCCACTAATATTATTAGTATTGTCTTATTCGTAGAATTAGATTCCAGTCATGGCTACAAAGGATTGTTTCAGACTCGTGTGATCCAAAAATTTCCAAAATTCACAACATGTTTTTAATCTAACGAAATATTCTGCTTCAATTCATGTTTGTTGGTGTTTAGCCCTACAAAAACAACATTTTCACTGTTGTCAAAAACTGTTTTTTACTAAAAAATTAAAAAATAAAAAGACTAATTTAATACACTGAATCAATTAACTCAAATTGAGGATTTTGTTCGAGGATTTGTGATTTCTTTTAGGGTGATGGTGTCAGAAAATATGGGGGGGCCCCGCCTACTTCTTCAAGTAGGGGTGGCTTCTAGAAAAATAGGTTGGGAACCATTGCACCGGAGGATAGCGTGTCAGTGTCATTTTTTGCCTCGTCGAGGCGTGAATATTACAAACGTGTATGTAGATGCAGTACCAGCAGGGGGAAACAAAACCTCTCACTGAGGTTTAGGTAACAAAACCACTTAGGTAGGTTAAGGGAAAACGTCATGATTGGCCTTAAAATAAGTACGTAAACTATGTACAATACGTACGGAAATAACAGAACTTAAGTACGGAAAACACGTCACAAACCTCACTAACATAGCTTACAAAACAAACTGAACACCAGTCTCCTGGTTGAAAGTCCTGTGTTTGTTGGACCCGTCCACCTCCCCTCCCGCCAACCATAAGCAGTCTTTCTCGCTTGTTATTCTACGTCACTAACTCTGATGCATTTTACATTGCAATCAGTACAGACAACATGCCGTACAAATGACACGCCAAAAGCAAGAACGGCGTTGTTATTACACGCTTTTGCCTTGCGCATTATTGTGTCATTTATGAGCCTTTTTGTGCGACCAGGCTGGTTGGTGTGGGTAGCGGCAAGACACTGAAATATTAGTATGTGTACTTCATAATCTGACATGACACGCCACTGTGCTCAAGATAACCCACATACTGTACCTCACTGTAAGCAGTTTTCATGAAAACTGGTGTTGAATCTTTTTGCCCCACAGAAAAAACTCTATTCACCTCTATTGTGTTGGTGTGGCAACAGAAATCTCAAAACCTGTTCAAATAAAACCCTCTGCACGCATAGATACCACTACAGTTGGAAAATATGATTTTTTCTTTTCTTTTTGTTCCCAATTTGGTTAAATTTCTATTACTTTCCATTAGCAACAATAATAAAGAGTAACTGAAGGTTAGTTCAGACGTGAGTGGACGACGCGGCAGACAGCTGGAAAAGACATCATGATCAGATGTCATCTCATGCTCATATGCTACAGATGTTTTACCCGGTGCTCCAGGTGACAAAGTCATTAGGTTTTATGCCCCTTCTAATTATTGATAGCGTTGAGTGCCACAGTGGATCATCCCCAACTAAGATGATATACGAGCGAGTTACGTGAAGGCCTGTGCTAAAAAGGCCCCCCCATACTCTCCTAAACACCATCTGTCATGTCCTTTAATAGTTTTCTATTTAGCAATAACACAGCAATCCTGTCAGTAACGCGCTGTTGGAAACGACACTGGCTTTCATTTCTTTCAAAATAAAAGCAGGAGACTTCATCAAACAGCACTCTGCATGAACCTTTTGAACCTTTTGAACCACACACTGTTTTGGTTTCTAGGCTTGGCTGGATTTCTGTCCTTGCCTGAAACCCTTTGTGCTCTCCTTATACGACCTATTGGCAGTGTCACCTTCGAGAGGGTTTTCCAGCACGGATCTGCTCGCTGGCATCGAACATTAGCCCGATGCACAAAAGACACAAAGACTTTAAGCATGACTCACGCTCGAGAAACACCCTTTCACCCACAGCTAGAAAATACTTAGCTTCAAAGCGGTCTCTTTGGGTTTGCATAAGGAAAACATATTTGTGTAACAGCCTCAGGAGTTTATGTCTAATTATGGGATACAGTGTGAGGGGAGTTTGAGGACAATGTAAGCATGTCACCCAGTCGGACCGGTGCCAGGTCATTAAAACAGGCCACAGATGGCACACGCTCAAAAACACTACTTATTTCCAAGGGTGGATCTGTTGCCGTTCGCTCTCTGCAGGCAATATCGATGACAGGGAAAGTTCTCTTCATAGATGCTTCATAAAAAGTAAAACAAAAGGGAAAAAACTAATCCGACGTGCAGAGAGACCATTTAAGTTGTTACGTGATTGATGAGCAGCTCACAACAGCAGACTGGAGCCAATGGCTAAGCATGGTAGCCTGGTTGTCATTGAAGGGGGGGGGGGGGGGGGCACTGTTTGAATGGCTTTTTCTATGGTGTTCGTCAAGGTCTTGGTGTCTTAAAGCTGCAGTATGCGATATTGGCGCAAATATGATTTAAAAAAGTTATTTTTAGAAAACGGCCGCAATATCGTGACAGTAGTACATGAAACAGGTAACATGAAAAAAATCATGTTCCTCTGTGTCCTACTGTGTCCTCCGGTGCTTCTAACGGCATCTGAAGGATTTCACTTATCGGAGGAAAACAAGGTCCGCTGTCCAGCTGCAGTCTATGAGAGCCGGCTGTCAATCACTCGCGAACTCCGACCAAACGGTCAAACTAGGCAGCGCTGATCAGATATGAATCAATATTATGTTACGTTAATGCCTATTTCTCACCTCAAGTGTTTTCAGAATCATCTTGGAGTTACTGTTTAGCTGTAAAATGAGAAAGTTTGTGAGGCAGCCGCCATTGTAAAATCTGTTGAAGGAAGCCAAGTTCTGGTCACATGACCGGAGCACAGCCAATAGGAACGCTCTCTCTCTCTGAAATGACCTGTGATTGGTCAAAATCTGCCGTCCACGGGGCTAGATTTTTCTAAAGCCTGAAAACAGAGCCATGAGGAGGAGCAGAAGTCTAGTTTTCTCTCAGACCACTTGAATTACAATATGCTGAAAGGTTATTATGGAATTTTTGCCAAATTGATTATTGATAATTTTTTAGCACCAAATCTGTGTAACAAATTTTATCGACCCAAAAATTGCTGCAACAATTTACGAGACATAATAGAGCATGAGAATGGCCATCATATACCTTGATCATAATGTTCGAAACCCTTATACACTTTTAAAATTATTTTAATTAATTAATCAATTCATTAATTCATGTTTATTTCTGATTTATGACTAGAACAACTTGACACAAAGTGCTGAGCAGCATCTCGAATTAATCTTTAGGTTCCCAGCTTTCAGATGATGTACACCTCTTATATGTGACATATACTGTTGACCTGCTATCTCCCCTAAAGACAGCCTGTACCCCCCTAAAAAGACAAAAAAATGGGTCTATTGTGGGTCTCAAGATCTGCTCCAGCTCGGACTGCATCATCACTTTGAGATATTTGACTCAGAGATAGAGGACAGTGCTATTGTTATTGCTCCAGTCAGTGTAATAGCTTGCCATCTGGCCTAAATGTTAATACCACTGGCTTGTCTTTATTGGAAGTACTAAAGTAGGAAATGACCCACTGCAGGAACGTGTTAGCAAATGTCTCCAGGGCACACAGACCATTTCCCTCTCGAATAAGAAAGGATGAAAGGATCTTTTGTTGGGCTCTGAGGTAACAATTTTGGCCATGGAAGGACTCCTTACCTTTGCATGCAAGTGTTCTCGTGAGAAATACCTGCAGGGATGCATGCAAATGGTGAGTAATTGGAGGACTGTCCCTACTTAGCAGGTGAGGAAAGGTAAATGAGGGAATATATAACGGAGGGAGGGCTGAAGGGGAAAACAACACCTGCAACTTAAACCTGCAGCTCTCCCAGATAGAGAGTGAGGGAATGCAGCGTGGAACAGGTGATCAGATAATCCCCCTATCCCAGCATGCAGCCCGGCAGCACACTCGAGCATTAGCAAGCACCTCTCTGATGGAGGTCTGGATAGTGACACACAGCTCAGCGATGAGAGAGGAGAGATAGACGATGAGGAGATTAAACATAATGTCTGAAGACAAAAGAGAAGTTTCGGCATAACCGCATGGTTGGTTTGTATCAGTGTGTGATGAGCATGTTATTCAACATGTTCAAAACTTGCTGGTTTAAACATTAAAAAAAGATAAAATAACCACAATATTATTCGGTGTTCTGAAACACATCTGAGACAAGCACCCAAGAATTTTTACATTTTAAAATATAATAAATATTTCAATAAACCATGTATAATAATTTATTGCCTTGAGTAATGTTAATGCATAATACAGAACTAAGAGTACAGCCATGCTACATACAGTAGCAGCTCTGCGATGGTGGGCTCTGCAGTGCTTCGAAACGCTAATGTTAGAATGTTAATATGCCGAATAATGACGATGCTAGCATTGTGATGTTTGCCATGTTCACCATCTTAGTTTAGCGTGCAAGCATGTCAACATTTGCTTATTATTTTGACCGGATGATGACGCTAGATGAAAAGTCAGGGGATCACCGATTATTAAAATTTTCCTGTGGGGAGCATGAATATCTGAACACTAAAAACATTAAAACACATAAAACATTTTAAGCTGGTTCAACTTTAAAAACATTTCCCTGCTGAACTAAACTTGATTATTTAGTTTAAAGTCAGCTCATGAGATAAAAATGTAAAACTAGTCGAGTTCTGTTCAATGAACACGAGAGAACAAGTTCAGTAAACTTTACTTATCAAATTGAATCAACAACCGTTTAGTTAGTCTGATACTCATCAGTCAGATCTATACTTTTCATTTACATTTGCTCTTATGTACACTAAGTTAATGATAAATTACTACTTGATTGATTCCACTAAATTAAGTATGATCTTTTACAGTTTATTACAGTCTAGCCAATAGTTGAGACTTTTCACACAAAACCAAACCTTTTTATTCTACATCACTAACTCTGAGCGTAGCATATTCACGTGGATGTGTTTACGTTACAGTCAGTACAGACTACATATTGTGCAAATGACTCGCCTAAAGCAAGAACAGCGTTCTTATTGCACACTTTTGCCTTGCGCATTATCGTGTCATTCATATGCCTTTTTGTGCAAACACAAGGGATCATCAAAAATGTCATCCTCTGGGGACCAATGTATACAAAATTTCATGGCAACTCATCTAATAAAGTTATTTTACAGTTATCTGGTCCCAAGTTGTGGATCAACATTATCCTATAGAACCCTGCTGCTAGTGTAGCTAAAATCACGTCATCATAAATGTTTTTGATTTAAGCAGAATTCAAAATATTGGCAGCAGATATTTACAGCAGATATTTATATTAGATATAGGTATTTTCCCATACGTTTGGATTCGGTAAATTGTAAGCTGACCTTCTGATCAAACTGAATACCACACTGCTTTAAACATGCCCCAATTATTTACTTGAGGGCTGTTACATAAAACATTTACCCCCGTCAGTCACTGAAGAAGAATTTCTCTCAGTTTACAGAAACAAACCCATCCATCATGTATCAGCCTGAGCAAACAAACACTTTCAAACATCCTCAGAAGTTGTAGTGAGCATACTGCTCAGTGACCTCTGACCTGGCCTGATTTCACTTACACAGCTGATGTTCTGCTCTGTCTCCTTAACCCATTTCTTCTCTCCCTCTTTGTTCCTTTCTCCCTCTTTCTAATGCACATTCATGCAAACACACACACACTCACACCCCACACAGACCCCCTACCCTTGCATAAACACACACAAACATGCATACACACTCATTTGACCATTACCTGTACCTCACCCCTAGGCTTTCCTGCTGTGGGTAGCCTATTTACATCACAAGCAGCTGCAGGACAGTGGTGGTCCATTGATGGGGAAATGTGCCCGTCACAAGGAAGCACTGTATAATTAATAGCAACACACAGATGAGTTAAAGTGTCTTTCCAGGAACAACACATTTTACTTGCACAGTTGTTGCCGCCTGGTCTCCTGTCTCTAAGTGCTTGGCTTGATTGCTGGCTTTTACATAATATGCAATTACGTGTCATGTCTCTTGTATTTTTTTATTGCTGCAGCAAGGTGAATTTAATTTGAAGGAACCTTGAAGTTAAGCTCAGGAATAGGATGTTCTTCTTATTGGCCATCAACTACGACCTTGGGCTTGACGACACAACTGCGTAACATGTAGTGGTCAGTTTCAGTGGCCATGAAACACAGGCTGAATCCAAATGTCCAAATCTGCCAGCACTTTCAGATTTGCAGAACTTGCATCTGTTCATGAAGACTGTCTGCCGTGGGCTGTTTTTACTTTCACAAGCCAACATTTAGTCCATTTTAATCAAACTCTGGTGCGGTTCGTTTGGGCGGTTGGAACGCAGTAAACGTACTCTGGTGCGGACCAAAACAACCGGTCCGAGAGCGCTTGTGAGAGGTGGTCTCGGACCATTTCCAAGCGAGCCAAAGGCTGCCTGTGTGGGCATTTGTTGAGATGGACCACAATTCATCAAGTCTACAAGAAGCCTCACCTACTGCAGACTTTAAGATTCTGTTGCCCAAAGCAGAAGTTGTTTTGTTGCTATTCACAACGTTAACTTTCACTTTCAAACTGTGGTAGGTGTAGTTTGGCCAGTCTGAAGCATTAGAATGGTAGTGGTAACCATGATAACGCCCATTCAATCAGCTGATAATATTCAAATCTGATGATTCTGCCCAGGCTGCAGACTTCACCACATTTGTTCAGAATCAAACTGGCAGAGCCAAATACCAAACTACCAGTAAGTTGGGGAACAATTTAGATATATAGACAAATCCGCCAACCGCTTTGTTTGTTCCGTGATCTAGCGGCGCCGCCATCACTGTGGTGGCAAGTCGTAGTGTCTGCTAACCGTGTTAACTGGTGGCTTTCAGTCGAATGCGTCCATGGTTGCTCGTAGTAACGTAAGTAAATGTTCAGCGTAGACAATAAACACAGATGAGTATGTTTTTAAAATGGATTAAAGTCAAATTGAAGGCTTTTACGATGACACCTACATGTTCTGTTCATGTTTTCAACAGCTGCCGTCACTACGAGCAACCACAACGCATTCGGTTGAGAGTCAGTTAACACGGTTAGCAGACACTTTGTACGTGTTCGGTTTGTGATGCCGACAGATTAATGATGTTTACTTTGTGGTCATTAGGTTGCCCTAGTTAGAGCAACTAGTGTTATACTTCACAATAACGCCACAGTTAGTTGAGTGAGTTAATTTATTCTGTGTAAAGTACAAATATTTATTTGGAAACATCCAATTCTGAACCAAACCAAACTACATGTGTGAAAACACCCTAAAACTACCAAGCCAGCACTTTAAAAAACAACTTTGGCCATAGCAGGTTAGGTGAGTTGGAGCTGACGAAATGCCACTGTTTGATTCAGACTGACATGGAGATGGAGATGGAAGAGGGAAAAATGAATAAACCAGATTGAAATTCTCCAGCCGTGCACTGTTGCTCCCAGGAGAGCAACCAAGCAAAAGGAATATCTGATAAAAACAGAGAGGAGAAACAGGCAAAGAAACTTTGGGCTGTGAATTATTGAGGCATTTTGGGGTTGTATGTGCATAGGATTGTGTTTATGCAGCAGTTTCATGTGAGAGACCTCATGAATGAAAGCGTATATGCAGGATTGTAGTAACACATGGACTCTGATACCGAAGGTGTGCAGCGGAGTTAACAATGTGTCTGATCGAGTCAAATTCAAATCCCTCATAATCCAGTTATACCTCCAATTTTTCACCATATTCAAAGCCACGCTCGTGGCTCATGCATGACAAGATGAAGTTAATAACAGTCAGTTTGATCACAACCTCCATCCTCTGATAGTTCACCAGGCATGAAGAGTCAAAGCTTTCATTTCTGAGGCTTTGAGTTGGATTTCTGAGGTGGTGTGGCCTTCGCACAGTGCCATGTGGAGAGTAATAGAAATTGGTGATGAGTATGTGGTATCCATGGTGACCACCCCATAGTTAAAGGGAGGGATGCTCTGCCAGCATTGTGTGTCTAGACCATGCGAGTGTCTCCAGTTGGGTGAAGCAAGTCTGGCGCGTCTCGCTTTCATGTGCTAGATCAGAGCGATGCTAATGTTACTTTCAGCAGTATTAGCAGCACTCAGCTCAGCCTCGCTTTAATTGTCATGTCCCCATAGCAACCGGTGATTGTGAATAACGCTGTTGGCTTTTTATTTGTTTGGAAGAGCAATGCCAAAATCAGCAGGTCACTAAACCTGCTGCCTTTCTTATTGTGATTGTAAGAAACCAAACTTATTTTTTTTGGCATCATTGCTGACTTGAACTGACACAACATTGTATTAACCTTGTAAGAAACCTATTTTCCTATTTTGGAATACTAATGTTGGTGTGTAAGAAGCATCAATGTGTTTTCTTTTTTAATAATAAATATTTTTGAGCAGCTACTTCACTCACCACTGATTGAAGCATTATTGTACATGTAAGCCTACAGCAATTTAAGAATTCTATAGCTAACTAACTAGCTGCTGCAATTGCTGCTACTATGGGATCGATTAAAATTAAATACGAATTATTAAAGACAGATCGAGAGATAAGTGAAGACAGTTAAAAATACATCTTTAAAAGAGAAATCAAACTTTCACTAGTGAGAAGAAACAGCTCCTGGACCTCTCTCTAAACATAAGAAGCTATGAGAGAGGGTTTATAGGTTTATGGGTATTTATTAGGGCTGTCAAAGTTAACGCAATAATAACCCGTTAACACAAATTTGTTTTAATGCCACTAATTTCTTTAACGCATTAACGCAAATTGTGATTTTTAATTAACCTCGTAAAAATCCTACAGGCCCGGTCGCTATTCGATCTTTCGGAGGTTGTAGGAAAGAATCTATTGGTACCAACCAAGGAGAAATAACGCTCCAAACTTACACTAAATTTTAGTGAGGAAAAACTAGCATGGCCATATTCAAAGGGGTCTCTTGACCTCTGACCTCAAGATATGACAATGAAAATGGATTCTATGGGTACCCACAAGTCTCGCCTTTACAGACATGCCCACTTTATGATAATCACATGCATTTTCGGGCAAGTCATAGTCAAGTCAGCACACTGACACACTGACACACAGGCAACAACAGCTGTCAGTGTGTCAGTGTGCTGACACAAACTGACTGCCTGGTGGGCAATATTAGTCATTGTTTTGTGTTGTTAATTGATTTCCAATAATAAATATATACATACATTTGCATAAAGCAGCATATGTGTCCACTCCCATGTTGATAAGAGTATTAAACACTTGACAAATCTCCTTTAAAGGTAAATTTTGAACAGATAAAAAATGTGCGATTAATCACCATTAACTAGGAACAATCATGCGATTAATCATGATAAAATATTTTAACATATCTCATATTTCTAAATCTCCTCTTTGCACATGCCTGATTTGACACACACCAACAGACCAGCTCTGTAAATCACACTGTAAACCTAGCGTTCTATACGTGTAATCAACGTGAAATCAGTTCAACACAAATCCACAGAGTCTGTCCTGACATGAACACGTTACAGTCCTTCTAATAATGATAATAACAATAATTTGCAGCTTGTGTATTGTAAAGCTGATTTTTCCCCTCTCATAAACGGCTATTATTCACCACCCTGTCATCTCAGCAACCTGCCAAACATTCAGCCTGACCATGAGCAGACATGTCCAAGAGCAGCGTTTACGTGCATGATTAAGACGTCTAAATGTCTGTGTGAGAGATACCAATAGATGTGTGGCCACATAGCAAGCTACTTAAATATGATATATATATATTCAGTTATGGGATATAGGGAAGATAAAGACAATGTATTCATAAGGATGTCAATACAATAATGAGTTCGCTATCGATTTATCTATTGGAGTCTAAACGTAATTTTGTCTGAGTTTGAAGCGTCGTAACACAAGTTGCAACAGCTCTCCATTCAGGCAGACAGCAGTAGAGAATTATGAATATATGCAGATATATTCATGCTTTCATCCAGGGTAGCATCGGTTCATAGAGCTTGTAGCCAAAAGACTCAAATACTAAAGCATAGTCTGTTTTGGTTACAGTTGCTTAATGTTGTGGTTTCAGTCCAAATATACTTAACTGTTGTGTTTCCAAGAAAATTGGCAGCGCACAACTGCTCTTTATCACATGAAAAAAGCTCTTAAGTAACGACTCCCTGGGGGTTTGAGGGAACAGAGCAGAGGTCCAAAGCCCAAGTCTGAGCTGGATGTGTGCTGGAGCACCTGTTCATATCTGCAGACTTCGCTGCTCATCTCGTGCAAAGTAAAGCCATCACAATGTGTCGGCACTGTGTTGCCTCCTATTTGGCTTCTTAGTGCTGGAATTAGGCTACCTTCCAATGGCATACGTGGCATGAGGCACTTTCGGACCAACCAGTTCTGGGGACTCTCTGAGAGGAACTGCCCACTGGGGAGCTCCCACGACAACTACATACCATCAAGGGCTTTTTTTCTGTTCGCATTCGCACCACCAGTGGGAACGCTGAAGTGACGTTAGCCGGCCGGCGTTGCTGAAACACGTCTCCAGCTGGGAGATCGGTAGCAGCTAGTTCGCTCTCTTAGCTTTTATAGTAATATAAGAATAAATAAACAACTCTCTTATGTGCCACAATCATGTAAACACAAGCAAAATAGACATCATGAAATTACCTTTCTCTATTTCAGTTCGAATTCGCTATCGTTCTTTGGCTCATTTGGTGTGCTTTGTGCTACTGGGTTAGCCTGTGTGCTAACTTTACTGGGTTAGTCTTTGTACTACTGCGTTAGCTCGCTGAGCAGTGGCTCTCACTCATTCTTTGGCTCAGTGGATGTGTGCTCATGAACGAGTTAAGTTCTGGACTTCACTGTTGGGCCATTTGTCCGTATTTTCTTCCATTTATTTCGTTACGAGCTGTTGTCTGCGTTTTGTTTTGTCTGTTGTTTACACGGCTAACGGATTTGTAAAACAAGGTGGTTGCCGGTGCTGCATTGGCTCATGTGTTCCCCCAATCACTCCCGTTACTCACATCTCTCACAGTTCCTCTTGTGCTGGAAAAAGTACCTACTCTGAAATAGGAGCTAAAAAAGTCCCTAAAAACGGCGTTCTAAGGATTACGATCTTTCCTAGTTTTTGAGTTGCGGACACAATAAAAGGGGAGTTCTTAGAATTATGAAAAAGTTCCTCCAGTACGAAAATGCCTATGACAATCAAAGCTTTTGCACAAGTGCTGGGTTGAAGTTTGGAATAATTTAAAGAAGTATTATCTTTAAACATGGTCAGCTACTCATTCATTCATTAATTGATTAATTAATTGAGAAGACCACATTATGGCTTAAAGCAAGGTTACTCTGTGCATGTAAATGCTAACTTGACCCGCCAGATGGTTTTTTACACAGAACCATCTGAGAAGCCGTCATTGGAAACTGTTTAGAAAAGGGCAGGCACTTTAAAAAAAAAATACTTGGCTGGTGATTGGATGAACCATCTGTCATCAAACTCTTGCCGAAGCCAGTCGGGAGAAGAGCGAAAACATCTTTTCCATCGAGAAAACCCTTCAGTGCCATTCTTTGCTCTTCTTTCAATGAAGAAATACTCTCCAGTTCTGATATAACTGATGCTATTGCAGCATCTCCGCTAACCTCTTCAGGAGCAGCTATTGTTTTTAGAAAGCCACGCCCAGTACCTGCCAGTAGCTCCTCACAGGACGCTGATTGGACCGGTCACTGGCTTGCCGGACACAAATGCATTACTTGAAGCCTGAAGATTTATTTTACCGTGAGATGTGATCCCACGATAACTCACGTGATCTCGTGACATCGCGAGAACCCAGTCGCCGTGCGAGGTAAACACTCCTTAGACAACACAGCAAGATGACATTTTCGATGTGTAACTTCAGCCTATCTACTCTGAAGTGATTTGTGTTTGCCTCCAGCTAACACTGTGACATAATTATGACGTCAGCTTCTGTACGCGAACGCAGCCAATGACGTTAAAGTCCACAAATAATAAAACATAGTAGTTACATATTGAATGAGATAAACATCAACAGACTGAGGGACCTGGGAGGGGTCTTTTAAGGCTCCGATAAGCATTTACCACCTGTTCCCCAGAGCCACAGATGCTGGCATTTGATAGCAGCTCAATCAACACGGCATTGCTGGTATTTGGCAGCGTTATCGAGGGACAGATAATCACCTCATTGTCCTGCATCCATGTCCTGCCACCGCTCAATACCAGAGCTACGCTGGAAACCAGCAGCGACCCTTAATGAAATACTGTATTCCAGCATCCTTCTGCTAATCCAGCCAGGTATCTCATTAGCTATCTGGCTGTTTGGTATCTGGAGCAGGTGGGCAGCCTTGTCGCGGATGCTGACTGACATCCCCTTTCATCTCAGGCCCAGACCTGCTCTTTCTTTTATGGGGTCTCAGCCTCACATAATGAGAGCTGCAGAAAAATAGAGGGGGATATCTCAGCTGCAACGGTGACACACATGTCGTCCGGCTGCCCAAGAGTGAGCTCACCATCAAGAAGTGACTTTTTATGTATTCATCGTTTGGTCGAGCACATGAGGTATGGACAAGGTGTTTTCTATTTGCACTTTGGCTGAGGTAGATACACTCTATCGTACTACATATGCTACATTCTTCAGTAAACATTTAATGATGTTGGAACCAAGACAAACTGCATTGTATTGATCTAACAATGATTTACGAACGTGCTAAAACGCTGCTTGTCATTGGACTATTCATGGTATCTGGGTCAGTCCAGGGTTATGACCCATCGCACACATTCACACACACAGACTGACATGCTTTCCCACACACTGACCTCGTGGTTGGCACACATGTTACAGTGTTTTATCATAGTGTCTTTAAGCCAGGAGACAGCTGTAGACCAGCAGCGGCTCTGTCACACAGCAGGACACTAACATGGAAGACTGACGAGAAACTCCACACAAAACATAAAGTGGACATAAATTACAGGTTTAAGGCACGGTCACACACGCACGAATGCAGGCGAGTGACCATCTCGCCTGAAAGTTCACCAAAGTTGAACTCCACGCGAATATGAAGATGCAAATTTTTTTCGTAACCGGAAGCAAATGTTTTTTCGCCCCTTCGCTCTCATAGAATGGAAGTGAACGGGAGGCAAATGTTAATTTCACGCATGTTTGACTGTGCCTTTAATCTTTTATTTAAATAAAAGGCTATACATCTAGAGAACCGATGTCACCACTGTTTCAGCATCTGCACTTGTATGGATGTATCTCATCATCATCATAGTTTTTTGATCCACATATGTATTTGAAAACATTTTAATTAACAGTCTATCAAATACTTCAGAGACTCTGATTACAGTATCACCAATATCTCTTTAAATAATAATTTAACAATACAAATACATCTGCAACTATCAGCTATAATTAATTAAATCATTTCTTAAATAAAGAAATCAATTAATTAATTATTGAATAATCTAACAATGATGTCAAGGAGCCACAACAAGATACAGCATCTAACGTGTTTTGTTTGTCTATAGGGGTGGGGGGAAAAATTGTTACAGCATAGTATCGCAATATTTGTATCGATATTGTATCGATACACGGAAGTCAAGTGTCGATCTTTTATTATATAAACTATTAACCTCTTAACAATCCGGGTGCTATTCTGTCTTTCAGAGGTTGTAGAGTGAAGATGCAGGTATCATATGAAACTAGAAAACCTAGTAAATCGATTGCTGCCAACCATGTCATGTTAGCTTGTCGGGAAGAAGGCAAAATAACGCTTCAAAGTTACGCTAAATTTTAGCAAGGAAAAACTGGCATGGTCATTTTCAAAGGGGTCCCTTGACCTCTGACCTCAAGATATGTGAATGAAAACGCTGAGATGAACAGAGTGAAAACTTTATCTTATTAGAAAAAACAGATCTTGACAAACTGCATAATTTGCAGTTGGAAAAAAGGTAATAGATCGCAATAGATCTTATCGTGACTTAAGTATTGAGCAAATATCGTTAGTATTCTGATTCCCACCCCTATTTGTCCACGAGTAGAACAGAATGGTATTCAATGACTTTAAATGATGAATATGCAAGCAAATATTCACATTTGAGAAAAATTCACATAAACATTTATTCATATTTTAATTTTTTTTTTTTGATAAATGACTTTAACTGGTTTGTAGCTGTCGTGGTGTTGTAGATTGGACATTAGCCGAGACTGTGAGCTCTGTATTTGGAGATCCTGAATATGAATGAATGGGCTGATTAATCTGTCTCGTACTGTATTTCTGATCATTGATTCTGCTGCGAGACCTCACTTCAAAGTAGCACCCAGAGGAACTAAACCATCAAGTGCAACAGTAAAATGTGAGTCAAACATTTTCGAACACCAGTGAGTATTAGGGCTCTGTCCAAGTCAATCAACAGACAAAATTCTCCAGATGCACTCTGGGATAGATTGTACTGGTGTGGAACAACTCTAATTTTAATCAGCAAAATAAGGCAAGCAGATCACGACATTAGAAAATGTTGATCTTAGATTTCATGTTTGAGGGCTGCTTTCTCTGTAGTTTACAATGTTACACTGTTTTAACACCTTTAGTCCCAGATATTTGACTCTGCCATTTTATGTGTAAATCGAAAATAGCTTCTTCTATATGTTGTCAAAGTAAGACATATCAGGGTAAAATCAGGTCTTCACCAACACACAAAGATGTTTACAGTATTAACAGTAACCTCTGGCGGTAGCGGGTAGTGATCTGAGGCCAGAACAGGCACTTCTCTTTGACCTCTTTGGCCTCTCTCTTCAAGCCGCTCTGTAATTACTTTGACCTGCAAAGACTGACTGGCTCTCTCCTCCGCACTTCAAAAGAGAGCATCCCTCACACATTCACTCTGAAGATGAATACAGCTGTTACGATATCATCATGAGGTGAACACCTCCAAGAGGTCAAATTCCTCCTTTTCACTGGACTCTGTGTGCTTTTTCTGGCTCTTCAGCCAACACAAAATGTTTGTCATTTTTCAACCCTGTAAGAGGTTAAAGGGACAGTGTGCAGAGGAGGTCAGCTAGAACATGCACTGAATGCTTCACTGTATGTTGAAAATGCATCTGAACACTCAGCCTGGTACCACAGAGATTTACCAAACACAACTGAATTTCGCCAACACTAAAATAAAAATATTAAAATGTATATTGTATTTAGGGGTTATTAAACAACAGCCCATTCATGAGAGCAATTTTTCAACCCAGTCGCCAGGGAAAAAATGTTGGTACGTTTCTGCAAACCAAGGATAGGTTGAATGTAGACGTTCTTTGCATTCGGTCAGCACAAGTGACGTTGTACAACAAGCGACTGTTATTGAAAGTTACGTGGTATAATAATGAGCATAACAAGCGACAAAGTCCACTACAGGCGGGTAACAAACACAGGACTTTCACCCAGGAAACCGCCGTTCGTGTCTCGAATGAAACCAAAAGTACACGTTGACTTTACGCTTGTTATGTAACATTGTTACGCTTGTAACATTACATAAGAAATTCCACTAGGGGCGGTTGTTATTTATTTACGATATTTACGTTACGTTGTTACGTTGTTACGTTGTTACGTTGTTACGTTGTTACTTTAACACAAACCATGATCTTTTTTCTAACCTTAACCGAGTTTTGTTGCCTAAACCTAACCAATCGTTTCACAACGTTAACAACGTGGCACTGTGCGTTTCTGCAAGCGTGATACGAAGCTGATATGAAACATATTTATGAAACCTATCTTAGGTTCAGAAACGTCGACATTCAACGTATCCCGTGGTTTGCAGAAACATACAATGCCAACATTTTTTTTGGGGCGACTAGGTTGACATTTTAAACCACAGTAGTCACTGTGCAGTACATGCCATGCCTTGGCAGAGTAACACTTTAACTCCTCTACTCCAGCAGTCATAGAATTAGCATGGCATTCATTTACAAAGTGCTGTATTAAAGTCAAAGCCTCCATTATCTATCAAAGGTACCACACTGTAGGCAGTGTGTAGCAGCAAGCACTCGCTTGGCCTGCCTCCTGCCATTTCCAGTTGTATTTTCTGTATGCACAGCTACATGGCTTTGTACCAACGCAACAATGGGTAAAGCTGTCTAAAAACACAAGAGTACAACTCTTGTAAATGTATTTTACATTTATTACCTCATTGGCAAAGTGAGGTAGTATACCATGCCCATTTGTCCTATTGCACAACAGAACCAAGCAAGGCTGTGCAATTAAACCTATTACACCCCCGTGCAAGCTTTGAAAATAATAGATCATTTACATACAATCTGAATACAATCTGAATAAGAATCCACCTCTCAACAGTTCCCCTGCAGCTCTACAACACACTTTCTCACAGTGCTCGCACGCAACAGCAATGCAGAAGATTGTGATTTTGTCAAAACTCTGACAAATCCAATTTGGTACTAGCTATGGCTGTTTGTTTTGCTATAGTCATTAAATGTATTTACACTCATTAATTATCGCTCTATATAGTAGTTTGGATTGTGTATCAGTGGCTGAGTCCGCCATACCCTCACTGAATTCAGATGGTGTGCACATGAACAAGGGATTAATGCATGCAAGCGCTGGACGAAATACAAAAGACAATAGCTGGAACATTTCACGTATTTTATGCACATGTGCGTATTCTTTAGTCTTGTTGACCGTTTTCTTAAGTCTTAATTAAACAAACAGTCATTACAGCGATGTGATGCGATGAATCCTCTCAGCCCAGGGTTTGTTTGAGTGCAATGCCAACAAATACACAAGTTGCACTTCTTCTATTGTATTTTTGAGTAGCTGCTTAAAGAGTACTTCCTGCCCCCAGTGATGGATAAACCAAATGGAACTCTGGGACTTGTATTATTAAGACTTTCACTTTACCATAAGTAACTACAGGTGTCACCAAATCAGCCAGAACTGAAATATTAAGGATTGTAACTTTAAAACCCATTTTAACAAGTCAAATTAATCTTGTGCAAGACCTCGAAATCTTGCAGTATTTCTTTACAATCAAATGAAAAAAAATGCCACTTAAGAGAAGTAATTCACTGGTTTCCAAGCTGCAACCTCCGGTGCTGAGAAATGATGCCAACTTGAGGCTGGTTCCAAAACCGATTCAAATCCCCCATAGACCTGCCATGTTAAAATGCCCAAATTTACAGCAGAAATAAACATGTTTACAGCCTGGTACAAAAAAAACTGTTTTGGTCTCTTTAGCTAATTTCCCCGTTCATGACAACTGTACAGGGAGTGTATTTTTATATAACTCACCCATTTAAATTACATTAAGGCTTAAAGTTAGGCATAATTGAGGGCGTGGCCACGTGACCACTGAAACAGGTGGGTGCCATGCCAGGTCGCTAGCTGTTAGCTGTCTGCTCTGCTGCGTCACCCAGGCCCGCCTCAGCTCCACCAACGATCCACTTCTTAGCTCATTTTTGGTTTAGCTGGGAGTTACGTCGAATTCACACCAGGCAGCGGCGAAATGCGGCAGTAATTACATTTTTTCTGTAGCCAGAAGGCGTGTTCAAGTGTTTCAGGTGGGAAGAAATTCTTTCGTAACATAGGTCAACATGTAACAGGAGTCACAGGATCTGTTTACTGATTGGCTGCGGATATTCTCTGGCCGCACAGTTAAACTTTTCCCACCTTTTGTTTGACCGCACAGCTTTTCATAGAAATTGCATGGCAGGTCGCCACAGGCCACACTTCGCCGCTGCTCTGGTGTGAATTCGGCACTGCCAAGATGGCAGCGGCCGGAGCCTCCCACTTTGAGCTTCACAACGGCTCTTCAGAAACGTATGGGTGACGTCACGGAGACTACGTCTGTATTTTATACAATCTATGCTTGTTTCTCATCAAAACAACTTTATTTCTGAATTGATCCTTCTGCCCATGATCTCCCTCGCTCTGCAGTGTTTTATATAGCCTACTGACATAAACACTTGGCTAGATCAATGCCTTCGTTACCCTCACTCACTGAGAAAACAAACTCAGAATTACTGAATCCGCAGGCCTCGTGGGAGTTGAAAAGAAAAAGCAACTGCCCGCTTCTTCCTCCCAGATTTTTCCATTCTTCATCAGCTGGTTGATTATGTGAACAAGCCTAAATCTTGTCTACTCTCGCTTATGACAGCCCATTACCGCCAGGCTTAGCATGAGCCTTGCTCGAAGCAGAGAGGATTAGAGGGTAATTAAAATCAACACGCTGATGTCATCTAAACTTACTTGTTTGGCGGACGGCACCAACTAACACTGCTCTATTGAATCCCCTCATTCAACCTTATTCCTGGGTGCAATTAGAAGCAACACTTGTTCCACAAGGGAAGTCACACAGGATGCTGTGGTGACTGGCTGGAGTCCCTAAAGTACTGCAAGACATCTTGCAGCTGAAATAATTTCGGCAGAGCAGTGGTTGGTTAAATTACTGTTTGGTCTCAGAGTAAAATATCGAACGGCCAATAAAAGATAATATCTCAGTAGAGGAATGCCACTCTCCTCTATGGGAGGCAAGGCTGTAATTCACTGTCCTCAGTTAAAATACCAGTTGTCATTCTGTAATAAAATGTAGTGACCTTTCTTGTAATTTGTAGTGACCTTACCTTGAACTCAGCTTGAAAGCATCATCAAATGCAGATGTGCATGCGGCGGCGGGGTAACAACTGTTGAGTAAAATTATGAGCAACAGTGTTAGCAGTGTGACTCAGTAGCAAGGCCTGATATTGTGTTGCAGAGAATTCACACAAAGGAACATGTGAAGGTTACAGGGTGGTTCGGTCGTTTAAAATTCACCAGCGTACACTCGAACCAAAGGATTCAATCACCTCGACCCAAGCTTAAATAAAGAGAAATAAGGTCATGGTTTTCAGTGTCAAGTTAAAGGTTAGTAGTGACTGAGGAAGAGTTGAGTCGGATCAAACAACAGTGGTGAAGGGAGCAGCCTTGTTCTCAGTACTGTATGTGACAACATTTCACCATCACTTTGGCTGATGCACACCAGGGTCTGCAGCAGAAAGACCTCATTTTATTCCCGGTTTCCCTCGTGCCGATTGTTGCAGCACCCTTGACCTCCATCATTCCTGCCCACTCAAGTTAGAGAGTCGTTTAAAGAGAGAAGTTAAAGGACAAGATAAGAGCACATAACAGCACTTACTTACTCACTCACTCACTGGTGGCAAAGGTCTCCATCTGGGAGTGGCACTGTATATATTGTATAATCTAAACAGAAAGAGCAGACAAATTCAGCTAATGTCAAGGATTACACTATTGATCTGAGAGTTTGACCCACTGGTTACCATATGCCATGTAATAAGTTACTGTAATCATCTCTGAGCATGCTTTAGCAATAATGTTTTGTTACTTCCAACAAATCCCATAAAAAGACTAAAAACCAACAATTAATTTATCCTACTAACAAGTATTGTCTGTGGAGCCAAAGGCTTTTACATCTTATTCCTCTGTGTCATAGAGCTCCATTGTTGTCCAAAAACTATTAAAAACACAACAATGAGCCACACTGTTGTGCTGGGTGACATGTTCCTTCATTACAATGAGCGCAGGCACTGAAGTTTATTTTGCTTCCATCCCGCATACATCGTCCCTCTGCTGTAGCACAATAAAACTGGGACTGAAAATAGTCCCGAACAAATCAGGCTGTTCTCTACACCACTCGTAGCTACCTATGAAAAGTAGTGTACTGTAATTCGTATATATCCCACGAAATCAATTCGTATGTAATCCACGTAATCGTGAAGTACGTAATCATAATAGTAGTAATCGGAAGTATAAAGAGCGACAAACGAGGTTGGGGTGGACGAGTGGGTCAAAACACACCAGACTTTCACACAAGAGACTGGCATTCGTACCCCAGAAGTCAACATTGACCTATTTGTCACATAACTTCCATACTTAAGTAACGCCACTTCTGTAGTTATTTTAACCAAAACCACAATCTTTTCCTAAACCTAACTGAGTAGTTATGTTGCCTTAACCTAACCAAGTTGTTAACTGTGAAGACCGAAGTTTATTATGAAAAGACTGTATGCATGTAACGAGCGGAAATTGACACGTGTTGCTGGACATTCGTAGGAAAGATATCATACTTTGATTCTTTTAACAAATACAAATATTTAGCCTTTTTAAAAAAAAAATGTAATATATATTTGTGACCCATTTTAGAAAATACATCTACATCTTCAGTAGGAGCCAGTGGGCTTGGGGCTGAGAGCCACAGGCAGGGAAGGGAAGTTGGAAAGTACTGAAAAATGCATTGGTAGCAAGTTGGTATTTTCATGGGATTTAACGAAAAGAATAATATAAAATAATACATCACTATGAATATCTATGAAGATTAATTTACATCAGTGGGGCAAAACCCCAAAACATTAAAGCCAGAGAGAGGAATAACAGGGTATAACTGATCCCAGAGAGTGTAACGTGTGGCAAAAAGCAAGTCAAACTAAATAATTTACAAACGCCATACATATATCAAAATTAAGAGAAAATGAGTTGAAGCGAGCCATTACTCTTTTTTGAAATAAAAGGCTTTTACAGGAGTAATCTGATCCCAAAATCCCCATATCTCAATTACCCTTTCCCTCTAAATCTTTACTGATAGAGATGCATTTATTTCCCCACTTCCTCCCGAGGAATCAGAAACAGATGTTGGGAAACACTACCGCTGGCAAAACAACACAGCATGATTAGGAAAAGAGGATGAATGACAACACACGGGGCCCCAAAACCTATAAATGGACACTTCTCAGGACGGGCCACATTGTGTGATCTGGAGCAGCGGCCCTAACGCTTCACGCCAGCAGAGGCTCAATGGAGCTTTTTAAAAGAAGTGAACTCTGAGAAAGTGTCAGGTCACGGTGAGGGGAGGGGTGGAAAAACAGCCCCGATGGTGAAGGCCTGACCTAGCATTTAGATGAGTTAGCCTCCACATCCTACTTCCACCAGGGAACAAGCATGAATTCCACACCGTGCGACTGGAAAGACGAGCCAGAGCAGCTTTCTGTGTTTTACATTCACAGAAAAGGTGGCTGCATTCTTTTTGGTTCATCATATTGCAGTGTAGCGGATATCTGCCTTCCAGACTTTGACCTTTAGTTGCAGTCTGCAGTGTTAAACTAAGCCGATGTGGAGCAGAGCTTGGCTGATTTTAATGTAAGCTGGTGGCAGTTGAATGCGCTGTGACAGGCCTTGGTCCCTGTTCTGCCGCCCTTCTGCTTCTACAGACAGCCTCCAAAGGTGACTTGTCAAGCCCAAGGGTCTGGTTAATGCACTCCCATCCACTCAAACATATACAAGCACACACACAGAAAACACACACGCACACAAAGACCTTTTCACTTTCTCTCTGAGGAAACTAAATCATTCACCATCTTCGTCAAGCTAAACAAATTGCCTCCTATACCACCTTGGAAATATTTGCAAAGGCTTACATGTAAAGTGTTCTACTAAATAATGCATATTTCAATCATGGATAAGTTAATGACATTGCTAGAACAAACTGGAACCGAGGTTGTCTGAGTTTGTCTAGAATATGTGATGCCCTGTGGGGTCCGGTCCTTTCTAAAACTCCACTGATACTTCAAAGCAGTGTTTCCCAAACTTTTTTTTCTGGGGACCCACTTTTTAAAAATGACAAACCATTTATAAATTATCTATAAATTGTGAAAAGATTGAATTTGTGCATAAATGAACGTTCCTGACCATTTTTACTGCCATTTCCGCATCACATCCTATAATCTTGAATAGGTAAACCAGCCATTTGGAAGAGAAACATTTGATAAATCACAACTTTGTTTTATACACGTGTTTTTGAAAACATATACACATGTTAAATACTTTATAAATGAGACCAAATAAATGCATTTAGGCAGAGTTAACAGGCTCTCATTTTATTTTCTCTCATCAGTAAAACAAACAAGCCAACCCGGAAGTTAGAATCGCACAGGTTCCCTCGACAAGAAGCCAATCAGATTTTTCCATTGGGTTCTGGTTTATTCCAGAAAATTAGCTCTGTTGCAAACAAACGTTTATGATACTTACACGATTTGTTCGTCAAGATAATCTTCACAAAGGATCACCACTTTTATGATTTTTGAAGTGTGAATGCAATCGCCAGAAGTAAAAAGCTAACGTTAGGCTATAAACGAACTATACCATGGTCACATGAACGTGAGTATAGATAACGAGGCTGTAAAGGCGGACGAGTCGGCATGATGACTCTTTGTAGTCTCATTTAGCCACTTGTTACCAACCACCTTTTTTAAGACACTTAAAAGCTTCAAAATTCACGAGTGGGATATTTACTGACGTATTTTATATCATAGAACAAAACGTTAAAATATCTTAAGCTTGTGTTAACCACAGACCTTATTTCAGGCATCTAACTAAAAACCCATTCAAAAAAAACCATTGACGTCCAGACGAGGGAACCGGAAGTGCTGAAATGCTAACTCCTTACCGGGTTTTAGGACTCATTCCTGTAGCACTCTATTAGATTTAAGTTATAAGTAGGCTACAATTATCAGAACAATACGAACATTCAGGCTCCCTCATGTGGCTCAAAGTTGTACTACAGATTTAAATCTTGAATAAAAGACTATGGAAGAAATTCTGCAAATTTATTTGGCGACCCTGATAGAATTTCCTGCACGTGGGTCGTGACCCAGTCCTTGGGAAGGACTGCTTTAAATTTGGGTCTTATTTCTGTGGGTTTGGCTGCATTTACTTTGGCTTTATCTCGAAATAAAGTAGCTTTGATAATCTTGCTCAACAGCTGCCTTGTTTACAACCTATATGATTGTCTGACCACTGCCCCGTCACACTTCATTGTAGTGGGGGATTAGGGAGAGTCCAATGTTATCATCGAAATGATGGGCCAAACTTTGAAATAAGACTCAAGTTGAACTTTTCCTTTAAATGTGAAATGAAATAGTATGTCACAAGTACATAACCCCAAGCCTCATTCTCAGCTTGTATGGTTCTCCCTCCCAGCACTTGAGTAGGTCTTACTTGTAGACATAATGGCTGATAGTGAGGAGTCAGTAAATGCTCCCAGTCTGCCCAGATCAGTCTCTATAGCTCAGTTGTTGAACTCTAAATTGGGAGTACAGGACTTGTTATCTCACCTATCATCTCTCCTTTCTTATCAGTCAGGCGTGCCCTGAAGGCAAAACAACTCAAGACTGAATCCAAGGCACGCTAGTATAGTTATGATGCTTTGCATGCAAAGTTTGCAAAACTCCACCTTTTCACATTTATACTGTATATGGCAGTTTGTGCTGCCTGTGCTTCTGGCTTGGACTTTTTTCAAAAATGTAGCATGTTTTATTACAGAAATATCAGTTCGCTCTGACAAATAAGATAAAGCTGTTAGAAACTGGATTACCAGAAGAGCAAGTTCTTCAAGATTGGCGTTATTCCATCATGTGTTCAAGGCTAGAATTGGCTATATTTAATGTGGGTCTTTATTGCTTGTGATTTCTTTATGGCTGTCAGTGTGTGTGGTCACTAGGGAAATAAAAAGTATTTCACCCCGTTCCTAAAATGAAACAGATAAGGGGTGGAAGGCCGATTGGCTGGATCACCAAAAAGTGTCAGCGTTTTAGCACGCTTCATTACAATATTAGGTTTAATTCATGTGTTCAAATACCTACAACCTCTGCATTGCAACACAATACATCTGTTATGCAAAAGCAATGCACAGTTACAGCTGCAGTGTTATTGTCTCTTTTAGGATTTGCATAATTCCATCAGAAGACACTAGAGATTGCGTACAATGAATAAACTCGCCTGGATTGTTTCCCTAAGCTTCACTTTAGAAATGTTAATCATAAACAGTGGGGGGATCCAGTCGCCAATATTTGGGGCTCTTGAACTTTTTCAGCCCACGCTGAATGAATTTGGCCTCATCCTGAACTTTATTAAAACCAGTTGGTGCTCTTGTGATGCAGGGATTCCTAATAAGCCAATGACCTAGAATATTGATTTCTGCTTTCAAGACGGTTTTAAAACAGGCCAGCAGACCCCATGGGTTTCATTACTGGAGGTACTGGGAACACAACAGAATCAGGGTGTAAAGTTTAGCTTAAATTTAGATTAGGTGAACTCTAACCATATCCATCTCTCAGCTATCAGCTCCGCCGAGAGGTCCACTGTGAGGTAGGATCATCAAACAAGAACTTCAACATAGGACTATTATGAAAAATCCTAGATTACTTTCCATGACAAATTTTAAATTTTAAATTCACGCTTATATCTGCATATTTGCAACTGCAATATTATTAAGGTTAAGGAAAGTTCATGGCAAATAAAATGAGGTTAAAGTAGGGTTAGGGTTAGGCAACTACAACACTAGATTAAGGATAGGGAGAGAAAAGAAAAATCAGGGTTACACCTAATAAATAAACAAGAACTACTGTTGCTACCATAGACACCGTGACATCACCCATTGGTTTGTGGACTCTTGTTTTGAAGCCTCGAGTTTGGCATTTTGGCCGTCGCAATCTCGCTTTTTTGCAACCAGAACTGACACAAGAGGGTGGAGCTACGTACAACCCATCACTGAATAAAACATTTTTGGGTGACCAAAATTAAACTTCCATAAGCTGAAAACACACTGTGAAAGGGTTAGAAGACGAAAAGACGGACATCACCCAGACTGGACAACGCCGTGGTAGCGACCTGTCAATCACAAGGTAGCCAAGCCCTAAAGCATACCCTACTTTATGGTCTATTTTACTCTAAATTGGACCATAATTTACTAAATGAACCTCATGCTGTATTGAAGAAGACTTGAAACTAGCAATTGTTTACTGAGGTAATAAATCAAGTGAGAGGTACGGTCATTTTCTCATAGACTTCTATACAATCAGACTTCTTTCTGCAACCAGAGGAGTCGCCCCCTGCTGGCTATTAGAAAGAATGCAAGTTTAAGACGCTTCAGCATTGGCTTCACTTTTCAGACCCGAAGGTTACTACCTGGTTGCTACACATGCCAAGCTTTCTGTTTTAGAATGACACATAGGCACTTTAAAATTAAAACGGTGGCAGATTTACTACTCGCAAATTCTTAGCAGTTTTTGAAACGATGGGTCCTACAAAAGAAGGCTTCTCGTTTCTAGTTGCCTTTCATTGATTTTGCCAGCTGAAATGACAACTCTCGCTGGCAAATTCTATCAGCTGATTTTTTTAAAAACAAAAATCTTGTAAACGGGTCTCAAATATGCACGTCATGACTATATACATGATATTGTGCTAAAAAACAGAGGCTAATGCTGCAAATTATCACAACAGTAGATGATCCAAGTAGAGGACATGAAAGTAAAGAAGCATTGTGCAGTGTAGAGCTAGTTAGTCCTAGTATTTGATAAGGAACAATGTAAGATCAGACTTATTCTTCTAACATCAACCTCTATGGCTGCTTAGTTTAGCTTACATAGCTCGATCATTTTCAAATCATATGTTTTTACTTTTCTTAACATTACGAGAATAAAAGCTTTTAGGATGAGGACTAACCGGGAAACACTGACTGGTGTTGCTGGAGTGTAAACTTTCCCAAATCCAATAAAGAGCGGGACAAAGTTTACCCTACACTAGGGAATGACATTAGAACTAGTCATGGGTGAGTGACTAAACTAAACTGCATTCTCAATTACGTTTCAAGGGAAACGTATTTTCTCCCAGATTACGGTCATATCTTAAAACAGATTTAAACATGTGGTTGACGTTGTAATTGAAGCACAACAAAAAACGCAACATATAGGCAACAAAACTACTTAATTGGGTTTTGTAAAAAACACATCATGATTGAAATAAGTGAAAGCTGACTTTTAATTTCACACGGGACACGAACAGGGGCCTCCTGGACGAAAGTCTGTTTGTTTGACCCATCCATCACCCTGACCTCCTCCCTATGTGGACTCCTGTGGACTGTCATTACAAACATATTTGTGATACATCAAAAACAAACATAATCCGCAACAAAATGGACATGAAAAATCAAGAAGCATTGCGCAGTGTAGAGCTAGTTAGTCCTAGTATTTGATAAGGAACAATGTAAGATCAGACTATTTATTCTAACATCAAACTCTTTGGCTGCTTAGCTTAGCTTACATAGCTTGTCCATTTTAAAACCATATGTTTTCACTTTTCTGAACATTACGAGAATAAAGGCTTTTAGGATGAGGACTAACCGGGAAACGCTGACTGGTGCTTCTGGAGTGTAAACTTCCCCAAATCCAATAAAGAGCGGGACAAAGTTTACCCTACACTCTGATAGTGTCTAGGATATGACATCTGGACTAGTCATGGTGACATGAATAGTCATGACTAGACTGTGGAAGTCCACTGAACCAACCTCTGCACCAACCTCCACACCATTACTCTCCATCCTGCTACACAAAGGGCACACTACTCCCTGCATTGGGTGCTAGACCGTATATAAGAAAAGAACGTAGTCACCGTGACGTCAGTCATTGCTTTGTGGACTGCCGTTTTGAAGCCTTGAGTTCGGCATTTCGGCTGTCGCCATCTTGGTATTTGGCTGTTGCCATCTTGCAACCAGAAGTGACACGAGAAGGTGGAGCTAAGTACAACCGAACGCTGAATAAGACATGTTTTCAGTTCATGAAAGTTAATTATAACCTATAATTAACTTTCATTAACTGAAAACACACTGTGAAAGGGTTAATGTTGCAAGACGAAAATGCGGACAACTCCCAGACCGGACAAGGCCTTGGTAGCAACCTGTCAATCACAAGCATACCCTGCTTTATGGTCTATTTGACTCTACATGGGACCATAATTTACTAAATGAACATCATGCTGTATTGAAGAAGACTTGAAACTAGCGATTGAGACCATAAACTCATGTTTACTGAGGTAATAAATCAAGTGAGAAGTAGGCTTATTTCTCATAGACTTCTATACAATCAGACTTCTTTTTGTAACCAGAGGAGTCGCCCCCTGCTGGCTATTAGAAAGAATGCAAGTTTAAGGCGCTTCAGCATTGGCTTCCCTTTCCACTGATTGGGTGTAAATGAATGCTACTGTTGGATGTAGATCGTGAGGTGTGAATTTGACCGACATGTCCATAATTCCTGGGGGTACTGGGCTTGCATTTTGCACACTAGCTGTACTATGTTTCTTTCTGCACAGACCACCACACAAAGCATGCCAGGCTTTCTTGGCTACACCAGCAGCAGGGAATCCAACTTCTGGCACCTACTGCCACTGCTTCATCACACAGTCTGCTGAAAGCAGGCATTACCAAGAACAATCTCTCCTGGCAGTTGAGCATGCCCACTGTCACCAAATGCTAATGTTTGTACAACATCTGGTTAAAGCAAATAAGCAATCTAGTGTACGTCTCAGGTCTGCACTATGTCAAGACGCTGTGATCTCAGCTTGTGCGAGTAAATGAACAAAACACGGCTCCATCCGAGCGTGTCTCCCGTGTGACCGCTTGGTGTTTACACCCATCATGCCATGTTAATTACCCGCATGTCTCCGGAGCCTTCACTCATATCCCCAGAGATAACTGGCATAATACAACCATATGTCATAAATTGATCTTATCTTTTAATCGCCTTAATTGCCTGTATTGCTTTGAGGATTACCTGCCTCGTTCCTGGTGCGGTTTAATCTCTGGACTTCAAAACAAAAGACAGACATATGTAAAACAATGCCTGATATAAAAGAGGGGGAGGCTTCACCCCGCTGTGGGTCGAGGCATCTTCACGCAAGTTCTCCGCACGGAATACCAAGTGGCTGCTGGGAAAACCTTTGTTGTGCCATGATGGGGAATAGGGGTATTTGACTTAGATCTCCGTGATTGCTTGTGGGCTGAGGCTACACACCATTTGCTGCAGCTCTCAATAGTTTTCTGCAGGCGAATGCATGAACCACCATCGCTTTCAGCACAAGCATTAATAATTTCTCTTCACCATAACTCCAGAAAGAAAATGATATTCCAGCGTGGTGATATTTATTCTCCGAATGGTTACATTCAAATTAATCTTTATGATGCAGAAAAACAGCAAAGATATATTCATAACTCAAATTATCCTGTATTTCCAGAATGGTTATTGTGTTACTGCTCGTGGTTCACTTGTGTATTCTGCTGTGACTGACTGCGCTTAATGTAGTGGAGTTGACCCCAGTCTGTCAGACACTGATGCAGGCACACATGGGACCCGGTCTTATCATTATTGTGAGAATGTCACAGATAGAGATTTCATCTCTCATGCCTTTTGTTTGGATGGTTTTACACTTTTATCACTCGCACATGGAGCCTGTCTGACCGAAGCGCTCACGCACAGGCTTCAGGCCTCCCATAACCTCGCAGCCTCTCAGTTATCTGCCTCACGAGCTATGACTGTATGTCAGCCGCATGGGTCATATGACCACAAGGGTTTTGCCACATAGTACATCATCTTTACAGCTTACTTTTTCTTTTTTTTTCCCTGTACATCTGCTTTTCATCAGACAACTGTTTGTGCGTGATTTTTCACAGACCTTCGTAGTATCAGGTCTCCGTTCAAAATCCGCAAACGGCTTGTCGCTTAAGAGATTATCAGGTGAAAATCGAACTCATATGGGGGTAGTGATTGAAAATGTGTGGTTCATAAGGAACCGCTGATGAGGAGTTGCTTCTAAGCAAGAAAAAAACATTAAATTGGCACTCCTGAAACGTTGTACTGGAAGTTGGGAGGATGTTGGATGTCTGTTTCTTATTTGCTATTAATACATAAACATACATGTGCATAGGCTTATGCAGCCATCACTGTAGGCTTGGGACATTTTAAGACAGGAGAAACATGATATGGTCATCACCTAATTCACAATGTGGCACTAACTACAGTGTATGTACAGTGTACTACATGTATATTCTTTGTTATATTTTATATTTACTTGTACTATTTAACAACGTTTGAGCCAGAGTATAAATATTATTGAACAAGCTTTGGTTTATGGTGTTGCATATAATTAAAATGGTTAACACTTTTTCCAAATGTTTTCTATTTTAATTCAAAACTTGTTGATAAATGTCTCGTGATTACTGAAAGTGTATCCACAACAAAAAAGACTGAAGGTGCCTTGCCGCTCTGATGTCAATACAAATGTGCTGCTCTTATGTTTTGAAGCACTAAAACAATAAAGGTTCTTATTCGCACAAACTTCTTTTTCATTTTGCCTCTATCGCTTTGGTTTTTCTGTATGCTGTTTTTCCCCTAAACTTTGTTTAAAAGTGGCATTACAAAGTATTCTGCGTCATCTCATATTGTATTCTGATTGACTGCATTTTGATCGCCAAAGCTCTAAATCAGCCGTCGGTGGACGTGTCTCAAAGTGTAATCTAAGACCACCATCATAGATTGACTATCAAAGATATCTCTCACAATTATTAACTCTACCAGACAGTGTAAAGGGGCCTTTAGGGTTGGGTTATGCTTGAAAAGAGGACGTTCGTACAAAGTGCTGTCCGACCTCATCAGAAATAAAATGTGTTTATAGTTGTTCCAAATGGCTACCCTTGACGGCGGAGTGAAAAGCTGGCCGTCATAGAGAGTGGGAAGATGCAATATCATTTAAATATGGGGATAACAGCACACATTTTCTGACTGTCTGTCCAGGAAGACATTCCAAGTGTTACACTCGGTTATTCACATAGAAAGCGACAGACGTAGTTGTTTCAAGAGTGAAAACAAGAGAGCTAGTTCAAATCCTGTCTCCTCTCTCAGCTCCTCATAGCTGCCAATCACAGAGTGAAGTGGGGGTGAATGTCGGTTTGTGTAAATTTCAGATGCTGCATCCAGCAATTTCTGAACCATCCAACAGTCGTTGAGTAAAAACACATCTTAACTTCATGGTGGCGCTAGAGGAAATGTCCTGGGATCATCAAAGTCATTATGATCCATCCTCTGTGGACCATGAACGTCTGTATAAAATAGCAATCCATTAAACATTTGCTGAGATATTTCACTAATAGCTATAAATATCAACCTCATGGTTGAGCTCATGGGGAACATGAACTCCACAAAATTCAATGTCAATCCATCCAATAATTGGTGAGATATTTCCATCTGGACCAAAGTGGTGAACCAACACACTGCCATCCTCAAATTTAATTTTCTCTCCTGACTTTAATGGCTGCGCCTTTCACTGTCACTTCCAAGCCCGACATTACAATTGCAAAGTTGTTTACATAATTGTCATTGTAACAGTGTGTTTTCCTCTCAAATCACTGTGTAATACATTGCAAATTATCTAGACCTGATAGTCTTAAAATAATATATCAGGTTACCCAAGTTTTATTCTGGTCATCAGATTTCATTTTAAAAGTCCATTTAGGGGTTCGCCATACAGCCACATTATTCCTGAGATTTGCAACATTCAGCAGTGATAACACAGTCCTGATAATTCCACCGCTGATTGAAAACAGTGAACCCTACACCTCTGGTTGTTGTCTGGAAATGGAGAGGCAGGGAGCTTGTTTGGCTGACCTTTCCCATCATTAATCAACCGGGCCAGGCACGACTCTGCGTGTGTCTGACATGCCGCCCCAAACAACACCGCGCTACAGTTGAGCCTTCAAATACTACACAGATAATTTCTAATCAATGTTAGCATGCTAATGAGATATGAGTGAGCCAAAAGGTCATTCCTGTCCAAGATCTGTGTGACGGCTGGCTAACACAGCCTCTGCTTCCACTTTATAATCCATCATGTGTGATGGAAAACAGTATTAAGGAGGTACAACTTTTGTTCCTTAAAACAACATGATGTGTTTTTCTTCTTTTTTTTTTAAATCAATTATGTCATTCTACATCAATGGTGGCAATGTGAGCAGTTTTGATATTTAATATAGAGTTGAGAGATCAACTACCTCTAAAATAGGACACAGATCATTTGGAAACTGCACCACATTTCTAAGATCAGTGCGTTACTCTGATTCTGTGGTCACATGTTCACGATCTAGTTTCATATGCTGAATCGGGTCCAGCAAGCCCATCGAACAGGAAGGCTCCCCTTTCTTTGGAGGACTTTCAAACTGCCGTACTTGGAAAGTAACCGATGACCCCCCACCTTACAACTTCACGCAGCGTTTTGCATCTGCCCTTGGGCCATCATTGACAGAGTACCCACCATGCCGTGTAACACGAGAGGTGGCGACTTGACCGCGGTAGAAAAGCTGGAGTGGTGAGCTATAAGAGGCGTCCCACGTCACCTAACGGGGGACTTCATGCAGGGAAAGACAGACAAGAGAGCGCGGGAGACGCCATGAAGATCAGGGCGGCCCCGTCTGAAGGAGGAGAAGCCGGCTGCCGGCAAGGAGATTGGGTTTCCCAACAACTTGTTGCCTGGTGCTAAATAAACGCTGGCATGTTGTGTGGAGACACCCGACACCCTGGCTGGAAGGGTTGCTCACCCCGAGATGTTCACAGCACCCACTTTCTGACCCTCCATGCGCCCTCTTAACCCCTTTCATTCCCATTTCTCTTTGCCACCTATCATCCCTCTATTGCCCATGTCTGACCTGCCAACAATTGCTTCCTAGCTGGTAGGGCATGGTCGCCCGTCACTAACAAGGATGTGGCTTAGCAACAGAAAGGTACTGTGTATGTGCTAGTATCTCAGTCGTGGTGATCAAGCATTCAAATCCAACACTTTTTAGAGAATTTAATGCAAATGTTCTGCCTGCTGTGCACAAGCAAACTATTGACCCTCGTCCCTATAGTGCTGCTTTGCTTCAAGACTCAAGGCCAATCCCAGACAACACACAGAGAGGCGCCTCAGATTCTCCTGATTCAGAACTCCAAGGATATACCCCGATGTTTTTCTTTTGCCAAAACCATTTCGCAGAGAAAAGGTCTGCCCAGTCCTACAGACCTCACTAACTGGCTTCCGTAGCACAAAGGGAATTTATCATTAGAAGAAGCACAATCAATATCTCCCACCCCCTGCATGGCAAAAGCAAAGCAAGGCCCTGATAGCGAAGCCCGGTGCCGAGCTCCGAGAGGGGGAATGCGGGGTACCAGAGGAGCTAATTAGAGAGTGAATGTCGGCTATCTTGTTAGCCCACATCCAGCTGTGGGAATGGTGCTAATGAGGCATGCTGTACCAACATAGACGGGCTGTTATTGCAACATGGAAGATCACTGCACTTCCTAATCTCGTATGCTTGTATAATCATTCAAATAATGCATAATTGATGCCTGTATTCCCTCCCGGAGCTTCACGTTGGCAAGCGAAGGAATTCTGCCAGCTACATGGATGCAACATGCAAGATCATGCCTGACACCATGTAGGCACTTCAGAAATGCTCTGAACATTCCCGAGGCATGTACAACGCTCTACTCAGAAACAACATTCATGTGAGTAAAAATACTTACAAGACATTTTACATGTGATAAAATAGAATATTTGGTTTGCTTTACCATTCATTTTGTTTTGATATAGATAGAATTTTTTTTAAACGCATCAAACAACAACACAGTGTTCCAATGTGTTTGCAACCACCCTGTTTCCCACAAAATTACGCTCCCATACAACTAAACTGCATACTCAATTACGTTTTGAGGGAAATGCATTTTCTCCCAGATTACGGTTGCAGTTTTAAACAGTTTTAAATACGTGGTTTACGTTGTAAATTGAAACAAAACAAAATAAAAAACGCAATAACACTACTTAGTTAGATTTAGGCAACTAGGGCTGCAACTAACGATTATTTTCATTGTCAATTAATCATTCGATTATTTTCTTGATTAATCGATTGGTTGTTTGGTCTATAAAATGTCAGAAAATGGTGAAAAAGGTCAATCAGTGTTTCCCAAAGCCCATGATGACGTCCTCAAATGTCTTGTTTTGTCCACAACTCAAAGATATTCAGTTTACTGTCATAAAGGAGTAAAGAAACCAGAAAATATTCACATTTAAGAAGCTGGAATCAGAGAATTTTGACTTTATTTTCTTAAAAAATTACTTACACAAATTTTCTTTTTTAAATAATACATCCAGCTTTTAGAAAAGTGCCGAATTAAAGTGTGGCTTTCCCTAAAAAATATTGGCGGGTCCAAAACGAATGTTTTGTTTATCTCTGTGGAAGATATCTGACGTTTGGTTCCCACTTCTAACAAGGCTTGTGAGCCAATAGTATGACGACGTTGGTATAACGTGGTATCTCTGAGTCGTCAGTTAGTGTGGAAAAAACGGATAAATGGCTGAGATTGATGATAAGTGCCTGGGAACGACTTGTTGTGAAGTAAAAGCAATGGTACGGGGGAGGGAGAATGTGACATCTAGTGGCTGAATGTTATTAGTAATGTTATCAATAGCACCTTTAATAGTTGACAACTATAAACAATAAATCATTGCAGCTCTAAAAACAATATCATGGTTTGGCTTAAAGTGACTACATTTCACACGAGACACAAACAGCGGTCTCCTAGGGGAAAGTTTTTTTTTTTTACCCAATCCACGTCCCCTTCCACCCGCGCGCCTCTTTTGTTATATTCCTTATTATACCACGTAACTTTCAATAACATTATTATTCCACGTAACTTTCATTAACGGTCGCTCAAAATACAACGTCACCTGCTCTGCGCATCGCTCGTTGTACTACGTCACTCACTGCGGCCGTCCGCTGACTTACAAACGTATTTGTGATACATCAAAGACCAACGTAATCTGCGATAAAATACGTTTCCTCCCAAACGTAATTGAGAATGCATTTTAGTTGTATGGGAATGTAATTTTTAGGAGACAGGGCTGGTTTGCAACCAACGCAATCCAGAAACAGCGAGCATTTAATGCTAAACTTCCACAAATTGAAAAACCTGCCTTTGAGTAACTCCTTGAGAGGTACCTCCACTGCTGATTAATCTAGTAATTACCAATTAGCTGTGGTAATGGCTTGAATCCAGGCAAAATGCTGTGCAGCGTGCCTGTTTTATCTTCATTAGAAAGACGGAGGGCTGCGAGCAGCGAGGCACATTTTGACCCCTCTCTCCTGGGATACAGCACTTGGCAGCAGGTCAGGCTTCATATCAGACTAAAAGTAATTCCTTTTTTTCCCTCCTTCCTCTCCTTGTTCTTAAAGCACACGCTTCTTACATGCTCTCCTGGGAGAGGTTAAATAAAGGTTCTTAGAGGGTTTTCCTTTCATTCATTTAAAAGAACTGTCGTAAAGTATAGCAACATTAGCCGCTCAAATCAGCCTAATCAGCTGTAAGGTTAATACGATAAAGTGTATATCAGTATATCTCAACAACTCAAAGCTCAGCAGGGGGCAGTAAGAAAGTGCTTATCTGAAGCTTATTGCTCCACTTTAGCCCCTCTGCCTATGGGCTTCACTTCAGAGCATATTACTGCCAGTTCTACAACCAAACCTAATGGCCGCCTCCTATAGTTTGGGTTTAAACTTCCTAAAAGCCTTCTCTGTGAAATGTGCCGTATTGCTGCTGCAGCACCTTTTCAACACCACCTCTGAGATTGAAAACACGGGCTAATTCAGAGGCCAATATCTGCCGCTCTGTCAGCGTCGCCATCGACTGTGCACCTCCCTCAGTTTCGTAGGCTCCTCACCAGGGTAAATATTTACAAATGTGCACTCTAATAACATCTGCTGCGGTTTGGGCTCAGCAGCGTGGTGGAGCAGGGGAGATGAAGCACATCATGAACTCATGGGAACGTACACGGTCTCAGGTTCCATCCGCTCATCGGCAGCCTTCAAATGCCACAAACAACTGGTCCCAGATGTATGCCATGATGCAACACAGATGAATTAAAAGCTCAGGGGATATCTTTGATTGTTTAGGGTAAGGAACAGATAAGTGGCAGTTGGCAAGATTAGTGTAGTGTAATATAGATCAGCAGATGGGATCATGTAAAACATCTGCGGAAACAAGTATTTTCCTACACTCTAACAAATGAAGCGTGTGTGGCAACTTAATAAAAAAATATAATAAGAACAACTGAACTTTTTTTTTCCAAAACATAAAACTGTTTGGCTAAATGAATAGAATATGCCACACATTAAATATTACTCAATTTTCTTACAACCACTAAAACTGACAATAAATGTTTAAATAATTTAATTTAACCCATTTGTTTCTGCAACTGAAATTTTGAATTTCCTTTGGTGAAGTGTCCTCTGGGCTTGCTTAAGCACAAATGTGAAGACATTTTCAAAATGGGTTAAACCGTTTGACTGAAAAGAAAATAGTTTTTCTTATCATACTATATATAGTCTAGTCTAGAAAAAACAGTAGTCCCATGTGCCCAAATACTAGATATAGTATGATAAGAAAATGTCTGTAACTCAGAAACTGCAAGGAGCAAATTCAATTTGATATCTATGAATTGAATTCTATGCACACATATACAGAGTTAAAAAATGTATCATATGGAAAACATTTATTAAACACAATGTTTTTCCTCAGTTTTCAAAAGTCCTGATTTTGACTATTAATAAAAGTGTGATTTTTTTGTTATCTAGAATTGATCTTAAAAAAATGTCAAACTTATACTGTTAGATACTTGCCCAAAGTATGTCTGTACCAAATTTCAAGACTTTTGACCATTCAGAGCAAATGTTGTGGCTAGGGCTGTCAATCGATTAAAATATTTAATCGTGATTAATCGCAAATGAATCATACATTTATTTTCTGTACAAAATGTACCTTAGAGGCAGATTTGTCAAGCATTTAATACTCTTATCAACATGGGAGTGGGCAAATATGCTGCTTTATGCAAAAACACATATATATTTATTATTGGAAATCAATTAACAACACAAAACAATGATAAATATTGTCCAGAAACCCTCACAGGTACTACATTTAGCATAAAAAAAATGCTCAAATCATAACATGACAAACTCAAGCCCAACAGGCAACAACAGCTGTCAGTGTGTCAGTGTTCTGACTTGACTATAACTTGCCCCTAACTGCATGTGATTATCATAAAGTGGGCATGTCTGTAAAGGGGAGACTCGTGGGTACCCATAGAACCCATTTTCATTCACATATCTTGAGGTCAGAGGTCACGGGACCCCTTTGAAAATGGCCATGCCAGTTTTACCTCGCCAAAATTTAGCATAAGTTTGTCTGAAGTCTGAGCCCGCTACAACCTAAAAATCGCAAGTTGCGTTAATGCGTTTAAGAAATTAGTGGTGTTAAAACAAATTTGCGTTAATGCGTTATTATCATCTTAACTTTGACCTAATTTCACATGGAAAACATTTAAAAAACACAATGTTAGCATTTTTCCTCATTTTTCTAAAATCCTGATTTTGACAATTAATAATAGAGGGATTTTTTTTGTGATCTAAAAATGTCAAAGTTGCACTATTTGATACTTGCCCAACGTATGTTTTGGACCAATCACAGCAAATGTTGTGGCATTTTCATCATACTAAATATAGTCTTTTGGGCACAAATGGGTTATGTCATTTTCAAATTTTCTTCCATAGCTAATGGATGAGGCTTGCTTGGATATTAATTAAAAATCTTGAAATGTAAAATGTTAAATATCTCTGAATCCACTGTCTATTTTATGTCCATGCAGGAAGTTCTGTGTTCTACTATAAAAACAAGAGAGTTATGGTGATGCTTTAAGCAGGTGCAAATCATCTAAATCTTGAAACAAATGTGCCTCAACATCAGTCTTCAACCGGTCTTGAACCTGTGCATTCAGCAGCACACAAATGCTCCAGTGTGCCCCCGACAGGTGCATGAACACACCCTGCTAAAGGCTTTTTCATGCTCTACCCTGGGAACCGAACTGTATCTGTGCACTTCCATGAGCACAGGGAAGCCCAGTCTAATGTTAAGCTTTGATGGAGTGAACATATGGGACTTCTGGAAGAAGAGACACCTGCTAGGATACAAGCTACTCTGTGTCCTTTGTAGCCATACCAATAAAATGTACTTTTTCCTCACATAAATCACTCCTTAAAAAGAGTGTACCACTTTTAAGTGGTATGTACATTCATGAGTAAAGATGAGGTTGTGCTTTTTGATTTAGACACTGACGATTTAAATGATATCAATCAATCAAAATTAACCTTTTGTCAGATACATATTGGATGTTAAAAAAATCTATCCACATACATTATTCCCTGTTCCAATTCCCAGCTTCAGCTTCCTATTAATTCCTCTCATCATTTCTACAGGAAATACGTTAACTGATCATGCAATTGAAAATTAAATATTGAAATTGAACTTTCACTCAATGCACCTCATTCATTTAATGAATCATGATTGAATCAGTGTTGAGAGTGTATGAAAGGCAAGAGGAAGGAGAGATTTCATCTGCCCTTTTTTGGGGGGGTGGATGTGGGAAGAACGCAGCTCACAAACATCCCAGATGTCATCGATAAACATTACAAATCTCTGTAACACTTTATATTACAGGTTTGTAAGTTCCTACAACTTCCAAGGAAGCTTTCTAGAATGAACTATGTAATTTGGTAATAATTATGGGTAAAGAGAGACGGTGTTCAATTGGTACACTTGCAATTAATTTATTCAGTTTGTTTACAGGCAGGCATACAATTCAGGAGAATAAAGTTTCCAAATATAATGATATTTACTTTGGTATTAAAGTTCTTTCGAGGAATTTCTTCTGGAAATAAACTGCTTATAAACTCAACACATCTAACTAATTAGTTAATTCATTAATCTATTTCCCTATTATTTCAGTAACAAATTAAATAGACCGTTACGGGATATTATTGGGAAGTAATGAAGTCATAAAATACAGCATTGCCCAGATCTCCCCCTTTTGAGTTCTTCTTCTCTTTTCGATGCATTAACACAGCCCAGTTGTACGAAAAGGCGCATGAATGACACGATAATTCGAAAGGCAAAAGCGTGGAATAAAAACGCTGTTCTTGCTTTGCATCTGCGTAAATATGCTACGCTCAGAGCTAGTGATGTAGAATAAAAAATGAGAAAAATTGCTTATAGCGGACGGGAGGAGAGGTGGACGGTTCCAACAAACACAGGACTTTCAACCAGGAGACCGTTGTTTCGTTTGGAAGTTACGTTAGTGTCGTTTGTGACATGTTTTTTAGTGACATTTACGGCGTGTTTTCCATACTTATGTTAAGTTGTTTCCATACGTATTTTAGGCAAAACGTGCGTGCTTTGGCGTGATACCGAGTTGAACACACATACAGTATGCAACACCAATACCTATAGTGTGCATTAATCACATATGCATTTGACTAAAACCATTGTGGCAACTGCTGAACAATGTTTTAGACATTTGCAGGTCTTACACTTCCACTTTATGTATCGCAGGGTCTTCCGAACATAGAGATATACTTATTTAGACAGTGTGAAAATGACGATCAAAGAGTCAAATTAGCCTGCAAACCTGCAAATCGCAGACAGGGTGTGCTATGCATTGGGTTTGGAAAGATAGGTAAAAAGAAGGCTGTAGGTAATCCAAAATGTCACAAAACTGCAAAACAGTTCCACGACTAATTCAAGTTTCTAATCATTATTGCACTGCTTGAAGGATTATTCCTATTTCTCCAACAGTGGAGAGAGAATAAGTTGTGATTTTAATGCAATTCTAATCGGCACAAATACATTTACATTTGTATCCCACTGTGTACAAAAAAGCAAAAAACGGACCAGAACCTGCTGCTTATGACACTAAATGACTCTTCAGTAGTCGTAGTGAAAATGCGGATATGAGGTTGACATGCCTAGATTTGGTCACTGCTGAATCATTCACTAAGAGAGGGATGATTCAGAGGTGAACTGGAGCAAATTAAGTGAGGCTCTAAATTGTGGGTTTGTCAAGCCCACTGATGCGTTGCTCATACTGTACCACAAATACACATATACATACATCCTGGCTGAATACATCCGATACGGGAAAGAGATGAGCAACAAGAGCTTACGATCAAGAGGTCCAACAAGCACATAAATTGCCGTCTTTGCTTAAGTTACAATTAAAACAGGAGTAGGAACATTTGAGCTTTAGGTTGTGAGCAATATGTGGATGTGGCTATTTTACATGGAAGTCACAAAGGTCATGGTCTCTGGGGTTCTCACTTTGGACAATGCACCATAAAAAACGTCCACATAACCTGATGGTTAGCCTCGTTTCCCACGCCGGTGTGAGCTGGGGCCCCTGGCACCGAAGGCTTATAAAACGGAGCCCAGGTTGAACCCCTCGAGCAGCGTGACAGACAGGGCACCAAACTGCGCTGACCACCCCCCATACACACCCCCAGCATAAATAATGCCTGTGTAAGTGAGCTGCGTCGCCCCCACAGCTGCCGTGGCCATGTTTTTTATGAGTCGTGGTATGACACTGTGCCCCATGTGAGCCGTAATGAGCCCCCCTACCACTGCTTGCTTACTGGATCAGGTAAGGGTGGGGATACTTTGTCTTTATTGGGTATGCTGTTTAGTGTTAAGTTACTCCATCATTAAAGTGATAGATGGCAATTAAAGTGTGGATGGTGCAGGCTGTCTGCCACCATGCTGGTCTACTGCTCACCAACGTTAAATTCAAATGAGGGAATGAAAATTATTCCAATGTACAAGGCCGGATTGTTAATGGTTGTTTTCCTGTCTTTTTCACCAAATGTGCAAGCACGCATAGTTAGAGGTTTTTCTAACCTTATATTTCCTGCCACGTGTGAAATACAGCACCATAACAACTATGAATTTCCGTCACTGCTGGAAAGTCTTTGGACACACGTCGTGGAGGTCAGAGTTCAATTCAGTTGAACTTTCGTGGCAGAAAATCAGGTCATTGTGTGCTGCTACGGCTCGTGCAGCGGCCCCCGGGCGAGTGCCGCTGCAAAATAATGGCATTGCTCAATGTTGAGCGTTTGATGTGAAGAGCAGATTACCAATCCTCCAGTTATGCTGAATAGATGAATAGATCAGAGAAGAGGAAAATATGAAAACTGAGATGACAATTGAGATGGGTTGTTTCCAATTTTGGGAAAACTAGCTGTCGCCTCTCGTTCCAATGCTGCTCCTTTATTTCCATGTCCTATAACTACATAGATTCTCAACTGATGAGGATGCCGACTTGTGTAAGAACAAATAAGTATAATAATAAAATAACTCCAATATAAAATCTATAAGAATTGCAATGGCATTTTTTATTTAACTGTGTCTATTGACATTGAAATATTGCTGCTGAAGTTTTTTCACTTTGACTCGGCACTGATCTACTGTGCACACGAATTCCTTCTCCTCCAGTTTATTTCGAATGACTTCATAAACGTCACTATTTTTGTGGACTTTATTTAGCAAATTCTTTATGTTCTCCTCAGCCCAAATGTCAAGCAAACATCGAATTTCCTCAGAAGTCCAGGTCAGTCCTCTCCCACTCATGTTAACCTGTCCTTTACCTGTGTCCATCTCAACAATACCCACAGAGACAGCCAGCGTTTTTCTCACCACCTCTCACAAGCGGTCTCGGACTGGTTGTTTTGGTCCTTATCAGAGTACGATTACTGCGTTCACAACTTCCCAAAAGAACCGCACCAGAGTTTGATTAAAACCGACTAAATGTTGGCTTGTGAAAGTACTCTAAAGGCCCAGACACACCAAACTGACATCAAAAGACTAGCGACAACGAAGGCCTCACGCCACCTTTGTCTTGAAAAAGTTGCACTCAAAAACACAGCAAAGACTACAGCCGACGGCCGACTACCACGTACGTTCAGCACCTGCGTGAGAGGAAATAACTCCACACCAGCAGGTGGCGGTAGTCTGTATTTGTCATTCAAAAAGGGAAACCGGACGGCGGATATACAGGCCGTTGTTATGATACATACATGAAACAAAGCCCACCATTTTCACACCACTCTCACTCACCACTTAGCTTCATTCCAAATGGCCTTATCGTTGTGAAAATATCCGTGTATTGGAATGATCAGATGAGATGAAGATGAAAAATGAGAAGAGCCCGTTTGCTTGCTTTCCTCACTTCCGTTTCTCTTCTCGTGCACTGATTTGTTTACGCTGAACAGCCAATCAGAGTGACGGGCACCGCCGCCGATTCAACATGCTGAATCGGCCAAAAACCTTCGACACGGGCAGACTAGAGCCGACGATGCAGGACACACCGCAAAAACTAGGACGACCAACGCTCACTGACGGATCCAAACTGTCCGACGGCCGACCGTCGGCTTGGTGTGTCAGGGCCTTAAGAGACGCCTTCAAATGAAACTCAAGCTAGCAAGTGGGTAACATAATGTAGTAAACGAAAGGCATAATGACAGAGGAAAAAGATGAGGCCGTTGGCCAATTATAAAATTATGAAGAAAAACAATATACGACTAATATTACAATATATTCACTTATTATGCACCAAAAAATTAACTTCCCTGGCCTCCGACATTTCTCACAACGTCAACAAACACGTCACAACTCGTGAACTCGGACTTTTCAGAAACTTTCCACTTGTGGAAGGTCGTGAATACGACATGAGGGGGGCGTTCATATGGACTCATCTCGTAAACACGGTAAACACGACTCCATTTGAAGGTACCATCTTTTACGGGCTTATAGTCATTCACCTTCTACACTACGAGTCAGCTGGAGACAAAGTTTTAAATCAACGCTCGGAGCTAATGTCAGTTAGCTAGCTAGCTATAGCTGAAAGAATCTACCAGCGACAGCCTGCTTTTATCTAGCTCAGACGGCGGTAGATGAAAGACCCATCATTTCATAAATAACTATAAATATCGTTGGTAAATCCGCCATCATTATCATTGTAAACTACATATGTGCTGTGTGAGAATGGAAAGCTTGACACAGGCATAGCAACAGTAACTAACGGGGACGGGCTTAGCAAAGGGTTGATTAAACTCTTTTAATGCACAAGTATAACCATACAGTATTGCACATATATCCATCCTTGCTTATGTGGTATACATTAAGCATTTCCCTCCACACTACATGACCGGCTTTAAAGCAAGACAACTGAGGCTACACAATATATAACCAAACCAATGACCGGCTTGACAACTATAATCTATAAAAGTCATTGTTAACGGACACTGAGGGGAAATGTATGTCTTTTGTGAGGAAGGAAGGAAAATGTTTGAACAGACTTGTTAGCCAACACACCGGAGAGCTGAGGGCTCGAAGGTGGAGGCTCCTCTCTCCCTCGTCTCCATTAAAGTCACACAAGCAGAGTTAATGCCCTCCAACTTGTGGTGTAGCATTACAGTGAACCCCACGAAAGTATCCTGGCTGTGCATTAACCAATGTCATATGTTTACTGAGCGACGGGCCGTTCTGCCCCGAGACGTCTTAAAACCCATTCATGAGTCTAAGACAGCGGGAGAGCTTTTAAATACTGATTCGAGGAGGCACTGAGAGACAGGTCATGTACGTTGGAGAAGTTATTGTATGTCTTTGTCAATCTGAGGTGAGTCAACAGTAAAAAGTGCTCCATAAGGTGAAAGTCTAACCGAACGAGTGTTAACAAAAGTAAGCATCTCTAGACACACTGTTCATCACTTTTATGAGGGTCAAGTGGCCATGGCTGTGCAGAGGAGACATAGGAGGAAGTGGCTAATGACTCTATGTTTACTTAGGGACACACACAGCAAGACCATTGGCTCAATTCGTACCCTCTTCGCACCGCCCGAACCCTATGGCACCGAACGGGAACCATTTACAATATATTTACTTAACCTGACTCACTATGCTACTCATACAGAATGCTTATAACTGCTGCTTCATCACTGCCAGGAAGACTCAAGATAAAGTTTAAAGGTCTTTGCTCAGCATTGTGCCTCTAAACAGTAACTGACTTTTTTGTGTATGAGAAAAAAATGCTTTTAGGGCCAGCGTACTGTAAGTCACGTGATGAACGGCGAAGTTGCAACACCCCATTCAGCCACTACGTCAAAATCGCTTTGCAGCCCAGCTCGGTTCCTGGGGGCTTAGTGCTCCTTTGCCAGTGACAACTCGGTCTCACTCCCAACGCGTGAAGTACAGCAGCTTGGTCAGTACCCCTTAATGTCTGATACCGACGCACCGAAGCACCCTTTAGCGTCTGTATGAGACGCACCAGGCTTTCAACTCACTCCAATGTGAACTCATCCACGTCATTATTAGACGGTCAGAGCAACTGACGTAATTTAAATAGCAAGAAAGTCTGAGTAGTGCGGGCGGGAGGGGAGGATGGACAGGTCAAGCATATACAGGACTATCATCCAGGAGGCCGCTGTTTGTGTCCCGTGTGAAACCAAGTCAACGTCTACTTATTTTACCGTAGTTTTGTTACGTAACTTCCTGACTTTACGAACGCCAGTTGCGTAACAAGCGTAGTTATTTCACGTAACAAACTCATTTTCTCATAGACTTCTATACAATCAGACTTCTTTTTGCAACCAGAGGAGTCGCCCTTTGCTGGCTTTTAGAAAGAATACAAGTTGAAGGCAATTTCGCATTGGCTTCACTTCTCAGAACCCAGAGTTGCCCACTGGTGAAGACGGAAGTTTGTTTTGAAAAGACTATATGCATGTAACAAGCGGAAATTTAAACGTGTTGCTGGACATTGCACGCACAAAATATGAGGAATAACTTTTCGTAAGATATCATACGAACCGTTGTATGACGATACGTTGCAGTATTTGCCGAGTTGGGAGTGAGAACGTGTTGCCAGTGAAGGTGTGTTCGTTTGACTGTTAAATCCAAACGGCTTCAATAGTTGCTGGTTTGAAAAGGCTGTGGGGTCTGTTTTGTATCACACAGGTGTTACTTTGTCATGTGTCAAACTGAGAGAGGAAATGTTCATTTTGATAGACAGCAGACTCGTTCCTCATATCCAGTTCATCTGAAAGCACAACAGTGTGCTGTACGCCTTTTTTAAAATGAGCGACTGTTAAGTATTTAAAACATGCAGAGGGGGCCCCTTTGACAGACATAGAAGTAGTGGGCAGGTTCTCTGAGGTCACTCTGAGTGACAATGTAAAGGGAAAGAGGTCAGCGGGGACTTGGTACCTTCGCCCTCTCTCATTTCCTCCAGGGTGAAGCGCCGGTCCCCTCCTGCCTCCTCGTCTCAGGCCAAGAGACGCCTGATGAGACCCAGAGAGAGGTCAAACCACAGCTCAGACATAGAAACCTCTGTACAAATTCTGCACATACCAGGCTCTGTTTGTCCATAACAGGGCCAATGCACTCTGTCCCCTCTCACGGGACACAACACTGAGGAAACAATAGACTGTACCAAGAAAGTGATACAGCATAAAATGTGTGGTCAGGTGCTGTTATTCTTTCCATGCTTAATCTGTAAAAATGACAATGTGCGTACCGGAGCATAAAGATTATGCCAGGAAGTGTTCTGAAGCAGGAAGACTTAAGGAACATAAATGTTCACCGTCACAGCACAAATCCGACATAAGAGGTCTTTACTCTCCCTCACTTTGTTTCTGTGAGGCTCAAGGATTTTCCATCCTCGCCGTCCCCTGAACAGCGTCAGTTCCAGCAGGTCAACCAACCACGAAGTCCTGCCCGTGGGACCCAAACTTGTCCACCGGACTGTTGCTTCCGGTAATGAGAGATTTGTTGTGATTTCCATCATTGTCAGCAATGGCTCATTTAGCACTCCACCAGATAATGACCTTCTTTCGGTGTCCGTCTCCTGTGAGGTGGGTGACGGAGCAGAATGAGAACAAAAAGGTGGAGGGCGAGTGGAGATGAATAAAGTTGTTTGTTCCGTGTGTGCCGGGTCATACAGTGCACGTCTTTGTGTATACCTGAGGGGCTGCAGGGAGGTCACAACACTGACAGACACACAGGTGTGGCTGCACTTGATGAGCGGTGCTGCCAAGTCTGAACAGAGAGATAATACTTGACCTCTGGAGGCTGACAGGTAGGAGGAAGAGAGCACATGTATGGACTACGTTTGATCAAACCGATATGAAAGATATTTCATATCTTTATATGCGGATATACATCGAGTTCACAATTATTTAACAGAATTACTCGTAGACTTTGGAATCGTCATGAATTTAGAAAGAAAATTCTGTATCCTATATTTTAAAGTTAAATCAATCTGGTGCACTTTGAGAGGAAAATTAAGAGGCTAGATCTATGAAGAACGTTGTGCTCTTGTAAACAATTTCATTTTCATAATCGTTGGAAGCCAAAATTTGAATTGAAATTGAAATTGGATTAATTGCACAGCCCTACATGTTGCTTTTGCAAAGCTCTTTGTCAAATTAAAAATATTAAATAGAAGGTTAGTCTAGGATTAGCACTGTTGGAACTGGATCACAGAATATCAACTGAACATACTACACAGTTCAAACCTATTCAATCTGACCACTGAGTAGACTGCAGAGGGCCCAAAGAAAAAGGGCTTCCCAAATATTTAGAGCCCAACTGACCCATTGTGGTTCAATAATGACCGAGGGTAACTTACACTTTTCTGGACTGGAAAACAATTCAAAATTGAAGGGTATTTGGGGGGAAAAACACTATTCTGCCCTTTCATGCAACACTTGGGGGACATCCACTAAATGGAAGTTTTAATCATTTAATTATTCTTCTTTTGGGGACAAAAGTATTTCAAATCAACACACAGGTGATTACAAACTTTTACAGTAATGTATATGGTTGTATAATTTTCATGCAGATAGAAGTGTCTGATGTTATGTCATAAGGAGCACAAAATATATTATTAGTTATAAAAAATAAGTTCACTTTAATTCAGTAAAGTAAAACACTCAACATCGGTAAAAAACGATGTGAATCCACATTATATAAACTAAGACAAGTCTCTCTTGTAGCCAGTAGAGCACAATATGGCCCTGATAGATCCAGAGGAGGAGACTCATCACTTTTTTGGTCCATCAATCCATGTAATATTTAGACCATAAACAGACAGGTAATGTTAAAACCTTTGATCTGTTTCTTTGAAGGAAAAGTTACCGCTACTACTGCTGCCATCCAGCTCCAGCCAATTAAAACAACTGCAACTGTGGGCAAACCCCTACAATCCCTTCATTGTGCTGGACCTTCAACCTGTCAAGACCTACTTTGTTTTCAGCGTCCACACTACGTCTTCTACCGCCACATTCCCACAGCTCCGCACACAAAGTCAGAGCTGCAGTAGAAAAACAAAACCCTGTTGCCGGCTTCACATGAGAACACTGTGAGATCCTCATGTGATATTGATGAAAGGCTCCACCCAGACGGGTTATAGATTTTTCGCAGCCTCCTTTGAAGAATATCAGAATCTCTTGTTTTTGTTCAGAGATTTATCAGGAATAGAGATGAAAACCTGGTCTCTGGGGACTGCTGTCGAGATCAGAGATATGTGCGCTCTTTTCTCTCAAACAGGGATGCACCCACGTGGCGAGGATGTCTCTGAGTCTTTCCAGGGTTGGCAAAAACTGCATCAAATGATCAAACAGAGAGGCAAACTCTGACTTGAGAGTGCTGTCCAGTTGTCCAAAACTACAAAGTCTGAATGAGAGGAAAGAGCTTTGGCTTTTTATGCTCTCATCCCAGGGATGAATGAATGACAGTTTTCTGCAGCATCCTTCATCTTGGTCCAAAAGGCATATAAACAGTGAAGAGTGTTTAAAAGGTGCTCAGCAAGACATCATACTCAAGTAGCCTCTCAAAAAAACCCAATTGTTTCTCTTCCTAAATTCTTTTCTTTACTGCCCCTTTCCTCTCTGCACTCCCATTTCTCTTTTTAACCACTCTCTCTGTCTGGTAAGATTTAACCACAAGTATAGCCTGTCGCCCTCAATCCACAAGCTCTCATGGTGGCAGAGCGTTCCTTGCGGCAGACCACAGGTAAATATCCTGAGGGCAGCCCATACTTTTCCAATTCAGAGGTTTTGGCTCCAGATTCATCAACTTATTATGGATGTTTCCCTGTAAAACTGTGAGGAGTTTGGATGCTGACGACGCTCGGTCCCACTAACCTCCCATATAACTAAACCTTGACCACAGGATCACAGGCAGTGCCAGCATATAACACACACACACACTTACACACACACCCACAAATTATGGTCTGCCTTCTATTTTAGTGAGGTCTTGGTACTGAATAGACAAGAGAGGCACTAGAACAAAACGACAAACAACAACGAACTGTAGAGAACATTTCAACATAAACAATAGATATGATGTATCCACAACTCATTACACGGAGTGAAATCTTCAAACCCAAGATATTGAGATGTCGTGTATCATTTGAAAGATTTTTTAAGTGAACCCAGAAGGACATTAGCTCTGCAATGCAAATTCTGATTTTAAATCTAATATTTTAATGTACATTTTTATATAAAACCATGCACGTAGAGTGGCATGGACAACTATAGATGTTGTCTCAGCTTTTATTTTGCGGCTACATTTACATGGCTTGTTTCATAATGAAACAAGCAATCATACATCCTCTATTAAACAATTAACAAGCCATTCTTAGTCTGCTTCCATCTTACCTACGGATCTACATCCTTCAAGGAAGTATGGGAAGTTACTGTCTTCGCTCCCAGGACTTAATCCTATAAACTGTCCCCAAAGTCCATACTGAACTGGGAAAAAGGGCATTCAAGTATGCTGCTCCCTCTACTTGGAATCAGTTACAAAATGACCTGAATCTTCGAGAGTTGGTCTCACTGAATATCTTTAAAGTGCTTCTAAAAGACTTGGAAGCAAGCACATCTGGCTGTAGATGTTTTGAACGCTGATGAATGTTTTTTTCAATACCTTATGATTCTGTAATTTGCTCTTTGTCTTTGTTTTAAATTGTTGTTTTTTTTATGTCTGCAACCGTGTAACTGTGCTGCTGCCTATCTTGGCCAGGACACTCTTGAAAAAGAGATTATTAATCTCCTTACTCTACTACTACTCTATTTACTCATGGTTAAATATAGGTTAAATAAAATAAAGTAAAAAATATTAAAAATGTTGGTTGTTCTGTTTTTATTAAAGCCTTCTGCAGTTTTAAACCAGTCTGTAATTCATGCATCAGCCAAAGAATGATAATTTTTACCGCATATTCACAAACTGTGTTTTGGGTTAGCGTAAAAGAGTACTAGAATATTGTACTCAAGGAAAAGTAATGTTACTTTAAAGAAATTTGACTCAAGTAAAAGTGAAAGTAGTCTACTTGTGTAAAATAGGCTGCTTAAATAAAAGTAAAAAGTAGGTCAGTTAAAATCTGGTAAAGTAGAGTAAACACTCAGAGGACAGTATAATACAGTGTAATACTACTAAAATAAACTGCATTAAATGTCAACGTACACTAGTGGAACAACATCAGCAACAAGAGCCCTGAAGTCCAAACCAACAATAAATCCCATTTCTATAGACGACACTTTGCAGCCTGTGCATACAACTGATTAATATACAATCACCTTCCTCTGTAAAGCCTAGTTTAGCCTACTAGCATCAACCAAAAAAGAGACAAACTCAGACAATTAAAAAAGGGACTGCACAGTTTACACATACGCACAACTACGTTGCTAGGCAACGCACTAGGCAACGCAGTGGTTGTTAGCGTTCTTATCAGGTGTTCAATAATAAGTATGTTGTACTCACCTGTCTGAAGGTCTGAAAGGCATTCTGTGAATCTGGAGCACCGCGAAGACGTCCTCAATCTGCTCCAGGTTCAACTCCTTCCATCCGTCCATTCTCAAAGCATAATGTATAGTTAGCTTGTTAGCTAGTTAGCTAGTCACCTATTGATGACGCAACATCGTAGGTGTGTTTGATTTGGGTTACTTAGCATCAGATTAGCATGCTAGCCGGCTGGTACATCGATGCAACCGTTTTTTTAAAACCATGCCGAGGTACAATAATAATAGCCTTAACCATACATACCCCATAATGACGTTTAATTGCGTTGCAAAGCATTTTACTGTTCACTAACTGCTGGCCCAGACACTCGGCCAATGAGCGAGCACATTGAACTTGTCTCTCTTCCGGAGTGTCAGCTGATTGGTCGTATCTTGAAGGTAAAGGGGGGAACTCTCGCGAGACGGTTAAGTTAGGAGAGGGCGTCGGCCAGCGAGTCTCGCGAGAGTGTGTGCAGATTTCAGATCAGATTTAGCAATTTACGGGTTACCTTCTAGACACGACCCAGCTGGTCTGTGTTCTGCCCTCCTGCAGCAGCAGACACACCTGCAAGCTGATTGATCACCTTTTCTTTTGTTCCATCCTCACACAGTTTATCAAGACTTTTTCATGTTTCAAATCAAGTTAAAGACTCAATAGGCTTAAACATAATAAAAACACAAGTAGGGAGAACAGATACAACCAGATAAAAATGACAGATGACTTTACTGCATGTTAAATGTACTCTCATCCAAACAATGACTGTTGAGTCACTTTCCACAACCTAAATAAGAGAAGGTGGCACCCTAGGTGACCGCCTATATGACCTATGCCTTAAGCCGGCCCTGAGAATAAGCAGTAAAAATGAAGGGATTGTTATTATTTTCAGTACACACATGTGAGGGGTTCCTATCTACATATTCCATATAAATAAAAGTTGCACAGAACTATTAGATGTCATACAGCAGGCAAGAGGACCCATTGAGTTTCAATGCACTTTCAGGAAGTATGTCTGTTTACTTCTATTAATTGGCTGATGATAGCCACTGAAGAGTTATGATGTTCTGGCGAACGTCTGACTGTCATCACATCAGCCTCATTCCCACATAGCAACAAATAAAAAGTGAACTTTTGGACACGCTGCGACTCTTCACTGATTAATTCAAAATGTCTGGATCATCATAATTTTTGTTCCCATGTTGACTTGATGTTGATCTCAGTGATGACAAAAATGACTTCTTCAAGCCAACTTTTATGAAACACGGATTAATGGACGCGGGTTGTGTGACAGAGTTTGTAAACAGAGAAATCCTTCCAAACAACGATGACATGTAACATCAGTTTGATGAACAAGCTCTCCCGTTTCACAACAATGTTCTCAGCTCTTTGATCAGTGTCGACTCTTCCCCTGATGCTTGTGAGCGCCACTTGTGTGCGCTGACATATTTACAACTGTTGTGGAAGTTTTTTTGAAGTGTTTTTGGAAGTTTAAGACGTTTTGGGACGAGAAGGAATCTCTGTCGGCTGTCCCAAGTGGGAACACAAATCATGCTGTTGGTCTTTGACCCTGGTTGAATTTTGCTCAGCTGTTACGCAACAACGTTTAAAGGAGTTTGTGTCATACGGGAAGCTGATATTGACTGTAATCAGATAATAAGAACCAAATTTAGGTTGTTTATTGGCTGCATTGCACATAGCATTTTTTACACATAGCATATAAATTCCAATTTGAATTCACATGTACTTCACTCAAAGGTCTTTCTAAAACTATTTTAATGACTTATTGGTGCTGTAAAATCCAAATATTGTAGGAAAAACATCCAATAGTTGCCAATGCACTCATGCAAATAGTGAGAATTTCCAAGAGTTCTCTGACATGTAAGCTACATTACAGAAGAACATAACAGTCCTCCTGTGTATGCCCACTCAGATGGAAAGAAATGGACGTACAGAGGGACCTGAAAAGCTTTTTGCAGCTAGCTGCTGGGTCTTGTAGCGGCTGGAGACTTTCAGTGTAGATTAGTGTCAGCAGGTAACAGAGTGTGGAGCCCCTAAAGCTCCTGGGACTCACATCTGCAGGCAGGACAACAGTAGGCAGGGAAACAGGAGGAGGTGTGGGATGGAAAAGGAATAGGGACACACAACTGAGGTGCTAAACAGGAAGAGTTGAAGGATCAGACAGTGGTAAAAGGCTATGAAGACAGCAGGCGCTTAACACTTTGAGGTATTTGTAGATTTGATCTTTTCATGGTTATCCACTCGGTAAAACCTAGATTTTTTGTTAAAGATGCATATGTATAATTTATGGATTAATATTTACTGGCCAAAGTTTGGTAGCCAAAGATGAAGATATGTCAGAATCTCAGACAAACTGCTAGCTAAATTCCTCTATACCCTAATTTTAAGGTTCCATATTGTAACAAGTGAGATTTTCATGTCTTTTTTATTATAAAGCAGGTTTAAGTGCTGTAAATAATATTAAAGTATTGAAATACATTCAGAAACTGTGCCTTTAAATGAGCTGTCAGGATTTCTGTCATTTTATGATGTCACAAATAAGCAATATATAGACCATTTCACAGTTTTAAATGTGTCTCAGTTTATTTCCTGTTGCAGTGTACGGTTGCGTCTGAAATTCCATACTAAAATGCAATTTAGTACGCTAAAACAGTATGTGAGATGTTTTAGTATGTCTGAAACCTTAGTATGAAACCAATAGTGTGCGAATTGTATACTATTTCCGGTGGAATATTACAGTATGCAACTCTGGACACTACGGCGGCATAAATATCCCACAATGCAATGCCGTAGTGAGGACAACGATCATAACAGACAATGGCGGACAGCTCTGTAACATCAATAACACTTCAATTTAACTGTAAGTATAAGATTTCACTTTGCTATGTGTCATATATATAATATTAAATTAATTCAGATTTTGATTATCACAAACCATCATTTTGGTCACATGAGGTTGGCACGGGTTACCATGGTTACACGTCTCCAACCGGCAAGGAGGCTCTCAGGAAGTGACAACGTAAATTACTGCTCAGTGTGTCCGAACAGATACATACTACTGTTTACTCACACAAAAGTATGTTGAACGATAGTACACTTATTGAGTATGTAGTGCGTAGTATGCGATTTTTGACGCAGCCTAGGTGAATGACATGCTAACAGGAAGTAAACATGGACCCAACCTGGTGCCTAGCAACGCAATTCTGTTGAAATGCACTGAAACGGAACGTTTCAGACAGAGGGCAAATACAGGTATATTCAGGCGGACAATATGAGGGAAAAAAAAGGGTTTTTTGAACATTACAGCATGTAAACATGTTCTAGTAGAAACATAAAATACAAGTATGAACCTGAAAATGAGCATGATATGGGACCTTTAAAACTGAAATGTGCAGAAACCCATGCATCCTAACAAGGAGAAGTCTGAGAGGCAGAAGGCGTGAGTTGATCCTGTCAATCACTCGTAGCCTATTAGCTAGCCAGCGGGGGGGCTGGGAGGAGTAGGAAGCGTATCATTTCTTGTGTTGGGTTGAATTTCTGGAAATTGAAATTCCTTTCCTCCCAAACATTCCTTAAGCAGCTTTGAGATAGAAAAAAAAAATCTATTAAAAGATCAAATCCAAGGGTTAAATCTAAATCCATCCTTTCTCAATGGCAGGAGCCCTTTTTGTCCTATTATATCAGCTATAATGCCGTATAAATTGGAGCATGTCAGATTTGTTCCAGAAAGGGGCAGGGAAACGCTGGCATCCTTTCAAGTAATGGGTGTGGTTGGAACAGCTTGTCAGTTTGAAAAGGTCAAAGTGACTTTTTTTTTTTTAAACTTAGAGTGACTGCGGTTTTTAGACAGCCCTAATTAGGTTTTCAAAGAGAACAAAATTGCTTTGCAAAGTGTGTGAGAAAGAAAATAATTGTGTTTATGCATGCAACTTTCACATGTGCAAGTTTGTGCATGCGTGTATGTGTGCATACTGTGCACAGACACACACTGAGCAAACTCTTTAAATGACCCAGAGTTAGTCATGCCTGGCACTGGTCCCCCAATATGAGGGAAACACAATCCTCCTTCTTCTTCTCTAACTTTAAGGCTTAATAAAGGAAAATTTGCCGTGCCCCTCTTGGAAAAGTCTTTCCTGTTCAGTGCCTCACTCTGCGGTTTAATCACAGGTTACAGGGGACAAACAAAATGACATTTCATACACCACTAGGCACAACTTGGAGATTTTTTCTTGCTGTGTGTGGCACTTCTCACTCAGATTCACTTCATGGTGTGTGGACTGAAATATGTTTTCTTTCGCCACAAGTTTATAACTCTCATTAAACAACAAATCTGTAAAACTACAGTAAATGTTAGTAATGTTAATTTGGCTTAATCTACTTGACTCTTGACCCTCAAAATGAGACAGCTGGAGGACTTTGAGAGAGAGATTATTTATTAAGATAGATGGCAATGTCGGTAGCCTATGTTGGTCAGTCCATCACTTTAGTCCAGAATGAAATATCTCAAAAGTATAAGATTGATTGCCATGGCATGTTTTACAGACATTCATGGTTCCCAGACAATGAATCCTAATGACGTTAATGATCTCCTGACTTTTCCTCTAGCTCCACCATGAGGCTGACATTTATGTTTTTTAGTGAAATGTCTCATCAACTTTTTGATTGATTGCCATGAGATTTGACATGAGATGTTCCCCTCAGGATGAATAATAACTTTTGTTATCACTTAACTTTTACTCAGGTGTCATATTCAGGTCAAAATTTCAATTTGTCTAAGAGGCCTACTTTGATTTATGACCAAATACCTGTAAAACTAATGACATGGCATGCTGTCACGCTCTGGTGAATGGAGCGCTAAAAGTTGTCCAGATATACTACGAGCAATGTCACTCTCTATTATATATAGAGAGGGATATTGATTTATGTCACTTTCTGTCAGCACCGAATGTGACCAACCAAAGGTTGGAGGTGGAGCAGGTAAGCGAAACTTTGCATAAATAGAGCCAGGGCGAGCGTTTTTTCAAACAAGCGACACGTCGCTAAGCCTGTTCGCTGACGCATGGAGCAGTTTAGGACATCTTTATTTGGAAAAACTGACACAATCTGATGTTCGCTCGTTCGCATTGTGTCCAGTTAGGAAGAGGTGTTAGCCCATGGTAACATGTACGCACGTCAGCGCGGGTATTTTTTAATTTCTTTGTTTGTTTGTAAAAAGTCAGCGTGAACAGGAACTGGACAAAAACTAAAATGCAACCATGCATCATTTTTGTCCCCTTGATCCGGACCAAATGAACCAAACTACAGGTGTGAACGCATCCTAAGAGGGTAAACATGGCGAACGTTACACCTGCTTAACTTTAACAAGTTAGCATTGCCATTGTGAGCATCTTAGCATGCTGTTGTTAGCATTTAGCTCACCACCGTGCATAAATACAGCCTCACAGAACAGCTAGCATGGCTCAATCTTGTTAATGCATATTTTATTGGATTTATTATATTTGTATTACTTCATTTGCCAGAATTATAATTTAAGATTTCTATCACACTCACAAGTTTTAACCATGTTTGGACAGTACGGCTTGAACCAAATCTTCTCAAATGAGCCTCTGTTTGTGTACGTCTATTCGGGGATCATCTTTTAGACATTACACACTTCATAGTCGTTTTTTATTTACCTGCTGTGACTTTTATCTGCATCTACTCTAAAGTGGTGACACATTCAACCAGCTGTTTGTGAGGGTCTCTGATCCAGAGGTCCAGACGTTGTCATGTAACACACTCAACTGAAACGATACCAGGACAGAGAAAGATAAAGGTTTTAGATAAACAGACAAACACAAACACACTCAATCATACCACGAGAGAGACGCTGCTGATTGTAGAGACATCAGTGTCTGCTTCATTCGAAAAGATGAAAGAGTGGATTCTCCTTCTTTGCAATCAAGATGCACACTCAGATTTAAAATATGAAACCTTTCTGTCTCCAGGGGGAAATTGAACAAAGCAGAGAGGGTTAATCAGTTTGGACTGTGATGAGATCACGAGAAAAAGATACGTATCTTTTGTTTTGTCTTATCGTGATGAAAACAAACATTTTGAGTGAATGCATCGGACAAACTTGGATGGATGGCTCTGGGAGACGCTGGATCCAATTTACTCGAAGTCTGTTTCTCACAATGGCACGACGAAAGCAACAACAGGCCGGGATAGATCACATATTACACTATACAGAGGTAATTTAGGCATGAAGTCAAAAATACTTGTAGTTAGCATACATGTGTTAACATAATGCAGTTAGAAGATGCCATCATGATGACATTACGTTGTCATGGTTGGCTTCCATGTGGTCAGTGACATAATGTTCCTACTATGTCACATTATGGAGGGACATAGAAATCAGAACCACAATCTGATTACAGAGACACGGATATACTGCTTCATAGTTCAAACGCTCCTCTTATATAGTCTATTGAGTGGGTGGTCTTTTGAAACGTATCATCATAATGCCATGTTGAACAGTGTCCTTTTGTCTGCTTAAGGCCACAGGTAGCAAGAATGCTACAGTTACTGCTTGTATGTGGTAGTTAAGAAGGCCCAGTGGCACTAAAGGCCCCACATGAAGCCAGTCACGGAGAACAAGGCACCTCCAGCGTGTAATGCAACTCCGGAGTAATAACAATGATCCCATGGCAGGTGATGGATGTACAGTAAGCAGTCACATGCTAGTAAGAGTGGAGAATTAGTGCCCCGGGGTCAGATCACCCACCAACATCCACAGCTCAAATAGCTGGAACCTCTTATAATTATCAGCTCATATTTCATAGAAATATGCAGGGAAAGATTCAATCAGCTTAATAACTTTAAGATATATTTTACAGTTCAAAGATATGAGGCTGTGTTACAGTCATGTTAAATGCAGGTGATCCATGAAGGCATGGGTTAATGTTACCTCCAAATAAAGTGATTTAGATACAGTAATCTTGCCTTTTCCTTGGTGACTATAACTGATAGAAATATGAAAATACTGTAACGCTGAAGTCGCAATAAACTTTCAACAGTAACTATGTACAGTCTCCAGATAACATGAGGTTTGCATTTTTGTCTCAAAAGAATTCAATAAGTTCATTTCGATTCGCCTGTTTTTATTCACATTTTAAATTTGCGTGTGGAAACACAAGAAATTTGAAAAAAAGTTTAAATATCTTGGCTGAAGTTGCGCAATCAACAAAAATAAAATGTGATAAAATGCAATGGACACATCTTTAGCGAATAGATCTTGGGAACATGAAACGTGACTTACTTGTCACTCAAACTTCCACTGAAGAGACTATAAATAGTGACAGATGAAAACATGAGATCTGTGTGGAACGATGAAGACTCGCTGCCCAACGACCTATCCTAAAACCTTAACTATTCAAGGTCAATGCTTAACCATCTCACAAGAGTTTCACAATTTGTGTGTTACCTTCTAGCCACGACCCATGTTAGTTTCGTTTGAGGTTTGACTGGCACTCTCGTAATTACATCATCTTGTTGCGCCTGCAGGAGAATCAGCACCAACAGCTGTTTATCTTATGAGCCCATCTCCTAATATTCGCATAGTACCAGTCGATGGAAAAGCACATTAAAGTAATAATCTAGAAATGTTTCATTTAAATAAATTTCCGTTAAGTCACTATCTATCACTGTATGAAGTAACACAATGGCGATTGAGCATATGGCCCACTGATGAAAGAAAGCCCATGCAAATCACAAGCAACAATATTGTATTATTTTCTTCCAATAAAATCTGATTATGATATATCCATCCTGTGAAATGTCTCAAACTGGAAAACTCTGCATAACTGTATAAGTGAATTAACAGTGTCATGTATGTTAGACATTAGAATACACAGGGAATACTGGAGTTACAAACCTCTGTGCTCCTGAAATGAGAAAAGACTGACATCTCATGACCCGGTTGACTGATTGGTAACCACACACTCACACAAGTCCCGAGTTCATGCAGCCACAACATATACTCCCCCTCTCTCTCCACCTCTGGACAATCTACTGCTCACCTCTCCACCAGCTCACATTCACTCCCACTGACAGGCGTCAGGGCCCCAGATCACAACCTCTGTCTAATTTATGCTCGACTGTGCTGCGAGGCCACGCGCCTGCTCGTGTTGTTTATGTGGAAGCTGCCGACGGGGCATTAGAGGTTTGACACTGAACTCTTAGGTTTACTGAACTCTGAGGTCCTGCGTGGTGCAAACCAAATAATTCTTTAAGAAAAAGAATGTTTTGAATGTCTTCCAGGACAGAAAGTGAAGGCTGAGTCTATAATTTTGGGGTTGAGGAAGGTCGTGTGCTGCACAGAGAGACATATTTGGGCGAGGTTACTAACATTTATTAGTAAGGGAGACGAGGATCTGGAGCATTTTAAAAGATTTCTAAGGCTCGTTCCAGGGAGAAGTGGCGAGAACAGGTTTGGTGAAAAGCAGCGAGGCACCCTCACACTGCAACTAATGGATAGTTCTTCATGAGGCACATATCGAAACTGTCATACACATCTTTGTTTTAAATCTAACTCCTGGGCTGTTTGCTTTCTCTCCTTCTCTGTCTCATTCTGTCTTTTCAAGAGCCATAATTGCCCTTGACAGCTGCTGGCAAACTTGGAAGATAATTTTGGGGGGAAAAAAATCCTCTGTTTTGACATAATTACCTCTGTACAGAGAACAACTCTGACCCCCTTTGAGGCTCACTTTCTACACTTTCTGCACGAGTAAACAAGCTGTTTCTCAAAGTGCAGTGTGGAGGATTTTGGCACCGAGTTGCAACAATGAGGAAAGAAAATGAGAGTGTGAAAAGAAAGTGACATCAACTTTTCAACAAGTGATGTCAAAGTGGAGGATAGAAACTTATCGGAAGAGAAATGGATGTCCTGTGAAATGACAATTAGCCTGTGATTTTTTTAATGCATGATGGGAATGCAGAAATAATATGAAATAAACATTGTTTGGACTGTTTACTTTGCCTTTTAAACCCTCTGAGACCTGCAGGATTGCCTGACGAACTTAACTGTCTTTCAGAGGCTGTAGCAGGTTCGTTTTAGAGCTAGAGTGAAGGTACAAAACGGGCAAGGTCATTTTCACAGGTGTCCCTTGACCTCTGACCTCAATATATGTGAATGAAAATGGGTTCTATAGGTACCCACGAGTCTCAAGTTTACAGACATGCCCACAGTTTTGGGGAAAACCATGCAGTGCAATGTGTTATTTTCGCCTATTCTAAAATGGTGTATTTGAATATTTCTGCATACTGGGGTCCCTAAACAGTCTTGGAATTACATAAATTGGGTCTCACTGTAAAGCTGAGACTCTTGTGGATCCAATGAGCCCAGTTGTATTCATGTGTGATGATGTTAGTCTCCATAGTAGCCATTTCATTATAGTGAGACCATTTTTTGAAATTTGACGTCACTGTATAAAATGACCTGTTGTGACCGCTAGGATAATCACAGCCTCATGAAACTTTACAGTCACACACTAAAGACCTAGAGCATCCAGAGGATGGATGACTTTTCTAGGTATTCTATACAATAAGGGGGTTTATGAGCAGTTTACACAACAGAAGCGCTCACAATCCATTCGCCGAAAAATGCAATTCTTGCAGAAATCTCCAAATTTCTAACGTTTTTGAAACCAAATCACAGCATGGCTTTTTCTACGGTGTTCCTCAAGGTCTTGGTGTCTTAATGTAGTATTTTGGAGGGATTATTGATCATTTTTTATCAATTCTCGAGTAGTAAAAAATGGTTAATTTTAGCACCAAATCTGTGTAACAAATGGTATCAACCTCAGCATAGCTGCAACAAATTCTGAGACATAATAGAACATGGGAATAACCATTATATACTTCTATCATAATGTTCTAAGCCCTTATAAACTTTCAAAATGTATTTTAACTACTTGACACACAGTGTTGAGCTGCATCTCAAATTAATCTTTAGTTTCCCAGCTTTCAGATGATTTACACCACTTCTATGTGACATCTACTACTGACCTGCTATCTCCCCCTAAATACCCCCTGTACCCCCCTAAAAAAGACAAAAACTGGTCTATTGTGGGTCTCAGAGGGTTAATCTGAAATAAGGAAAACAAATTAAAATACACAAAAGACGTAATCACTGTTTCTCTGTAGGCTTTCTAACTCTGAGAAGTGACATATTGAGCCGAGGATCCATCACTACTCTTAATTTAGCACTGAGTCAAGCGCCACCCTCTGTCCTTACGCACATGCATAAAGACTGATGATATTTTCATAACCCGGTTATGGTGAGGTAATAGGCTATAAAGGAAGGCCTCCACCAACAGCTGCAGTGAGGATGACATTGGCCCCGGACCCTGGGATCTAAAATGAACTGCACCCTTTCCCCTCACGCCCTGAAATCCATTTTATTAACACAGAAACAGGAACAGAATGAAAAGGTGCCACTCTGAGCCGGCAGCCTGTTAGTGTTTAAAAAGGTTGGATTGTCTTTGAAGGATTTTAATATATATATCAGTTGTCATCAGTCTTTTAGGTGTAGTTTAGATCTAGTCCAGAGGGCGTAGTACCTGCTCACAAATTAAAAAGGTGTAATGTTAAAAGCTGACAACTTAAAAAGAAGGAAAGGTGTGGTGGTTCGGATCATTTGTTTTCATTTCCTCCTTAGTAATACTTTCCAGAAAGACCCATAGAAAACAGCAGCGATGACATAAAAATGAAAATACAGATTCATTATTTATTAGTCTTGCAAATGCCTTTGAACTGCCGGAACAATTAGCCAGTAATAATATTCCCATAATCGAATTTGACAAACAGCGTAATGACACACTTAAGAGACTGAGATAATAAACAACCAGAGCGCTCAGGAAATCCTGCTTTAGTCTCCAGTCAGTCATCTAAATATACATTACTCACTATAATCAGCCACCATGCATAAAATAAACACAGTTCGCGATCTGTATTTTGAAAAGTAAATGGAAACAATTAATCTAGAAATTTTTCATTTAAATAAATGTCCGTTAAATCACTATCTATCACTGTAAGAGGTAACACAATGGCGATTGAGCCTGTGGCCCACTGATGAAAGAAAGCCCATGCAAATCACAAGCAACAATATTGTATTATTTTCTTCCAATAAAATCTGATTATGATATATCCATCCTGTGAAATTTTTCAAACTGGAAAACTCTGCACAACTGTATAAGTGAATTTACAGTGTCATGTATGTTAGACATTAGAATACACAGGGAATACTGGAGTTACAAACCTCTGTGCTCCTGAAATGAGAAATGACTGACCTCTCATGACCCAGCTGACTGATTGGTAACCACACACTCACACAAGTCCCGAGTTCATGCAGCCACAACATCCACTCCCCCTCTCTCTCCACCTCTGGACAATCTACTGCTCACCTCTCCACCAGCTCACATTCACTCCCACTGACAGGCGTCAGGGCCCCAGATCACAACCTCTGTCTAATTTATGCTCGACTGTGCTGCGAGGCCACGCGCCTGCTCGTGTTGTTTATGTGGAAGCTGCCGACGGGGCATTATAGGTTTGACACTGAACTCTTAGGTTTACTTAACTCTGAGGTCCTGCGTGGTGCAAACCAAATAATTCTTTAAGAAAAAGAATGTTTTGAATGTCTTCCAGGACAGAAAGTGAAGGCTGAGTCTATAATTTTGGGGTTGAGGAAGGTCGTGTGCTGCACAGAGAGACATATTTGGGCGAGGTTACTAACATTTATTAGTAAGGGAGACGAGGATCTGGAGCATTTTAAAAGATTTCTAAGGCTCGTTCCAGGGAGAAGTGGGGAGAACACGTTTGGTGAAAAGCAGCGAGGCACCCTCACACTGCAACTAATGGATAGTTCTTCATGAGGCACATATCATAACTGTCATACACATCTCTGTTTTAAATCTAACTCCTGGGCTGTTTGCTTTCTCTCCTTCTCTGTCTCATTCTGTCTTTTCAAGAGCCATAATTGCCCTTGACAGCTGCTGGCAAACTTGGAAGATAATTTTGGGGGGAAAAAAATCCTGTTTTGACATAATTACCTCTGTACAGAGAACAACTCTGACCCCCTTTGAGGCTCACTTTCTACACTTTCTGCACGAGTAAACAAGCTGTTTCTCAAAGTGCTGTGTGGAGGATTTTGGCACCGAGTTGCAACAATGAGGAAAGAAAATGAGTGTGAAAAGAAAGTGACATCAACTTTTCAACAAGTGATGTCAAAGTGGAGGATAGAAACTTATCGGAAGAGAAATGGATGTCCTGTGAAATGGCAATTAGCCTGTGATTTTTTTCATGCATGATGGGAATGCAGAATTAATATGAAATAAACATTGTTTGGACTGTTTACTTTGCCTTTTAAAACCTCTGAGACCTGCAGGATTGCCTGACGAACTTAACTGTCTTTCAGAGGCTGTAGCAGGTTCGTTTTAGAGCTAGAGTGAAGGTACAAAACGGGCAAGGTCATTTTCACAGGTGTCCCTTGACCTCTGACCTCAAGATATGTGAATATATTGGGTTCTATGGGTACCCACGAGTCTCAACTTTACAGACATGCCCACAGTTTTGGGCAAAAACCATGCAGTGCAATGTGTTATTTTCGCCTATTCTAAAATGGTGTATTTGAATATTTCTGCATACTGGGGTCCCTAAACAGTCTTGGAATTACATAAATTGGGTCTCACTGTAAAGCTGAGACTCTTGTGGATCCAATGAGCCCAGTTGTATTCATGTGTGATGATGTTAGTCTCCATAGTAGCCATTTCATTATAGTGAGACCATTTTTTGAAATTTGACGTCACTGTATAAAATGACCTGTGGTGACCTTTAGAATAATCACAGCCTCATGAAACTTTACAGTCACACACTAGAGACCTATAGCATCCAGAGGATGGATGACTTTTCTAGGTATTCTATACAATAAGGGGGTTTATAAGCAGTTTACACAACAGAAGCGGGGGGGGGTTTTTTTTTTTTTTTTTTTTTTACGGTGTTCCTCAAGGTCTTGGTGTCTTAATGTAGTATTTTGGAGGGATTATTGATCATTTTTTATCAAAAAAAAAAAATTTTAGCACCAAAAAAAAAAACCCCCCCAGCATAGCTGCAACAAATTCTGAGACATAATAGAACATGGGAATAACCATTATATACTTCTATCATAATGTTCTAAGCCCTTATAAACTTTCAAAATGTATTTTAACTACTTGACACACAGTGTTGAGCTGCATCTCAAATTAATCTTTAGTTTCCCAGCTTTCAGATGATTTACACCACTTCTATGTGACATCTACTACTGACCTGCTATCTCCCCCTAAATACCCCCTGTACCCCCCTAAAAAAGACAAAAACTGGTCTATTGTGGGTCTCAGAGGGTTAATCTGAAATAAGGAAAACAAATTAAAATACACAAAAGACGTAATCACTGTTTCTCTGTAGGCTTTCTAACTCTGAGAAGTGACATATTGAGCCGAGGATCCATCACTACTCTTAATTTAGCACTGAGTCAAGCGCCACCCTCTGTCCTTACGCACATGCATAAAGACTGATGATATTTTCATAACCCGGTTATGGTGAGGTAATAGGCTATAAAGGAAGGCCTCCACCAACAGCTGCAGTGAGGATGACATTGGCCCCGGACCCTGGGATCTAAAATGAACTGCACCCTTTCCCCTCACGCCCTGAAATCCATTTTATTAACACAGAAACAGGAACAGAATGAAAAGGTGCCACTCTGAGCCGGCAGCCTGTTAGTGTTTAAAAAGGTTGGATTGTCTTTGAAGGATTTTAATATATATATCAGTTGTCATCAGTCTTTTAGGTGTAGTTTAGATCTAGTCCAGAGGGCGTAGTACCTGCTCACAAATTAAAAAGGTGTAATGTTAAAAGCTGACAACTTAAAAAGAAGGAAAGGTGTGGTGGTTCGGATCATTTGTTTTCATTTCCTCCTTAGTAATACTTTCCAGAAAGACCCATAGAAAACAGCAGCGATGACATAAAAATGAAAATACAGATTCATTATTTATTAGTCTTGCAAATGCCTTTGAACTGCCGGAACAATTAGCCAGTAATAATATTCCCATAATCGAATTTGACAAACAGCGTAATGACACACTTAAGAGACTGAGATAATAAACAACCAGAGCGCTCAGGAAATCCTGCTTTAGTCTCCAGTCAGTCATCTAAATATACATTACTCACTATAATCAGCCACCATGCATAAAATAAACACAGTTCGCGATCTGTATTTTGAAAAGTAAATGGAAACAATTAACTCGGAGCTTCAATGGCCAGAGGTTCAGCCAACATCTGTGTGTTGTCGCAGCTGTCCGCATGAAACATGATGAGTGTGTGTTTATGTGAGTGTGGAGGAGGAAGAGGAGGAGGAGGAGGAGGAGGAGGAAGGTGGTGACACCAGCCATTCAGGTATTTTACAGCCACAGATAACACAACAGACGGTTTCTCTTAATGCGTATCAGGTTAAATCGTTATCTACTTCAGGGATGGATTTAGTTAAAGGTAAATTGTGGCAAGTTCATTTAACTTTAATGTTCTGCTCGACTGTTTGGCAGAGCACATTTTGAGTCACTTTATCTTATTGAAAAATGTGTTGAACTTAACTCAACCTGTGTGAGCATCTCTACCACTTGGTTTAGGTATGTTATGCTAAAAAAAATCCACTAGATGTCGTTATGTCTTTAAAGGGACTGTATGTAAGTTTTTACACGTATAAAAATGTTTTAATCATTTTTATTGCCAATGTGTCAACAGGTTGTAACCTAACCTAAAGAATAAGTCCTTCCACTATTACTACTGTTTCCTATCAGCCTGTAAACTGCTCTTAATGTGAAGAACCCAGGCCAGTTTTACTGGGAAAATCCAACGGATGTGACATCATGCAAGCTTGCGAGTTCCTTCAATTTCAGCAAAGTATGCAACCATAGCTAATGTTCGGTTAGAAATGGAGTCCCCTAACACCAACAAATGACCAGCACTCACCACAACTCAGACTTCAACGGAAGCACAAAAAAACGTTATATCAGTATATCTAGTGAGGCCCGTCTTGCAAAACAGGAATGTGACCGATAATAATAATAATAATAATAATAATAATAATAATAATAATAATAATAATAATAATAATAATAATTTTATAATTTTATGAATTAAAAAACACTTATGAAAATTCACTGTTGTTTATATCATATATTTAATATTATTCCATTATATATTTGATTAAAAAAAAAATAGATCACTATGATTTTTCATCTTGCCCTTGACAGCTGCTGGCAAACTTGGAAGATAATTTTGGGGGGAAAAAAATCCTCTGTTTTGACATAATTACCTCTGTACAGAGAACAACTCTGACCCCCTTTGAGGCTCACTTTCTACACTTTCTGCACGAGTAAACAAGCTGTTTCTCAAAGTGCAGTGTGGAGGATTTTGGCACCGAGTTGCAACAATGAGGAAAGAAAATGAGAGTGTGAAAAGAAAGTGACATCAACTTTTCAACAAGTGATGTCAAAGTGGAGGATAGAAACTTATCGGAAGAGAAATGGATGTCCTGTGAAATGACAATTAGCCTGTGATTTTTTTAATGCATGATGGGAATGCAGAAATAATATGAAATAAACATTGTTTGGACTGTTTACTTTGCCTTTTAAACCCTCTGAGACCTGCAGGATTGCCTGACGAACTTAACTGTCTTTCAGAGGCTGTAGCAGGTTCGTTTTAGAGCTAGAGTGAAGGTACAAAACGGGCAAGGTCATTTTCACAGGTGTCCCTTGACCTCTGACCTCAATATATGTGAATGAAAATGGGTTCTATAGGTACCCACGAGTCTCAAGTTTACAGACATGCCCACAGTTTTGGGGAAAAACCATGCAGTGCAATGTGTTATTTTCGCCTATTCTAAAATGGTGTATTTGAATATTTCTGCATACTGGGGTCCCTAAACAGTCTTGGAATTACATAAATTGGGTCTCACTGTAAAGCTGAGACTCTTGTGGATCCAATGAGCCCAGTTGTATTCATGTGTGATGATGTTAGTCTCCATAGTAGCCATTTCATTATAGTGAGACCATTTTTTGAAATTTGACGTCACTGTATAAAATGACCTGTGGTGACCTTTAGAATAATCACAGCCTCATGAAACTTTACAGTCACACACTAAAGACCTATAGCATCCAGAGGATGGATGACTTTTCTAGGTATTCTATACAATAAGGGGGTTTATAAGCAGTTTACACAACAGAAGCGCTCACCATCCATTCGCCGAAAAATGCAATTCTTGCAGAAATCTCCAAATTTCTAACGTTTTTGAAACCAAATCACAGCATGGTTTTTTCTACGGTGTTCCTCAAGGTCTTGGTGTCTTAATGTAGTATTTTGGAGGGATTATTGATCATTTTTTATCAATTCTCGAGTAGTAAAAAATGGTTAATTTTAGCACCAAATCTGTGTAACAAATGGTATCAACCTCAACATAGCTGCAACAACTTCTGAGACATAATAGAGCATGGGAATAACCATTATATACTTCTATCATAATGTTCTAAGCCCTTATAAACTTTCAAAATGTATTTTAACTACTTGACACACAGTGTTGAGCTGCATCTCAAATTAATCTTTAGTTTCCCAGCTTTCAGATGATTTACACCACTTCTATGTGACATCTACTGTTGACCTGCTATATCCCCCTAAATACCCCCTGTACCCCCCTAAAAAAGACAAAAACTGGTCTATTGTGGGTCTCAGAGGGTTAATCTGAAATAAGGGAAACAAATTCAAATACACAAAAGACGTAATCACTGTTTCTCTGTAAGCTTTCTGACTCTGAGAAGTGACATATTGAGCCGAGGATCCATCACTACTCTTAATTTAGCACTGAGTCAAGCGCCACCCTCTGTCCTTACGCACATGCATAAAGACTGATGATATTTTCATAACCCGGTTATGGTGAGGTAATAGGCTATAAAGGAAGGCCTCCACCAACAGCTGCAGTGAGGATGACATTGGCCCCGGACCCTGGGATCTAAAATGAACTGCACCCTTTCCCCTCACGCCCTGAAATCCATTTTATTAACACAGAAACAGGAACAGAATGACAAGGTGCCACTCTGAGCCGGCAGCCTGTCAGTGTTTAAAAAGGTTGGATTGTCTTTGAAGGATTTTAATATATCTATCAGTTGTCATCAGTCTTTTAGGTGTAGTTTAGATCTAGTCCAGAGGGCGTAGTACCTGCTCACAAATTAAAAAGGTGTAGTGTTAAAAGCTGACAACTTAAAAAGAAGGAAAGGTGTGGTGGTTCGGATCATTTGTTTTCATTTCCTCCTTAGTAATACTTTCCAGAAAGACCCATAGAAAACAGCAGCGATGACATAAAAATGAAAATACAGATTCATTATTTATTAGTCTTGCAAATGCCTTTGAACTGCCGGAACAATTAGCCAGTATAATATTCCCATAATCGAATTTGACAAACAGCGTAATGACACACTTAAGAGACTGAGATAATAAACAACCAGAGCGCTCAGGAAATCCTGCTTTAGTCTCCAGTCAGTCATCTAAATATACATTACTCACTATAATCAGCCACCATGCATAAAATAAACACAGTTCGCGATCTGTATTTTGAAAAGTAAATGGAAACAATTAACTCGGAGCTTCAATGGCTAGAGGTTCAGCCAACATCTGTGTGTTGTCGCAGCTGTCCGCATGAAACATGATGAGTGTGTGTTTATGTGAGTGTGGAGGAGGAAGAGGAGGAGGAGGAGGAGGAGGAGGAGGAGGAGGAAGGTGGTGACACCAGCCATTCAGGTATTTTACAGCCACAGATAACACAACAGACGGTTTCTCTTAATGCGTATCAGGTTAAATCGTTATCTACTTCAGGGATGGATTTAGTTAAAGGTAAATTGTGGCAAGTTCATTTAACTTTAATGTTCTGCTCGACTGTTTGGCAGAGCACATTTTGAGTCACTTTATCTTATTGAAAAATGTGTTGAACTTAACTCAACCTGTGTGAGCATCTCTACCACTTGGTTTAGGTATGTTATGCTAAAAAAAATCCACTAGATGTCGTTATGTCTTTAAAGGGACTGTATGTAAGTTTTTACACGTATAAAAATGTTTTAATCATTTTTATTGCCAATGTGTCAACAGGTTGTAACCTAACCTAAAGAATAAGTCCTTCCACTATTACTACTGTTTCCTATCAGCCTGTAAACTGCTCTTAATGTGAAGAACCCAGGCCAGTTTTACTGGGAAAATCCAACGGATGTGACATCATGCAAGCTTGCGAGTTCCTTCAATTTCAGCAAAGTATGCAACCATAGCTAATGTTCGGTTAGAAATGGAGTCCCCTAACACCAACAAATGACCAGCACTCACCACAACTCAGACTTCAACGGAAGCACAAAAAAACGTTATATCAGTATATCTAGTGAGGCCCGTCTTGCAAAACAGGAATGTGACCGATAATAATAATAATAATAATAATAATAATAATAATAATAATAATAATAATAATAATAATAATAATAATTTTATAATTTTTATGAATTAAAAAACACTTATGAAAATTCACTGTTGTTTATATCATATATTTAATATTATTCCATTATATATTTGATTAAAAAAAAAATAGATCACTATGATTTTTCATCATTTCTGAGAGGATTTCAAAGTAGCCTACTGCAAATGTGGTAAATATCTAGAATAAATACATGGAAATGATACTAGTACTGGTAATACCACTAATTTCATGGTAACAAATTGACATATTATTGTAACATTAACCTATTAATAGCATAATAACAGTACAGGGTTTTGTATTTTTCTTTTAGAATGGAGTGAAGTCTCAACCGGTAGAGGCCTAAATAAAAAAAAACATTGATTGTTGTTATTTTTGCCTCAAGGACATAAATAATGCAAAGATAATTTGTTCCATTGCTTTTTTTTCTCAGTGAGGACATTAAAGGGTTAATAACACTTTAAATGCTTTAGGTTATAATTTAAACAATAGGATTTATCAATATTGATTTAGAAAATAGGTCTCTTTTTGTGTACATTATGCAAATGGTTTTCTGTTGGAAGCCTGACTGACTGCACTGAAATACCTATTTGGAGTGACACTACAAATTGAGGTGTAGTGTGGACCACGGTGGTGTGTTTGTTGTGCTTTGCCATTCCTCCCAGTGTGTAACTGGGTGGTTGTGGTAGGAGTGGGGGGTCCTTGGGGACAGTCAGGGCAGTCATCCCAGACCAGAAGGGAACATGTGGCTATTTCTGTAACCAGGCCTTTCCCTAATACCAGAGCGCAGGGTGAGCATGGTGTTAACACTTTTACAGCTCCCCTGGGCAACGTAAGCCCCTTGGCTGGCCCGCGTAAAAGCCTGTGGTGACAGGTCACCTTGGCAGAAGGTGGCACTGTCTGCCTGGGCGCTCCGCCAGGTCACACGGGTCAGATCTGTGGACAGACACGCAGCCTCAGTATCAAGATGCTGCACACAAACAGGTGGCGTGTGTCTAGTTACGCTTTACGCTAAGGACTGTATTATCATTAAACAGATTTCCTTAGATATTATTAATTTTGAATAAAAATGTTGGGAGGTTGGCTCCTTGTTCAGTTTACAAAAAGCCCTAGAATAAAATAAATAAATTGAAAATCGGACATAGTGTCTCTGAAATCGCCCACAGCTTTGTGAAATCATATTTTTCAGTCTGAAGTAGGAGATTAGATGTCACTGCCTTTTAAGAGTTGTAACAGGGTAGAACGTGGCTGCAGCTGAGGTGGGATGAGTATCTAACAACCAATGCAACTGAATGTAATGGTTTGAATCAAAAAACACAAATATTTCAACATTTACAGTAAGTAAAAAATCTTAATTTTTAAGTCACTATTGAGAGTCAAACATTCCCCTTAGAGGAACTATGACACAACATCTCAAGTCAAACCTTATTTAAGTATTCGATTATACATGATCTTGCAACCTAAATATGAGATTTTTATCTTGGCTCATTGACTCTCATTGGGATCAATATTGTATCTCTGTAGGCTGAATGAAAGCAGAGAGACACTATAACATAACATAAACATAACTAGCCCCAGGCAAAGAGGGGAACACTTTGATCCCCTTACTGATTGATAAAGAAAATATTCCAATAAAATACACAGTATTTTCTTCTGAATTAGTTTCTGAATTATATGCAACAAAATTTAAATAAAAAATAAGTATACACATTACTTTATTGAGAGCGCAGACACTCACCAGTAATTAAACCCAGTTGGATTTGGTTCTGTTTTAAGTGTCGTTGGTAAAAGTGAATTTATTCTATAAGTAATTATTCTATCGAGTACCAGTGACAGCACCATACTAGTACTGTGATTTCCTCTCCAGTGTGAAAAATGATCACATAGCTTCTTCCCTTTATCTTAAAACACCTGCAGCAACTTAAAAACTACTTTCATCGTGTGGCTCCTATATTTCAGCCAAATAAACTCATCACCTCAAGGTGATAGATGTTTGTCCCTCATCATGAGGCTTCCATTAGGTGAGACATCAAAGGCATCGCAGCCTTATATATACTGTTGTCTATACCATTAATCCAATAACCTTTTAGCTCATCAGGACTTTCACAAGATACTGCAATCTTTGATTGATGGATCAGCTGTAATAAAGAAAGGCTTGGGTTTCACAGGACTAGTTGATGCTTAGAGCATCCGTTAATGTTGCAGGTCCAGAAATGTTCCTGCAGTGATGTATGTGGGCTGCCGGCTGACATTACATGTAACATTGTCCTGGCTCCACAGGCTGCATGGCTTGGATTAGTACGTGAAGTGCTTCATTTGTTCTACCAAGAAAGCTGAGCCTATAGCTTGATCAAAGAAAGATACTGCAGCGATACTCGCAGAACCACTAGCAAGGCTGTTGATTTTTAGTCTTCTTCTTATGCAAGTTAAATCTTGAAATTTAAAGGGGAACTACGCCCATTTTCAAAATTCAAACATGTTATTCCTATGGTCTAAAAAAGCCCCCAAAATATAAGTAAACATGAACAACCCTCTCCCAAATCCAAAAAGTAGAGTGCCATAATTCTGATTTGTGATGTCATCAGGTATAAAGTGTTAAGCTGCTCCATAGACGATGAATTAGGAGAGATGTTCTAGATGAGACTGAGAGCACCCAGGTGAATATTCTAAGTATACGGGAACATTTTCTGTTTCACAACTGAGAACTACAATAGAATATAGTTCGTTTGGGTATAAAAAAGAAAAGAAACATCCTCCAGCATGTTCTCATCCTAACTTGTCATACTGGTGTGTCAGGGCCCTTAAAGCTACGTCACCAGACTCCTGGTGCACTTTCCCTGAGCATTTAATATTGACGCGGATGGGTTTACATTGTAGTTAATGGAAAGCCTGGTGCGTCTTACACATAACCGTATCCAACGCCGATGGCCGTGACAAAGCATCGGTGTATGAGAGCGGGCTGGTGGGTTCACAAAACCAGTCTCCCATTCATTGTCTATGGAGCAGCTCCAGACTTTATACCCTATGATATCACAAGTTTGAGACTTTTTTCTCTGGTTTCTGGCTTTGAGAGAGAGGAGCTCATGTTCACACATATTGACTGAACTTCACTAGGCCGTGGAGATAACATACTGGAATTCTTAATTTAGGTGGTGTTCCCCTTTAAGTGCAGTTTTTGAAGGTAAATTAATTCCACATGTCTAATATCAATAAATACGATATTAAAGGGTTTTTTTTACTCTTCACGTGGCTCACATTTGGTCTTGATTTCCCAGAGCTAATATGTCCTGTGTGCCCCGGGGCGGCAGTGACACAGCAGCTTATTGAGAAACTAGCCAGTCTGTCAAAATTATGAGCAATATCGACCCGCAGAGGGGAGATATCATACATCAACCGGGTGTATTTCTCTTTCATAAGTTCAACAAATGTGTATTGTCTCCAAATAAATTCCATCATCTAACACAATACCAAGTTTCACAGGACCATCACGGCAACAATCACAGGGAACAAACTGGTACAATACAGCTATTGAGACTGGTTATATAAGCTGCAGGCTCACGGCCAAGCTGTCCACATCTGTTACCTTTTTATTTTTTTACCTGCACAGTGATATTTATAATCTGAAGGTTGGGCAGAGCAAAAAAATAGAAAAGGAACGATGGAAAACTGGTTCACTTTAGAGCCTTTCCTAAATATTTCGTACAGAGGTCATGCAGGACTGCCTTGTTTGGAGTGTTTCTCACACAGAAGGTTGATCATTTCTTCCCGCGGGAGCCTTTGCTCACTCTTCCTAAATATCCCTGGCCCCGACTCTACAGCGGGAGGACATAAATCTCACCCTTTAAGAGATTACACACTATTAAAGGCACATGATCCAGGTCGGATGGAAAGCAGAGCTGCGGAGGGGGGCTACAGGAAAGACTCCAGCTCGCCTGGAATGACTCTGGCTGACACACTGGCCCCATTCTCGGTTTATTACTGGAGTCCTGCCGGTATATTTGATTGCTGATGGTCAAAATCCAATCTAGTGTTGTAGATCAAATTTAAGGGAAGGGTCATGTCGTATCTACCCACGTAGTCACGTAGACATAAGACATTTTTTTTCTTATTTGTGCTCTCAGATATTCACACATCAAGTTAGATATATGATGCGTCATTGTGCCAGTTGATAACTCTGCAACACATCGTCAGATTAGCACAATTTAGGAAATGGATGGATGGACAGATAGCTGGATTAAACACAATGCAAGAGCAAAATCTTCTGTAAGATATTGCAAAATCTTTTGCAAGTTATGCAAAATACAGCAACTCATTAAAATCAATTCACTCTTACCCTTTGGACATTTTAGAAATTTTATCTTAAATCTCCCAACTTCTACTTGTTTTACACGTGTTTTATTTTGCATTTTAATCAGTCAAATTATCTATCGTAATTACAATATCCTAGGGATTTTTTATATACTGTAATTTATTTTACATCTTGATAATCTGAAATTATTTTTCCTAATCAAAACCTTTCTTTTCCCTTTTCTTTGTTTTGTAATTGACTTGATGTCATTGTAAATGATCTCTCGAGTTAAAGGTTGAATGAATATTGGGGGGTGACCAACCAGGTTAGGGGATTTGGTGGAACCCCCACCCCCAAGGGGAAAAAAAAACAGATCAACTGTGCTAGTCATGCGGAGGATACAGAACGATCAAAAACGTTGGCACGCTTTCACAAGCTGCGCCGCACACAGCTGTTGTGTTCACTGTTGCTAATTGACATGTAAACCAACATGAAGCAGGATGAGTTCAGTGCGTTTTGGAGTCAGTTTAACACTGAATACTTAGGGGAGAAAATTAGCTTTTGGAGGCATTCATTACAAATATTGGGGGGGACAAATTTCCATTTTTCGTATACTGGGGGGGACACACTTAACACAATCTGTAGCAGAAAAATATTTGAAAAATTTGTCTGTGATTTCACTTCACCAGGCTCAATCAACCTCATACAACCTGCAGTCATTTGCATTCTCAACATGGACGCCTCTTGGGGAAATTATTGTGAATGCTCTCTTATGAGCTGATATCGGGATAAAAAATGCTGAGTGGTCTTAACGAGTCCCTGTTGTCTCAGTTTTGATCGTCACAATCAGCATTAATGCAAAGTACTGATGATCGCTGAGCTGCTGTCCCCCAGGACAACACTAAAGACAAAGCTGTACGTTTACGTTCACTCATTCACAGCTCCTTATATAGTTGACCCTCAACAGTAAATATATAATAAATTAAGTAAATTGAGATTTCGGACACTTAAAGTCCCAGTTAAATGGAAGTTAGAGCGTTTTTAGCTTCTGTACTGTGACATATTCCCCAGTGAAACGGAATATTTGAGCGGTGAACAGTTACAAGAGGGATTCAAATCGAATCATTCACATTTGATTGGACCGCCAAAAGGTGGGCGGGCTTAGAATGTAGCGTGAGCGCAATACAGATCTACAGAGGACTGTGCTGTGGCTCTTGATCGATGGACTGATGTCATGATATTATTGGTTGAAATAGCTTACTATTCGTACTACTTACGATCAAAAACATGCAATTTAGCCAAGTTTAAACTAATTACATGACTAAGCCCGGTCTAGCTCTAGGAGACAAACGATACTGAAAATAGATCAATTTATTTCATAGTTATTCATGGATCCATCTGTAAAGTGTAAGGATGTTTTTATTTCCTGAGAGAGGAGTCAGAGGTGAGATCTGGAGATGATAATCTCTATTTGATCTTTCAACCTCTGGCACGTCCTAAAAGCCATCCTGAATTTAACCCTTTCAACTTAATGATACTTATTAGATACAGACTGAACTCAAAATCCTATAATTTCTTGATTGATGGTACCCATGGAAACAGCATGAAACACACGTCTAACTGTGTCTATATAACCTCTGTAAAACTTAGATTGAATAAATGAACACACGCCGTGTGTTTGTGGTTACTAAACACACTCCAACACACTGAGAAGCGCTCCTTTTCTGACAGCTGAACAAAAGCTGCTCTGTTTGAAACAAAACATCAGAATGTGCGAGAGGCCCCAGACTTCACTTGGCTTCCCCCCAAAGCCCTCCAATGGCTCATCAAAGTGAGAATAAGGAAGGAACTCCGCCGTGGTTTCATGGCAAGCTCAAACATGGGCTCAGCCTTTGAGACCACTTTTGAAAAATTGTCTTTCTCTTTTTTTCATTCAGGGTTTGTTGTGTGAACACCAGATAAAGAAACATATCAGCAGTGCTATTAAAACGTGTTTGAATATCATGTCTTTTGAGTGTTTGCAAGACGAGGAAGATACGACACCAGTGGATGTCTTGCATAAGAAGCGTCATTTATCGCAACCGATTCGGCTGTTATCAGGCCATTAAATAGGCTTTATCAGTCGCTATAAGCACCATAGATGTGGGTCATTAGGGGCCTACTACACCTACTACGTTGTAAAAGTGAAAGTGAAACTTAAAAGTAAAACGTTTTAACACGTAAAACTGAATGAAATGTCACGTTTTGAACATGAACAAAAAGGCTTCTTTAGGTTTAGGCAAAAAAAACAAAACAGGTTTAGGCAACAAAACTACAACTTCTTTAGGTCTAAGCAAAAAAATACAGTTAGATTTAGGCAATAAAACTACAACTTCTTTAAGTCTAAGCAAAAAAATACAGTTAGATTTAGGCAATAAAACTACAACTTCTTTAGGTTAAGGCAACAAAACTACAATTTCTTTAGGTCTAAGCAAAAAAATACAGTTAGATTTAGGCAAAAAAAACTACAACTTCTTTAGGTTTAGGCAACAAATTAACAACTTCTTTAGGTTTAGGCAACAAAACTACAATTTCTTTAGGTCTAAGCAAAAAAAAACTGTTAGCTTTAGGTAATAAAGCTACCATTTCTTTAGGTCTAGGCAAAAAACAATTAGGTTTAGGCAACAAAACTACAACTTGTTTAGGTTTAGGCAACAAAACTACAACTTCTTTAGGTCTAAGTAAAAAAAATACAGTTAGATTTAGGCAATAAGACTACAACTTTTTTAGGTTTAGGCAACAAAACTACAACTACTTTAGGTTTAGGCAACAAAACTACAACTTGTTCAGGTTTAGGCAAAAAAACAGTTAGGTTTAGGCAACAAAACAGTTAAGTTTAGGGAAAAACACAAAGGCAACTACACACGGGTTTCACACGGGATGCAAACTCCGGTCTCCTGTGTTTTGTGTCCCATCCATTGAACCCTGACCTCCACTCCTTATGGAGTTTAACACTGTCTATACTACAGCGCCTGACTTCCGCTTCTGCTCTTGTCATAATTACTACGGTCGCTAGAGGTCGCTGTCATGTTCTTTTATACCTTCTTTCGGTGATCTACAATGTGAATAGATGATAAAACCTACTAGTGGGTGTAGTAGGCCCCTATTTACCCACATCTATGGGGCTTATAGCGACTGATAATGCCTATTTAATAGCATGACAACAGTCTAATTGGCTGTTTATCAACACTCAAGGCCTATCTATATCTAAAATAAGAATATCCACGCTTCATCTGGAGTTAATACCAGTTGGCAAAAGAAAGGCTCAACACATGAGACCTAAACACCCAAAGGTGGAGCAGATGAATCAAGACAAGTTTGTTAATGTATCTGTCCCTGGGTGGGTGGGAGGCCGGCGTCTTGCCAGTCAAGCAGGCAGGCCAAGGTCCCTGGATGGCAGCATGACAGACAGGAGGGGGGAAAGACTGGACGAGGTGCCTGGGAACCTCGCTCTAAGAGGATGACAGCTCTATAAGTCAGGCCCTGATAAAGCAGTCAGGAGTGACAATCTCTGGGCCCCAGCCAACGCAGCGTCCGTCCTGCACAGATAAAGTCAGACAGGCCATCCATCAGTCCGGAGACAGAGAGCTGGACCCATGCTCTCCCGCCTCAATGGAAACGACTCAATGACCAGCCGCCGCTGGAATGCGCGGAGCCTCTTGCTCTCAAGAGGGAGGAACAAAGATGGCTGTGAACCCTCTCTGGAGGAATCATGCATAGAGATTAGAGCGAGTGTGTGACGCGTAGCCTGTTAAGAGGTGGAGGTGCCACGTCTCTGGGTTGAAAGGGTGGAGATGGTTTTTGACAATAGCGAGGACACGGCGTGCTCCAGCTAAGAGGACCACCACGGCTGCAGACCAACACTAGAGGACCTTCATACCATAATGAGAAAGCAATAAGCCATGGAAAACTGCAAATGTCACACAATACATTCCACACGTCAAGCCTGCGCAGAGGCAGACAAAGCATGAGAAAATGAAAGAAAATACCATCTCCAAGTCCCTCCTAAAAAGGACGTGTGGATACAACATTCTACACATTTTCAGAGAGAAAAGGAGATTTCAGATAAAAGCCACAGGATCAGATGCATAAAAAAAACTATTTAAAATTGCCAAGAATCTTGTGAATACACAGTACTGTAAATTTAATTATTCAGTGCAAACATCTTCACCTGGAAAAGCCTCTTCACTGCCTCCTCTGTATGGACAACCTCTCTTGCTGTCTGCTCTGTCTATAACCACGCAGCTTTGTATTGTGGTCTCAAGCCAGGAACTTGTCTGTGTATATCGCTCCAAAGAAAATATAACCAATTTCACGGGAACAAACAATAATTTCCCTCTCCTGTTTACTCAGAATTAACCTCTTGGAGTTAACAGGAGTGGAGCATGGGGTCTGCATTGGTTCAGGACCGAACTAAATATGGTTTGATTCTTAAATCAATTTGCATGCATAAGAAATCAATTATATGTGTTTTTTGAACCCCTCCAATAAATGAGCTCATTGTTTGCCTCAGTGTTTATAGTGGCTGGTAAATGTTTCTAATAACTTATGAAAGTGGAAGTGTGTGACTGTTTAAATGGTATCTGGTGTATGTCACTGGGACATTTATTGAAAAATGATATTGCACTTTTTCTGTATCATTTTTAACATGTTAAGGGAATAGTTTGACATTTTGGGAATACGTTAAAGGTGCTATTGATAACAATGATAATATTCAGCCACTAGATGTCGCACTCTCTCTCCTCCGTTCCATTGTATTCACTTCACAACAAGTGGTTGCCAGTTTGTTGCACCACCTGCATATTTTATGGTCGAGTGGAGACAGACAGTCATGTCAAGTGATGAATTTTTCCTGGTAGAGTGATAAAGTCATTTTGCAACATGCAGCTATACATTAGCTATAGATTTAGGTTACTTTGTGCGCTGGTGTTTCAAGATTCATGCAACGTAATCTACGGATATGGCTATCTAAACATTTTTTGGAGGAAAATAGTCGATAGAGTAATCAATAGAAAATTAGTCGTTAGTGTCAGCCCTACTACTAGTGCACCCCCCCACTCATTTTGTCATTTTATTCTGATGTGAGAGACAAATTTAACCAATAACCCACTTGGTGGAAAATGTTTAGGGAACGTTCATTTTCCCTGAAAATGTGTCCTTGTAGCTGCTAAATACACTCATAAAGCCATAAAGTCGTCTGCCTGCTACCTTAGAAATTACATTGATAAGTGTTTGAAGGGAAACTTTGCAGATTTTCAACCGGCTCTGTGTCACTGCAGTGTGGGCAGTACATGCAGATGAACGGCACCCGGAGCTTATGCTGAGCAACAACAAACACAAGGCTTTCATCCAGGAGACCGCCGTTGATGTCCCATGCATCACGTTACTATCAGCTGTTCGTTCATGTCCCGTGTTCACAACGTTCAGTGTCATTTTCACTGTACAAACAAGATAGTTTTAAACAGAAACCTAACTATAGTGGTTTTGATACCGCAAATAAAGTGACTTGTTCCCATTTTGGAGTCAGATGCCAACAGCAAGGAAACAGCATTCCTCTAAAACAATAGCATTCCAGTCTTGCTTCATCATCATCAGGACTCTCTGCTCAAAGACGTGCATATGCTGAGCTCGAGTGTTGTTCTATAAGCACCCTTTAATCACGCTTTCAGATTTGCTTTTAACTTGGCAGCAGAGCGAGTGTGAAGGACATGCTACGTCAAAGAATGCAATTCTTTCTTCGGCTGCCATGCCTCGTCTTCTTTCCTGTGTACCCAAACACTTTTCTCCATCAGATCGTGTTCAAACACTTCTTTAATTACGGCACAACACATAGAGGTGGTTGGACTGGCAATCCCTCACACAAAACATGGCAGCGGAATTAATGACTGGAAAGTTTGCTTTGGAAGTGTCTCAACGACAACATGCTAAAGCAAAACTGCCACTTGGAAACCATTGCAGGCAAGTCGGTGAAATTGAAATGGACAGTCCATTAAACTCGCACACACCGAGTACAGTGTGGAAAACATGAACGTGTTTTAAGGAAAAAGGACGTCATAGTGGACTCAGTATCTAGCATGTATTAATAAGACTTTATGCTCTTTCTGTGTCTCTCTGCAGGCTGCTTGAAGCTGAAAAGAGCGTATGTTAGGGCAGGTGGTTGGAAGTTGCCAAAGTGATATTTTTCCTATTCCTGTGACTGAGTTAGCTTAGGCAACAGCTGTTTCTCATCAGCAAAACTTCTCGGTATATAATGGAGCGCAACCCCACCGGGAAGACTGTTGCTTCTACTGTATGAGCAAGAGTAAATCATGTAGCTCAAGGGATATTTCGGATATTTCCCTCATGTAATAAAAAAAATGAATGAGAAAAAAATTCAGACAAATGTAGTCAAGAGGAGCCAGAAGAAGAGCAGCAGATCACGGCACGTCTCACACAATGACATCACATACTGGAGGCCTCTTCACATATCACTTTTCATCTGGCTCTATGCTAACTCCTCGAGGATGGATGTATGATCATCCTGCGTCTGCTCTGACCCTGGGACAGTTGCAGGAGGCGTCCTGGCAGGGGATCAGACAAAAGGTAAAGGCTGTTCTTCCATCTGATTGGCTTCTCGTCGTCTGCCAAGGCCAGCTACCTGCAGAGGAAAGGCTCTGCTAATATCAAAGGCAGGTTAGCTGGTCTGAATCCAGCTGTCACCGAGTTTTCAGTTCATCTGGCCCGAGGGAACATCTGTCCCTCTCATTGAACTGAATCCAAGTCTCATTACGGCCTTATTGAGAGGAGTAGGGGTGGTGCTTAAAGGGATAGTTCAGGTGTTTTGAAGAAACACAGTCTCACGGCAGTTCGCGAAATAGTCACGAAATTTAATCCATTTTTTTTCCTGACGCTCAGCACGACTCTCAACAACGGATTTGTCGTGCTTTTTCCTACGAATGTCCAGCAACACGTGATGCACGTGTTTTCAAATTAAAACTACTTAGTTAGGTTTAGGAAAAGATTGCGGTGTGGGTTTAAATAACACCGGAAGTGCCGTATAACTTAAGTTCGGAAGTTACATGACAAATCAACTTTTACTTCTGGTTTCATACGGGACACAAACAGCGGTCTCCTGGGCAAAAGTCTGGTGTTTTTTGACTCACCCATCCACCTCGATCTCCTCGCTATGCAGCGTTCGCCGCTCTTTATACTTCCCGGTTAACAATTACGTGGATTATACAGTCATCACGAAAAAAATGTGAAATTCATGTCTATGTACATGAATCAATACATGTAATTTTGTGACTATTTCACTTACTGCTGTGCGACTTGGCTGTTTGAATTGGGGTTGTATGAGGTACTTATCCATAGTAGGTGTATTACTAACAGTAGATGACGGTCAGCACGCCCCCAGCATCGAGAAACAGACAGGGGTACCGGCACCGGAGCAAAGCCATACAGTACAGGACGGGGACGGCAGAAAAACACATTTTAGCCACATAAAAGAAAGGCTAATCTAAAAAAAAAAAAAAATCAATATCAATTTAAGTGTACGCTATATTTAGAATATTTTCTAATATTTCTAAAATACTAATTTTTTTTAGTGAAACGAATCAATACTGTTTTTGTCATCTGAGTCTGCTGGCTTTGGAGAAAGCATAGATAAGTTTCGCTTTCAGTTCGGTTCCCCATCAGAAAGGAGAAGGAAAGGGCTGTCGGACGGCAAGACAAAGTCGTGAAAATATTCTAAATATAGCGTATACTTAAACTGATATTGATTTTTTAGGTGAGCCTTTCTTTTAGGTGGCTAAAATACGTTTTTCTGCAGATTTGCTTTGCTCCGGTGTCGGTACTCCTGTCTGTTGGAGTCTGGGGGAGCACCGACTGTCATCTACTGTAAGTAATACACCTACTATGGATAAGTACCTCATACAACCCCACTACAAACACCTGAACTATCCCTTTAACTCTATCTGGCAGTCAGGCTCATGGAAGTAAAATATTCTTTGTGCAAAACAATACCTACACTTATAGTTTTGGGCATGAAATACCAAAACCTACGCACTGAAAATAGCATCCAAAATAGCATCCAAAATTGAGTCTTTAGGTTGCCACACTGTTTGCGCTACATTATTTCACTCCTATTGTTAATCATTTTTTTCCAACATTCCTGCCTGCGGTGCACCGTTTGTCCTGGCAGCCTCTCTATTCACAACCTACAGGGTTTTCAGCCATTGTCAACCTGAAGCCACAGTGACTGGAGGATAAAGACCCCTGTAAAGTCCTCTTAACACACTCATACCTGATGCTGCACGCAAACAAAGAACCGCAGATTCCTCGAGCCTCCAGCCAGGAGGGCTGCGAGCGCACAGGGAGGACATCCTTTGTGAGGATTTGGACAACATTTATCAGAAAAGACACATTTTAGTGACATGTTGTTTTTTTCCCCCCTCATTTTACAATTGTCTTGTGTAGTTTAAAGACCTCCCAGGGTCCAGTATGTTAATGAATAATCCAGTCTAATTACAGTGAGGCTCGGTTTTATAGAACGGTGATAGGGCCACAAAATGAAGTCACTTTACGCAACATAAAGAGACAACAAGTGATTGTGTGCATGGAGAAATTAATACACAATCATGTGAAAGAACTGACCTTTATGAACAATACTTTCATGTTCCTGATTGGATATAATCTAGTGCCTTGGTTTTCAAAGTGGGGTCCAGGGGACCCCAGGGGTCCTTGAGGGGGTTCCAGAGGGTCCCCAGCAAAAAGGGGAATAATAATTCCACTATAATTCCATCCATAAGTAACACAATGACCGAATGTATGACTATTTCGGTCATGGGTTTCATATACCTTCGGTAATAAAACATCTAAAAATAAATCCTATCAGATGGGGGACTCTGGGACAAAATCTTATCAAATGGGGGTCTGTGTGTTCATTTTGTGTCAGTTTAGGGGTCCTTGATGTGAAAAAGTTTGGGAACCACTGATCTAGTGGGGAAAAAAAATATTAGTTTATCTGACATTTTTACACGTATTAATTTTCTTGCCAAGAGTTAGATGAGAAGATTGATACTATTCTCATGTTTGTCGGTTAAATATGAATCTACTGCCAGCAGCCAGTTAGCTTAGCTTAGCATAAAGACCGCAAAGAGGGGAAAACAGTTAGCCTGGCTCTGTCCGAAGGCAACAAAATTAGCATTTCAAAAGCACACTAATTAAAACATCACATCTCATTTGTTGGTATTGAATTAAATCCGTACAAAAAGTGTAAAAACTACAGTTTCACAGGGGGTCATGTGCTAGCTAGGTCTCTGCCGGCTGCAGTGAGTCTTGGCATCACAGCGAGGTTGCTAGGCAACCAGAAGTTTTTGTTGTTTTTAAGCTGGTTGGCAGATTTTGTTACCTACACAGAGTCAGAATAGTTGTTTCAACATATCCCCAGTCTCTATGCTAAGCTAAGCTAAATACCTCCTGTGTGTAGTTCATAATAACTAGCAGACAGATACTAGAGTGGTATTGATGCTCTCATCTAGAAAGGAAATAAGTGTATTTCGAAAATATCTAATATCTAACTATTCCTTCAACTGTGCTAATGATCGTAACTATTTCTCTGGACTCTATGCGCATACTTGCCAACCCTCCCAATTTTCCCAGGGGACTCACATTTTTCATTGCCCTCTTCCGGTTTCCTCGCGGGTTCACAATTATCCTGCATTTCTCCCAATTTATGGCAAATTTTGACACCTTTTTTCTCCTTTTCGTTGTCTCAACCTGTTTCTGGCACTGTGGTATAAGCCATACTGTTTCCACCAATAGAGCTACACCAAATGTCGTTTACCGGTGGAAGAGATGATCGTGACACGGTTTGAGCTGCGCTCGTCGCACATCACAGCGGGCAGCGCCCAGAGTTGGGCTTTGCTCAACGCAGCGAAAAGCCGTCGCGGCGCGGCGTTAGCTATTAGAAGTAATGAGTTTAGGGTTGTGTCTGAAAGGGCCTTCAGTGAGTGAGAGACGGAGAGAGAAATGGAGAGTACTAAGAGAAAGAAATATTCAAGCAAACAGGGGCAAAAAATGAATGAATGAATAAAAACTGATGAATATTAGTTTACAGCAGAGATTCCCGCTCACGCCAGAGGAGCAAATTATTCAGTTTTCTTTCCTGAGAATTAAAAGTAAAATTAAAAGAAGGCCTATTTAACAAAAATGCTGTTGCAGTGTACTTATTATTTTGTTATTTTCATTCTTTAAAAGTCACCAGAATGCAGGAAACAAAATCTCTGAAACTCAAATATTTCTGGGGGAGGACCACCCGCTTTGATTGAGAAATCCTCCCTATTTTTGAAGTCTCAAGGTCGACAAGTACGTCTATGTGGTTGGCATCCCAGTGGAAGAAAGATGGCAGGGGACCTCCTCAGGGAATATGGATCATATTAAACCTGCTCCAGCTTTTATGACTTGTGTGTTGTGTCTAATGACCCATGATACCTCCATCTGCTTTTACAGCAGGATAAAGAAACTGAGGATTGATATTTAAACGCTTAATCACATGATGTTGGTGGAACAATGCAGCTACTGAGAGCAGAGGTGCAAAGGACACTATACCATAAAAAACTGACCAAACCACATCAACATTTGAAGACTTACAAGTTCAGTTGTTCACAGCCCCCGCATTACTATTCACCCCACATACCAAGTATACTCCCTTGTTCAAAGAATTACACTTCCTACATCAACTTTTCATTAAATATACATAAATCCAACATGGTTTAATAAAGTGGACTACAGTGAATCTGCCTTAAAATGCAGAATGATAAATACTCAATCTATATGTAAATATGAGGTACATAGGAAAAAAAAAAAATCAAAACGCAGGAAAAATGCATTAGCCGCCCTATTTGATCAGAGCCCCAGGAGCTGAAGTTATGATTTTTAATGGAATCTGAGGAGGGGAGAGTGTCAGCGGCGAGGCAGGGAGGTGAGAGTATGAAAGCGTTCACAGGAGAGCTGGCTATCTGAGAGGACGCCGGATAACAGAATGGACCTGAAAGATTATTCGCACTGAGTGGAAATGGATTTATTGCATTTGGAGGTCTCAGCAGCTTTTCTGCACTCCCACAATCGCAAAAAAAGAAGAGAAAGTCATGGTTTACGTCAAATAAAAAATAACTTTCTCGTTCGACACTCAAACAGTGATTTTCTGTTATGGCTCACAGCCACTCAAACTAAAGCAACTGAAAACCTCAGTGTTCAAAGTATAAAACATGAACGTTTGAGTACTTTTCAACCATTTTAGGATATTTACTTGATTGATCAAAAGCACATACTGTACAGCTAAACATATGATCATCGTTTATATTATCTAACAAAAGTCTACAGTACAACCATGCGAGCTATAGCCTACAAAGCTAATATGCTCACAACGACAATGCTAACATGATGATTTAACAGGTATATTTAGTGGACGTAGTCACGGTGAAGTCACCCATTGGTTTCTGGACTATTGTTTTTAAGCCGTAAGTTCAGCATTTCTCTGGGTCTGAAAAGTGAAGCCAAAGCTGAAGTGCCTTAAACTTGCATTCTTTCTAACAGCCAGCAGGGGGCGACTCCTCTGGTTGCAAAAAGAAGTCTGATTGTATAGAAGTCTATGAGAAAATGAGCCTACTTCTCACTTGATTTATTACCTCAGTAAACATTGTAAACATGAGTTTATGGTCTCAATCGCTAGTTTTAAGTCTTCTTTAATACAGCATGATGTTCATTTAGTAAATTATGGTCCCATTTAGAGTCAAATAGACCATAAAGCAGGGTATGCTTTAGGGCGTGGCTACTCTGTGATTGACAGGTCGCTACCACGGCATTGTCCAGTCTGGGAGTTTTACGTGTTTACGTCTTAGTACTTTAACCCTTTCACAGTGTGTTTTCAGTTCATGAAAGTTATTTGTAATATTTTGGTTGCCTGAAAATGTCTTATTCAGCGTTCAGTTGTATTTAGCTCCACCCTCTCGTGTCACTTCTGGTTGCAAAAAAACAAGATGGTGACGGCCAAAATGCCAAACTCAAGGCTTCAAAACAGCAGTCTGCAAACCAATGGGTGACACCACGGTGACTACGTCCACTTCTTATATACACTCAGTGGTCTTGGAAAGTGGAAAGTGGTGGACCAACCAACGGACCTTCATTACCATCCATAATGCTACGCTGCTGATAGAGCTAATAATTATTTGCTGCTGCCCTAACCAAAATTTCAAGTTGTTATTACTTGATTTAAAAATGAATCCAGCACATATAAAGAAATAATCTTCAAAATGTGATGGAAAAAAACAATCAAATTGTTTAAAAACAGCTTAACGGAACATCACACTGGGTCAAACACACTAAATGTCCGAGGTTAACCAGCTAAGTTGAGGAATGTATGTTGTCTATGGAGTCTTATTAAGCTGGGCTGTTACAGGGTGTGTGTGTGCATGTCACCATCTGTCTTTTACAGGGTGTAGAGCAGTAAGAGATGCTGATGTGTGCCATGCAGCTCTGTATGAATCATGTGACATTCCACACATAGTGATTAGTGCCAAATTACGGTCCACACGAGGACCTGAATGAAGTGTTTGCCGATGCCTGTCGATGCCGGGGCTTCAACCCTCTAATCCCCAAACTATAGTTTAACAACTCTGGAACAGCTTATTTACGTCTCATAAAACAGAGGCTTTAAGATCCCGGGACAAATTACCCCACAGTTATCTCTGATGTCATCGCTGTCACATGAACAAAGAGGACTTACTGGCAAACAATAAATAAACAACTGACTGCCTGGGATTGTTTTCAGGCTGCACATATGTACTGAAACACTGAGCAAAGCACACTGTAGACCTCCACCCATGCTTTATTTCAGATTACAACAAGGCAGGCTGCATCCGCTTTGTAATTCTCTGCTGATTTTTAGATTTAATATCTTGCCGTTTAAAACTCGTGCTGATACAGGTGCAGTAAATCAGACATGAAACGACCTTCACCTTGAGAAGCACATGTTCGCAGCTTGGAGATTCAGTGAGATGCTCTGTGGGTGCCCTGTAAATGCTGTATATCATAAACATTATGATGTAAATGCTGTATTGGACTAAATGCTATTGCAGGCCTGTCTGGAAGATATAAAAACAGTTTAAAGGGACTATAGAGAGAGGAGGAAGGAAATGGGAATACTTCAGCCTTGATACTAATGCATCCAGTGTGCATGCTAAATAAACCCAAATGCACACACAAGCATGCAACATATAACCATACGCCATCCAAGAATCTTTGATTGGACCGACAATAAACATTTTCTCACTGTAAAAAATGTCCTGGTGACTTACACAGATAACAAGGTGACCTCTCTGATTATGAGGCTGCATAAACTAGGTGTAATGTGTTCGCTTGTTACAGCGCTGTCAGGCGATTGAGCAATAGTAAAGTGCAGGCTTCCTACAATGACTGTTAAGTGAGACAGTCCATGGCTGTTTGCTTGAAAAGACAGGAGTGAACCCGTCTATGTAAAAGAGACAGCAGCTTTAATCATGAGCCGTTTAGGAGCATTAGACATGCAGGCGTTCTATAGACAGGAGGCTGAATAGGATACCTGCGATGTCAAACAGTTATTTCAGGTTGCAAGGTTAAATATTAAAGGGGATCTATTGTGCTTTTTCCCTTTTTTTTTGTGTGTTATATAGTTTTTGGTGCATGTAAAAGGTCTGGATGAAACGCCTTGACTGAAGTTCCGCCTTTTCTTCTGTAACGTGGTGATGTCACCAAGTAACACATTTGCATAACAGCTAGTTTGGCACGCCCTCAAACAAAGATAGTTAGAGCAGAGCTGGAGCAGATCAAAGAGTCTGGTTCGGTTGACCAATCATAACAGTTGGTCAGCAGACTTGGCTTTTCGGGGGGGGGGGGGTGGGGCATTAGCGCAAATTCGTTTTAACGCCCCTAATTTCTTTAACGCATTAACACGGCTTGCGATTTTTAGGTTGTAGCGGGCTAGAAAACCTAAGGAATCCATTGGTACCAACCATGTCATACTAACTTGTCACGAAAGAGGCTAAATAACGCTCCAAACTTGCGCTAAAATTTGGCGAGGAAAAACTGGCATGACCATTTTCAATGGGGTCCCCTGACCTCTGACCTCAAGATATGTGAATGAAAATGGGTTCTATGGGTACCCACGAGTCTCCCCTTTACAGACATGCCCACTTTATGATAATCACATGCAGTTTGGGGAGAGTCATAATCAAGTCAGCACACTGACACACTGACAGCTGTTGTTGCCTGTTGGGCTGCAGTTTGCCATGTTATGATTTGAGCATATTTTTTATGCTAAGTGCAGTACCAGTTAGGGTTTCTGGACAATATCTGTCATTGTTTTGTGTTGTTAATTGATTTCCAACATACATACATACATATATACATTTGCATAAAGCAAGCATACTTGCCCACTCCAATGTTGATAGTATTAAATACTTGTCAAATCTCCCTTTAAGGTACATTTAGAACTGATGAAAAATGTGCGATTAATCACTATAAAATGTTTTAAATCTATTGACAGCTCTAGTAGAAATCCCAAAAAGAAGTATGCGCCTGAAAATAAGCATAATATGTCCCCTTTAATTCAGATTAAGCTCAAACCTGAACATTATTTGGACCACGATGGATTATAACACAGCGGACTACCCATAGTGCTCTGTAGAGGTGTTCCTGATTATAATCATTATGAGCAGCCCTGTCGAAGTTGAGTTACATTCTCATAATCTACGACATCCATCAAGGTTTTAGAGAGGATTTAATAAACTCAGGGTTGTAGCAATTAAGGAGAGTGAAAGCTACGAGGGAGTGAATCATGTCTGGACAAATATTCCATAATTCAAGTTATAGCAGCCCTTGTAATTTCGGTGATGAATGGTCTTTCATAGGAGTGACTGACCAACACGTTTGGACACTTCAGAAATGCAAATAGCAGAGTTGTGACAGGTGGTAGGTGCAGAGCATGTTGTATTACCTAATGAGCCCGTTGGTGATGGAGTGTAACTACATTAATAGTGTGTCACGCCTTTGGGTCTTCTCCGTGACCTCCTCACATAAATCCCTGCTGCAGGTTTGTAACCACTACTTAATCCCTGGCGGTCCCTGCAAATGTAAACCACACACATACAAATATGAAGTTCCTATGCGGACACACACACACACATCACAGTCTAGGCTGACCCATGGCATTCATCGGATAACACCTAGATCTGTCCACACGTTCCAACTACTGCCCTGGTATACAATAAATGGCAGCAGCTGTTCATTAAAAGCTGCGTTTAAGAAATGAGATTAATTAAGGTGTTCTTGCTTTAACAGCACAGGCCTCCTCTCTCTCTCTCTCTCTCTCTCTCTCTCTCTCTCTCTCTCTGACGGCTCCAGCTGAGAGAACACGGCTCGCTTTATTGCCCCCTGGTTTGTGACACACTCCCTGCGCTTGTCTTAACATTCTGCACAGCACAGTGTTACATTTCTATGCATAATAGTCATTTCTCTGCCAAGAAACACTGAGGAGGTGTTAATCATCCATTGTGGGATCTGTAAGTAACAATAGCTGCTTAATGGGAAATACAGATATCTATCCACAAAAGGTAGCACAAAGTTAAGCCTGCATGTGGAAATTAATGGGAATTGTGGGTGCATTTACGCTGCCCGATTAGCACCTCCTTATGAAATGTTTTATGGATGAAGTTTCAAGTACGAATTAGTGACAAAAGCTGGAAACTGAGCTGGAATCAGCCTTTCCACTCATATACACGCAGTGCGATTCTAAATCTCTTTAAAGGTCTATTGATAACACTGATAACATTCAGCCACTAGATGTCACATTCTCCCTCTCCGGTTCCATTGCATTTACTTCACAACAAGTCGTTGCCAGGCACTTAACGTCAGTCTCAGCCATTTATCCAACCTTTCCACACTAAGGCCCAATTCCAATCCGGTCCCTACACCCTCCAACTCCGTGACGGAGTAAACTCCGTTTGTAGTCACAATCGCAGCTCAATGAAGCACCCTTCTTTAAGGATGAGGGTATAAATACAACGGCAAGCTTCAGGACGAACTTCTCTCTCTCCGGCAAGGAAATATATATCAGAATCAAAAATACTTTATTGATCCCCAGGGGGGAAATTGAGTTACTTTTTGCTCCCTAGAGTAGAAATATATAAACACAGAGAAATCCAAAGAAAATATCAATAAGAAATATGTATAACAGCAGTGCAAATAATAATGCTGAAAAATAGGCTCTATCATTAAGCGTGTACAAATGCAAGAATAGTATAAATAAATATGAATATTAGTTTAAATGTACTGTACAAATAAATGCAGTATTAATGCCAGAATAGACCAGATTATTGCTCAGTTGAAGATACGATAAATTAGGGGGAAAAAAAGGGTTTCTGGACCATATTTGTTATTGTTTTGTGTTGTTAATTGATTTCCAATAATAAATATATACATACATTTGCATAAAGCAGCACATTTGCCCACTCCCATGTAGATAAGAGTATTAAATACTTGAAAAATCTCCCTTTAAGGTACATTTTGAACAGATAAATAAAATACGCGATTAATTGGCAATATATTGCGATTAAACATTTTTATCGATCGACAGCCATAGTTTTCAATAATCAATAATAATCTATACTTTAAGCCTGCATATGGAATTGTGGGTGCATTTATGCTGCCTGATGAGCACCTCCTTATGAAATGCTTTGTGGATGAAGGTGCTGTGAAGTTTCAAGTAAGAATTAGTGTAATAAAAGCTGAAAACTGAGCTGGAATCAGTCACACCACTCATATAGAATTCTAACTCTTTAAGATTGACATTTCCCAGGCCTGCAGTGAAATACTGCCATAATAATCACTATATAAAAAGGAGAAAAGCAGACTGAGACAACTGAACATAATGGAAGAACTGACTGCACAACTACAAATGCAAAAGGATATTTTTGTGCAGAGATGGAAATCTGTAATTCAGTATCTGGCTGGAAAGAAGAATATTTAAATATATTCATGGATTTTTTCTTCTTGCTTGTACTATTTTCCTGTTTTTTCCTTCTTAAGAACTTAATTGAAAATGTTTGATGAGATTTGTTGTCAAGCATGTTTGAATTGATCAATTTATTTCTATGACACTAAATAAAATCAAAGAGGAAAGCAGGTTTATGAAGCTCCAAAAAGAAAACTTTTTACAGTCTGTGGAGACTTTAAATCACCCATCCTTTACTATCATCCTTCCACAGTCCTCTGCTTCCACCTAGTGGTGGCAAAGTTAAATGACAGCTCTCCAAAGAATTCGGATGCCACATCTGAAATCCTTAAAAATAAAAACAGATTTATAGGCAATCAATGGGAAAGAATGCATGACATCTACAGGAGCAATTGTTGGAATAAAAATGCTAAATCTTATTTACAAAGTCTGCAATTGGATGTGAATAAGTTGAGCACATGCACATACAAATTGCAAATAGGCTATATTATTATTCTTATTATTATTACACAGGTAACAAAGCTTTTTCCCAAATTACCCACACAGTCACCCAAATGTTACAGCCCCTCACTACTGCTGTGGTCCCAACAATCGACATTTAGGATTTACGGCGATCACCAACAGACACAGAACAACGTGGGAGACAACAGAGAGTGTGTGATGGATCTGTAGAAAACATTACAAGCCATGTGGGCTTACATACAGCATGTAGCTGAAGGGATAACTCACCCTGATCCGGCAACACTCACACAGAGAAAAACATAATTAATCAAGATGCACTGGCCAAGCAAAGGGCAGATTAATATACAGTGATCAAACCTGCGAGAAATCATTGTCTTGTCGCTGAAAGGAAACGTGTCAATCAATACATCGCTGTTAGAGGAGACAGCGTCGTCCTCGGACTGCTAAGGCTTCTACAAAAAGACATCAGGAATCTAGGGATGCACCGATAACGGATTGGATATCTGGCCGATACTGGCTCAAATAGCTGGATCGAGTATCGGTGACAATGGGGTCGATTTATCAAATTCAATTTTATGTTTATATACTATATACATTATATAGTGGAATTTGATTCCTGTTTAAGTTTTGACCAATTTGTTGCTTCATTAAAACCTGAATTGCAATTCCTGTTAATTTTAAAGATTTTTCTGCCAAGTTGTTTGTGTACGATTTATCATTTAAATAATAAATAACAATTCACTAACTTTATGTTATGTTATCTATGTATCTATTTGTTACATTTGGTTTTACAAAGCTAGGAAAGCAATGTTTAAGTCAAGCCTGATGTTGCCTTACACATAAAAGAATGATCCCAGTCTCTTCCACACAGTGAGGCATACAGCTTATTAATTAAGTAAGGGATAATGTACAGCGAGCCGGTCGTGACAATGACCCGCTAGCTGTACATTATCCCGCTTATTACACGGCTACTTACTTAAGAAATCAATAATTTGACAAAAAAACGGTCCGCCAGAGTCCGACATCAGAACTGTGCCCATAGCAACGGTCTGCTATACATAGCAACGGTCTGCTATAAAGAAATAACAGACCGCAGAACACCGTGATTGACCAATCAGAATCGAGTATTCAACAACGCTGTGTAATAAACACTGGTATTGGATCGGTACTCGGTATTGGCCGATACCCAAAGCCCGGGTATCGGTATCGAGACTGAAAAAGGTGGATCGGTGCATCCCTACGGGATTCAGACCAGGGTGTGGCAAGGCATGGATGACATCAAGCATCCAACGCTTTGAATTAATGATGTTCTCCGTCATCATGACTAATACTGGCTTTCTGTTATCCAACCCGAACAAAATAGGGATTATGAAACAGATACTTGGGCACACCCATACTGTGTTCAGACATTTTTTTTAAATATCCTTTAACAACCTGAGAACTGCAAGAAAAAAAGCCCACATTTCAAGCTACATAAAAGTGTCACAGGCTACAAGGTGAAACAGCATTCAAAATTACCCACCAACCAAACTACATGTAACATTTTCTCATTTACCTCGCTTCATCCATTACTTCATTCCTCGTTTTTCATTGCTAGTACAGTACTGTCTTCTCTCAGACATCATAATTTATGAGATTACAAAACATAAAATGAGATTGTCGAGGGGTGGCGTTAGGTGTAATCAAGGGATTTATGCTGCGTCTGTACCGAGTGTTTATTTATAATAGTGGGTTAGGAGTTGCATTGGGCAATAACTGTCTGATTGGAGCCGAAGGCACTTAAAAACTCTGCTGACCTATCTTAGGATTTCGCCTCAGACACAACAACCACTCACAGTCTCACCTCCTATCCATCTTTACGTGTAAACTTTGACTTAAGTCACTTAATAATAAAATAGATACTTATACGCCAGCAAATAAAATGCAGGCTACATTGCCAATGTTTTATCAGGAATTGAAGGTATTAGCTCAAGCTACCATCGTCATTTGGCAAAAAAATGTTAAAAACTACAATCACGACTTTGTCACGTAAACACCAAATGTTGACGAGCAACAGAACGGAAGTTTAAATGTGGGATTAGAGGAGTCCATCGTAGTGTAGCTGAGGGACAGCACACCGTTAACGTCATTAGATTCTCGTGTCGAAGGGGAACAGAAGCTAAAAGAAAACTGAGACACAGCGTGTGTCCGTAATGACCGGCGATAAGGCATGATGGGTACGGACAATCCACCCTCTACTGAAACAACTTTTCAAGATAGTCGGGGTGGCGGTAGTGCTGTACAGGGGCTACACAGCTATGGTAGTGTAGTGGGTGGTGCAGGTGGTGACGGTAGTGAGCAGATAGCTGGATTACTTCACAGAGGCAGTGGAAAGGATGGCTGTCGAGGTCCCGTGACCATTAGGGGGCTGAGGCCAGAGCTGCGACTGGGGAGGGGGGGGCTTCATTTTCAGCTTCTCCGTGACTTTGAATGCTGAATGAGCCACTGCAGCGTGATATCTGCAAGAGATGGGGGGGGGGGGGGATATTGAGACATATTTGTGACCTCAGCAGGCTAACACAGATGTAGAAGCTTTTAAACTCTGATCTGCTCTTTACCTATATTGTCTTTCTCTTTGCAGGAGACAGAATAGCAGCAGATCTCTCGGTCCTGAATGGCAGACAGATTCCTGGAAAAGGAAAGTAGGAAACATGAAACCTCTAAGGGGGAAATTAGAGTCTTATGCCTCATTTCCACATAGCTCTGTATGTATGCGAGTCAACCGGAAGTCCATTCATTCCTACGGGAACTTCCGTGATCTCCGATGTGTTTGCAAAACTCCTTCCGCTTTTTTTCTGTCCGTTATTTGCCTCGAGTACCTTCAAAACATTTTACTTTTGCGGCAGATAACAGACAGACCGCACACACCTATGAACTGTGTGGAATTAGCGAATTAATAAACTGATTTCTGAATGTAATACAGCTCTATTTATACGTTTTTTTCTAAGTGAAAAGTCTCACGGCATATGTGAACTATTTTGTGAAAAGACATATGAACCACTATGAGTGCACTCTATGTTACACAGCTAGCATGCTGTCAATGTTAGCTAAATATGCTGTCAAACTTTTCACTTAGAAATTGTGACTCGTCTAGACTGGACGGCGACAAACAGAGAGTAACTAAATATAAAACAGTGTTTTAATATCCATGTAGTAACTTCTCCCCCATATCTGCGCTGGTGTTTCTATCCATCTGTAAAAAGATGCGTAACCCGTGACCTGATCAAAATGCTGCAAAGCCAACATAAAATAAAATAAAAGGCAAGACATTAACAACACAAAACATTAAAATTGGATGTTTATAGCGCCTCGAAATGCGGCGCCAAAACTCATTCAATGGAACAACTCGCTCAATGGAGCGCCGGAGTAAACGGAAAGCAACCTCCTGTATTTCGCGTCATTTCGTGTTTTTTTCTTAAAACTTAACCGGTTATCATTTAATGGATGTCTAAACGCTGGGAAAGACTCACATAATACTCCCGACACTGATATAACCTGCACTAGTTAAGACTATAGAATACTCTTTACGTCTGAAGTAAGTCCTGACGTTTGAGCAGGATTATCAACAAAAATACTGTACTTACATTTTTTCAATGAGCTGCTTCTCATCAAGTGCGTTGGGTAGGTCTCGTTTGTTTCCCAGTACTAGAACCTGAAACGTGGGACAGAAAGAGAAAGGGCTGATCAATATCCAGCACAGCGATGCATCAGCATTATCTCACAGTGTGATCAGACACTTTAAAGGATTTCTCTAAACCATCTGCTTCATCCATCACAGAATCCTTACGGTTGGGAAAAAATAAAACGGACTGTGTGTGGTGTCAAGTCACAGCAGCCGGAAACACGCAGCTTTAGCACGTCAGCTTAGATATTGAAAACTCATTAAAAAAATCCTGGCCTGGGCTCAAATGACCACTTAGTGTTTCATCAAGCCCGAGGGTTACAGTGATTACAAATTATGAGTTTAATCCGTGTTTGTGATCAGGGTCAGTCGACCCTCAGAAATCAATGTGATGAACCAAGGTGAGGCTGTAACATCATGAGCTTTTTGGGCCAAAAACCACAAATGTCCTCTTACGGGAATTCCTTGTAGCTGTGGTTTGTCTAAAAGGTTGTGCAGTTCATTTCTGGAAGCTTCTATCTTCTCTCGGTCTGCTGCATCCACCATGTAACTGCAACGGGGAGGAAAAAAAGTAGTTAGAGTTTGGTAACACTAAAATACCCGTTTCACTAAATCAAAAACCAAATACTTTTAACTCTTATGATGTGAATTTTGCAATGACACAATTATATGGAAAGAGCCAAATGTAAACATTAAGGGTGTGAATCTTTCAGTATCTCACGATTCGATTCGAAATCGATTCTCGATTAAAGGAAAAAAAGTTATACAAAATAAAAATGCTGCCCGTTTCATAAATAAAATTGGTTGCTGCCTTTTTATTTCTGAGAAACTTGCCAATTTAAAAAATAAATTGTAGACAAAATAATCCTGTAAAACTGGCATTTTGTGGGATTCTTATCACAGGCATTATGTCCATGAAACGCTGAACTTTTGTCAGACGCCCTGTTTCTATTTATTTCTGTCACTCACTTTGAAAGAGCCGCAATGGACGAGGAACGGCTGATTTATGAAGTTGAAATGAGGAGTTATCTATACGATACCTCCTCCTCTTAAATAAGGTGACAGCTGGCTGGAGGGAGATCGCCAGAAGATCGACTGAAAGTTTCCTACTTGTTGTTGGCTATATTGTAAGTTATTTCCAGTAAATATCACAATATTAAACGTGTGTTTTCTAGTACTACTCAGCTATCTTTTAAGTGGTTATGTCTCCAGTCAGGTCTGGAGCGTACAGCTGACAGGTACGTGATTTGTTTTCATGACGTAACGTAACGCTTGCTGTTAGGACACGGTGTCTCTCTCTCTGTGTCCGAGTTCTTTGCCATTACAGTTGTTGTGGAATTATTACTCGTTCAGCTTGACCCAACGTTACATTTCATTTTTAGTTACTGAAAGTGACGCTGTGTGACTCTCGTCACTCACACATTCAACTGCGATAGTAAAGAAGAAAGTAGTTCAAAATCGATTTTTGGAAGTTGTGAATCGATTCAGAATCTTAGAAGATAAGAATCGCTATCGATTTTTCCCCCCACCCCTAGTAAACATATTGAATAAGCATTGTATCACGTTAGTATGTGTAATTTCTGTTCAGTTTTCCAGGATTCCAGTGACCTTACGGAGACAAATATTAAATGTATGGTCACAAAGGCCACCTGCTGTACTTTGTCGTGTCCACAAACTTACACAATAGCATTGACTCCTCTACAGTAGCGCTCCCACATGCTCCTGAAGCGAGGCTGTCCCCCGATGTCCCAGATCTGAGGGCGAGAAAGCACAGAATCAAAAATACAGTCATAAACAACACAAAAACCTCTGCTCCATTTTGTTCCCTTTATAAACCGATCATTGCACCATTACTGCTCCAGGGTGCAGACTACACAGCTCTAGGCTGGCACCAGTCCAGCTAAAAATACAATTCAGGTCAACAGTGAAAGCATCCAGCTGGACATATTTTTTCTCGTTAACCTACCTTTATTGTCACGTTGCCTTTAGTGACCTTCCGCATGTTGAAACCGACTGTGGGAATCATGTCTTCACTGAACTGGCCTGACTGCACAAGACAAAAGGCGGCATGTTAGTGAGTACTGCAACGAGCAACTGAAACATTAAGTGTTGAAATGGTATTACAAACATCCACATGCATCTAATTAGTCTTTTTTTCTATCTTGGTGCTAGTTAATTTTTACCATTTGTGTAATAACATTCTCTACAATGCCTGTGTCTCTGCATCAGTATAAAAACTTGTCAACATGTAATTAATTCAGTATGGTTTACTCTTATTCAGCAGTCACATGAAAAGCAAAGCAGACGTGAATCATTTCACAAGACGTTATTTGATCAGGGTCATTTTTAGCTGCTTGAAGCCTCTAGCTCAATTTGAGCACTTGTCCTTTTACTCCATGAATCATATTAAGAGATGATGGCATCTATGCATCATCATCCATTAGCTTCCCATCAAGCCTTCTGCAACCAACCAGAGCTTTATAACTCAACATTTCTCAGGCTTAATGTGCCGTAAAAAGGCTTTTTATCCTAAAAGTGGGGTCCACCCAACTAGGGCTGCACGATTTTGAAAAATATCTAATTGCGATTATTTTGACAGACACTGCAATTGCGATATGATTAGCGATATTAGAGGGTATGATCATTATTCTCATTTTCATTGAAAAACATATTAAAATTATTATGGTGTGATTTCTGCAGGGATCTGTACCAAACAAAGATGTTTTCTTAAGTCTGTAGAATATGATGTGTAGGCCAGGATATCTCTGCAGCACGACCATATTTAATTTGAAATGGTATTTTGACTCACATTTCACCTTTAACAAACATTGCGATTTCCTCCTCATCCTGCGATGTAAAAATTGCAGTGGGCCATATTGCAATTTAGATCAAATTTCGATTAATTGTGCAGCTCTATATTCTGAAATCCAAATATTCTAGATAACTTTAACAGCATTGACTGTGTGGCTCATATACAGCCTGGGCCAAGTCCAACAATCAAAGTGAAGGAGAAGGCAGCTTTGTTCAGACCTAATCACAGATCACCTGACAGGAACACAACAGACTGTGTATTCTTGAGATAAAGCCAGGAAAGGAGGAGCCTACAGTACTGTGGCCTACAACTAGACTTCATTAGACTACAGTGTTTGTGGTCTATAACCTAGAAACACAGACATAAACAACAGTGGACAGTTGACTTGTTTTTATTCTGCCTATGTCTGTAAAGCACTTTGGTCAGCTCATGTTGTTTTAAATTTGATATAGAAATAAATTTGACTTGACTTGACTTGACTACTGAACATAACCCTTAGTAAACTATACCGGAGCGGAAATTGACACGTGTGTAACGTGTTGTTGAAAGTCGTGCTGAGCGCCACATAAAAATCTGAAATTGTGTCTATGTACACGAATCAAACGGATTCGATTTCGTGACTATTTCATGAATTGTCGTGAGACTATGTTGAATTATTGGGGCTGGGCGATATGGAGAAAATCAAATCACAATGACATTTTTGATAAGTAATCATCAGTGATGTGGATATAATGACTAAGTGGGTAAAGACAAATAATACATCAGTTAAAACAGTCTGATAAGTTCAGAAAATTAAGTGAATTTAGGCCTACACTTATGCCATATTACGATATTAGGACATCCAAAATCTAAGACGATATCTAGTCTCATATCACGATATCAATATATTATCGATATATTGCCCATCCCTCGAAATAATCATAAAATCTAGACCTAACAAGGGAGGAAGTATAAACAGGAGCCGATGACGATAATAAATTCAGTTATGTAGTCTTGGCATACAATGGTATATTCCAAGCAAATCTAGCTATATATATCTTAAGTTACATTTATAATCTATGTCTAATAATCTTATATTTTGATAAGGATAACTATATCAGTAATTAATTTATATTTCTATATGACAGAGATGAAAGGTAATAATTATAGTTAAACAAGTTTAGGAAAAATAACTTAGATTATAGGTTCAGCTCAATAAGGACGCTGGTTACTTATTAATGAATGAGTTATGGAGAAGGGGTGGGATTAAATAAATTTGTACTTCTTCTCACTCCTTTTCCAATATGTAAACCAAGGCATCAAGTGTTTGACAATTTCTTTTGCTTATGATTTTCATTGTATGTGGATACTGCTTTTTTTTCTGGCAGTCCACTTGTTGTATGATGATTCTCTTTTTTTTAAATTATTATTATTATTTTACATGTTCGAAATAAATCTTGCAAGTGTTTGACAATTTCTTTTGTTTATGATTTTCATTGTATGTGGATACTGCTTTTTTTTCTGGCAGTCCACTTGTTGTATGATGATTCTCTTTTTTTTTTAATTATTATTATTATTTTACATGTTCGAAATAAATTTTTGAAAAAAAAAAAAAAAATATATATATATATATATATATAGAAAGCTGGCAGGCTACAGGTTGCCATGCCTCCAGGCCTCGTCTACCATGACGTTGACATGACAGACTGTTTACAAAGTTAGCTTGCTTGATGTTGCCACACCGTCAGCTATTACAAAGCACCGATATCACGTGACCGGTTTCATAAGTCACACCAAGAACTTCGTCACTCTAGCAAAACAACACCTGAGTGTAATCGTTACCAGTGTTGCTACAACAGTAATATGTGATATTTTTAATGCACCAACACTATCCAACTACACTCCTGAATTTGTAGAACAATAACACAAATGTTTCTGCGTTTAAATTGAATAACATAATCAAAGAAACCTTTCTCCCCCGGGTAGTAGCCTGGGCCCACACTGCTAACATTTAGCTACTTACTGCTATCACGTTGACGAAGGTGGTTTTCCCGGAGTACTGAAGCCCCACCAGGGTCAGCTCCATCTCCTCCTTCCAGAAGAGGGTCCTGAACCAGTCCAGGAGCCTGTTGATGAGGGCCAGCATCTTGGATCACACGGTGTGTCTCTGTAGGCGTCTGGATATGAGTCGACTAGCAGCAGGAAGTAGCTTGGCTGCTGCTGCTTTGTCATATCATGTGATCAGCTGACAAGTGTTGCTGCTGCTCCCGCGCGTAACCGCTGGCTGAGAAGTGCGTGAACCTCGCGGGAGCGCGCACAGTGAAAGCGGAACCTGATTAAAGTGGCAGTAGGCAACAATTTTTTGGGCATAATTTGGCAAAAATTCCATAATAACCTTTCAGCATATTGTAATTCAAGTGTTCTGAGAGATAACTAGACTTCTGCTCCTCCTCATGTCTCTGTTTTCAGGCTTTAGAGATTTCTAGCCCGTGACGGCAGATTTTGATCAATCACAGGTCATTTCAGAGAGAGAGAGCGTTCCTATTGGCTGTGCTCCGGACATGTGAGCAGAACTTGGCTTCCTTCAACAGATTTTACAATGGCGGCCGTGTCACAAACTTTCTCATTTTACAGCTAAACAGTACACTACAAGATAATTCTGAAAACATTTGAGGTGAGAAATAGGCATTACAGTAACAGAATATTGATTCATATTTGATCAGCGTTGCCTAGTTTGACCGTTTGGTCGGAGATCGCGAGTGATTGACAGCCGGCTCTCATAGATGGCAGCTGGACAGCGGACCTTGTTTTCCTCCGGTAAGTGAAATCCTTCAGATGCCATAAGGAGCACCGGAGGACACAGTAGGACGCAGAGGAACGTGATTTTTTTCAAGTTACCTGTTTCATGTACTACTGTCACCATATAGCGGCCGTTTTCTAAAAATAACTTTTTTAAATCATATTTGCGCCAATATCGCATACTGCAGCTTTAACTTTTGTGAGGACAAGTTAGTGTTTTTAGACTGTTACTAACCTGCAGGCTTCTCCTCGCATCTTCCAGCAGCATGAAGCTCAATCAGGTCTCCGGACAGCAAACTATCCAAGGAAAAAAAGGGACTTTGTAGCCTTTAATTGTGGACTAACATTTCAATGCTAGTGTCTTCATCGGAGTCAAAACTGGTCAAAGTCAAAAGGCAAACACATAAATAATCAACCTAGACCAGGTGTACAGTTCTTATCTTATTGGATAATTGGTTGACCAGGATTTCAAATCTATTGGATAATGGACCTAAAGGTGGGAGTTGCCATAGTCCAAGCCAATCCCCATCAGTGGTGCAGGAAGTAGGCCTACTATATACCATAATGTAAACATACAAGTAAAAGCTCTGCATTAAAATTTTTATTGAAGTGTATATCAGAAAAACAATCTGGAAAATGTACTTGAAGTAGTGAAAGTAGGCTACTCAATAGAGAAAAATGTCTCCTGTGACGGTCCATTTTGTATTGCAACTGATGATTATTTTCATTATGCATTAATCTGCTGATTATTTTCTTGATCAATGGATTGGTTGTTTGGTTTGCAAAAAAAATGAGAAAATAGTGAGAAATGCCATCACAAGTTCTCAGGGCCCAAGTTGACATCATTACAATGCTTGTTTTGTCCAAACAATAGTACTTCAAATCAGGAGAGACAAGTGGCGCCTGCCCTGAGCAGCAGCAAGCTGATGAAGCTGATGAATCTGGGTGGTGATGGGGAGGTAGTGCATGATGGGAAGGGTGCGTGTAACAGCGGCATGAACATACTAAAGGCAGAGGGAGAGCTTATGTTCCTCTTACAAAGTACATGCTGTAGCATGCAGTATGCATACAGCTTGGGCATACTACTACTTCATAACATTTTGCCTTGAACTTTGACCCTCTTGCTCATATATCCACTGTGCAGAGGATTGTGAGTCAGAATAGCCAGAAAAGAATACTGGATGTCATGCCATGACTGGATGTAGTAGGACATCCTGGTATTTTTGGCATACTGCATTTGACTTACTAGCCTATGTATTGGGACATACTAAATAATTTTCTGGCATACTAAATAGTATGGTAGCATGGGTATTGGAACGCACAGAGAATCTTATTTAAAAGGAGACAGCAGCAAGAGGATAGGCTAACAAAGTATAGGTGTGTCACAGTGCTATGGATGTATGCGACCAGCTGATGTCGCAATTGACAGCCCCAAACAATGTCAGCAAGGAAATTCTGAGAGAGGATGCGTGTGGAGTGAATGGCAGGATGTCTGAGAAATAAACTACAGGCCTAAGCCTGCAAAAGTATAGTCTTCCTGACTGAAGTTATGCTAGAACTTCATAAAATTCAAAATTATTAAAAAAGTAAATAAACTCAAGTAAAGTAAGTACCTCAAATTTGTGCCTAAGTACTGTACTGTTTTCATTCACATATCTTGAGGTCAGAGGTTAAGGGACCCCTTTTAAAATAGCCATACCAGTTTTTCCTCACCAAAATTTAGCGTAAATTTGGAGCGTTATTTAGCATTCTTCCCGACAAGCTAACATGACATGGCTGGTAACAATCTATTCCTTAGGTTTTCTAGTTTCATATGATACCAGTATCTTCACTCTAGCTTTAAGCCTGAGAACTGTCAACCTCTGAAATACAGAATATCAGATTGTTAAGAGGTTAATAGTTTATATAATAAGAGATGTATACTTGTCATCCGTGTATCGATACAATATTGTCACGCAAAATATTGCGATAATATGCTGAATTGATTTTTCCCCCCCCCACCCCTGCTCAACTGTGTTAGAGTATGAATCCAATATGCCTCTCTGCAGAGCAGTGAGTTGATGATATCACCACCTCCAGGAGAGGGCAACATTTTTTCTATTCCCCAGAACTTTAATGATACTGCAGAGCCATATTTAGCCTGAGCATAGAGCCGAGAAATATCCCTGTTTTGTGTACGGATTGCAGTATGTGTGAATCTTTTAGCTCTTTTAGTTTGTCCATAATAAACCAGACTACATGGACATCTCAGCATGTAGACAACACATGGGCTGCTGCAGTTTATGAAGGATTTTATGTGGTATTTTTCATCAGTATGTGGATGTGTAAAATACTTGGTGTCTGACGAGTTAGAACACAGTGGCCACAGCCTGTAGATTGATTAGACGGCCAGGAGACGGTGTCAGAATGAACCAGTCTGTCTCTCAGACTGCTAGAACGTTTAAATGTGATCAAGGGAGGCACTGATAGTACTCAGTAAAGAAGGTGACCTGTGAGGACTGCTCTTGTTTTCTTCACTATTTCTGTGTCTTTCACCTTCCCACACTACTATGCTGACTTCCAAAACCAATCAACCAAACAACCCTTCTTCAGATGACTCCAGATGATCGCAATCATTAACCAACATTTTATTAAGCTTGACATATAAATTGCAGGCACATAAGGTGACAAAAATGATCCCAACAATTTTTATTACAGGCAGAAAAGCACCCTAATAATGCTTTAGTCCAATTCCCTTCTATTCCCGTTGATTATATTGATCTCCACATGATCTTGAATCTGCATGTAGACTCGTGTAGTTCAGACATGCAAGGACACTCCGTTGTTGACGGCTCACGGCCCGTCAGCCGGTTTGCAGCCCTGGAAAGAGATCGAGAGAGAGAGATGAGTGTGAGAGGGTCTCATTTTCAGTGACATGCATTTAAGATTCAGCTGTAAAAGATGTAATTACCTGCAACCTGACGAGTGTATTGTACTTCTCGGGGGTTGCTGCACTCATTACTGTTGTGTAAACAGTACCTCTGGGGATCATCAACACAGGAGACAATAGATCAAACGCCATGCAATGCATAAATAGAAAAGAAATAGAATAGAAATAGAATAGGAGTAGAAGGGTCATTGAACTGTTTGCCGTGGTAATTTGCCGAGGGCAAAAGAAAGTGACGATTGCTGTGAGTTGTAATGGTGACAACAGAACACACGTCAGTGAGGCTGCAAAATGTTGTCGTAGCTCGCCGGGGAGAGAACGGATGCTGAGAAAGAAGTGGACAGAAATTGCTGCGGCCCTCGAAATCCCTGGTGGGTATGCTATAGCTAGCTAGCCAGCTAGCTTGCAAGTAGCCCCGTTTAGGACAGTGGTTAGCTAGCTAGCTATAGCATATAGCACACTCACTGGGGATTTCCAGAGCTGCAGCAATTTCTGTCCACTTTTTTTCCTTCTCCACTCTATCGTGGTACAAATGGGAGGACACTTCAAAGAGGCGCTCTTGTTCACTCAACAACTCCACCAGTTTCTCCATGTTTACTTTCTACCCCATTTGCTGCGTACTGTTTGCTGCTGGAGAGAGCGCACCTATTGGTTGTTGACAATTTTCGCGTCATTGAACTTACGATAAAATTAAACTTATTAAACTCTAGCTAAACTCTTGTGATTTTATTCCGACATTGGAAATATGCCTGCCACAATGAAATCGCTTGAAAAGTTGTTTGGTGTAAGGTCGGCATTAGCTTATATGGAAGTCAGGTCGCTACAAAGGTCGCTATGGCAACGGTACACACACAAAATGGCCGCTGCTCTGACCATCTTGCTACGTTGATTTGAATGGGAATGTCCGTTCTACTTCTAATTCTATTTCTATGTGTTAACCCTTCAATATATCACTGAAACTCATCTATAGCTGTTCTATATGGTCCTTTCTATGTGCTGAAGGCTGATGGAGTCAAACAAAGGCCTACTGACATTATTGCTGAGGTGGGGCAAAAGGAACAGAGAGTAAGTGGTATGCACACAGCTGCCCCATCTCAGCAACATGGACAGTCATGTGATTCCTTGAAACAAAAAAGAGAGCACAATGAAGAGACAGCGTTGTCCTTACTCATTACACACTGGATACTGCGACAGGACCTGTAGGGTGAGACAAGATTAGAAATCCATACGTTATCACTGACTTTCAGTACACAATCTCTCAGAAAGGCATATGTACATGCACATCCAATCCAAAAAAAGGGCAGGTGATGAGTTTAAAGTCAGCAGATCATAGAATAAACAAATAAATAGCTCGCACGCTGCAGGGCTCCAATCTAACTATAAAACAAGGAATCTCTGGCTGTCTGTCCTTCTGTCTTTTTGTATGTCCTTCACAACTGCTCATCGAGAGTGACGCTTCATAAACTCCAGTTCAACACAACAACGCTTTCTACAGTTACTGTGGTGTCTTCCTGATTTTAGCAGCTTTCCCCTCATCATCTTCTCTCCGAATCTGAGCTGCAGTACCACTCTCCGCCTGAACTGATACTAATACACTAGCGGGGGCGCTGTTTTACCAAAACACAACTATCACTATGTGATACTGACATAATTGTTATTGACAGATTTATTGCCAGAATGTTTGCGGGTGCGGGCGGGAGTAGAACACACCCACTGCTGGAAAACAGTCCCAAACTACAATGTTTCCCTCTGAAGTAAAAGTACACAGTAAATAGTGGGCCTATACAGTTGAGTTTCGTATTTTTAAGTGCTTTTGGGGCCTTTTTGTAAGCTATTTCGGGCTACAATGAGTGAGAATAGTAACATGATTCAATATTTTTTCATATCCTAACATCATAATAAATCTATAGCTGTTTGGGGCCCTTTCAGTTGGGGCACCCAGGCAATTGCCTACTTTGCCTAATGGTAAAGTCTGCCTCCTTTTCCCGGTATTTCACCTGTGTTTCTGACCATGAGTTGCTGCAACTTGGGTGTTTGACGCAACTATGTCATGGCAGGTTTATTGCTGAGAACTCAAGGAAGCGCAGTGTCGAGTGTGAAGTTGTTTGTATGAGCGGTTCTCAAGAAAGCTGCAAACCACAGGCATGTTTTGAACGGCCACTACACTAGTGGTAAGTAATTTATTGCACAGTTACAACAAAAAGTTGCAACTTGAGTTGGATGAAGAGCAGTTCTGCTCGAAACGTAACTGTGCGACAAATTAGTGAACACTGGAGCCCTGCAGTGTGCGAGCTATTTATTTGTTTATTCCAGTATACAATCCCCTCAGTATCACGTGTACTTTGGTCCCCTGAAATATTGATGTATTGGTCCAGACTTGCCTGATAAAGTGTCTCCAGGTTGATGTGATCTTGGCCAGTAGCATTTAGTGCTTTGTTGGCTACGTCTCTACAAAATGAACACATAACAACAGCATAAGAACAGGAACAGCAACGATATTGTGGAAGTGTTCATCGCGTGAAATGACTCACCTGCGACGGTCTTGAGCTGGAAGCCAGTGGTCAAAGTTCGTCTCCACTCTGTACCATCTGAAACAGGAACACACAATTTTATGTTAGTCGTGCAGTCACACTCAACACACACCTTGACAGATTCTCCTCAGATCTTTTATTTTGCCTACCCTCCTTCCTCCTTCTCGGGTTCCAGGAGCCAGATGTTAGCGGGGCCCGTTCGGTCTCTGGTGATGACGGCACCTTCCCCTGCTCGCACCCCGCCCACGATGTAATACACTATGGTGATTATGGGGATCTCGGCGAGACGCATCACGGCATCCTGATAGTCCTCTGCTTTCTCTAGAGTCTGCGTGGGTTACACACAACTTAAAGTCAAAATTTCACTTCCTCATACAGTAAACTTTCTCATACTAACTTTCATAACTCACTCACCTCCCTCACCAGCCAGCTGACTGGGGATCTATGAAAGAGGACAGCAGACACCTCATTCTTCCACCAGTCCCACCACTGTCCACTTCCTGATGATCACACACACGGGAATGAAAACAAAAAAGAACAATGAAATTTGAATATTTTTTCAATATTTTTTTTTTTTATATATATATTTTTTTTTAATTGTTTGACAAACGTGACAGCTGAGAAGAAGTGTGGCCTTACCTCGCTGGTCGCCAGACACGGTAAACTTGTTCGGACTCTGTCCCGTCCACAGGCCAACGTAACCAGCATATGAAGTTCCATAATACGCCACCTGAATGCGTGCGTCAAATAGACAGCTACAGAACTGTATCCCTGGCCAACTCATCATTACGCAAGGACAGTTATTTAGTTTTTAAGTGCTATGAATACATACTGTACCTCTTCATTCTTGTGGAAAATGACGTTCATAGTCAGACCCCTCAGCATGGGATATGGATAATCAAGGTTCCTGCCGTGGTACACGTTCCCGTTTTTGTCCTGAGCTACGATGCTGGTGCAGAATCTAGGAATTTATAAAGTTTGTTTGCATGCATGAGAGGGCGTTCACTTTAATCCTGTATACTGTATATGTTAGACATTGTATGCCTCTGCATTGTACACAAGTTTATATTATGAATGTGTAATTAAATTTAAAGGAGATCTATTATGCTTTTGTGCTTTTTCACTTTCCTTTAGTATGTTATAGTTACAAAGCTCAGAGTCAAGGCCAAAGGAAGTTACTCTCCCCCACAGAAACACTGCTCCTGAAATGCCTCGCTTGAAGTCCCGCCTTCTCTTCCGTAACTTGGTGATGTCACCAAGTAACGCACTTTGCCTAGCGGCTAGTTTGGCCAGCTCTCAAACAAGCTAGTTTGAGCAGAGCTGGAGCACAGTCTGGAGAGTTTGGTTCGGTTGACCAATCACAACAGATTGGGCCAGCTGACCAATCAGAGCAGACTGGGATTTTCAGGTGGGCGGGGCAGGAGCTCAAACAGAGCGTTTCAGACAGAGTGTGAAAAGAGGTGCTGCAGCACAGCCGGTGTGAGAAAAATAAAACGTTTTTTCAATATTAAAGCATGTAAACATGTCCTATTAGAAAACCCAAAATACAAGTATGCACCTGAAAATAAGCATAATAGGTCCTCTTTAAAAATCCTACATACGCATTTATTTCATAGACAAAGTTGAGAATGATGACGTCTGAAATGCTTCCTCCCATGAGCGAGGCCAGGCCACGGATCTCCCCCGCATAGGGCTGAGGAAGGTACTTTTCCAAGGCCATCACAATAGGAGTAACTGCATCATGAACCCATTCTGGAACTGTAGTGCTGCAGACAACAGCAAAAAAAGAAGAAAAAAACATGTCTGTGTCAGCGTCACTACTGGAAGATACACTTTACTTTACTGCAGTAAAAGTACTAATACCACACTGTGAAAATACTCTGTTACAAGTTAAAGTCCTGCATTTGAAACCTTACTTAAGTAAAAGTATGTGAGTATTATCAGCTAAATGTAGTTAAAGAAGTTAAAGTAAAGTAGAAGTATTGATTGATCCTTTAAATGAAGCTTAAGCGAAAGTTCAGTCAGGAAGACTATGGTTACACTCATTCATTCACAAAGTTTCTCTCTCATGGGCTACTATTATGTCAGCTGCTTATGGGCGTTTCACATCAGTGACCAATCAGGTCTTGCCATATCTCCCTGAACCAATCACATCGTTGCTGTCAAAAGTTTAAAAACTGGTTTCCCCTCTGTTACTTTCAGTGTCATATTCAGCACACACCGATGCGACCCTCCACCACCCCAGCACCTCCAGATTCATTACATCAGAGCAATCCTGCTCCACTCCATTCATCGGATCTGCATCATATCTTCAATACCACCATCAGCAGTGTCTAGACCCGGGGGGAATATTTTTTAATCTACTATGGCATCACTTCCCCCCTTACGATGTCATGTCGGGTCTAAATCGCCAAAGACTTTTAACTATTCATAACTTTGTGCACTTCGTAATAAATCATCATCAATTCATACAAGTCTCTCCTGATTGAAATACTATTGGCTAGTTTAATCTACAGCAATGCATCATATTCTATAAGATCGTCATATGTTTGTAGCGTCGCTGTCCAGTAAGAACCACATATTTCTAAAAAGTCAACTTTTCATGGTGTCAGAAAAACACATGCACATAAAGGAACACTTCATCCTTCAGTTTATCACAAACATTCAACATCAGCACATCTGGAGATATGTGGTTTTCACTGGACAGGCAGGGGATGAAAAACTAATCTGAATTAAAAGTGCAATATCTACCTAGAAGTAGTAGAAGTATACAGTAACAGAAAATGCAAATACTCAAGTAAAGAACAAGAACCATAAATTGTACGTAAGTACAGTACTTGAGTAAATGTATTAAGTTACATTCCACCACTGCTGACATAATGTGTTAACATTAAGTTAACATATATTAGTATTAAAGCTGGGGTCTGCGATCTTGGAAAACTAGCATAATTTGAAAGTCGCATCGCCTCAGGAGCTCCGTCTAAACCCCCCCCTCCCCTCGAAACTCCTTATAAGGCAACGCCCCCCACACACATGCACGAGCACCGCCGCATCTTAACTACTTCACATTTTTCGTAGCTATTTCATCACTAAATTCACTTCTGAAAAATGTTGAGGCGAGAAATCAACGGTGTAGATTTAGAATATTGATAGTTTTACGATGTTAGATGGCGAATCAAACGTTTTCTCAACTGTTGTCGGAGTTTAGAAGCTCCACAAACTGCCGGCACAGCTAGCTAGCTCCTGCCGGGATCGCCACCTCTCCACCCGGGCATTCACTCACACAGACCCCGCTATGAGCTGGAGCTCTCTCAAGAGACCGGTCTCGTAGACGAGGGGCTTTATTTCCTTGTTGACGGGGGGGGAGGGGGCAGCAGCTCGCTGGAGAGCCGGCCACAGAGCAGCAGAGAGGGGAGGGAAAGAGAGAGATACCTGCTGAGACAACACGACCCTTTTTAACATTACTCTAATATCTGGAGGGAGATCAGTCCACTCGTTTGTTTCTGTAACTGAAAAAGCAGTTTGAGTAACGTAAATTTTGTTCGGCAATGTTTTCTATCCGCCGTCTCCCCTCGTTGATAATCCTGTTTGTCTGACTTCACTTTGAGCTGTTAGAATAAATAGTTTAAACCTGCAGTATCTTATAAAGTAAACCAACAGAACATAAACAACTAAATCAAAGTTGTATTTTTCGATAATATGGTAATAGTGGTACGAGTTCGTTCTCGTTGTCCGGTGTTTTAAGAGCTGAGTTTTCTCTTCCACTCTCCAGTGAACGTGCGGCGGAGACGCGCTTTGAGTTCACGCTGGTGCACGCTGAGGCTAGAGTACGAGCAGGGAGGCAGGGAGGCTTCTGATTGGTTCCTTACAACCGGGACCATTTTTACTGACTGGTAGACGTTTTTACAGGATTACAGCAGCTACAGATGACGGATCTTTTCCGGTCTTTTTTCAGTGCTCATAAGAAACGGATTGCTGTCGGGGTGTAAAGACCATTTCAACCAATATAACAAAAAGTGTATACTGGATAAATCGCAGACCCCATCTTTAAGGCTGTCAAAGTTAATGCGTTAACTTTTTTTTGGTTCAGTTTTAAAGCTAGAGTGAAGATACTGGCATCATATGAAACTAGAAAACCTAAAGAATCCATTGGTACGATACTAGCTTGTCAGGAAGGAGGTTAAATAACGCTCCAAATTTTACTAAATTGTTGGCAAGGAAAAACTGTCATGGCCATTTTCGAAGGGGTCCCTTGACCTCTGACCTCATGATATGTGAATGAAAATGGGTTCTATGGGTACCCACGAGTCTCCCCTTTACAGACATGTCCACTTTATGATAATCACATGCATAAACGTACCCTGTTTATTTCCCTTATAAAGCTTCACTGTGAACAACAAACCTGTGTTGAAATCAGCAGGAGAGTTAGTAACGTTAGCTGTTAACAGCTGGTGGGCAGCGCAGTCCTGCTTGGTTAAATAATGGCGCTATAACGTTAACGGAGGTGCCATTGAATTATTATTATGAGGCGTTCAAACGCTGCTCAGGAAAAATCATAATTGGGCGAAGGTAAATTACAAGGTTATCATGATGTGTTCAAATGTAATCTCGTAAAAGTTAGTTTTTGGCGAGAAACTTGAGTAAATCCAGTTGTTTGAAGGAGATGTTTTCACAGTAATATAAAATAGATATTAGAGAGCGAATTATGACCTGTTTAACTTCCTAACACTAGCTTAAGCAGCTTGCCAAGCTTTTTTTAATCAAAGCAAATATTTAAATAAACAATCATTGAATTGAATTGTGTATTTTTATGCAAACAACCACTATAGATGATAATAACAAAGTACAGTACAGTACTGTGTACAGTACCCTCCCTGCCCCGAAAAATAGGGCTCCCCCAGAAGCCACGGTGTAATTTACCATGCATATAATGTTTTTTTGTGTAAAATATATTGAGCATTGAATGACATCAGATCTAAAATATTACTTGTTACTTATTATTAATTACTTAATTTAGCGCAGAGATTTCAAAAGTGGCAGACAAAAAAAAATACTTGCCTGCCACAGTGGCAGGAAGTGAAAAAAGTTAATTTCAGACCCTGGTCATATGTCAACATGAAATGTGAACAGCAGTCTGTGTAAAACTTACTCAATGACCTCTGCGATGGTTTTCTTCAGGTAGTCCATGTCAAAGTCTTTGGTCAGAGGAGCCCAGCGCACCTCTGGGTCCTCATCCAGACTGATGTTCACGGTCGGGGGAGCAACATGAGCCCGGCACCACACCACGAGACCGAGCAGCAGCACCGCAGCCCGCAACATCACCATCATGACCAGTTCTGTCGGAGCGAGCAGCAACACAAGTTTGTTGTTCACAGTGAAGCTTTATAAGGGAAATAAACAGGGTGCGTCCCCTCAGGTTTAGTAGCGCCACGCTGTTGAGTGATTTTTTTTTCTCTTCACCGTGGCTCCGGTCCCAAACCAACTAAAACATGATACAGCATGCGTATGCGTAGTTGTGCAGTGTAACCGTGGGAAAGCATCAATTTAGAGAAATCAATAGTCACAGAGGCATGAGATTCCAAGGAATTGGACAAGTAAGAAACCATTCTTAATGGGAACCAGTTCTCTAGTCCCATCCCTAGTGTTTTCCCTGTCTGCCAAGTGGCAGATGGCCTGCAGATTTTACCCGCCACTGCCAACAATTTACCCGCATTTGGCGGGTGGCGGGTGCTAACTTCAGACCCTGCATATGACCAATACTACATTAGAAGTAGTATTTTAGAGTTTTTATCTCTATAAAGTACTCATTACAATATAACGCTACGTTTATCTGGTGTTGCAGAAGTTAGCCATTATTTATGAGTATCTTCACCGTGGCTCCGGTCCCAAACAAACTGAAACATGATACAGCCTGTGTATGCGTTCATCATTGTGCAGCGTATCTGTGGGAAAGCATCAATTCAGAGGAATCGATGGACACAGAGGCATGAGATTCCAAGGAATTGGACAAGTAAGAACCCATTCTTTTTTTTTGTCAATACTATATTTATGGGTTTTTTGTTCATTTTGAAACAACAGAGCAAACATTCACAAAGGTCCCCAATAACAACATTCTCGGTACAAAGAAACTTAACAAACCTAATATTAATATTAAATAAGCCAGTATAGATACAGGAAAAACATACATATACAATAAATAAATAAATTAAAAGAAAATAAAAAGAATATACACAAATAAAATAAATAAAATTAGATAAAATCTATTTATATATACATATATATACTGTATACATATACATACATACACACACAGCATATACACATACAAAAACACATATATATACAATCAATTGAAAAAATCAGTGTACAATTCAGTCATCATCCTATTCTCTCTCCCTATTCACAACCATCCTGCTCCAGCTATGATACAAATTAAAAACTACCTTGGCGTGACGGTGGTAGCACCAGTCCTTATCTGATCACAGGGACCTACAGTCAGGCCGTTCATAAAATTTATGAAAGGTTTCCACATCATATAAAAATCCTCAACTTTACCTCTTACTATGAACGTAAGTTTTTCTAATGCCAGACTAGAAGACATCTCTTTAATCCATTGACTAGAGTTAGGTCTAAGAAAAAAGGGTTCCCCTTTGCCACTTATATTACCGTACATCATACATTATAGTAAGTCTCTGTTACAGTAAACATACACAAAAAATGTCAAAGTAAAATGTCTCTTATGTCCGATTTGGTTCGGCTTCGGTATTTAAAACTGAGGTCATTACGGTAATTGTTCGCAGAACAGTTCACATAATAAGGGTACCCATTTAAGAAATGGGGAGACAAAAGAAGAAAGAAATAAAAATAGGATACAGAACCGTGGGGATTTCCGTGAGGTAGATTGTATCCTTCGGATATAGTCTTCTGCCTCTGGGACCGATTTGAAGATCCGACGCTGACCGCCATGTGTGATCACCAGGTGAGCTGGGTAGAGCAGCCCCTAGCAGATATTCAAAGCCCCAAACTGGGCCTTAACTCAATCGAACTGACGCTGTCGCTGGCGGGTTTCAGCTGATAGATCTGGGAAGAAGCTGACTCGTTTATTATCATATCGCACTTCTCTCTGTCTTCTGGCTGCCCCCAGCGTCTTCTCCCGGTCTTTATAGTTCAGAAATTTCATGACAATCGGTCTGGGCGCTGAGGACCGGTCAGGGTTAACCTGGCCTATCCGATGAACGCTTTCGATGACTGGGGTGGGGGTGAGAGTATCGCCCAATACTTTAGGGAGCCAGTTCTCCAAAAAATTGCACGTCTCAACCTTCGGTTTTCTCAGGGTGACCGACTAGTCTAAAGTTAGAGCGCCTTCCTCGGTCTTCTTGGTCTTGGATTTTATTGCTTAGTAACTCCATCGTTCCCTTCAGTCGTTCAACCTTTTGTCGGAGGACAGTTACATCTTCCTCCGTCTGCGAGATTCTCTCCTCCGCTTCCCTAAGTCTCCTCGAGTGTGACAATAAATCCCCTTTAAGTCCGTTAACTGCTTCCATCATATCGGCAGATTGTTTGGCGAAATCCTCCTTCAGCGAACGAATTGCACCCAGTATATCGCTGTTTGTAGGCACGCTAGCTCCTGCGTCATCCTCAGCAACATCGCTAAGGTCGATCTTGGCGGCGCTAGCATGAATGCTATCCGCGTCGTTTTGCCCAGGCGTCTTTGATGATTGTTGTCCCGTTTTAGAGTTTTTTGATGGCATAGTTTCTGACAGAGCTTTTCCAAAACTTTAAAATAAATGTATTCGAGCCCTCAGTCGTTTTCCAGGTGTTTTTTCAGAAAGTTAGTGACCAGCAAAGTCACTGCGACTTGTCGGCGGCACGCCATAACCGGAAGTCCTCAGTAAGAACCCATTCTTACGGGAACCGGTTCTCTATTCCCATCCCTAGCGTTTTCCCTGTCTGCCAAGTGGCAGATGGCCTGCAGATTTTACCCGCCACTGCCAACAATTTACCCGCCTTTACAACCTCTGAAATACAGAATAGCAAATGGTTAAGAGGTTAATAGTTTATATAATACGAGATGTATACTTGACATCCGTGTATCGATACAATATTGCCACGTAAAATGTTGCGATAATATGCTGTATTGATTTTTTCCCCCCCACCCCTGCTCAACTGTGTTAGAGTATGAATCCAATATGCCTCTCTGCAGAGCAGTGAGTTGATGATATCACCACCTCCAGGAGAGGGCGACATTTTTTATATTCCCCAGAACTTTAATGACGCTGCAGAGCCATATTTAGCCTGAGCATAGAGTCGAGAAATATCCCTGTTTTGTTAACAGATTGCAGTATGTGTCTATCTTTAAAGCTCTTTTGGTTTGTCCACCATAAACCAGACTACATGGACATTTCAGCATGTAGACAACACATGGGCTGCTGCAGTTTATGATGGATTTTTATTTTTCACCAGTATGTGGATGTGTAAAATACTTGGTGTCTGACGAGTTAGAACACAGTGGCCACAGCCTGTAGATTGATTGGACGGCCAGGAGACGGTGTCAGAATGAACCAGTCTGTCTCTCAGACAGCGAGAACATTTAAATGTGATCAAGGGAGGCACTGATAGTACTCAGTAAACAAGGTGACCTGTGAGGACTGCTCTTGTTTTCTTCACTATTTCTGTGTCTTTCACCTTCCGACACTACTATGCTGACTTCCAAAACCAATCAACCCTTCTTCAGATGACTCCAGATGATCGCAATCATTAACCAACACTTTATTAAGCTTGACATATAAATTGCAGGCACATAAGGTGACAAAAATGATCACATTTTTTATTACAGGCAGAAAAGCACCCTAATAATGCTTCAGTCCAATTCCCTTCTGATCTCGTTGATTATATTAATCTCCACATGATCATAAATCTGCATGTAACCAAGCTGTGTAGTTCAGTCATGCAAGGACACTCTGCAGCAAAAAATCTGTGCGTTGTTGACGGCTCACGGCCCGTCAGTCCGGTAGGCAGCCCTGGAAAGAGATCGAGAGAGAGAGATGAGTGTGAGAGGGTCTCATTTTCAGTGACACGCATTTAAGATGTAGCTGTAAAAGATGTAATTACCTGCGGCCTGACGAGTGTATTGTACTTCTCGGGGGTTGCTGCACTCATTACTGTTGTGTAAACAGTACCTCTAGGGATCATCAACACAGGAGACAATAGATCAAACGCCATGCAATGCATAAATAGAAAAGAAATAGAATAGAAATAGAATAGGAGTAGAAGGGTCATTGAACTGTTTGCTGTGGTAATTTGCCGAGGGCAAAAGAAAGTGGCAATTGCTGTGAGTTGTAATGGTGACAACAGAACACACGTCAGCGAGGCTGCAAAATGTTGTCGTAGCTCGCCGGGGAGAGAACGGATGCTGAGAAAGAAGTGGACAGAAATTGCTGCAGCCCTCGAAATCCCTGGTGGGTATGCTATAACTAGCTAGCCAGCTAGCTTGCAAGTTGCCCCGTTTGGGACAGTGGTTAGCTAGCTAGCTGTAGCATATAGCACACTCACTGGGGATTTCCAGAGCTGCAGCAATTTCCGTCCACTTTTTTTCGTGGTACAAATGGGAGGACACGTCAAAGAGGCGCTCTTCACTCCACAACTCCACCAGTTTCTCCATGTTTACTTTCTACCCCATTTGCTGCTTCCTGTTTGATGCAGGAGAGAGCGCACCTATTGGTTGTTGACAATATTTGCGTCATTGAACTTACGATAATATTAAACTAGTTTGATTTTATCGAAATGTCAAGATGAGATAAAGAGGTTTTATAACCACCTTACACTAAACAGTTGAGATCACAGGAGCTCGACGCAACTCTAGCAAAACTCCTGTGATTTTATTCCGACATTGGAAATATGCCTGCGACAATGAAATCGCTTGAAAAGTCGTTTGGTGTAAGGTCGGCATTAGCTTATACGGAAGTCCTGCTACGTTGATTTGAATGGGAATGTCTGTTAAACTTCTAATTCTATTTCTATGTGTTAACCCTTCAATATATCACTGAAACTCATCTATAGCTGTTCTATATGGTCCTTTCTATGTGCTGAAGGCTGATGGAGTCAAACAAAGGCCTACTGACATTATTGCTGAGGTGGGGCAAAAGGAACAGAGAGTAAGTGGTATGCACACAGCTGCCCCATCTCAGCAACATGAACAGTCATGTGATTCCTTGAAACAAAAAAGAGAGCACAATAAACAGACATCCTTACCCATTACACACTGGATACAGCGACAGGACCTGTAGGGTGAGACTAGATTAGAAATCCATACATTATCGCTGACTTGCAAAATGTGCAGTACAATCTCTTTCAGAAAAACATATGTACATGCACATCCAATCCAAAAAAAGGGCAGGTGATGAGTTTAAAGTCAGCAGATCTTAGAATAAACAAATAAATAGCTCACACCCTGCAGGGCTCCAATCTAACTATAAAACAAGGAATCTCTGGCTGTCTGTCCTTCTGTCTTTTTGTATGTTCTTTGCGTCTCTCAAGAACCGTTCATCTGATCGACTTCAAACTTAGCGAGTGTATTTCTGGGTACCCATGGAGTGCTTTGTCTAAATTTGATGCAATTTGGACATGCGAAACATTCAATATTAATAAAGTTTAAACTGAGGGCGGCAGTAGCTCAGTCCATAGGGACTTGCCTTGGGAACAGGAGAGTCGCTGGTTCAAGTCCCCACATGGACCAAGTACTGAGTGTGAACTGGTAGCTGGAGAGATGCCAGTTTGCCTCTTGGGCACTGCCGAGGTGCCCTTGAGCAAGGCACCAAACCCCCCAACTGCCTGTCAGAGGCAGCCCCCTCGCTCTGACATCTCTCCATTAATGCATGTATATAGGTCCTGTTTGTGCATGTGTGTGTGTATTTTGGGCCTGTGTGTACTACATCCTGTTTAAAATAACAGAGTGAAAAAATTGAATTTCCCCTCGGGGATCAATAAAGTGCCTTCCTTCTTCTTCTTTTCTTCGTCTGTATCAGCAGAACTCCGTTCAAAGAAATGACAACACGGCTCTAATTACCGACCAAATGTACCGATACAATTAGATTCACCATTTTTGCAGAATCTGTCCAAGCATCTCCTATAATTCGGCAAACACATAATCCAGCAAAGAGCATGTGTTTAAGTATTGTTTTCGTGTTTGCGCCTTCTACAGTTACTGTGGTGTCTTCCTGATTTTAGCAGCTTTTCCCCTTATCATCTTCTCACAGAATCTGAATTTATTATCATTTTGTGGGTTTTTGTTTTGGAAGCCTCTCGCCGTCTCCCGCGCTGCAGTACCACTCTCCACCTGAACTGATACTAATGCACCGGCGGGGGCGCTGTTTTACCAAAACACAAATATCACTATGTGATACTGACATAATTGTTATTGCCAGATTTATTGACAGAATGTTTGCGGGTGCGGGCGGGAGTAGAACACACCCACTGTGGGAAAACAGTCCCAAACTTAAATGTTTCCCTCTGAAGTAAAAGTACACAGTAAATAGTGGGCCTATACAGTTGAGTTTCAAGTGCTTTGGGGGCCTTTTTGTAAGCTATTTCGGGCTACAATGAGTGAGAATAGTAACATGATTCAATATTTTTCATATCCAAACATCATAATAAATCTATAGCTGTTTGGGGCCCTTTTAGTTGGGGCACCCAGGCAGTTGCCTACATTGCCTAATGGTAAAGTCTGCCTCTGTTTCCTGGTATTTCACCTGTGTTTCTGACAATGAGTTGCCGCAACTTGGGTGTTTGTCACAACTATGTCATGGCAGGTGTATTGCTGAGAACTCAAGGAAGCACAGTGTCGAGTTTGAAGTTGTTTGTCTGAGCGGTTCTCAAGAAAGCTGCAAACCACAGGCATGTTTTGAACGGCCACTACACTAGTGGTAATTAATTTATTGCACAGTTACAACAAGAAGTGGCAACTTGAGTTAGATGAAGAGCAGTTCTGCTCGAAACGTAACTGTGCGACAAATTAGTGAACACTGGAGCCCCGCAGTGTGCGAGCTATTTATTTGTTTATTCCAGTATACAATCCCCTCAGTATCACGTGTACTTTGGTCCCCTGAAATATTGATCGTCCAGACTTGCCTGATAAAGTGTCTCCATGTTGATGTGATCTTGGCCAGTATCATTTAGTGCTTTGTTGGCTGCGTCTCTACAAAATGAACACATAACAACAGCATAAGAACAGGAACAGCAACGATATTGTGGAAGTGTTCATCGCGTGAGATGACTCACCTGCGACGGTCGTGAGCTGGAGGCGGAAGCCAGTGGTCAAAGTTCGTCTCCACTCTGTACCATCTGAAACAAGAACACACAATTTTATGTTGTTGTGTGCAGTCACACTCAACACACACCTTGACAGATATACCAGATTCTCCTCAGATCTTTTATTTTGCCTACCTTCCATTCACAGGTTCCAGGGGCCAGATGTCAGCGGGGCCCTTTCGGTCTCTGGTGATGACAGCACCTTCCCCTGCTCGCACCCCGCCCACGATATAATACACTCCGGTGATGATGGGGATCTTGGCGAGACGCATCACTGCATCCAGAAAGTCCTCTGCTTCCTCCAGAGTCTGCGTGGGTTACACAAAACTTAAATTCAAAATTTCACTTTCTCATACGGTAAACTTCCTCATACAGTAAACTTCCTCATACTAACTTCCGTAACTCACTCACCTCCCTCACCAGCCAGCTGACTGGGGATCTACGAAAGAGGACAGCAGACACCACATTCTTCCACCAGTTCCACCAGTGTTCACTTCCTGATGATCACACACATGGGCGTGAAAACAAAAAGAAACAATGAAATCAGAATATTGCAACATTTTTTGACAAACGTGACAGCTGAGAAGAAGTGTGGCCTTACCTCGCTGGTCGCCAGACACGGTAAACTTGTTCGGACTCTGTCCCGTCCACAGGCCAACGTAGCCAGCAAATGAAGTTCCACGATACACCACCTGAATGCGTGCGTCAAATAGACAGCTACAGAACTGTATCCTTGGCCACCTCATCATTATGCAAGGACAGTTATTTAGTTTTTAAATGCATGAATACATACTGTACCTCTCCGTTCTTGAGGAAAATTACGTTCATAGTCAGATTCCTCAGAATGGGATGTGGATAATCAAGGTTCCTGCCGTGGTACACGCTCCCGTTTTTGTCCTGAGCTACGATACTGGTGCAGAATCTAGGAATTTATAAAGTTTGTCTGCATGCATGAGAGGGCGTTCACTTTAATCCTGTATACATGTTAGACATTGTATTTCTCTGCATTGTACACAAGTTTATATTATAAATGTGTAATTAAATTTAAAGGAGACCATAGGTCCTCTTTAAAATCAAACATACGCAGATATTTCATAGGCAAAGTTGAGAATGATGACGTCTGAAATGCTTCCTCCCAAGTGCGAGGCCAGGCCACGGATCTCCCCCGCATAGGGCTGAGGAAGGTACTTTTCCAAGGCCATCACAATAGGAGTAACTGCATGATGAACCCATTTTGGAACTGTAGTGCTGCAGACAACAGCAAAAAATGAAGAAAAAAAACATGTCTGTGTCAGCGTCACTACTGGAAGATACTGTACACATAATAAGACAGCGCTCATTAATCCAGAAGTTAACCTGCACGAGTCTCCCCTTTACAGACATGTCCACTTTATGATAATCACATGCAGTTTTGAGGCAAGTCATAGTCAAGTCAGCACACTGACACACTGACAGCTGTTGTTGCCTGTTGGGCTGCAGTCTGCCATGTTATGATTTGAGCATATTTTTTAAGCTAAATGCAGTACCTGTGAGGGTTTCTGGACAATATTTGTCATTGTTTTGTGTTGTTAATTGTTTTTCAATAATAAATAAATACCTACATTTGCATAAAGCAGCATATTTGCCCACTCCCATGTTGATAAGAGTATTAAATACTTGACAAATCTCCTTTTAAGGAACATTTTGAACAGATAAAAAATGTGCCATTAATTTGCAATTAATCGCGATTAATAATAATAATAATAATAATAATAATAATAATAATAATGAATTTAATTTATATAGCACACTTTAAAATACAACGAAATCTCAAGGTGCTTCACAACAAGGGCAAAACAATCACAGACAACATTGAAACAATTTACACAAGAAACACAATTAAAAGCGTCAAAAAGGGACAAATAAAATGATAGACAAATTACTTCCTGATGTAAGTTTAAAAGCATAAAATACTATGAAATCATAGTGATTATAAAACCTTAGGGGAAAGCTAAAAGGAACAGGTGAGTTTTAAGATTAGATTTAAAAGCAGCAAGTGAGTCTGATTAACTATGGACAATCATGAGATTAGTCACGATTAACTATTTGAACAGCCCTAATTAGTATGTTAGCTAACAGGATTATTTGTTCAGCTACTTGTGGTTATGTCTCATGATTACAGTTCCCCTCCTCTCTGTTTAACCACCACTGATAATGGAAAGTGAAACTATACTACTCATAAATAATGGCTTCTAACTTCTACAACACCAGATAAACGCAGCGTTATATCATAATGAGTACTTTCTAGAGATGAAAACAATAAAACACTACTTCCAGTGTAGTATCGGTCATATTTAACAACATGTTATGTGAACAGTAGTCTGTGTGAAACTTACTCAATGACCTCTGCTGCGGCTTTCTTCAGGTAGTCCACGTCAAAGACTTTGGTGAGAGGAGCCCAGCGCACCTCTGGGTGCTCATCCAGACTGATGTTCACGGTCGGGGGAGCGACCTGAGCCCGGCAACACACCGAGAGACCGAGCAGCAGCAGCACCGCAGCCCGCAACATCTCCTTCATGACCGGTTCAGTCCGAGCGAGCAGCAGCCTGACACGGCGGAGGAGACCGGAGACATGCCCGAGCACTGAGAGAGAATGATGCATCCGATCAGAGGATTTCACAATAAAAGCTGCATTCAACACAAACATGTAGCTTCCTCAAATCAGTGGCTTTATAATGATGATAATAAACACAAAATAATTACTTAAATAAAACAACAGCAAAAAAAGCAACACATTGTATCCAACGTAGGCTACCAAACGTAGGCCTACTCATTGTGCAGAATATGGCCACTGTCATTGTTATATTATTTGATAATTATGCATTAAATGTGTTTTTGAAAACATTTTTATGTAGATGGATATTTAAAAAAATAAAAAAAATAATAATAATATATCCACAGAGCCAAAGGTGCCAAATAACAATATGGCTTTTCCTGAAAAAAAAAAAAAAAAAGATTGTATATTAATCATTTTAAAAATTTTGGCGGGTCCAAAATTATTATTATTTTTTTTTATCTCTGTGGAAGATGTCTGATGTTTGGTTCCCACTTCTAACAAGGCTTGTGAGCCACATGCCACATGGTATCTCTGGGTCATCAGTATAGTGTGGAAAAAACGGATAAATGGCTGAAATTGACGGTAAGTACCTGGCAATGACTAGTTGTGAAGTAAATGCAATGGAACGGGGGAGGGAGAATACAACATCTAGTGGCTGAATGTTATCAATGTTATCAATAGCACCTTTAACATGTGAGCGATACTGTAATGTTGAAGCTGGACGAGGTGAAGCTAATTATAACTGTTTTGTTTACGGTTGGATAGTTTAATCTATAACAATGCATCATATTCTATAAACTGTGTTTTGTAGCAAAATCTTCCTGTGAAAAGTAACTAGTAGATATAGCTGTTAATATACTGGTGGAGTAAAAAGAATACTATTTCACTCTAAAATGTGGTGGAGTTAAAGTATAAAGTTGAGTAAAATGGAAATAGGCTCCTCAAGTAGGCCTACAAGTACCTCAAAACTGTAGGCTACTTAACACTGAGTAAATGTTAAAAACTAAGTCCACCACTAAATAACAACTAGGCTACTACTATAATAATTACAATATCATCAATGTTATACTTTCTTGCTTCACTTGTTAAAATTATTTAGTAATTTCATACAGGAAATGATACAAGAGGTCAATTAAAGGAATCACTTACTGATAATCTGCACGTTACAGTTGTTGAGACCTGGCCATGATTTTCCTTTAAAGATGAGGTCTTATTATTAGTAGGCAATATTTTTAAACATTATTTTTAAAAATATTTTTAAATACTTTTAAACATTTTTATTTTATGAAGCAGCAATGAAAAGGCAAATATTGAACACTTGTTTCTTAAAGTGTCACAACTGTACAATTGAGGGCATGTCATCTAATAGATTGAACTATGGAAGAAGGACAGAGGAACAAAACGTTGTGCAATTTATAATAATTGCAGATGTTTGGGACCTGTAGTTGGCTAAAGTGCACTTTTATTTTGAAGAATTTCAGACCGGAAATGTCCTTGTTCCTGTCAGTGGAATGTGGTAATGCTGCTGAACTCTAATCCTACCAAACAGAAATGTTGTCTCTACTGAGTGAGCTTTGTGACTCTTTGAACAAACTATTCTTCACAATTTCAATTAATTAGTTAATTTAAAGGCAGCACACATATTTGTGGTTGATGTTCCTTAATATTATGGCACTTCCTTATCAATATAGCCTAGGCCTACAGTATATAGTTTGATGAATAACATTACAGATAGAGCGGCATCATTTTGCCATGTTGTTTAAGGCTGCAATCTAAGAGTTGCTTTACAACCTGATTCTCTAGTTTTTATAATTTGGCTTTATAACCACTTCATTTTAAACCCAATTAACCTTCCTTGCTCATGTTTGAAAAAAATATAGGCTAAAGACTAAAGGGTCTTAAATGCTCACTCAGTCGAGATTTAACACTTTAAAAATATATACATTTTGGTATACATATTCCTATTTATCTGTATTTCTATGCAACCCAGAAATACATACATGTTCTAAACATTTTGTTAGTAAATCTTGCTTTATGATTGGTGTGTGGAGGGTATAGATGAATTGTGCTCAGGTCTATGCCCCCTGTAATGATGAGTGTAAGGTTGGTTATACAGTAGTAGGCTATATGTTCAGCTTCTTAATAGCACACAAAGGTATAGACTTTAGACTTTATTGTCCCACAGGGGGAAATTCTTTTCCACAGCACTGTACTTGTCAGACACCAATACATACAACAGCACACAGTAACAGTAACAGCAACAGCAATACAGCAGTGACAACAACAGAAAATGACGGACAGCAGTCCACACTCAGGCCTATTCAGCGACGCCTGTTGTTTAAGGCGGCTATAACTGCCGGTATCAGGCTTTTCCCAAAGCGAGCCCTATTGCACCTCAGTGTTCTGTACCAGTGCAACTTAAGTAAGAAAGGGAAACATTTTATATTATGTCTACATGAGGCTGGTATAAACACGGACATGAGGCCATCATTCCCTGCTTGGTAGATATTGCTTACCGTGAACCTGCACCACTGAGGATCTGTGGAAACCACCAGCAACTTGAATAAAATGCAGTTGAGCCTGTTATATAGACATTTATTTCTGTAAAAGTGCCACAGGCTGTTGAGAGTTTGTTTGACGGCCAAAATGGAAACAACATGTATTTAAAGGAACAGTGTGTAACATCTCCAGGGATCTATTAACAGAAATGGAATATAATATTCATTACTATGTTTTCATTAGTGTATAATCACTTGAAACTAACTACTTAGAATGAGTCCTTCATATCTACATAGGGAGCGGGTCCTCTTCACCAAAGAGTTTAGAAGCAAAGAGAAAACGCTGGTGCTTTTTTGACAACAGTGCTGCCGCCATTTTAGACTGAAAACACCAATAAGTCTTTGTTTCATGGATGTATAAAGAGACGTCTGTAAATCAGAGGATCATTTTTTAGGTAAATCAACTTCCCGGTACGAACACTTATATAGCCCTCATTTAAATCGTTGCCGTCCGGTATCGCTTTCGGTCCAAAATGGCGGACGCGTAGCTTTGCTGCTGGGCGCTGATGTTGCAATGGAACGATCAATTGACTTTCACTCATTAGCAATATACATTCTTTGTCTTCACGGAGTTCGCCAAGTTGTTTCTACAGTAGTCTAGAACAGACAAACCAAACACTGGCTTTAGAAAGAGGCCACCGTAGTTCTCAACGTGCTTGTGAAACTGCGGTAACGTGAGCCACAGAATGCTAAACCGTGGTACCGCCAGCCGCCGTCTGACCTCTGCTGCTCCTAAAGTAGTGTTATTATGGTAAGGATGGCCTCTGAGCGAGGCGAATGGCGTTACCACGGTTTTGCACTCAGCGGCTCAGTCTTCTAAAGGGAGGAGTGAGCGGAGTGGTACTCAGTTGGTTGCAATCTGCAACCACACCACTAGATGCCACCAAATCCTACACACTGTACCTTTAATAATAGTTTTCCACAAGCACCTCAGCATTCAGATGTCATAAAATGGCTTGCAAGCCTATAACACAAATACATGCATATGTTCTGTAATCCATTAACTTGAAAAACTCAATTTGCACGTGCAATATGTTAAAATGTATTTGTTGTTTTACGGTTATTTAAGATTATTATTTTAATACTCTACACAATCGTTTCTCTCTTTTTCAAATGAATAAATTCAGGAAGAAAAGCTGTTGGTAGAACAAGCTGTTGTTTTACTTGATGTTTGAAGTTGTAACACAACTTGTAAACCTTTAACAGAAATGCCTTCAAGGCTCTGTACTGTATAATCCATTAACTAAAGCACGAGGCCTTCTGGTTGCATATATTTGGAAAACATTAAAAAGTATTCAGTAAAACATATCTGTAATTATGTGAAGTGCAAATTGATTATTTTTTAGAAGCAGTTGATCAGTCATGTGCTTAAAAAGCACTCACTTCATACTTTTAATAATATCTCTGTAAGGGATGTAGTGACTTACTTTATGAACTGTCCTGCAGCCACCGTTCAGCTGTTACAACGAGCCGTCACGTGTTCTTAGAATCCATCTAGAGGTTTGGTAATCCATCAACAAACACTGTTATCTTTAGCCACTTTAGGTAAATAAAAAAAAGCGATAATTCGATGTTGCATGTCCTTATTTATCTAATGCTTACGATACAAACAACTCTTTAACATCACTGTTTTGGTGAATGAGATTTCTGGCTGACATGTTGACTCCTCTCCAATCATCACCAGCTGTGTGTGATTCCTGTGATTAGGTGGTGAACCGTGTGCAAAATGCTGCGTCACCGATTTACAAACGTGATTGGAGGTCTCTGCTGTGTTCTGAGCATTTAGAAATCTACTGAAACACGGAAGCGACCTTCAAAGAGTAGATAGATATATCATGGTCATTATATAATATTTTATTTCTATAAAAAGACATTGGCATTGATATTGTTTTATTTATTTATTTATCTATTTATTTATTTATTTATTATTATTATTATTATTATTATTATTATTATTATTATTATTATTATTATTATTATTTTAGATATTTCAAGATATATCAAGGTATTTATCTGAAGTATATTTAGCTACGTAAACACATTGGCATTGACATTGTTTTAGTTGTTTTTATTTATTATTATTATTATTATTGTTTTTATTATTTTCCTTTCCCTATGTTTTATTATTTGTTGTATCATTTTTTTTATTTTTTTTTTAATCTTTTTATACAGTGAAATATATTTACTACAATTTTTATAATGAAAAAAATGGAACATGTATACTCTGTGTTACAACTGTATTGAGAGCATGAAATAATGTCAGTTCTTTGGGGATAAAAATATAAATAGTACTGTTTGTCTGTGTAATCTTTATTATTCTTGGGATTTGTTTCACCTGAGACCTTGAGCTACAAATGTGAAGATATTAAACTTTTGCACATAGTTGTTTGTTTTAGAAAATCAATGAATTGTTGAAACATTCAAATTTTACTTTTTCTTTTGACTTCTTATAACTTTTTTTTAATGATAAACACGTTATTATATTAATAGAGTCAAGGCCCCAGTAATAGGAAAATGGCTCAGACCCCAGAGGAAAAACAGCACGACAAAGAGGTTTTTAATTTAAGTTTAATTTAAGCATTAACGTATCGTCTCTGTACTGTATAATTAAATGTAGTTGTGGAGCTTCTCCATCAGGTTCTCTCAGCCAGTCCTCTATGTGGCTGGATGAATGGAGGCTTTTCCACTTCCTCTTTAAGGTCATCCCGTTCTTTGATGAGCACTCACTAAGTGTTTTTGAGCCTGATGAGAAACGAGCTTCTCAGTCATGCCAATTCTCCCCGCCGCCTCATTCACAGTGCTCACTCTGTTCTCAGCATCAATAACCATGGAGGCCATATCCTCGCACTTCAGCTCCACACTCATCCCAGCCATTATGTCCTTTGTGACACCACGTTTCAAAGTTAGACATTTATCAGCCAGCATCTCAATAACAAGGTCATTCATTTCTGTGGTTCTTGGAAGCCAGTTTTTATCTTGTGACCACCATGTTTTTCGCTGCCTCTTTTTTTTAAATGGTGTCAGTGTTTTCTGCAGTAGCCTATCAGGCTCTATCATTAATTCCCTTCCAGTCAGTAGAAGACAGGCAGGCTGCATTCAGATGTGAACTATCTGAGGATGACAGAAAACTAACAATATGAATAAAGGAGATTCAGTCAAAATATAGGTACATTAGTGCGCCTCCATGGTGAGAACTGCACAGTCAAATGTTATATGTTGGTTATACCAAGAGTTACCACAGTGGATTTGACTGGTTTCATGTCATTGTCTTTGGTTTCACCACAATCAATATGAATTACAAATAGATAGATAGATAGATAGATAGATAGATAGATAGATAGATAGATAGATAGATAGATAGATACTTTATTGATCCCGAAGGAAATTTAGACATCCAGTAGCTTAGACAACAAGTCCCAACACCAATACACCTTAAAAAGATACAATCAAATAGAATAAAGTGAAATAAAATAAAATAAAAATAAGATAACATAAGTACAACAGTAAAAAAAACCCAGTAAAAACATTGGGTGAGTTCAATGATTTGAAATCAATTACAGTTCAGTTGGTCTAAACCCACATTAACCAATTTCTTTGGCCACTTGGGGGCAGCAGAAACAAGCTGTAAAGTTAATATTGGCTACGCTCCAAATCACATACTTTTTCTTTTTTACTTTTACTGCAGCTGCCCTTACAAATTATGTACTGTTGCATGCAGTATTAAAGTAATAAAGTAAAGTTGCACTGTTAAAGACAGTAAAATTGATTTATAAATGTTAAATAAAATGAACATCCTACAGATATTTTTTTTTAGAAATGCTTTGAAATGTTTACAGCCTGTGATCTAAGACATGCTATTACATAATTGGGAAATACTACTTTGTCATAACATTGCACCTTGAACTTTGACCCACGTGCTCATATATCCACTGCGCAGAGGATTGTGGGTCAGAAAATACCACCAGATGTAGTAGGACATCTTGGTATTTTTGGCATACTATGTACTGGAACATACTAGATCTTTTTCTTTCATTCTATGGGTATTGAAACGCACAGTTTATCATGTTTTTTTTCTATATAGCCTGCACTGTTAAGTTGATAGTATGGCTGTCACGATATAGCATTTTCACTACATGTTTGTGGCCAAAGGAATTCCCGATAATGATATTGTCATGATATCTAGCTATAGAAAATTAGAAAAAAATAACGACAAATAGTGCTATTAGTCAAATTCGTCTTTAACTTTGTTTATGGCGAATAAAATTAATCAAAATGAGTGTAGGGAGGTGGAGAGAGAGTCTGTAACTATAACTGTACAAAAGCGTGATTAAACCCTAAGAGACCCGTGGGGCCGCGGGCGATCACGACTGACTTTACTGTTTTTCAGAGGCTATAGCAGAGGTACAGTTCTAGGGCTAGAGTGAAGCTACAGATATGATATGAAAATAAAAAACCTAAGGAATCCATTGGTACCATCATGTCATGCTACCATGTCGGGAAGGAGGTTAAATAATGCTCCAAAGTTGGGCTAAATTTTAGCGAGGAAAAACTGGCATGGTCATCCCTTGACCTCTGACCTCGAGATATGTGAATAAAAATGGATTCTATGGCTACCCACGAGTCCCCCCTTTACAGACATAACTCTCAATGTTACTGGAATTCTCTGTTTAATTAAAGTTTGAGAGACAGTGCAACATCTGGGTCAGTTTCATCAGTTATCTACCACGTTTAATCGGTCATCTCGCCTTTTGATTACAATTGAATGGAGCATTTTGTACATCCTGTCCATGTCAGGTTACATATATTGTGACACAGTTTAGTCCTACGAGACTTTGGGTGTCACTGCGTGTAATTACAGTGACTCTGACTGTAATTAGGCACGGTGTCGTCACTGAGCTCACCAAACACCAAAGACGCTGAACTAAAGGAGCATTTTAATAGCAGCCTGTCAGCGAGGCCGTTATCTGTTTTCCAGGGGTTGCATTACGATGTGCACCACGACCTTATTGGAAATGTTAGACTCTGGAGTCTGCACGCTCCCCAAACTCTACAGTATCTAATACACAGGACAAAATGACAAGCATGATATTTGAATGAGGGATTTCACACTGACAGTTATATACTTGTACTAACTGTTATTAGCAGCATCATATCAGTTTGGGGTCTAACAAAGATTAACACCTTGGTGTGAAAATGGCAGCCAGTGCAGTGTGGAGCACTAATTCCACAAGGTGGCGCCGCTACTGCATTTTTTATCTCAAAATACTGAATTGGAATTATTTCACTGATCTGCCAAAATTACAAAATATTGTTTGATTACAAGAAATGAAAAACAGCCATTTCCACATTTCTCAGGGAGCATGGTGGGTGGTGAGCATTTTTCATTTTCACTATTACTACAGCAGAGTTACCACCCAGGAAACGGCACCCAAACAAGGCTGGTGGAGACCGGTATTCCATATTATTAAATATGAAAGTAAATAAAAGACATAAAGTCTTTGCTCCCACGACCTCAAGCACCGTTTCCATCCAATGTGGTGTCAATTTGAAAGACGCATTTTCTGCTCCTACTCAGCACACTTTCAGTATTGTTACAGTGCCATACGGTAGCCTATATAAACGGTATGGGAGAGAAAATCCTACACCACTAAAGTAATACTCACATAATTCAGTGAATCTGTAGTTTATGTCTACATTTTTATAGAAAACCAAAAAGTTATTATCTCTAGTTCCAAAACTAATGTTTGAGATTGCATTATAAGTTTGTATAATTGATAAAATATTCATATCAGTATGTAGTAAGCAAAATCTTCTCCATGATTATCCAAATTGTCATGAGCTAAAAGTTGTTAAAGTGCAAAATAGATTTATATGTAAAATAAAATTATAAGCCTTCAGATAACTTCTTAGAAAAGCTTTGAAATGTTTACAGCCTGTAATCTAAGACATGCTATTGATTTACAGAGGCTGTGCTGCGCTATGGGTTATGTAAGTGTTATGTAAGTATGTGTTGTTATGAGGAGCTGTCGGCTCGTCTGGCTGAAACACGTTTAAGCCGTCAGGCAGTGAAACACAAATTCCACGGGAGGGAAAAAAAAAGCTTTATTAATATTTTAATATATATCAATAATACTTTATATACAAAATATGTACAACAAACAACCTTTTGTTACATTTCAAAATAAAAATCCCAAGTACCTCTTTCTATACAAAACTATTATTTTTGTCTTGAACTTTACATTCACTCTCTTTGCCACAGACACAACATTTAAAGCGAAATACATCGAAACACCTGCCGCCGTTGTGTCTGCGTTACACGAGTAAAGGCAACAGCATGAGCTAAGATCAGGCCTTAACTTGACTGGGAATTTGTGGGCAAGATGCAAATCTGGTTGAGCACAATGCTATATACTGTACACGTCCTCTTGGCGTACAGCGAATGACTACCTCAGCCGTCCTTGTAAATGTAGCGATGCGAATACACTCAGTGGGTCACGTATCAAAAATAGAGATGTACAAGTAGTATAAACAAAATGAATTACAAGACATCACTTCACAGGGACTCCATCTAGATGCACAAATAGTCATGAGTCACAAATTAAAAACCGTAAAAGCGCGTGTGACCACTTTCAAACAGACATGAGTGACACACCTCGTACAGTGACAACACCCTGAATTCTTTGAACGCTGTGAACACTGTTCATTTAGCTGCAAGGTAATTGAAGGATCAAAGGAGCAATGTCTTTTGAGACGCCTCTCGACGCCATTTTTTTTTTGGTAACATTCTAGTCTAAATAATGGTTTGTTGCAGTTACAGGAGCGACAAACACTGAAGGTAGATCCTCCATTCACAGATCTACAGCAGGTAGTTCAAGCAGCATCTACAAGGGGCTTTTGTTCAATCTTTACATTCATTACAGAGTGGTGTGTGTGCAAAAAGTAGGTCCAAATATGTTTTTTCGGGGGGGGGGGGCCTTACATTCTGTGTTTACCTCTGACATTCAACACCGAGTGCGGAGAAGACAAACTAAAAAAGAAAACTTGCGATATCTTTCATCGTCTTTATCATCTTCACAGTGTTTCCATGCAACAGGTGATCTATGAGCCTTCACGTGGGCGCTCCAGGTTGCCCCTAAATGTCCTGTTTCAGTGTGTGAGGAGCTGACGATGGACGACGGTGACCGTTTGGGGTCTTTGCTGGGAGTCAATGGGCCAAACAACGGCTGCGGTTTGAAGGGATACCAGTGCGTTTGTGTTTACCCTCTTTTCAACCCCGTCAACATTCAGAGGGCGAGATTCCAAACAGAAACACGTGTTCAGTCTTTGGTTTCCAAGTTCAACTGGGGGGCCTGCTTTAAAGCTTTGTGAAGGGCAGGGGAGTCCATGTGGTTCTGGTAGGATGCTGGAGACCCTGCCCTTGGGGACATCACCAGAGACGAGGGAGGCGTCGCTGGGGGCAAGCTGGCCGCGGAGCCGCTCATGCCCGGGTACATGACCGGCATGCCCCCGGGGTACCAGCATTTCTCCAGCATGGGCAGATAGGCCGCCGCTGCCGCAGCTGCAGGCGGGACGAGGTAGAAGGGGAGACAGAACGGGGGCTGGTTGGGGGAGAAGCCCATGTAGCCGCCATGGCCTCCTGCCCCGTGAACAGACAGGATCTCGTCCTCTGGGGACTCGGACCTCGGCCTCTTGGCACGAGGCTCGTCACCCTCCTGCTTGATGGCACCGGCCGCCGTCTCGGACGCGATGTGCTTGCGCTCCTCCTCCTCCTTTGCATAGCTCTCTGACCACTGGGCTTTGGGGTCACGCTTGTCGTGCTCCCCCCCGTATCCGCTGTCAGTGTCTGTGTCGCTGCCGCTCTGCTCCCCCGTCACATGGGGGTAAGTCCTTTGAATGACGGGGACACAGTTCTTGGCCGAGCCCTCGGACGCCCTCTGGGGCTCTCCGGCGGGTTTCTTCAGTTTCTCTGAAGCTCGAGGGACGGACTCCTCTGGGTGTAGGCTGCTTTCATGATGCAGGACTTCAGCTGCTACCTTTTGGATGTGGCTGATGACGTGGGAAGGAGTTAAGTCCCTGCTGCTTTCTTGGCTGGCCAGATAGTGGAGGACCTCTTTTGCGCACACGTGAAAGCCGGAGCGGAACATCTCCTCACTGCTCTCCGCACTGTCGCCTCCATGATCACCTGGTCGATTAGAACCGCAAGGTTAAAAACAATCTTTTTTTCCCTGAAGTAGTTCTGATAGATGCAACAGTCTGTTGCTGCTTCATGAATAACATCTGTTTGTATTCTACGTACACAACAACATCACGGCATCAAACTCACCGATTTGCAGGTCGTTCTGGAGCGCGATGATTTTCTGCTGTTGCTGCTCCAGGATGCCGCTCAGGGTTTTCACATGCTTGAGAGTGAGCTCCAGCACCACGGCTTTCTCCAAATGACCCAGCGTCTAAAAACAGGAAGACCTTCGATAAGCATGTTGATCTTTCTTATGTAACAGCAGCTGAACAGAGGACAAGCATCAAACACGCGGGAAGCCGTGCAATCCACACACAAAATTCTCAACAACAAATTAAAATCTTGTTTGAATTTAGACAATAACATTTATAAAATTACAAAATTGTAAAATAATAATAATGTTTTAATCATCTGTACTCTCATCTTAAAATGCAAAACTTTGATTTTTTTTTTGAGACTCCAAAAACTGAATCCAAAGGCTGCTGGAGCGAACAAACTGCTCAGAAGGAGCATGTGGGGTGTCAGATTCCCTGGCTGTTAGCAGACATGCCATATGTAGAAGATCATACTCACAGTCAGCTTAAGATGTTCTGGCAACAAATCCTTCAGCTGGGCAATGCATTCGTTGATTCTGTCACGTCTTTTCTTTTCGATCAGTCGGTGAGGCAACTTGTATGTCTCCTGGAGAGGGTAGAAATGAGTTAAATCCAGGCGGCTCAATTTAAACTGATAAAAGGCAGGAATATTATGCATTTTAACTTGAATTTACCTTGCTCTCATCCCCACGCTTCATGCCCCTCCTGGGTTTGTACACATACATGGGTACAAAATCCATTCTGTGGAGAAAAAAATAAAATGAGTTTAGTTTGGTAAAGTATAAAGTGTTTTAAAAAGTAGGATAGACAAGAACAGAATAAAATAAAATAGAAAATGTTCCTTTTACCCTTGCATGTCAGCTATATCCAGTGATGGGTGTTTTGGCACACAGGGAGGTGGTTGCGCGCTGGTAATCCTCTCCATATTGCTTAACTGTGAAACCCGAAGAAATTACTTCAAAAAGCCTTCGAATCGATCCAAATCTCTCCAGTCGCACTTCGAAATGAGAAAAATAAATCCTATGAGAAATAAAGGAAAAAGTATGTCCTGTTATCCAGTGTGCGCGCAGTGTTCCCGCTGTGAGCTGGAGTTGTGCGCTGCGCAGTGTTGTCACCCTGAGGTCCGGACTCGGTAGTATGTGTGGGGAGGCTCCACGCCTGCTTCAATGTGTGAGAGCTGGGTGGGTTTTGACTACGTGTTAAATAAACCCTGTGACTGCAGGCACGTCTCTCGGCTGGAGACACAGACTCGACACCGTCACATGAGCCTCACGTGTTGGACGGTGCTTTCAACTCCTCTCGCCCCCCCCCGCGACACACGCACCTCCTCCCCCCCCCCCCCGCTCAGCCCCGCCCGCCCTGCTGCTGGAGTACAACCCTCTTCTGTAGTACTCCTCCACCGGGGCTCGGTCTCGTGTACCACCATGCTCCGCTTCTCGGGGCAAACCGTGTTTGCAAAGCTGATCGTGTTTACAAAGACACAAAGTAGAGCAACAGTTCCCTCGTCGACAGTTAAGAAATATTATCTTTTAAACTGCAAATAAGGCAGCCTTTATTATATTATATTGTAACAATAATTACTGAAAACACTGTAGCCTCTGGAGTGACGTATACCTCGACAATAATAATAATAATAATAAATAAATAAAATTATATATATATTTAGTAACAATAATTACTGAAAACACATCGTAGCCTCTGGAGTGACGTATAGCCTGGACAACAATAATAATAATAATAATAATAATAATAAATAAAACAAATTAAATAAATAAAATTAAATAATTTATAAATTTATAGATTATAAAATTATATATAGTTGACATAAGTTGTATACATATATATATATTAGTAACACTAATTACTGAAAACACTGTAGCCTCTGGAGTGAGGTATAGCCTACGACAATAATAATAATAATAGATAAATAAAATTAAAATTAAAATATATATATTAGCATATCAACCATTATGATTATTAACAGCAATGCAGTAGGCTATAGCCTACCACACGAGATTTGAAAAAGTCTCAATAAAGTCAATCCTATGTCACAGACTGTTTCTACAGTAGGTAGTAAGTTGTTTTTATTAAGATAGTAACAGAACAACTATCACATACAATAATAATAATAATAATCTTAGAATATTTCCAATGGTTTGGTCTGTTATAAACACTGAGGACGTAAAATAGCCTTGACACTTTTTAAATTATATAGATGATTATTACATTTTAATTAATATTATTTTATTATTATTAGTTATAGTTTATTGTTTGTATATTATTTATTTATATAAACAATAATAAGCCCGCCTATCCGCGGTGTCTTCTAATACATTCCAGTGTTTCATTGAGGTCAACAAACAATCACTTCTATTTGTCACATTTTGTATCCTGGCATGTGTCACGCGCTCTGTACTGACTTGACGCCCTGTAATTTCATACTGTACCCGCTCGCTATGCGGCACGTGCACCTGCAGCATGATGACACTGTCGCTGTTTTGTTTTCTTTTTTTATATACCGGCTGGCTGGCTGGCTGGCTGCGGTAATGATAGTATTAAACCCGCCTGTACGCTCCAGCGGGCTGTCACGTTGAGCTCCTCATGGCCGGGAGAGAGCCGAGGAGCACATCCCGAACGGTGACGTCAGGCAGCCGAGAATTCCCGACTGGTCGTTCGGCTCTTTCCGGAAACGAGGGAGCGATAAAGGTGTCTCTGTCAACTCTAAGTCCTGATAAAACCTTGAAGAAAATGAAACAGTTGTGACACATCTTTCTGCATTTGTTGTTATGTGGAAAAAAAACCCACTTATGTCAATGAGGGGTATTGCTCTTCCCATGTCTTTATCACTTCAGACCTATGGGTACAATTACAAGTTTTTTTTATTTTTATATATATATATATATATATATATATATATATATATAATGATTCACATGGATGTAAAATTTTGACCTAAATTTCTAACATTACTATGGTACTTTTTTTTAAACTATTCCATGTCACTGTTCATCAGGCCACTGCATCAGAAAAGATTTTGTCCCCAATATTGAGCGGTGGAAGAAGTATTCAAGTCATTTACTTAAGTAAAGGTATATTAATATTGAATAAATTGAGCTAAAAATTAGCTAAAATTAATGGGTGAACAGCTGAAATAGTGAGCTAAAAAATAACTAAAAGTAATGGGTAAACAGTTGGCTAAAGGTTAGCTGGAAGTAAAAGATAAAAAGTTGAAACAGTTAAGCTAAAGGTAATAGATAAACAGTTGAAATAGTTAGCTAAAGATTAGCTAAAAGTAATGGATAAACAGTTGAAAGTTTATCATTTCCTTTAGCTAACTATTTCCACTGTTTACACGTTACCCATTACTTTTAGTTAGCTACTTTTTAGTTAACTATTTACAACGTTTAGTAATAACTTTGAATTAAAATTTTTGTACCATATTCTTGAAATGTGTCTAAACATCTTTGAGGGTTCTAACAACTGTTGGATTTAAGCTGCTTACCTTTTCTACTATTTCCTCCCATACTTGGTGTGGTGTTGCTGCTGTTGTATCCGCCATTTAGGTAAAGTGTCTTATTTCACCCATAATGCATTGTGGGACAGGCTATGTAAGTCAGTCTCAGGGAAGCTTTATGCAACAGGTAAATTAGGTCTATTTTTATGCAACTGGCCCCTGATCTTTGGTGACACACTTAGCATCATAGGTGTATTATTACTTCAGTTTTAGTTTGAGTCAACACAAAACGATGTCTCGACTCTGACTTTGAAGATAAATGAGGACATTTACAAGGCATCATTTTTTGCTAGACACATGGTATGAGATTGAAAGCTCATCTGAGGACTGGTAGAGCTTGATAAATACTTGGCATGCAGAGAATCTCTGAAGAAAGCCCCTGATTAATGAGGATATATGCAATATTAAATCCACCCGATTACACACATTCCACTCGTACTGCCGACACTTGCTGGTTTCAGAGACGCATGTTTCCAGCTGACAGAGGGTAGTTTCTCTGAAAGGCAACAGATTAATTCAGGACATGGTCTAGTTTAATTTCTGAACAGGAAAACACTGGCTGAAATTCCTGTATTTGACTCGTGGAATATATTGTATATTGTCAATAGGTGACATTTATAATGACAAAAAGGTCACTTACAGTGTGCATATTGGACCCCTCAATTTGATTTGGGTGATACTGTACGAGTGTGTATAAATACACTTGGAGGCAACCAGATTGTTGAACATTATTAAAAAATAAAGCACATTAATGGTTTACCTTATATGAGTAATTTATAATAATAATCCTATAAATCACCTCAACAATAAACAAATGCAATATGGAGTAAAGGATAATTTACATCAATTTTAATAAATAATTCTACTTTAATATACAAATTGACAGTGCTTAGATTTTTAGTTAATCCTAACATTCATCAATTACATTTTTCTATACAAAAGCAAAGCAACAAACTTTATGTACACATAGTAGTCCAAAAGAGAGATCACCGATTCTAACAGTGGCATGAAAATCATCTTAAACATTTTAGTGAAAATTAACATAAAAGTTAGTGACTCTGAACGAGCAGCAAACATGTGTCAGACTTTAAACAAAGACAAAAACAGGCACAAATGGAACATGTTTGCTGCAAAACAGGAAATTACGCTAATGATGTTAATTACAGTAAAAGACTCCTGAGCAAATTGTAATAGCATGAGTGATACCGAATAAATTACACAGTATATTTGACCGACAAGTCAAACCTTCTAAATGTCCTTTAGAAACAAATTAAATAAGAAAGCAAATTTATCATAAAATAAGTTAGCAGTGAGATATGACATTTAGGTGAAAGAAAACTATCTGTATATATATTGCTCTCACACAATATACTATCTCTATTGAGCCCAGTTGGCACTCAAGAAGTACGCACATTTTTTAAGAAATAAAAGAAAAAGAAATTGAGGAGGGCAGCTTATTAAATATTATCTCTATATTTGCGTAAGTAAAGACAACCAACTACTCCCTATTTTATCCAGAGACAAGAAAGTACAAACAAAAAAAATTGGCTTTTAAATTAAATAAGACATGACTGATGGAACTTAAATCCACGCACCAATGAGGTTGCATATTTAAGTTAATATATTGCACGACATACAAAAAAAAGACATTTAATACTGCTTGTTATGCCAGAAATATAAATACAAAACATTAAAATGAAATAAAAATAAAACAAATGGGACTAATTCCTCCTGTCCAGTCATCTATATTTCAAGTTCAACCAGTAAAGGCCATGTGTTGAGAAATCCAATTTATTTCTACATAGAAAACATTTGGCACCAATTCCAACTGGACTGAACAGAGCGAGGCGGGTGAGTGTTACTGGAGTAACACGTGCGTGGGGGTAGAGCTACACATCGCCTTATGACTACCTATGTTACAGTGGTTCCCTACCGTTATAAATTACACTCAGTGCAGCAGACATGATGTGCAATCTCGGGGCCGTGTCACTTGACCTTATGCAGGCTGCTGGGGGTTAGCGTTCATGTGCTGAGGGTGTCCCAACAGGCCGATCCGCTGCTTCTGCTTCCTCTGTTCTGTCATCTGAAGAGCACAGAAAACACAGATAAAAAAAATAATTCTGTACCTTTTGTTGGCACCCACGTCCTCTTCCACTGAATATATGCTGGCAGCCTTCATCTTCATCGATCCCTTTACAGAAACTAACAAATGCATCACAAACTCTGCACGCTGCTGAACTGAAACGGAATTTTCTGAAATCCTGCCGGCCTCGTCATGCACATCGCCGCGTCCTCTGACGAAAGCAGCACAATACAAACAACTAATACTGAAACCCAGTCAAAAGAAATTTCAGAGATCAAGCAAAGCACATGAGTCATAACACAGGTGCTAACCTTTATACCAGCGGGAACCAGAACGGCTTTTCTGCTAAGAATTGACTTTGTTTAACATAAGGGATGCGATTTGCACCTCGACACTGAAACGCAACAATATTAAGAGTGAGAAGACAAAGTGGTCTTGTAATGAGTGTTCCAGGAGAAATAATTCTGCGTAGAGGGACGTGTTAGAGGAAAATATCAGTAAAACACATCAATTGGACAGTATAAACTCAGTTAGCGGTAGAATGCTGGCCTTTTTTCACACTATAATTGTCTAATTAAGCCAATTTTACTGAGAATGCTTGCGGCACAATTTTCCTTCTTGTGCTCCACTCTGAACGAAAAGCCTTTTAAACATCGGCACAATCATACTGTTTGAATCGTTTCTAAATAAAATAAGTCAAAACAGGCCGAACACATGTTCAATGTGGACCGAAATGTGACCGATGCTGCTGTGCCCTTCACAGCTTGCAGCAACACAATAATCATTTCCCCCTGTCTGGGTCAAAATGTCTCGGTAACATTCACTTCCTCACAGATAGTTCTCATTTCAAGGGTAGAGACATTTTTACTATTCTGTTTACTAGAAACGGGGGATTGCAGCAATTGTGCAATTTAAACGTGGAAGCACTTGAGTCTCTAAGTGTTTATTTATTGCGAAAATTGTCTTTTAAAGTCATTCTCATATTCTCTAACCAGTCTGATGAAAAGCAATTATTTTGAAGGAAATCACTTTCTTAATTCTGTGCTCTTCTAAACATTGAGAAAGGTTTTATCCAGTAAATCAATCAATCAATAAAAAGACAACCAATAAAAACTAATGAGATAAAATCAGGTTGAGAGTCTCCCGAGCCGTGCTGTGAATTATGACTCACCACCTTCTGCATTTAGTAAGCTCTGCATCTAAAGGGCAAAGAGCGGCAAACAAACAAACCTCGAGCAACGTCTGCTGTTGCTCGTCTCGCTTTCATCATGTTTTCCCCGTGATGAAGTCGAGAGACATCAAAGTCTTTGTGACTTTAGTTTAACCGACCTGCTCTTTGAGCTCCGTCAGCTGGCCCGACAGGTTGGACACCAGTTTCATGGTGGACTCCAGTTTCTCCTGCAGGCTTCTGATCTCATTCTGCTCCCCGTCTGCATCGCTGCTCACCAACGACATGGCACGCATCCGTGGGAACCAGTCCAAGTTGTGGTCCTGGTAAACACAAATCGTCACAAATGGTTATGGCCAGTACAGCAACACAATGAAACTGATATATCCCAATTAGGGCTGTCAGCCAATTAAAATATTTAATAATGATTAATCACACATTTTTTTTATCTGTTCAAAATGTACCTTAAAGGAAGATTTGTCAAATATTTAATATTCTTATTAACATGGGAGTGGGCAAATATGCTTGTTTTTATGCAAATGTATGTATATATTTATTACTGGAAATCAATAATAACACAAAACAATGACAAATATTGTCCAGAAACCCTCACAGGTACTGCATTTAGCATACAAAATATGCTCAAATCATAACATGGCAAACTGAAGCCCAACAGGCAACAACAGCTGTCAGTGTGTCAGTGTGCTGACTTGACTATGACTTGCCCCAAACTGCATGTGATTATCATAAAGTGAGCATGTCTGTAAAGGGGAGACTCGTGGGTACCCATAGAACCCATTTTCATTCACCTATCTTGAGGTCAGAGGTCAAGGGACCCCTTAGAAAATGGCCAAGCCAGCTTTTCTTCGCCAAAATTTAGAGCGTTATTTAACCTCCTTCGCGACAAGCTAGTATGACATGGTTGGTACCAATGGATTCATTAGGTTTTCTAGTTTTATATGATATCAGTATCTTCACTCTATTAAAATTGAGCCTGCTACAACCTACATTTTTTTGCAAATTGCATTAAAGAAATTAGTGCCGTTAAAAAGAATTTGCATTAAGCGTTATTATCGTGTTAACTTTGAACAGCCCTAATCACAGTCTTTATGGTACTTTCTTAAATTTGCTGGAAGTTTTGCAATTTTCTAAGAGGTGATTATTGTTCTTTCTAAATTTAATTTAGAAATAAATGTAGTTCATGTAATTTAAATTTTAATTCTGTAAATAAAACGGTATCATTTTTATCTTTCAGTGTACACACATTACAGCATAAATGTGTGAAATAATGTGTGAACAAATGCCAAGCCTTATTAGATTAGTATTTTTCACCGTAGGACCTGCTTTGGCTCTTTGGCTGCGTGCAGTGATTTGCAGCCTGCTCTAAAAGCGGACTCAAACTAATCTTGAGGGACTTTCCATATTACAATCACATGGGATATGAGGGCATTCTTGAAATCACTCGGAACAGGCAGTTCACTTATCGGTGAGATGTTTCCGTCACCAGTCTTGCCGTACACACAACAACACTTACAAAAAGCTGTAAACTAAGATGGAGAAAGAAACTTCCTCATTTTACTCAACACGCATCGCCTCACATGCAGCGCTGAAATAAACCGCACAGCTCCTGAATGCCCCTGTGAGCCACAGACAAGAACTGTAATAAGCTGTTACTGTACAATATCTCCTGGCATAAAAGACACCTCTGATAAGTACTACCGGCACACTGGTGTCTGCAGCAACCGAGAAGCATCCAGGTTAAATATGTAGATTTTATCATTTCTTTCATGACTCTGAAGTAACTGTTGCAAAGTCAGAACTGAAGGAGCGATTAACTGCCAGTGAATGCTGACTGAAGGTGTTGAAGTTTGGCATACTGTGGGCACAAATCATTTCAATATGGCTGATGGTTTAAACTGAGTGTAACAGTTGAGAACAAAAAGGCAGTTTTACGTAGTGGGAGGTGTGGGATTATTAAAAAATATTCAATTATTGGGTGGAATTTTATGTGTTTTATACAAAAACAACAAAAAAAAGTCTGTCAAAGTTATAATCCTTAAGATTTTCATAAAATCATACCCTGTTTTTGATACTGTATATGCACATTTTGCACAGATACTGTTCTATTTTTCTATTGTATATTGTACATAGCATTCTTCTCTATCTATTTTATTGTATATTGTACAGTGTTCTTTCTTTCTGTATCTATTTTCTTGTATTTATTTCTTATACTCAAGGCAAAGGAGAAATTTCATTGTACAGGGAAACTTGTTTTTAACTGTGCACATGACAATAAATGCTTTAACTTTGACTGAATATGGTCGACATTTTTTTCAGCAATATCCATTTAATGTATTTACATTCAGTAATTACGTCTCTTTATAGTCTATATAGTATAGTATAGTCCGCCATTCCTGCACTGGATTCAAATTTCCTTAACATGTACGAGGGATTCAAAAGAAGCGATGCTTACATGTAAACCTAACATTTCTCACTGCTGCTGCTTCACATTAAAAGCATTCAATGGAGGAAACACAGGGTGGATTTCATTGTGACTCAGTCACAGGAAACACAATGTATTTGTCACAGAGGTTGGCGTTATCGTTTAAAAAATGGTGCTCAACGACTGTTTGCTGCCCCCAGAATTCTGGGACCTGTAGTATTAAACCGCACTTCCCGATGCCGCCAGTAACCACGGGTGTCTCCAAATCAACCAGGACTGAAATCTTAGGGATTGCCTCTGCATTTGCAGAGAGATGTGATACTTTGATGCTCTGCATTATGCAGCTGGGGGCAGCTGTAGCTCAGTGGATTTGACCACAAGGTTGGTGGTTCGATCCCCAGGTCCTACAGACTGCATGATGAGCGAGACACTAAATCCCAAGTTGCTCCCCGGGCGCCTGCAGCAGCCCACTGCTCCTAAAATACTTAGGATGGGTTAAATGCAGAGGTGAAATTTAATTTATGTACCTGTATGTACTATGACAAATAAAGGTTTCTTCTTTCTTCTTCTTCTGCATGGCTCTAAACATGGCAACATGGTGAGCTAGCCAGTGGGGCACGCTCACATGATGCACTAAAAGCACACGCAGGCCGGCCCAGCGATGTCAACAAAGCACGGTTGTTTGCTGCTATATTAATGCTCTAGATATCATATAGAGCACCTTTAAGGAAGAGTAATAGCATTTTTTTCAAGTATTCGAAAATAAAACTAGTATTGATTAATAGAATTAATATAAAGCATGTATAATGATCTAGAAAAATCTATTTTATTGTAACTTTAATGCACTTTACTTGTATACATATTTGTAAAACTGGCAGAGGCATGAAACCCAGCAGCCACCTCCTCAGGGGTTGCCGAGTTCAAACTGAGGGCCACTCGGCTGCATTCTTTCACGCTTCCCTCTCCTCCGGCACTCGACCACCACATGCCGACGTTATTGTGTGCTGTCTGAACCTGCTTCCCAATAAGCCACGGTCATGGGAACGCATTTATGTTTCATGTTCCCATGCCATGTCGCTATCGTGTGTCCTCAAATCAGCAGAACCGTTAGTCCTAATGCAGCATGAATGGAACGGCGCGGACGCCGCGTAGCCTCTGAGGTCACCGGCTAGAAACAGAGCGGTGATGAAGAACAGGTCTGGAAAAGTCCCGTAGGTTTCACTGGTTGATTTGGAGGCGTGGGGGGGGAGGTGGCCGACAGAACCACAAACCAGTCCTGGGTCAGACAGCAGCGGAGGGGAATCACACAACAGTAAGATAATGAGAAGCGCACACTCATTCTGAGAGGAGGAGAGGACTGCTGTGAGCAAGTTCCACTTCCTGAACGCGACAGTGTTTACCTAGTTCACCTGCCAACCCCCCCCCCCCCCCCCCCACCCCCCCCCCAACACACGTACACTTACTATATCTGAACACAGCTCTGGCTTTTCTCAATATACTTACTTATGCTAATACATGCATATTTATATTACTTGCAATATTTGTGAAATGTGATATGAAGTAAGGAGGTGTAGTGTTCTATCATTACAGCGCTTTAATTGATCTAACAAGTCCGTCTGTTTGAGAATAAATAATTACAGATCTCATACGTTTTTTTGCCACACTCAGTTCTGCTTATACGTTGCTCAAAAAAGTATGACCTCATCATGACAAAGGTCATTTCCCCATTTTGGATCCTGCCTGCCGGCCAAAAGGCACACGTGTGTTTGTTTGACGACATTGCCGCCAGCAGCCCGGCCCCTCTTTCCATCCCCAGTGTTTACAAATGAAAGCACTTCCAGTAAACCGAGAAGCGTAGCCACGACTTAAAACTCGACATCACGCTGGTTCAATGGAAATGACGGAAGTACATTTTTCATTATTAAAACCGCACGGCCATGAGAGAGAGAAACAGGATGCTGTGTGGTTAAAACAGCAACAGAAAACGTCACAGTCATGCCACAAGCCACCTGACGAGCTGACAGCCCACTCAGTCAACAAATATGCAAATAAATGCCAGAAAAAATATCACACATCCGATCCAAACAGACACAGACAGATATGGTTTCAGCATATTTCGCTGCGCTCACGATGTTTTGAATGTTTGTGGCTACGGATGTTTCAAATGAGCTCGTGGAGCCGGGGCGTCCTGCAGTGTCGAACGCATTGAGAATGAGGGCAATGAGTGTGAGCCAAGCATCATCTTTTTACACCTTAGATGTGACACTTCTCTCAGAGCCCTCCACCATTGACGTCAGTCCCAGTCATTGTCAGAGTGATCTGACTTCTACACCCCCTTCTGTCCTGTCGCTTCTTCCACATTACTGCAGCATCAAATGAATCGAAACACGCAAGACGCAGTACAGACTGAAGGAATCGGGCCTATACAAATCATGTTCTATAAATAGTGTGGGAAAAATCTGTAACAGACTGCGTGAAGATCTAACAACAACAAAAATTATAGGGGCATATAACCAATAATTCATTTGAACACAATACAATACAAATATTAAAGGTAGGGTTGGTAATCTTGAGAAACTAACAAGAGTACACTAGATTTTAAAGTCCAATGTTGGCGACTCTTTTCCAATGAAAGTAGGGAGCAGCACTAGCTGCAAAACTCCTTAAATCTAGTGAGAAAGTCGGCAACACTGACAGCCGTCCCTTTAAGCCTCCGTCCAAAGCCATTCAATGAACATTTCTGAATGTTAACAACCAACATGGCTTCTGAGCAGCTTGTGGAAGATAATAATATAACAAAAAATCTTAGTCAAAGTTAACGCGATAATAACGCGTTAAAGCTTATTCATTCTAACGGCATTAATTTCTTTAACGCATTAACACAACTTGCGATTTTTAGGTTGTAGTGGGCTCAGTTTTAAAGCTAGAGTGAAGATAATGGCATCATATGAAACTAGAAAACTTAAAGAATCCATTGGTACCAACTATGTCATATTAGATTGTTGCCAAGGAGGCTAAATAATGCTCCAAACTACATTTTGGCAAGGAAACATTTTTTTCAAAGGGGTCCCTTGACCTGAAAATGTTTTCTATGGGTACTCACGAGTCTCCCCTTTACAGACATGCCCACTTTATGATAATCACATGCTGTTTGGGGCAAGTCATAGTCAAGTCAGCACACAAACACACTGACAGCTGTTGTTGCCTGTTGGGCTGCAGTTTGCCATGTTATGATTTGAGCATATTTTTTATGCTAAATGCAGTACCTGTGAGGGTTTGTGGACAATATTTGTCATTGTTTTGTGTTGTCAATTGATTTCCAATAATAAATATATACATACATTTGCCCACTCCCATGTTGATAAGAGTATTAAATACTTGACAAATCTCCCTTTAAGGTACATTTTGAACAGATAGAAAAATGTGTGATTAATTTGCGATTAATCACGGTTAACTATTTTAAACCATTGACAGCCCTAGAAAAAATGCATTTTAACAACTTTACCCACCCTTCCTTTAATTCATTCTCCCAAAATAATTATTATAGTGTTTTGCAGTTAGTTTGATTTCTACATTTATTATGCTGTGTGAACATTTATGTGGTTTTAAAATCATTACTCAACGCTATGCTACAAATAGAGTGGGACAAATGGCATGTAAATATATACAAGTTCAATAAGTAAAATACAACAAAAACTATACAACCTATATAACCACAGAATTTAACACGGTATGTAAACTTTAAATGTGAGAAATAATAAGAGAAAGTGTATGACCTACTAACACAAACGGTATGGATTAAGTTAGTCACAAATGCTACTGCTTAATTAGATTAGAAAAAATGTGACTTGTTAGACCGCATGATAGGTATATAGAGCATTTTCATTAAGAAGGGCAAAATACATAAAGACACCATATATGATTGTGATTTTTTTTTTGCCTGTTCCAGTACTACTACTACTACTACATTTTCATGGTACAAAGAAAAGTGGGAACATTTTTGTTAAGTCTGCACACCTAATGAATCTTAAATTAAATTATTTAGACATTGTATTTTTGCATGCATTTTGTGTTTTTCAATATTTACAAAATTAAATAAATAACTGTTGCATGTCATCCATCTCCGTCTCGATACATGACCTGTCTGTATCTCTGCTATCGCTATCAAATAAAACCCCCCAAAAAAGCTGAAGCTGAGAGTTAATGTTAAGGATGACTGGGTCAGCTGATGGGTCATCGGGGTCTTTCTCTGCTCAGCCTGACCCTTAAACCTGCTGGTTAGAAGGCAACCTCAACAAACTCATTTAGGCTCAGTGGGGTGTAAGGTTAATGGGGGAGAGGATGGGGGTTAATCCCAAATCAGGTGGTTCGTCACAAGACCGATCGTAGCAGATCAAGGCAAAAGGCAGCCAAGTGTGCTAAATGGTATCTAATGAGAAACTGTGTCAGAAACCGACAGCAGCACAAGTGCGTCAAGGAAGCAACCACTTCAGAAGAAGGGAGAGGAAGGGGGAAGAAGGGGGAAGAAGGGGCTTTCCTTTGGCAGTTAAAAACGCTTTCTAATTGCTCTTAGGCTATGACTATGATGCAACAATCATGCAATCAATTGTCTTTCTTGGTTTTTATTTTTCAAATGAAAAATTTCCACAGAGTTCGTCCGGTGGAAGCGGTTGTGACATAAAAAGCCAAATCGGACGCGCGCATGTGTTTCTGTTGCTGGCGTTTCGTATTTGTATCGACAAAACACAAATACTTCAACATTTTTATGGTAATATAACCTTTGCTAGAACTTGCACCAGTTTATGATTTCAATTAGATTTTTTTTATATCAGTTTCAGTTACAATGTCTGACGTAGTTTTTTTTACTTCAGCATGGAAAAAAATACCTACAAATAAAACAGTACAATACACTTTACAATATATATAAATATCATAATATAAAAATAAGAAATAATAAAAAATTGAAATATAAGGCCACGAAAAGTTTTAAATGTTTTTTGATGGTTCAATAACTATGCCTTTTTTTTTTTTTTAAGTTATTTTAAAAAGAGAGATATCCTCTCACTGCTGCTTAACAAAAACCATGAGGTTGTGTCCTGGTCTGATCATGAGGTTATATGCAGGGTGAGACCTGCGTCTGTTGAGACCAGTTTAATGATTAAAGCAAAGCATGGCTGCTTCGGGGGATTAACACATTTTATGCCAATGGCAGACTCTGTCTGAATGCTAATTCTCCATTCACAAAGCTGACTGATGTGATAATACTTTGGAGGGATTCAAGGTCACGGAGGCAGGGATTACATAATGCAGTCCTGGGACTCTGGGACAGATGAGGTAAAGAAAAAAAAAACATACTGCCCATCGCTGGTGCAGAGAAACAAAAAGGCTGCGGTAACCAACTCTGTCCAAACCCATATAACCCGGGTCGCTGGAGTCACAGCGCCTACTGTGTTGTTTAGGAGTGAAGGTTAACCTCAGTAAAGACCACAGCGGCAGCTGTTACAGTGTTGCACGGTACTTCTGAATGTGTCGTCTCTGATGCGCATGAACTGTTCCTGCAGTTACAAACAATGTGGGACGGAGCTTTACTTTGAAGGGAGAGGAGCTTGAAAAATTGAGGGATTTGTTCACAGCAAGTATATTTGATTTATTCCCAACATGACTCTATAATAATAATAATAATAATAATAATAGGCCCTGCAGTGTAGATTTGAAGGTTGTGTTTGTATGTAGGATTCTTCAACAGTTAAAAAGCAAAATGCACGTGCACGTCCTTACCCGGATCATTTCGGCCACGTAGCTCTCCGGGCCGGTGTACTCTGTGGAGTCCTTGACCTTCACCAGGACGATGAAGAACAAGTAGTGCCACATGTTGTGCTCCACTTTGATGTGTTCTTCGAAGGTCACCGTCTTATTGTCGAACTTGTCTCTCTCCAAACCTAAAAATGAAAGGATACAAGCCCAAATGTACGCACACACACGCACGCACGCACGCACGCACGCACGCACGCACGCACGCACGCACGCACGCACACACACACACACACACACAAAAACACACGCAGACAACCACACACACCCCATATAAAGTTTTTAAGTTTTTTCTTATCCAATGAGAGGGTCACACTGTAAAGGACAGAGGGTGTCGTATCCTGTACAGATTGTAAAGCCCCCTTAGGCAAATTTGTGATTTGTGATTTTGGGCTATACAAATAAAATTGACTTGACTTGACTTGACTAAGCACGACGCTCTCATTTCTTTGGAAGAGTGAAGAAATACACGTTGTGTGGCGACATGACATAATCATTCTTGTGACCTCAATGAGGATGACTTAAAACAAGAAAAGAAAGACAGAAGAGGAAATGGGGTCACGAGGGAACGGGCAGACAAAACAGGTCAGGTGAGATCTGCTAAAAATGTTATTGTTTGTCACACCAAATCCCTTTAATCTATTTACATTCTCGCATTGCATTTGCAAAAGAGGAATAACCCTTAATAGCGTTGCCCAACACAGGGCAGCCAGAATGACCAGCACTGACCAATGATTGTTGAGATGTGTGACTGTTTAGAGACGGATGAGGCCAGAGTCTGAGTGTACAGTCTGACATGGTCAAGACCCATATTGCAACAGGAAGAAACACTCCTCCTCCACAGCAGCACCTGCCATGACTAACCATTCATTCTGGGAAGAGGAGGCGTTTCGTTGTTTATGCTGTTCTACCCAGAAAAACAGCCCCCATTTTGCACAGAGGCCTGATGCGAAGCTGCAGCGCAGCAGTCACACGCTCATACAAGGGCAGGCTCAGAGCAGACCACTAGTTTGATTTGTCTCGATTTTGTCACCATCCGCAAACCTCGGCGTTCACACCTGCTGATTTTACTGCGCGAGTAATGCTATACAGCAGTATCGCTTCGACTCAAACGGAACGGCGAGGCGTTTCCGCCGCATTGTATTCTAAGAAGACTGTGCGATTACTATACAGTGATGATGGGAAAAATATGTGTCAAAGGTCATGAGTCACATTCTCCTGATGTTGACGAACCATAGTGCTGAGTAGGCAGAATGTCTTCAAGGGTAAAAACAAAATACTAAGACAGCAATTAAACGGTCTTACGGTAATTAGATTTGCATCACCATGCAGAACAACATTAAAAACGATAATCTTCGTTTATTTCCTCACCGCAAATAAAACATGTTGTCTTCAGGATTTCCTCCTTTTTCTGCTTCTCACTCCTCAGGTCAGCAAACGTGTCGATGATGACACCAAAGATGAGGTTGAGGACAATGATGATGACCATGAAGAAGAAGAGCAGGTCGTAGATCACCCTGGCTGCGAACAGGGGCTCCTGTTGAAGCCAATCAGGAGAAAACTTGTGAGACCAAGCAACATCAGCTGGTGTCACACTGGGAATGTCATTGCCACAGTGGGAATATGGGCCCAGTTTAGAAATGATATGTACAGTAGGTCACAGAGAGCCAGAATCGCCACCCTATTTAACTATTACTCAAGTATTCACAAACGTAGGTTGACAAGTTGCTTTTGCTAACATTAGATATTTACACAGCTAACAGCCATATTTACCATTACGAAAATTAGTTAGGGGCGTTAGCCAACGTTAGTTGCAAGATCTCTAGAGAGTGTGTTGTTGAGACAGAGAAAGGTCTCAAAAAAAAAGTTAATTTTCTCCTGATTTGTCAATCTGAAAAATGCCATTTCAGTATCAGAATGTTGGGAAGATATGTGGCTCGTGAAAAATGGGTCCAGTATTTGCTTTGGTGACTATGGGGCGAAACCATCAGTCAGTCAGCCGTCGCCTGTAGTCTTTGCAGTGTGTTCGAGTGCAACTTGTCAGCCAAAACAAAGGCGAAGCAACTGGTGGCCTTCGTTGCCGCTAGTTCTCTGATGTCGGGTTGGTGTGTCTGGGCCCTTAAATGGGCGGGGCAGTGATGAAACCCACATGACACAGATACAGGAAACTGACTCTCAGTGCACCGTCTCCTTTCTGAACGGTCTCTGATTTGACTCATTTACAGATATGCCAACAAGGCTGCATGTTGACGAAATGTATAAAACAAAAAAAAATATCATAGCACCCACTGGCATTATAGAAAGACAATTTTGGATCCACAAAATAAATATTAAGTTAGTAATATTAGTCATATTTATCTATTAGTAATATCTATGTTTTCAAGATTTTAGTTTACAAGTCATTCATGTACATGGACACTGATTTGTTGAGTAATTTTGAAAACTGAGAACAGAATCTTAGAAACTGCTCTAAATCGAACATTTGAGCCGTGAGGCTTTGAGTTTAATTGCTAAAATATATCTGATGTCAAGTTTTATTCTCCTCCTTGCATTTTTCTTTCATTTTATGTTCCAGCCATATCAATAAGGTCCTCCGCCACTTTTCTTTTTTCCTTATGTGTCCCTTAAAAGTACCGGTGGTGAGAGTGTCTTCTGTTTTTTTGCTCCTAAGCTGTGGAACTCGCTGCCTCAAGCTCACTCAGTATTTTTTAAAAGGAAATTAAAGACCTATTTTGTTAATCTGACTTTTAATTTGGAGTAATGTTATAACTTTAGTTTTTATGCTTAAATCATTGTTTATTACATAATTTTTTATCCCGGGTATTTATCTTTATTTAATTCTACTGACTATTATTTATTTATTTATCTATTTATTATTATTATTATTATTATTATTATTATTATTATTATCATTATTGCAAGTTTTAGTCTTGCAAAATTGTATTTATTGTGTTTTTCTCTATGTGAAACACTTTGAGCTGCATGTTTGTATGAAAGGCGATATGTAAATAAATAAAGTTCAGTTGAAATACGGAGACCATTTATATCAAATGTTGCTGCTGTCGCTGGGATAACAGATTGGAGTGACTCATTGTGCCCTCTTTGCATACAGGCTACTACATATATGAGCCATGAGCCATCTTTGTGTGTCAAACACAACCTGACACAACTGAAAACAGTACAGAGAATTCACATGAATGTTAAGCTAACTGATATTTATGTAAGTATGTATGAGTCATGCCCTCATTCTGTGGGTCAACTGCAGATCTAACACATGTTTGTGATGGTAGTGTACGAGCTTGTCTTCATCCTGGATAAGTACCATTAATGCTTTTTTCTGGTCAACTTATGAAAATCCTCTACGCAACCTCTTTGACCTACCAGCAGAGCCAGTGTTTCTCTCACAGAGAGACGTACTGTAGCCTTCGCTGCACTTCTAACAAACCACCTCGTCCTTTGGATATGGAATCATTTTGGAAAATTAATGACACTGTTTTTTTTAAAACTCATAATCTAAACACACTGGGTGGGTAGTTGTGATTTGAGTGTGATTTCTTCCTTGTTGTTGTTGTGTTCCTGTGCTTTGTACCTCTTTGGATGGCTTCCGCAAGACGTCCCCAACACCTCCTCCACTCCTGAGGCCGTGACTCAATACTGTGACAATGCACATGAGCAGGGAGTCACACGACCGCTCCTTGTCCTCGATGACCACCGCTGACGGCTGGACGGCCACGGAAGCTACGGAGACACACCAACACTGTCAGACAGTCATCGTTGACTACCAGTCAACTTTAAACCTAAATCCATAAAGAAGAGAGGCCTCTAAGATAACAACTACACTAAAAATAGAAGACTTTAGATCCAATATACAACCAGCTAGGGCTGCCCCCTCTTAGTCGGTCGATTTGGTCTAAATCGACTAAGATTTCTTTAGTCGATTAGTTGTTTTTATGCTTTTTCATGCTGTGAATGACTAATTTTTAAGAAACTTATGAGCACATCTCTGGTAAACACAAGATTTAAAGTGGTGCTTTTGTGTGATTCTTTAGTGGAGAAACTCAGTTTTACAGTCGGTTAAATTAAAGCAGCAGTCGGTAGAAATGGAGCAAATATGATTAAAAAAAGTTATTTTCATAAAACGGTCACGATATCCTGACAGTAGTGCATGAGACAGGTAATCTGAAAAAAATCATGTGCATCTGTGTCCTCCGGTGCTCCTAATGGCATCTGCAAGATTTCACAGACTGGAGGAAAAAAAACAATCAGAGCCGAGCTGGAGCCTGCCGTCTCTGAGCGGCTGTCAATCACTCGCGAACTCCGATAAAACGGTCAAACTAGGCAGCGCTGATCAAATATGAATCAATATTCTGTGACTGTAATGCCTATTTCTCTCCTCAAATGTTTTCAGAAACATCTTGTAGTGTACTGTACTGTTAGTGTAGCTGTAAAATGAGAAAGTTTGTGACCCGGCAGCCATTTTGAGATCAGTTGAGGAAATACCAAGCACCGCCCACCAGCCGGAGCACAGCCAATAGGAACGCTCTCTCTCTGAAATGACCTGTGATTGGTCAAAGTCTCCCGTCACGGGCTAGATTTTTTCAAGCCTGAAAACAGAGCCATGAGGAGGTGCAGAAGTCTAGTTTTCTCTCAGAACACTTGAAATACAATATGCTGAAAGGTTATTATGGGATTTTTGCCCAATGATGCCAAAAATATACTGCCTACTAATCGATCAGTTGACAGAATCGTGTTAGTCGACTAAGAATTCTTTTGTCCGAGGACAGCCCTACAACCAACACTATATATCCATTTGAACCCTCATTTCATACTCTATTATCAGCCCCATCAAGAGGGTCTGTGAGGGCATAATCTCTATAAACAGATTCTGCATTCATATGCATGAATCTGTGGGCATGTAGTATTGACCAATCACATCTGAGCAGGATTTGGTTGAATGCAGGTAAACAGTCCGTGTGGAGAGCAAAAGAGGCTGAAAGCATTGGCCGAAATACCCTCTCAGAGCCTACCGGCTGTCGTCTGACGATGATTCAGCTTTTTATTGGTTTAAAATTAGCTTGTAAACTGGCTACTTGTGAAGAAACAATCCAGTTGTACACCTCTTTTCTCGACTCCATCTCCAGTTGCGCTGGAACCCCAGAAATATAGCCCCTTTCCCCCCAGAGGTTTATCCATCGTCTGACCAATAGCTGATGGGTTCTGAGGCCGCTGAGGGCCTAACAAGGGAATTTTCTCAACTATCCACACAAAAACAAGTCACCAGACTATCGTAATTAGACAGCCTGGTGGTGATGGAAGCCAAGTCACACCAGTGTGAGGATTGGACATGGTTGGCTGATCGATTTTAAGGTGGTTCATGTGTTCATGTTTGGTTGGAGGCTTTTCTCCTATCGAGGTCAGTAGGTTTGCAAGAACTCGTTGTTTGCTGTGAGAAGCTCTCTGCTCCATCACTGAGTGCAGCCATCGACCTGCTTCTACCTGATGGTAATTAATCCCTAACCTTTCAACCCGGGGCCCCTAACATCAGGTCTTAGGTCAGTCTAAACCCCTGGTTTTTCACCCAGCTCCCTAAAAGCCCCCAGTTGGCCCGACCAGGTTTAATCCCATGACCACCCGGCTGCCCAGACTTACAGCTCAGTGGGACGAGTCAGTCGTCTGCGAGGACATTAAGACCTTCACATACTCACACATACATGCTTACACAGACAGACATAAGCACACGGTCACACACTTGGGAATCTCTTGAGAGACATGCGTCCACAAACACGTGGATTCACACTTAAAAGAACCCTTCGACCCTGACGTCAAGTCACACACACACAAACATATATATATATATATATATATATATATACATACACAAAGGTTCCTTTCACTTTTGTCAACCTACCTCCCATCACAGCCTCTGACGAACAGTTTTCCCCATTTTCTTTCTGGCACACTCCACCAGAGAAGAACTCTCCCACCATACTGGCTCCATGCTCTATTCAATTGGGAAAACAAGACAATGTTGTTTCACATAGCATATTAATGGTGACATCCTTTATATGCACAGATTGTTGGTGATGCTAAAAGCAATATAAGTAAAGTAAAACGCATGTACATTAAACTGGACAACCACTTTTTGTAGCCCTTAGCTTCACTTTGACTACATGTATTGTGTGTTTGTGCTGCAGAAAAACATTTCATGTTTCAGTCTCTTGACTGTCTGGGTCAGGGAGGACAAGTTATTTATGTTTGTCCCGGTAAGGGAGTCAGAGGAAATCTGTATTTCGACGTACCTAGTGTTTTGTTGGGTATCCTGTCGACAGCCAAGATGAAATCGTCTTTGAAGAAGATGTAGCCCACAATGGAGAAGAGGTAGACGAGGATAAGAGCCAGCACGGCTGTCAGAACAATGGAGCGGCCATTGCGGGTCACACTCTTTATTACGTTCAGCAAGGTCTCTTCTCGGTAAACCAGATCAAAGAGCTGGAAAGAGGAAGGATTCAGAGATGTGTGCGTACAGTATTTGTGTGGAAAATGTGGACAAAGGAGGTATTCTTCTTCTTAACTTTCTCGTACTTTTTTTCGTACCGTGGGCTCGTACGAGTGTGCCACGTCAGATTCAGCAAATGCTCCTAACTTCAGTTAACTGTCTAAATGACCTGCGTAAACATGATTATAATAATAGTAATAATAATTTTATTTATGTAGCACATATAATTTGATTTATATAGCACTGTTCAAGCTTAAGCACATGATGAATGCCACCCATGGGTAAATGAGCGCACGTTCATGAGAATTGCGAATTAGCATAATTAACGCCCCAATGATACCATAAAAGGCTACTCGTCCTGCCCCATTCATCTGTCTCTGCCAATATATCACTATAGCACGCTGTCTAAAGACACGCTCCCTTCCAAGAGCCTGACGCGCATCCAAAAGAAGTAAGTCAGCCGTGACGCGCCTGGTTACACTTCTGTTGACCTTATTAATGTACATACAAAGACAAATGAACCTTCAATTAGAATGTAATTTAAGTCGTTTTGCAGTTTGAGATGTTCATATTGATATTGTAGTGTTATACTATAGCATCAATGGCGAGTTATTAATACATTTAGAATTCAATTATAATTTGAATTGCTGAGTCAAACAGGATAATGCAAACATAATTATGAGTGTAATTTAAATTTTCTAACTCAAAATTGCTTCAAAGTATGAAATATACAATCCATTAGTGACTAATGGTATGTAGATGTCGACTAATTGCACATGACATGACTTGCCCATTGCCTTTATTTAAATCTTCTTGCCAACATCTCATCATTAAGACCAATCAAATGGCATCTAAATCCCATTTTTATCTCATGTTTCTCTGTGTTACAGTGCAAATTAATAATGAAAATATGTACACTATGTTGTCTTCATTTCTATTCAGGACAAATATAGTGATAAAGGGATGACGTATTTTTGTTGGCCAACGCGGAAGTTAGAATCACATGGGTTCCCTAGACAAAAAGCCAATGGGATTTTTCCATTGAGTTTTGGATTACTACAGAAAATAAACTCTGTGGCAAACAAACGTTTATGATACTTACACGTTTTGTTCAGCAAGATAATCTTCACAAATGAACACCACTTTTATGATTTTTGAAGCGTGAATGCCATCGCCAGAAGTAAAAAGCTAACGTTAGGCTATAAACGAACTACACCACGGTCGCTTGAATTCACGTCAACGCCACTAAGCTAAAGGTGGACGAGTCGGCGTGATGGCGTTTTGTAGTCTCATTTAGTTATTTACTACACATTATATCGTAGAACAAACGTTAAAATCTCTTCAGCTTGTGTTAACCACAGACCTTATTTCAGGCATCTAACAAAAAAAAACCATTGACTTCCAGACGAGGGAACAGGAAGTGCTAAAATGCGAACTCATTTCAGGGTTTTAGGACTCGTTCCTGCATCACTCTATTGGACATTGTTGTCAGTATACCACTACCTAATGTGTCCATGTGTATAAATGGTTAAGATATGTTGTGTGTGTGTGTTCACGTACTAGCAGGCTGTAAAAGAAGACATGAGCGAAGACCCCCAGGCTGCAGATAATCAGGTAGAGCAGGTGGTACAGGAACTCCACATCCATGACCATGGCTATGTAGCCACGTGTGAAGGTCCCACGGTTCCCGACGAAGCTCGTAAGGAAGATCACCTTATTACATAACTGGAGAACAAATGGACACCACAGAGACGACATGTAGAGACAGTAGGCAAGATAGAGCACATCATGTTCAGGCTGAGAAGGAAAGGTTTACTCATCAGTATTAGTAGCTTTGAGTAGGATTTTTCTTATGCTTATTGGTCAGAGCACTAAAAATAAAGTGGATGTGGTCGACCGTCAGGGTGGTGTGGAGCCTCCCGGGCTCATGCTTCAACGCCTAACAGCTATGAGTGACATTTCTATTAGCAGCTGTAATGCTTCCTCAACTGTTAAACCAGTGTGTCTACACGTCCACTTGAAACGTGAAATCTGGCTGAATGCCTGATGTTGTGCTACACTACTTGGGAGACGCCGTGTTCCTGCACTGTGCACACTGTATCAATAGGTTTAATGTTTGGCATGTGGCCGCGCCGTTTGCCAAGGGCAATTCCAGTCAACCATCTACTGGGCAATAAAGCATATCCGAATGTGATGCTGCACGTGAGTTCTGTCGTCGCTTTGTGAACACGCACTTACATTGAACCCCCCCAGCAGGAGCAACGTGGGCTCCAGGCCCACGGAGAAGATCAGGCGCAGGATGGTGGAAGCAATGAGCGCCCGGATACCGTGAGGCTGAGGCAAGACGATGACAATAGCCAGAGAAACCAGCATGGCCATCCACAGCAGTGCAGACAGGTGGGGCTCCAGGGTACCTGAGGACGGAGGAGGTCACATCAGGGAGAGGTGTGACCATTTCCATTCAATCATTAACTATTTTCAGTGAAATGAGTGCATTGTTCGCTTTTTACCATGTCAACAGGAGGCTAATTCAGACATGTCATTTCTCTGCAACTGTACAACACACGGCTTAAAGAATTTGAGGAAAAAAATCCTACATGAAACTAATAAAAAAGTGAAAAAATCTGGATATGAGACGAGATGAGTGAGGTGTAAAGGGGGTCAAAGTAAATCTATTTCGTCTGCGTTAACACAAATGCATTATGAGGTTGAAAAGGTCAGTCAGGTTTTCTTTATACTGAAGCACCAAGAACGCCACTCTGATCGTCTCCCTCCATCCCCTCCCCGCCGAGGCCTCCTTCTTCACGCCTCTCTGTGTACAGATCACATGACAGGTACTTGTTACATAACCCCCCCCGGTTTGGCTAAAAATACACTTGGCTCCAGCTAAATTCATCGGGATGGTCCTGGGCACTGCATCGTAACATGCCGCCCGGGCTCTCGGACTTGGCAGCCGACCCAGACACAGCAGCTCGCACGTCACACACCTACAGTACAGTCTATTCATCTCTCGGACTTGCTTACTCTGCAGGTATAAGAAGATAGGGAGACTGACCTTTACACTAAACCACTTACACTTCACCAAAGTAGATTCTACACACAGCCCGATGTTTGCCACATGAAAAAAAAAGTAGGTAAGTATCTCTTATTGTTGGCAAGTGTCTGCGCTAAAGCTCCGGTGTCTACTTGCAAGGTCACATTCGAGCAGTGCCTGTGACAGGGCGGAGGCTCTCGCACTACTACTGGTCCAAGGGTTACCTGACTCCATATACCAGATCAGGAAATTCATCATTTTAGGGGCCACTTGGCCACTGGTGTTGTCAATTTTCTGAGAGCACAAAGGCCTGATGCCAGGGCAGCAAGGCCATCGAATAAAACAAAGTCCACGGAAATAATGAATTTAACTTAAGGGCTAAGGATGATTTTATTTTTAATACATAACGGCATATATATCGGCTCCAGCCCCCCCCCTGAATAGGATAAGCGGTTACAGATAATGGATGGATGGATAGATGGGTGCATCTCCTCAGCCAGCTAAGGAAACACTTTGTGCATCGTGCCGCGGCTCCGTCAAACATAGACTAGGCGCATATTTTTGGGGAAATAAGTATCATCTGGAGTGGCTGTGATCAGCTCCGGCGGCCGCAGCGCAGCTGAATCCAGGGGGAACATTCGTGTCAAACTATCATTATAAATAGCCCGGTTTTCCAGCGATTCATACCAGACTTGAAATTGAACCCAACACTGGTTATGTGCGCAGCGTTTGACTTGATGTTTCTCGAATTCAGAATCACAACTAAAGACATCGTCTGAAAAACATATTGACAGGAAAGAAGCAGAGGGGCAGTGCGGGCGGGGCATCAAGACCACTGTGGCCGCAGGGCGTAGCATTTTTTGGAGGGGCAGACGGCCAAACTGGAGGGGCACGGCGGCCATGGCCTTCATGGCCTCCGTGGAATTCCTGCCCTGTTCCATACAACCCACCTGACTTGAACCACAGCATTAACCCAGAGAAGATGTTCAGTCTGGAGTTATTCAAGGTGCTTTTTTTCTTGGACTTCAGCACATCTGGCCACTACTGGGAAAAAGTCCCAACCACAGTTTCTCTTCAAACAAACCACCCCGAGGAAACATCCGCTGACTGCCATGTGAGTGAGCTGTGCAGCTGATACAATCATGTTTGATGGTGTTTAAATTCTCTATACAATCAGCAAATGAAGCATAGCTCTAAAGCTATAAAATTGTCTTAACGTCAAACTGCCCCAAATGAAGTTCACTGGAGTAGTTTGGTTTATTCAAGGTTTACAAGCAGTTGGTTTGAATATTAACAGGAGACCGTCTGGGCTCATATTAAATCCAGGACACAGTGTGTGTGTGTGTGTGTGTGTGTGTGTGTGTGTGTGTGTGTGTGTGTGTGTGTGTGTGTGTGTGTGTGTGTGTGTGTGCAACTCAATAGTGGCTGAGATTTTTTTCTGTTCACTTGATAACTGGCTTCAGTTTGTAGCCAACACTGATATGAACTGGTATGAACTCTTTTAAGCTCCCAGAAGACCTTTGACACTGAAAACCCCATGGAGTTTCTAGAGCTACGCTAACAACCTTTTTTTTTGTCTCTTCTATACCGCTGTGAGGAAGTTCAAACAAAAGGGACCTCGCCGTTTGACCCCAGACAGAACAATTGAAAGTTTATGCGAATCACAATGTGCGTCTTCTCTCTGCTACTCAACACTGGAACAATGGTGGCCTTAATGGCTGCGGCTTTTCACATCCCCACAAATACTGCCCTCAAGGAGAACTGAGAATAAAGAGGAAAGTAAGAAGAGACAGCAAAACAAACAGAAAACTGAAACTGCACGTAACAACACGCTCCGGTCTGTCACTCATTCCTTTGGTTTGTGAAAAAACCTCCTGTCCTGCAGGAATTGGTAAATATCCCTTTGAATTAATGTTTTATCTCCAAAGTAATCAGTCAGACCTCGTGACCCAACAGCAGACCAGACTTTCCCAACCTAAATCTGGACATTTAGGCCACATGACAGAGCCTGACTGATCAGGGGTTAATATGGTGTGGTCAACAAGGTCAAATATGTAGATCCACAAAGGAACTGAATAACCTCTGTTTTTTTTGTTTTTGAGATTCCTTGTAAAATAGCTTATTTTAAACAAAAAAATAAGTTTGTTTTCTATTAATAATATACTCAACTTTATTTATATAGCACCTTTCATACAGGGGGAGTAGTTCAAAGTGCTTTACAACAAAAGTGAAGAAAAAGAGAATAAATAGAGACATTAAAACGGGCAAATACTGCACGATAAAACCAAGCAAAAAAAACAAAAGAAGGCATAAGAACAATAAAACATAAAAGATAAGTATAAAACAAAGGAAGAGTGACAGCTAGTTAAAGGCAATGCTGAGAATTGTCGTTTAAAAAAATGTTCACAGAGCTTGCATCTCTTATAGCCTTGGGGTTGGGAAGGCTATAAGAGACACTCAGAGTTGGAGAGTTGTTTAGCTCTTTGTTCTTTATACATATTCATTAAACTATATTTGAGATTACAATGACATCTAATATGCTTCAAGGTGTTTTTTGTTTGAAAATGTATGATGAAATCCAAATGTAATATTCTGATGGAAACTGAAGCCGTTATATATGCTCTCTTCAAAGCCACCAGACTCCTTTGACAAAAAACAGCAATTTTACCTCGCAGAACATGGAAGTTGCTGGTCTACCGCTGATTCGATTGTTTAGTTTGTTTAATCTGAGACTCAAATTTGTTTTAACGCAACTAATTTCTTTAACATATTAACACAATTTTTAAGGTTGTTGTCATATGGAACTACAAAACCTAAGGAATCCATTGGTACCAACCATGTCATACTAGCTTGTCGTGAAGGAGGTTAAATAACGCTCCAAAGTTGCACTAAATTTTGGCGAGGAAAAACTGGCATGGCCATTTTCAAAGGGGTCCCGTGACCTCTGACCTCAAGATATGTGTATGAAAATGGGTTCTATGGGTACCCACGAGTCTCCCCTTTACAGACATGCCCACTTTATGATAATCACATGCAGTTTTGGGGCAAGTCATAGTCAAGTCAGCACACTGACACACTGACAGCTGTTGGGCTGCAGTTTGCCATGTTATGATTTGAGCATATTTTTATGCTAAATGCAGTACCTGTGAGTGTTTCTGGACAATATTTGTCATTTTTTTGTGTTGTTAATTGATTTCCAATAATAAATATATACATACATTTGCATAAAGCAGCATATTTGCCCACTCCTATGTTGATAAGAGAATTAAATACTTGACAAATCTCCCTTTAAGGTAGATTTTGAACAGACTAATGTTCAGATTAATCGCGATTAACTATTTTCATCGATTGACAGCCCTAGTTTAAATATATGTTATGTTATGTTTTACTATGTCATTACAAAAGGCTTTTTGTTTATAAATGTTTGTTGTGTGGTTTTGGTTCTCTATTTTTTCTCAGAAACGTGTCAAACTTTGAGGATGTATATCTATTAGAAGTCTGGCGTTGTATGCCAGTATTGGCCACTTTTAAATGCTTGCATCATGACACTGACCAATCCTTCTACTGCACCTTCGCAACAGACAAAACACTTGGAACCATGAAGAAAATTGAAGTTTGAATCTGCGACATGATCTACAGCAGCTTTCACACAGAATAACAGATCAATTGACGTCTGACTTTTAGCTGTAGGTTTATCTACCTCCCATCAGATAGGTGTCACTTTCAGTGGTATATTCCACAGTCAGTAGCATGGTATCATGCTTCCTGCGAGTTTTTCAGCCCTTATGAGGAGACCACAGTATTTACGTAAGTCTGTACACACAAACACACACACAGACACACACCTAATTACCAGAAGTGACACATATGGAGAAACAGACCACTCAAACCAAGACCAGCGTGAGAATGAGACTAGAAATCTGATAACAGGTTAAGTCAAGTGTCAAGCTCAGAAAAGAAGATACGGTGTCAATAAACAGGTCAGGACCTAATTAAGAACAAATCCATCTTTGTCTTTTGTGACGGCGCCCTGGTTCAAGATCCAAACCTTCTGCTAGGATTACATTCTCATCGCACCTCCACTTGCGGCGATACTCACTTTGGGAGGTGTGAGGCTACACCCAAACCACAGGCACGAGAGCACAGAGTGTTCTGTGAAGTCCTGTGCATACCGAACACTAATAATGAATGTTACGTATGTGATCTAATCTCTTGCCAACTGCTATAAATACATGTACTGTACGATCGCAAATGGCACATCAGGAAGTATTCAAGGATCCATGTGTCCAGCAAAAAAAAAAAGAAGCAAATGTTTATGTTTATTTTGGATTTTCAGTTCTTTGAAGCTGGCTTAAAGCAGATGGTCCTACATGTGATTGCATGTGTTTGTGTGTGTGTGTGTGTGTGATTCTGATTATCTTTATGCCTACAGTATGTGTGTTTGTCCAGGTATATTTCCTAGAATTCCAACAAAAACTATCTAATAAACAATGAATTAGAGTTATTATAGTAAGTGAATGATTGCATTGATCATGTGGTACCTGTACATATGCAACAGTTTGTTGACTATACCAACTTAGACAGTGGAACATAATGAGAGCAGCACTTTGCAAATTTCCCCACTCTTTTGAGATACTGGGCCTAATAAGTGAAAATGGGTCCGAAATTGTTTTGGACAAAAATCAGATTTCAGATACCTTTGGAGAAAAAAAAGGACTGTCAAAGTTAATGAAATAATAACGTGTTAACCCAAATTCATTAAAGCAACTTGCTGGCATACTGATACTGGCATCATATGAAACTACAAAACATAAGGAATCCATTGGTAGCAACCATTTCATACTAGCTTGTCGTGAAGGAGGCTAAATAACGCTTCAAATTTACGCTAAATTTTGGCGAGGAAAAACTGGCATGGCCATTTTCAAAGGGGTCCCTTGACCTCTGACCTCAAGATATGTGTATGAAAATGGGTTCTATTGGTACCCACGAGTCTCCCCTTTACAGACATATCCACTTTATGATAATCACATGCAGTTTGGGGCAAGTCATAGTCAAGTCAGCACACTGACACACTGACAGCTGTTGTTGCCTGTTGGGCTGCAGTTTGTCATGTTATGATTTGAGCATATTGTTTTATGCTAAATGCAGTACCTGTGAGGGTTTCTGGACAATATTTGTCATTGTTTTGTGTTGTTAATTGATTTCCAATAATAATTATATACATACATTTGCATAAAGGAGCATATTTGCCCACTCCCATGTTGATAAGATTATTAAATACTTGACAAATCTCCCTTTAAGATACATTTTGAGCAGATAAAATATGTGTGATTAATCGCGATTAATCATAGACAATCATGCAAATAATCGTGAATAAATATTTTAATCAATTGACAGCCCTACAAAAAAGATAAAAAAATCCATGCAGCAGAACCAGCGATATCATCTTTCTCTCATCAAAACCTAGCACCTACATTACCCAAAATGCAACTCGGCCGCAGTTTGGTCAGAGATTCAGGTATGTTATATGCTAGTAGTAGCTAATGTTGCCTTAGTCTCTAGCCTCACGCAGAGATGAGGAGTAGGCTACAGAGGTCTGGTATTCTCACTTCTTTCTAACTCAACACCCCGACATTTGTTTCGTCTGAAAACGTGTAATCTGACGCTTCACTTGAGGACATTTATCACGTTTCATGCAGCTCCCTCTGGAGCCCCAAAAAGGCTTTATACAACTTTTTTTTCCACGTATGCAGTAGTAATCCCCAACACCTATAAACAGACTTTGATTTGTAAAATAAGTGGAGTTGCCCTTTAAGCTCATATCGGAAAAAGTGCAAGACCTTTTTAAGTTCACTGTGTCATTTCCAGACAGAGGAAAAAGTGACTGTGGCAACCCACTGCCCATTTTCATACCTGGTAATTATTGTGGAAAGTGGCTGTCAAATTATTGGTTTCGGAAACTTATAAAAGTTGTCTAACACAATACCCCTTCCTCTCTAAATATCAGAAAAAAGCTTTCCCTCTGCTTTCAGACTGATCCGAACAGAACAGCTGAGAGAGTTCTTATTGGCGTTAGCGTCACTGTTGGGGTGGGGTAGTCGAGGACAACCTCTTCTCATACTGTACACACTGAACCAGATGTTCTTTGCCTGGCAGCAAGGAGATGCACCTGAAGGGCGTAAACATGCAAGGGTGTAACACACTGTACCTCTCCAGCCGCTGAAATAAAGCACTTGACATCCATGACCCAGTTTCTGTTCTTGTTATTTCTTTGCCATACAGGTTTCTGGTAAAGCACAATATGTACTGTACTGCCTCCTGCCACACCCCAGGCCTTGCCTTGTGCCACTGTAATAAACACACTCATTGTGCTAACTGCAGTTCACACACACACACACACACACACACACACACACACACACACACACACACACACACACACACACACAAGATCACAACAACCGGTTGTTCTCCAACTGTTAAAGGGTAATTTCGGTATTTTCCAACCTTTTGAACCCTACTTTCCCACGATTTTATGTCTAAATGACTAATGGGAACAACGATTTTTTAAACTGGTCCAGTATTGAGTGAGACGGGCTTATTATAAGTGTCTGATAACATTAAATAAAACGTTTTTCTTTAGCTTCCACTTGATCTGGTCTGTTTCTTATTGTGTCGAACCAAATCCCACTCAAGGAGAAATCTTGTTCTGAACTCTTGCCAGTTCAGAGAGCCCCTTTAAGGGGTAACTTTGGTATTTTTCAACCTGTTTTCCAATGTTATTGTGTCTAAGTGATTAATGGGGACAACAAGTTTTGAAATTGGTCCAGTATTGAGGGAGAACGCTGTAATCGGCAGTCGCGAAGCGAGCTGCGAGGGCAAGTGAGCAGCGCCTATGTAAAATTACGTCCACTAAAAGTGTTTGTTTTTGCCACTGACAGGCTCAGATTGTTATTATAAGTGTCTGACAACATTATGGGAAGGACCCTACAGAGAAATAAAACGTTTTTCTTACCTTTCGCCTGATCCGGTCTGTTTGTTATTGTGCCGCTCAAGGAGAAGTCTCATTGTGAAATCTGAATATCTGTATACTCAAGTAAATACAGGCGGCCATCGAATTCAAAGACCTCATCCACATTTTGGAAATCATCTAAATATTCGGCCATGACATTGAAAATCTTTTAGGTAACACTGAGCTACACTTTCTGTACTCCAACACAAAAAACTCTGCCTGTTTCCACCATGGATGTATTCCACTATTCCACCGTTGTCTTCCGGCAACACGTCACCTCGCCAGATTTCAGAACGCGACTTCTCCTTGAGCGAGACTCTTTCCATGATGTCAAACACTTATGATAACAATCAGAGCCTGTCATGTCAAAAACAAGCACTTTTAGTGGACATAAATGATGGTGACAGCTTGCCCCAATAGCTGTATCCAATACAGCGCTTTCCCTCAATACTGGACCAATTTTATATATTGTTGTCCCTATTAGTCAGTAGAAAAATACAGAAGTTATCCTTTAAAGGGCTAAGGGAAAGAGAAAGAACACTGACCTCCACGTACTCCCTCCAGAGGGTAGAAGAAGGCCACCAGCAGGTTCATGAGCACAGCCAGGTTGAAGGAGATGCTGCTCCAGAACGACATGTTCCTGGAGCACCAGTACAGGATGGGCTGAGCTGGAGGACACGGTAGTGAAAATCACACAGGTCACTGTGCTGCAGCGACATCATGCAGACATCTCTATATTAAATCACCAAGCACAATATAGCTAATAATTTCACAGAACACTTTAGTTGTTGTTGTTGGCTGATCAGTGTTTCACACCAAGGAGGAGCACAGCACATAGAATTTGTGCTATTAGTCAATAGTTAATTCATTTCCAATTAATTCTAGTCAAAGCTAAGAGAAAGATGGGGATGATTTCCTATGTTATGTACCGTAGGTATTCCCTGCTGATGATTTTTCTTTCATGCTTGGCGTAAAATAAATCATCTCAGTGGAAAACATCTGTCATGTTTCGCCACAGCAACACAATATTTTTGCCATTTTTTTTTTTTAAAATCAAATAGACTTGAATTTGAATCACTCCAAAGTTGAGTGGGGAGTCATTTCAGTGATTTGAGAAATGTAATAAATTTGGGGTGAAACACGTTAATCAAACAGAATCAGAAGGAGACTGTGTGGTGCCATTATCAGCACCAAAACTGTAAACAAAAGATTCACTTTGAAGGGTAAAATCAGGCTAAACCTAAAATCTATTTAAGTACACAAAACCAATTATCATGTTCATATACACTACACAGTTTTCACATGAACTTTTCCCTGCACACACACACACACACACACACACACACACACACACACACACACACACACACACGCACACACGCACACACGCACACACGCGCGCAGCCTACTCGGACCTCGGTCAGGAAATCAGTATCGTGCCAAAGCTATTTTGAGCGTGACTGTTTATCAGAAAAGAAGAACTGCGGGTGGGGACTTTTTAGCAACAGAAGTAATTCTATTCACGACAAGTGGTTAGCAGCACCAGCGGAACAATGTGGTCTCCAGCCGTGCTGATTCATTCAGATAGGAGAGAGGTGGTTGTTGTCATGTTTTATCACATTATAGACAAACCGTCCCCCGTCAGGCCTGACCATGGGACAGGCCACAACATCTCCTAGGGAGTCAACAGGAACCTGCTCCGATGAAAGGGAAACTCAACATAGTGTTCAGGCCTGTGTGACTATGAGTATTTAAGGAATGTGAAAAACAAATGCTTAGTTTAAAATGAAGAAGACATAATGTTTCTTTTTTCCCGGATCGTCTGTGAACAGCGTCTCCCGTCTCGGGTTGCTGTTCCGGGAGCTATCCGGTGTCCTCTACCCTGCCTTGAGCGTTTTCTCAGGGAGGTTGTGCCATGTCAGAAGTAAAGAATGTGACTGAGCATGCCCTCAAACTGGCAGCTGGATGAAGCAGGTCGACAGGCTTGGAGCATCCTGCTTACATTTAGCTTTTTAGACGACTTGTGTGTGAATCTAGTCAAGGGTCTTTATCACGTCGTATCCATTTCTCTGCCATCTTTCCTGTCCCTGTTTACTTTCCTGATTTTGCTTATAATAAAGCAGGAAAACCGAAATATTATTTAACAAATCAAAGACTGTGGACAGGCTTCACGCTCCATCCAAAGCTTTTTATACCCAAACAAAACATTCTACACTTCACAAGCCTGATTTAGTCTGTTTTAATCAAACTCTGGTGCGGTTCGTTTGTTGTGAACGCAGTAATCGTACAGAATATGCTAAATAAAGTCCACAAAAATAGTGACGTTTATAAAGTCATTCGAGATAAACTGGAGGGGAAGGGATTCATGCACACAGTAGATGAGTGCCGAGTCAAAGTGAAAAAACTTTGACAGCAATATTTCAAAGTCCACGACTCCCTGAATAAAAGTGGCAGCTCTCCAGACGAAGAAGATAAATTTGCTCCTTCGTACACGTCCCTCAGCCACTTCATTTTTTTTTATCTTGTCCGCTTTAATTTGTGCACTGTGAAACCGAACCAGACTAAATCAATTTCACTGTGATTCGGACGAGCCTGAAATGGACTATGGCTTGTGAAATCACCCTTAAACACCAGTTGATCCATCGTTCACAGTTTCAGCTCTAAATTCACTATCCGCAGTGGCACGAGACTAAAAAGGAGGGACGGTGTAAAAGTTAATACTACTAAATCCTGCCAGAATATTTGATTTTTTTGCCTCTCTGACACTGTAATCTCCCTGCAACAGAATATAGGAATTATGTGCAACTTCCAAAGTTAAGACATTTTTATGAATGGACTTGCAATGAGAAACAATTTGCGTAATGACCACAACTATCATGTATATCATCCATTACATCACTCTCTCCTGGCTGGAAAACATCAAATTACACATTTTGTTATCACATCTTAGCCTATAAATAACTTATATTGTTACTATATTGTACTTCAAATAAGCTTTGAATAAGGTTTATATGCTGTCTCCACTTCCATTCCTCCAGGGTGTTCAGAGTTAAGGCAGCAGCCTCTTTCACACGTGGAACCTGCAACATTGCTGGGTTCAATTATCAGAGTGAGTTAGTGGTCTAGAAGAAGAATATGTGTTGAGCCTGTTTGCAGATATGCATTACAGACCATTACAGATATATTAAGTGTTAGGCATTAAAAATTTCTACCTGCCAAGGATGGCAGCAATGCTGTGAACACAAGCCACTAAATCATAGATTTCAAAAGTGATTTTAAGCCTGTTTTACTCTGTGATGTCCAAACAGTCAGTGGTTTCAGAGAATTTACGACGACAAAGTCAAGTTTTGGCTTTTTCAATTCAATTCAATTTTTTTTGATATCGTGTCAAATCATAACAGAAGTTATCTCGAGATGCTTTTCATATAGAGCAGGTCTAGACCGTACTTTATAAATTATATTCTGATCACCTGCTGTTGATTTTGCAGCTAAACCCTGAGGCTGAGAGTTTTGTGGTTGGTACAGCTGAAACATTAAATGACAGGTTAGACCTGACGGTCTAACAAGCATGTATGATTTTGTTTTGTTGTCATATTTGGAGTACCACAGGGGTGTACTGTACCACAGGGGTGTACCACGAAGTAAGTTCGACAGAGCCGGGCTTTCTTTGCCTTAGCTGGATCGACAAAGACTAAAGCCCCCGTCAGAGATAACAGGTACCACAACGGTGATTATCAACTGGCTCTGTTAACCCAGGCTTCCTCGGGCTCTGTGCGCGTTCTCATAAAACGCGGCGTTTGGATCATGTGCCGCCTCCCAGAAACCAGGGAAGTAATTCTCAAATTTGTGATGTCATCAAGTATAAAGTGTGGAGCTGCCCCGTAGATAATGAATAAGGGAAGTTGTTCTAGATGACACTGACAACACCCAGGGGAATGTTCTGAGTATATGGGAACATTTCCTGTTTCACAACTAACAACACTACAATAGAATAAAGCTCATTTGGGTATAAAAAAAGAAAACAAACATCATGTGTGTCCACAAAATCAGTCTCCCATTCATTGTCTATGGAGCAGCTACAGACTTTATACACTATGACATCAGAAATTTGAGTTTTACTTCTCTGGTTTCTGGCTTTGAGTAGCTCATGTTCACAAATATTGATTGAACTTCTCACTTCTCACCATGGAAATAACATAATTAAGAGGTTCCCCTTTTATAATGACGTCTCTATTGTAACATCAGAAACAGGCTTTCTTTGGTGGCTGAGGCTTTTTTGGCTTTTGATCAAACTAGAGGTGTGGAAGAAGAGATTATGAAATCTTACTGTACTTAAGCTGACTAATTGCCAAAAAAGTTGACGTACAGGGGAAACTTGGGTAACACTTCCTTTTACAGGTCCGCAAATTTCACGGAAATTAGGTGATAATTAGCAAGTAAACTATTTGAAATGTCTTTGGAATTACTGCCAAATTTCCCCAATCTTTACCTCAGAATTTATAGAAAATTACTTTATTATAAACATGATTTAATAATTATATGCTAAATTAGCATATAATAGTTAAAATAGGGCCCTTAGGCTTGAGAAGCGGCTGTGCGCTGCTCGTCATCGGAGGTGGAAAACCAAAACTAAAAGAAGACACTTCTGATCAGGCACAAATCTCACCACTGTGTGACTTATTGTCTACACAAGTGTGACCTGGTAGCTGATGTAATGATTCAGGGAGTTTTTTAAAGAAATTTCAAATACGTTATTTGCTAATTATCATCCATTTACCAGCAGACATGAAAATAAAGCATATCAATTAATTTGTATTCTTTTCCTGGAAATGTATTAAATAAATGACCAGCTATTGGGAAGTAGCGGAATTGAATTATTAAACGATGTTTATAATAAAGTAATTTTCGATAAATTTTGAGGTAAATATTGGGGTAATTTGGCAGTAATTCAAAAGAAATTTCAAATAGGTTACTTGCTAATTATCACCTAATTACCGTGAAATTTGCGGACCTGTAAAATGAAGTGTTGCCAAAATGTATCTCCAGTTCCTGCTCACACATGATGCCAACATGTTGAATTAACCTAACATTTATGGAGTGGAAAGAGGCTTTAATATCTGCGTCTCATTCAGGGGGAGGGGGGGGGTCAGGGGGACCTGGAGAGATGCAAAAGGACAGCATGTAAACTAGGAGATAAAAAGTTGAGGAAAAAGGACGTACAGGGAACCGTGTTTGTGTTTCCAGTGGCCTCTTGAGTACCTCGCAGCTTCTTCTGCCAATTCATCTCATTGAAGAGGTCCTCAGAGCGCAGGAAGAAGTCATTGATCTTACTGCCCTGCTCGTCCCGCTCTGTGGTGTAGTAGACACGCAGCTTGGACTCCTGGGTGAGGAACTCGCAGATGTTGGGCACGGGAAAGACTATCTGCTCCATGGTGCGATCCAGCCGCACGATCTGGACACAACCACAGAAGCATTCACCGATCACACACACACTCTGACTGTCACTGTGGCGGGCAAAGAAGTCTTGATTAGGGCCGTCCCGAATACCATTTTTTGGACTTTGAAGCTTCAGTGAGAAATATTCGGAGCTATTTGAAGCTTTGCAGCACAACGCAGCAGTCTGACATGTTCTTCTGTCTCCATCTTTCCTGTTTCAGTGCCACTGTCACACTACTGTACACAGACACGCACCTCTACATACAACAAACAGCGATATCCATCTGAGAATAACTAATTAATTAATGTTGAATATGAAAAATGAATAATATTGTGGGATTATTCCTTATTTCATGGGCTATTTGGGGATTTATACATTATTATTACATACTTATCTATTAAATTAAAAAACAAAGCATTCAATTACTGATTTGGAGGTTGATTACCACGGCAACAGTCGAAGTATCGAAGCATTCAGGTCAGCCCTAGACTTGATCCTGTACCGTCTTCTGTAAATCCAGGTGTTTAAAGTTCATTCATTCAGATGATCTGACTGGTTATTGTCACAAACTATACTTTGCAATACAAACTTGTTTTCTTTAGAAAGTGTCTGATAAACTGAACCAACAACTTGAGTTCAGGACACTGTCAACAATCAGCATTCCTTCTTCACAAGGAAAAAGTGTAAACATACCACAGGTGTTAGCCACTTTGTCAAGGTACACGATGTTACTCTAAAGCCGGCCAAGAAAAACATTCACATGCCTGAAGTCAATTGAGATGCCAAGATGTGTCGCAATTCTCTGCAGCGAACGCAGACGTCTTATTATAGATTAGTGGTTCTAAACCTGGGGGTCACGAGATAATTTCCGGGGGGGGGGGGGGGGGGAAACACACACACACACACACACAATAAAAGAAGATATTAAAAATAATATAACATATTTTAGAATGGGAAATGGTTTGTGAGAATTAAAGTGCGCCTACAGATGAGTTTCTGACGGGGGATTTCCGGCAGTTCAGGTGAAGAGGAAAAGTCACGAAAGATCCACAGTGCCTGGAGCACATTGGACAACGCCTAGGGGCTTCTCCAAACTAAACAAAACCGGGGGAGGTCGCAAAAACCAACCTGATTATTCTCTTCCAAATCTTTTTACTGTTTTTTTTTGCAGACAAGGCAAAGGTCATCTTATCAAATGTAGAACATAACTCAGTGTCCGTGACATGAAATAAAAACAGAAAAAGGACGACCACTTTCCCCCCCACCCAACCCCACCCCATCCCGTGTTGGTCTTTGTCACACGAAAAGGGAAAAAAAAAAAATAACTAAATTAATAAATAAATAATAAATAAATTAATAGTAATAAAATAAAATTATTTAAAAAAAGTACATAAATAGAAAATAAAATAAAATAATAAAAGAGAAAAAAAAATTATGAAATCAAATAATGGATTTGGCTTTTAAAAAAAAGGAAATAAAGAGGTTAAAGAGGTTGAGAACCACTGTAATAGATGTCAGATAGTGGGCAGACAACAGTGACAGTAGATCCAAAATGGCCCACTTTAGCTCGGACACGGACCTAACCACTGACCTCAATCTGAGCTGTGTGTTTGGCGTAGAACTCCAGGGCCTCATCGCCCTCTCCATACGTCCCCCCTGGCTTCAACATAGCCTGCAGTTCCTTGTTGTGACGGGCTAACTGCAATTACGACAAACACCAATCAAATCAACGACAAAGAGATCAATGAATCACCACAAAGACACAAGGAAACATTTGTGTACACATACTAACTTTGCATGTGCTGCATTTCTGTGCCAACATTTCTGGTACTTAACAGCTGGGTACAGTACATGCAATTTATTCTTCCTTTGAATGCACAATGTTCCGTCCATTCAACCACAAGGCTGCAGGGTGTGGATTAGTGGGTGTTGCACAACTATAATTGTAGTCGTTACTAAATTGTGTTTTGAACACTCTGCTATTGAGCGGCGCGGAGCCTGAGGACTGAAAAAGAGGACATGAGTGTAGAATGGCAGGTATCACATGTCTTTAGCAGCCACAGGAAATGACACAGGCGTACAGTAACAGTGAGGCCGCACGGAATCTATTGGCTACGTCATGCGGCCGTGCATGTGCTCATGGGTGTGTCTGCCTCCACGCTGATTTTACGGACAGTTGGTGGCTTACTTGATGAGCCAAGATGTAGATGTTATGGCCGACGTTGCGTGGAGACGCGGAGTGCTCCTCCTCTCCGTCTTCACCCTCCTGCGGCTCCTCCACCTCTATCTCGCCCTGCATGTAGGCCTTTTTGATCACTTCCACCTGCGAGAATATACACTGTCACATAACATCCACTTAATACTGTAAGATGATTTGCATGATGTCGCACGCACCAGCTCTTTAGGCCTCATGTTGTACAGTATCCTCTCAGCGTTCTCGCTGTCATGGCGACTCTCCATAATTGCAAGAAGAAGCTTGGAGGCATTATTCTACGGAAAGATGAGAGTACAGATTACAGCACAGAATCAACTTTCAATTTTTTCGGCATTATGTTCAGCATTTCAAACTGTACACAGGGAGTAAATCAAGCCCACGAGGGAATCCAACAGTAAATACTCAAAGTCTGAGTGTCCATTCAGCGTCTTTTTTTCAATTGTTCCCAAAGAGTAGAGAGCGTTTGCGGCCTCATGCGGCCTTGAGTCTTTTTTCTGGGTGCTCAGCCATTTTTGTGCGGCTGTTTCGAGTGCTTCTAGTTGAAAATCTCTGAACTTTTCAGAAAAACGCTGGTGACGACGTCACTGTAGAAAGTGGAGGAGAAGCTTGTTTTGGCAGTAGTTGAGTCTGAAACCATACTAACATGCTATTTAGTACGCTAAAACAGTATGTGAGATTTTTTAGAATGTCCGAAACCTTAGTATGAAACCAATAGTGCGCAAATTGCGTACTATGTCCGGTGAAATATTACAGTATGCAAAGCTGGATACTACGGCGGCATAAATATCCCACAATGCAATGCGGTACTGACGACAACGTTCATAACACACGTTGACGGACAGCTCTGTAACGTCAACAACGCTTCAATTTAACTGTAAGGACAAGATTTCACTTAGCTAGGCGTAATACATACTTTAATTGATTTAGATTTTAATTCTCACAAACTGTCGTTTTCATCACATGAGGTTGGCACGGGTTACCATGGTTACACGTCTCCAACCGGCAAGGAGGCTCTCAGGAAGTGACGACGTAAATTACTGCTCAGTGCGTCCGAACAGATACATACTACTAACAGGAGAGACTTCAGAGAGCAGGTCCAAAGCACACTAGAGCACACGGATTTAAAGCATTAAACTTTATTCAAAGACTAACGTTTCGACGCCAACTGCGTCTTTTTGACTCTGATGAAGACGCGGTTGGCGTCGAAACGCTCCATGCTCCAGTGTGCTTTGGACCTGCTCTCTGAAGTGTCTCCTGTTACGAGATTGCCCTATTCTGTGAGCACCGGACAGGCCTACTATTCCCTCCTTAACCTCCTCTCTTCACAGATACATACTACTGTTTATTCACACAAAACTATGTTGAACGACAGTACACATATTGGGTATGTCGTGTAAAGTATGCAATTTCAGATGAAGCGGGTGTCTGTCTATACTGAGCTTTATATGTCAGACAGACACTATCATAACAAAGACCGAAAAGCCAATTTGTGGGAGCAGATCGGCCGGGCGGACACTGATCGTTGCCGGTGAGTGTTGTGCTTTTATATGCGTAGTCTCTGACGGATCGTCCTCCTCGCTCTACGGCTTTCAGATTGAGCGGTGACAAGCAAGCAAGGGCACGCATCCTCCGGTTGGTGCTCATGGTGAAAAAAACAATGTCAAACAAATAGATAGTAGCACCGAATAGAGAAATACAAAGCAAAGGGGGCGATGTTAGTCTATCAAACAACAGCGGTTATAGTGGTGATATGTTGTCAAGATATTGTTTATCCTAGAGTCCAAGTGGATGTTTGTGCCAAATTTGAATAAATTTGCTCAAGGCGTTCCCGAGACATCACTAGAATGGGACGGATGTGAGGTCACAGTCACCTTGACCTTTGGCCACCAAAATCAGTTCATCCTTGAGTCCAGGTGGACATTTGTGTCAGATTTGAAGAGATTCCCTCCAGGCGTTCCTGAGATATCGCGTTCACAAGAATGGACCAAACGGAAGGACGAAAATCCCGAAAACAAAATGCCTCCGATCATGGTTGTCGCTGGCGGGGAGGCATATAAACACTGGGAGCACTTTTTTGATGAAACGCTCCCCAGCGCCCTACCAGCGCTTTTCTGACGCTAAAAAAACACTATATGGACAAACGCGCTCCGACATGATTCCTTGTAATGAAATGCATGAGGAAGTACTTTATTATGATGTGTTGATAACATACTTTGGCATACCTGATTTAAGTCAACACTGTTTCAAGATTTTCTTCAGTCAGTAGTTTCCTGTTATAACTTCATAATCTCTAGAGAATGATACGTCTTAACTTTTGCTAGCTGAGTAACAATTTCATAACACTGGACTGTGACTGTGATCACAATCATTACACTTGTGGCTGCATTGCATTATACTTTGTCTGTCAGTGGTGTAATTGGTTCTCTGCAATTCAATGATTAATTTCTTCCTTTGAATGTCACGTCTGACGTTCATGTTTTGCAACTTTCACTCGTTTTAAGCAATCTTTTCACAGAAAAACATCTCAATGTAACCGTTTTCCACAGGAATGAGAAAATTATACCATCAAGCAGCAAACCAAAGACTAGCATGCCTGTTATGTAACACTAACAGTGTTTTGAAGTGTTTGTTCCACTTCCTCTTATCAATAATCACTCACTTTGAGTTCCAGCACCAGATCCATCCTCTTCTTGCCGAGGGGGTTGATGTCATTGAGGATGAGAGCGATGATGATGTCGATGCCATTGCATTCATGAGTGGCAATGCAGTTCTGAGGAACAAATGACATGAGCGTAGATGAAAGTGTAGACCGGAATATGAGAGCTACCGGTTTTAAGCAGTAGCAACATTATTATTAAAAAGTAGGATTCTGACTGACGGGACTTTTATGAAAACAAGCTAACGCTCAACAATGAAATACAATATTTTTGTTGAGTTTTGTTGACATCCTTGGTAAACAGAGCAGTACAGCAGGCCAGTATTTTCAGTTATGATCAGATAATAAACATTATCTGTAATCTATTAATCTAGAGATCTTCAATTTGACAGCATTCCAGATTTTAATTACAGTATCTGTCAAAAAAATAAATATTTAACAAACAAGCCTTTTTTTCCCCTTCTATTCCCTCAAGCTTTCCTGGCACAGTCATGTGCTGATGAGATGGGTCACATGTCATTTCTATGGGGCACGTTTCATGAGTATCGGCTTTGTGCTCAAAACTTAAAGTTAATTTTGCCAAACATGTGCCACACCCTAAAACTAAGCAATGGCTTGTGGCAGCCAAATGGTTTGGAGCAAAATATGTTGATACCATTTAACAAAGATACTTACAGGGATAGTTCCGGGTGAAGTGGGGTTGTACTGTATGAGGTACTTATACATAGTCAGTGTATTACCTACAGTAGATGGTGGTCGGCACGCCCCCAGTTTGGCGAAAGAGAAAGGAGTACAGATACGGGAGCAAAGCAATGAACTGCTGTGGACGGAGACGGTGGCAAAACGTATTTAAGTCACCTAAAAGAAAGGTTCACCTAAAAAAATCAATATCAGTTTAAGTGTACGCTATATTAATAACATTTTCACTGCTTAACATTGCCGTCAGACAGCCCTTTCCGACGGGGAACTGAAGCTGTTATCTATGCTCTCTTCAAAATCACCAAACTCCATTGACAAAAACAGTAATTTAACCTCGCAGAACACAGGAGTTGCTGGTCTACCGCTGCCTCGATCGGTTAGTTAGTTTGTGTTATTGTGTGACTTTGGTGTTTTAAAGCGTAAGTTCGGATCGAGGCAGCGGTAGACCAGCAACACCGCGTTCTGCAAAGTAAAATTACTGTTTTTGTCAATGGAGTTTGGTGGCTTTGAAGAGAGCATAGAAAGATATAACGGCTTCGGTTCCCCGTCAGTAGAGGCTTTCTGACGGTAAGGTAAAGCGGTTAAAATATTCTAAATATAGCGTACACTTAACTGATGTTTTTTTAGGTGAGCCTTTCTTTTAGGTGGTTAAAATACTTTTTGCTGGTGTCCCGTCCACAGCAGTACATTGCTTTGCTCCCGTATCCGTACTCCTGTCTGTTTCTCCAAACCGGGGGGCGTGCTGACAACCAAGTACCTCATACAACCCCACTTCAAAACATCTGAACTATCCCTTTAATCCCACACAAACAAAACACAAACAAAAATAGTTCCAGCACTTGTCTCTCTCTTTTCCCTCTCAGTAGATGTGAACAAAGAGCTTTGTTTAGTCTGGCAGTCGCCTTTCCAGCACTGTTTGAGGGAACTGAAATCAGTTCAAGGGGCGACTGCATTTGGACAGTTGCTTGTTTAGTCATGCCAGTTTCACACTTGCCATAAAATAACCCCACGGCGGCTTGAACTGAGGATGCCACCATCATGTGAGAAGAGACCAAGCAATGCTAATCCATACCAAAGAACAAACACGGGCACGCTGCCCAGAGTCGGCTGCTGTTACACTGTTGAAGAAAGACGAGCGACTGCATAGCTTTAGTGCGGCAGCTGAGTGCTGGGCATGAAAAGAGAAACGCTCAAGACTGATAACAGTACTACGAAAACAAAACCACCAGTATGATTACTAAAAAGAAAAAGTCACTATGACGATTTGATCATCTAAATGACAAAAAGGCTCTATATAGTTACAAACTGCAGACTAAAAATAGTTAAAAGTACATCCTAAGTGTGCGCTTGCATGCTACCCATGTTCTGTGTGTACATGTATCACCTGGTTCTCATGACAGGGACCTTGGCAGTACTCAGTCAGACTCTCCACAGTCTGGTTGATGAGTCCTACGTTCTTCTCATTGATGTAGAGTCCCAGCAGCCCCAGTCCGCCCGTGGTGCTGCCACAGATACAGTCCAGGAACTGAAGTGTCTCACATACCAGATTATAGTTGTTCTTGTTATTCTGGTTGCGCAGAAAGTTCTGGAGATGGAAGGAAATAAAGCATACAATAACTAGACACATCCTTCTCTCTCAAGATCCATGTTATTCCCACAGACAGTGTCACACTTGAAACTACAAATAAGAAAGACAAAACTGTGGACTCGATGTTGAGCATCATGAGCCCCGTTTCGACCGCAGGAACTTTCCCCTAGAACTTGGAACCTTTTGAGGAACTCATTTAATTTTGACGCAGGTACCAGGGTCTAAATTAAGTTCCGGGGACATTTTTCGGGGTTTGCAGGGATGACCGTAGCTGATTGGTGAAACACACGCACAGCACTGCTGCTTCAACTCGCTTCATTCATAAAACAAGGAAGTACTCTAGTATCGATTTAGGACCATTTCAGGACGAGGGGACAACATTTATCTTAGTTTGAAAGCATTAAAATTAAAGTTAGTCTTTGCTGTCGGCTTCCCGACTCATTTCAAAATAGAATTACCACCTCGAAGGGGTCGGACGTAAGGTCACAGTGACCTTGATCGTTGACCACCAAAATCGAATAGAATTTGGCACAAAGGCCTACTTGGACTCAAGGATGAACTGAAAAAATTCCCTCCAGTTGATCCTGAGATATCTCGTTCACAAGAATGAACAGACGGACGGAGGGATGTAAAGACGGACGGACAACCCGAAAACATAATGCCTCCGGGCCATGTCTATTGCCAGCGCGGAGGCATAGAAAGAGAGAGCCTGAGCGAGTGGTAGAATAGAGACAGACAGACAGTGCTGTGAATGAGAGGGGAAAAAAAGTTGTTTTCTGATTGTTTCACGGTAGTTATGTCTTAAAGCACAAATAAGTAACATTCAAAGACTCAATAGATGATTTAGTGTGGAGACAGACGCCCTTATTTTCATTTTCTTTCACGGCGGGCACAGTGAAGTGCAGGCTGCAGTGTGTGTTTACCGCTGTGACCACCACCAGCCCTTGTCCCATGTCACGTTGCTTTTTCATACGTCAGCGGACTAATTTCTTTTATTTATTTGCCTTTAGACCGCTATGGAAACACAGACAACAATGGGCTGAAGGAAACTTTTAGTTCCCTGAAGAGTAGTTCCAGGACTAAAATTATCAGGAACTTCTGTGCGGAAACCCCACTATGGTGTCAGGGTCTGAAGAGACAGTTGTTACTAGCAACACTCCTTTAAAGTTCTACTCAGGGAATCTAAAACATGTTTTCATCAACATTTTCTTTCTTTCTCTTAAGTGAGAAATAAATATATCAATTTAAGAGTCATGAGGCTCATTCTACTGTTGTCTTCTTTTTAAGCATGTACGCCTATACAGCAGTGGTGGAAGAAGTACTCAAATTTTTTACTCGAGTAAAATTACTAATACCAGGGTGTAGAAATACTCTGTTTCAAGTAAGAGTCCTGCATTTAAAACCTTATTTAAGTAGAAGCACAAAAGTATTATCATCAAAATATACTTATTATGCATTATGCAAAATAATCTATATCATATTATTGTATTATGATTACTGATGCATTAATGCGTCCATCACTTAAATGATGGTAAAGGTGGAGCTCATTTAAATTACTTTATATACTGCTGGGTAGTTTAATCTATAGTAATGTATAATAATAATCAGTTTAATTATATTTTGTATCAGTGATGTAAATTTGCAAAGTAGCTTTAAAATAAATATAGGGGAGTAAAAAGTAGAATATTTCCCTCTGAGATATAGTGGAGTAAAAGTATAAAGTAGCAGAAAATGGAAATATTCAAGTGAAGTACCTCAAAATTGAGTAAATGAGTAAATGTACTTAGTTACTTTCCACCACTGCAGCAGCCAGACATGTCTTGGGAAGGAACAGAAACATCTCAATGAATTGATCATCTGTGCTGCACGGCTAGCGGTAAATCGATATCTTGCACCCACGCTGCATCAGGATGGACGAGACAGAGCGATTCAGCACTCAGACAACTATCATTTAATGAAGGCCTGCCCCGGTTTGGTGTGCAAACTGAATCAGTGCAAGAAGGAAGTCTACTGTCTGGGCTGCTGGAGCTAGCCATTACTAAACACCAACACACTCCTCATAGTGAAACCAGACCAAAGACACACCAGATACGGAAACAGCTGCATCAGGAAGTTCTGCAAATGGTGCCTATTTTCTACACGGTTTCATTTCTGTATAACCGAGTGTGATGAGAGAAATTCGGAACACAGGTCAGGAAATGTTAGCATGTCAAAGGCGGAGGCGGCAGTCGGAGGGGGTTTAGGCAAAACAAACAGAGACAACAAACTGGCGTAAAGGCTGACCTGCAGCTCTCTGTTGTGGTTCTCACAGAGCAGCTGCATGAGGCGCAAGATGGGCTGCATGATGGTGATGATGACGCTCATCTCGCCTTCCTCCTGGCTCTTATCTGCGGTCGGGACGGGGGTGCCGTCGGCGGCCGCTTGGTGCTCTTCGGCTTCGGCCTCGCGGCGGTAGGTTGTGAAGGCCTTCTTAGTGACGACGGAGGCCTCCACTAGCTGCTCCTTCGCCTCCTCGGTCACCACCGCCACCACCGGCATGTCTTTGACTAATCACAGGAGAGTCAAACACAGACCATTGCAGATAAGACACATATTCATGTACTGATTCATGTAATCATTTAAACGATACTTTTTTCAGGGAAAAATCATGTTTTATTACCATATCTTAACTTAAAGAGGACCTATTATGCTCATTTTCAGGTGCATACTTATATTTTGGGTTTCTACTAGAACATGTTTACATCCTGTAATGTTCAAAAAACGCTTTCTTTTTCTCATACCGGCTGTGCTGCAGCAACTCTTTTCACCCTCTGTCTGAAACGCTCTGTTTGAGCTCCTGCCCCGCCCTCCTGAAAAGCCCAGTCTGCTCTGATTGTTCAGCTGGCCCACTGTTGTGATTGGTCAACCGAACCAAACTCTTCGCACTCCGCTCCAACTCCGCTCTTACTAGCTTTGTTTGCGGGTGTTCCAAACTAGCTGCTAGGCAGGTATTATGCAAATATGTCACTTGGTGACATCACAACGTTACAGAAGAAAAAGCAGGACTTCAAACAAGGCCTTTCAGGCAGTTCCGGAGCAGTGTTTCTGTGAAGGAGAGTAACTCCCTTTGGTGTGGACTTTGTAATTTTGCAGATGTTTTACATGCACAAAAACTATATAACACACTAAAGGAAAGCGAAAAAGCACAAAAGCATAATAGGTCCTCTTTAAGAAAAATAATACTTTATAACTTGATTTTGAATGAAATCTCTAAAATAATGCCTACAGAAAATGTAAAACAATAAATATACTAAATAAATGATGTGGCAGTTTCTGTTTTAGTATTATGACCTTTAGAGACTGGGTATTCAAACAGACTAAATGTCATGTACACAGAAGACGTTTATTTTGCCAGTTTGATGATCTCATGTGACCCTTAAGAATATGATCTAACATTTCCAGTTGGTGACCTAAACTTCACCTTTCTTGCGTGCTGGCGTGTCTTTGTCCGGTGGCTCCTCATCCTTCTTCTTGCTGCCCAGGTCACTGGTATTGACCGTCACAGTAGCTTTGATCTCCTGCTGGGCCAGCTTCATGCGCTCATAAAACACCTTGAAGAATTTTTCGGACTTGTTGTCCCCCGTTAAACGAAGGTAGAACGACCGCTGGAGAAAAATAAGAAAGACGAGGACAATGCATGTTATTTGTACTCCACTTTTTCTGTCTTACACTTCTGTGCTTTAAAGCAGTGGTTCCCAACCCATTTTCCTTGAAGCCCCCCTACTTGTATCTAAGAAAAGCTGAGCCCCCCTGAGTGTGTTTACCGTTGTGACCACCAGCAAACCTCGTCCCATGTCACGTTGCTTTTTCATACGTCAGCGGACTAATTTGCCTTTATTTATTTGCCTTTAGACCGCTATGGAAACGGAGACAACAATGTGCTGAAGGAAACTTTTAGTTCCCTAGAAAAGCCCCCCCTACTTGTATATAAGAAAAGCTGAGCCCCCGCGAAAAAAATTGCAAATCCTCGAGCAAATCCTCAAGTTGAATAAAGTGATTCAGTGTACTAAATTAGTTAGTTATTTAGTTTTAAAATCAACTGACTTTAATGAATAGGACTCGTCAGTTTCGTCAAGAGAAATAAAGTGATGACATCTCGACGGATTCGCCAAGCGAATGCAGATACGCAGTATGATTTTAATTTATTTAGCGTTAGAGCCAAATATATATTTTTAATGTAGTTAAATAAATGTAATTTATGGCGTTGTTAGATTGCTGCTAGACCGCCGCGTTTGTACAGGTGTGTGCCTCCCTTTGTGTGTCAAGCGGGAGAGCAAATAGGTTTTTGACTGCAGTGAAAATATTGTTATTGAAAGGCTAAACACCAACAAATATGGATTGAAGCAGAATATTTCTACTACTAAGTAGCAAAAAAAATAAATCTTTTTAAAACTGTTTAGGATAGAGACTTATGTATAAGTTATCCATTAAGTGTGTTATTATGATTTTAGTTTTACATGAGTAAATCTAATTTTGACAACCTCAAAGCAGACAAATTCTGGTGCACCCCCTGTGATCATTGGCGCCCCCCTAAAGGGGGCCCGGACCCCAGGATGGGAACCACTGTTTTAAAGAATGGTTACTGGTTGGCTGCTCCAGATGGAGGAGTTAAGACACCACTGTTTACCTAATGTTGTGCCAAAATGCTGATTAAAAGTGGTTGACATTCAACAACAACATGTAATGTTTCTTTTCAAAATTCTCCTTTGATGAGAGAACAAGGTTGTCAAGGTCAGAGGACATTTTTTATTTAGTAACCGCCGCTTCTTATCGTTGTCTCTCTTACAGTTTCTATGCAATGCTGACAGCCAGAGGTTCTGTAAGAAGCAGTTACATAAGCCTCCTCTCACAGTGCAAGACATGCTGCAAGGCCTTACCGTGCTCACCTGATTTCACGCCATCTGCTCTCTGGCCCCGTCTGCATAACACGGGTCTGGCACCCCGAGGACTACGCTGGGCAGTAACGCTTACAAAACAGGCGAGCAACAGCAAAAATAAAGACAAGATTTTGGGGATATTCACATGCAGCCAAACTCAATGCACACACAAAGACACTCTACTGTACAGTGTGCACGCGCAAACACACAAACAAAGGCGTGCCAACGCAACACATGCAGGTAAAACACACACATCTGTAGAAACATGTTTATAGAATTTGCCTCACTTGCGTCGCAATAAAAACTATATTTGTGTGATTGCACAAGACCGCAAATGTCTGCTTTTATGAGCTTTTCAACTGTGCAGTAACCAGTAAAAGTTTGATTCAGCATGAGTAAGAGGTTTGTGAAGTCAAGGTGAGGTTCGGCTGAACTACCCAAAGGGCAATCTTGTCTGAAAGCCTCGTATGCATGGAGCTATTGTTTTTCGGCAACAGGCTCATATGTTCTGTCCCATTTTCCTCCCCACAATCCCTCCTTACATAAGACCTGTAATCAGCTGAGTGGTTACAGTGAGGGCACACAGCGCCTCAGCTCTAACGCTGTTACATCAGCCCACAGAGGGTGAGCAGTGGAGAGAGGGAGAGAGGGGAAGAGAGAGAGGAAAACCCTGCCCTACTTTTCAGTGCCAGAACGGCACGAAGTGAGCGTGTGGTATGAAAGCGAGGAGGGAGGGTCCGAAAATGGGAGGAGAGATGGTGGTGGTGGTGGTGGTGGTGGTGGTGGGGGGGTTGATGCAAGCAGGAGTTATCACATACATAGATTCTGGGGCGGTTTTGAAAGCCTGTTACATAAGAGTCTTTCCAGGTTTAGCTCAACTCGGATACGTTTCTGAAAGAGGAGAAAGACATCCAGCGAAACCACACACAAGTGTGTGTTACAGGTGACTTTACCTGCATAGACAATCTTTGATAATCAGAAACCTATTTAGTGAAAATCTCTGCAGAATCACCTGACTCGAGTCCTAAGGGATACAGAACACTTAACGCATTAAGTGGCAGTAGGCAACCAATTTTTGGGCATAATTTGGCAAAAAAATCCATAATAACCTTTCAGCATATTGTAATTCAAGTGGTCTGAGAGAAAACTAGACTTCTGCTCCTCCTCATGGCTCTGTTTTCAGTATTTAGAAAAATCTAGCCCGTGACGGCAGATTTTGACTAATCACAGGTCATTTCAGAGAGAGAGAGAGAGAGAGCGTTCCTATTGGCTGTGCTCCGGTCATGTGACCAGAACTTGGCTTCCTTCAACAGATTTTACAATGTGTCACAAACTTTCTCATTTTACAGCTAAACAGTACACTACAAGATGATTCTGAGAACATTTGAGGCGAGAAATAGTCATTACAGTAACAGAATATTGATTCATATTTGATCAGCGCTGCCTAGTTTGACCGTTTGGTCGGAGTTCGCGAGTGATTGACAGCCGGCTCTCATAGACTGCAGCTGGACAGCGGACCTCGTTTTCCTCCGGTAAGCGAAATCCTTCAGATGCCGTTAGGAGCACCGGAGGACACAGTAGGACACAGAGGAACATGATTTTTTTCAGGTTACCCGTTTCATGTACTACTGTCACGATATAGCGGCCGTTTCCTAAAAATAACTTTTTTAAATCATATTTGCGCCAATCTCGCATACTGCAGCTTTAAGCAAATCGGAGTTGTTGTCGTTTACTCTTTTATGCAACAGTTTATTCTTGCTTGTTTTTCACATCGTGTTGTTGACAAGATAGGGTCATTTGTTGATAGTGATCTGATTAGGAGTCAGCAGAAGACTTACGCAAGCAGGTCGACTCCTCCAGACGGAGACAACAGCTCCAGGATAGCAGCTTTACAAGATTACCGTATTAAATAGAACTCATGACTGTGGCCGTAAAAACTCAATTTCTCCTCCAATGTGAAGGCAGTAATTTTTGTCGACACTTGTCTGACATAAATGCCGTGGGCAAAAGGAGCAGCATGCAACAACTGTTGCCCCGTGCTCTGCCAGCAGAGTCAGTTGAACTAGGGCTGGGTATCAAAGTTTCGGTAACAAAAACTGTCAAATACTAAAAGTTGGCATCAAATGCTTGCTCAGATCGGTACTCCTCGTACACAGTTTCAGGTTTAATCACAGTCAAACAGACTGTATTTCATTTAGAGTTATTGCATGGCTGCTTGTGTTTAGAAAACATGCAACATTTTAGATGTTTGACTACTTTTGCTTGAGGTAAAAAAGGATTTTTATTAAGTCTGTCAAAGTAAACGCGATAATAATGCGTTAACGCAAATTCGTTTTAACACCACAAAGTTCTTTAACGTAATAACGCAACTTGCGACTTTTAGGTTGTAGCAGGCTCAGTTGTAAAGCTAGAGTGAAGATACTGACATCATATGAAACTAGAAAACCTAAAGAATCCATCCATCCAACCATGTCATATAGCGAAAGAGGCTGAATAATGCTCCAAATGTACGCACAATTTTGGCGAGGAAAAACTGGCATGGCCATTTTCAAAGGGGTCCCTTGACCTCTGACCTCAAGATATGTGAATGAAAATAGGTTCTATGGGTACCCACGAGTCTCCCCTTTACAGACATGCCCACTTTATGATAATCTCATGCAGTTTTGGGGCAAGTCATAGTCAAGTCAGCACACTGACACACTGACAGCTGTTGTTGCCTGTTGGGCTGCAGTTTGAAATGTTATGATTTGAGCGTATTTTGTTATGCTAAATGCAGTACCTGTGAGGGTTTCTGGACAATATTTGTCATTGTTTGGTGTTGTTAATTGATTTATTATAATAAATATATACATATATTTGCATAAAGCAGCATATTTGTATTTAATATTTGAATTTATATATTTGTATTATATTTGAATACAAATCTCAAATCCCCCTTTAAGGTACATTTTGAACAGATTAAAAATGTGAGATTAATTTGTGATTAACAATGGACAATCATGTGATTAAATATTGTAATCAATTGATAGCCCTAGTTTTTTTTTAATTTTTTTTATCGAAAACCATGTTTTCATTTCTCAAAGTAAGGTCCTGAAAAAAATGTAGTATACGTGCCGAATGTGACAGGATGTAAAGATGAACCCTTGCATAAGGAAACTGGTTCAGAGAACAACTTTGACGACAATCATTTGGAACAATCTCTACCAAATTTAGCCCCCACTTCCCCTCATTGATTGCTGAGTCATTCTTTAAAGAAAATGAATCAGCCAATCAGCCTCAGCTTTTCCTCCTGAGGCGGCTTAGCCCTCTACGTGTCCCACTACAGAGCCATTAAGCCTCCTGGGAGCTCCGCTGATCCTGCGGCTGTCTGTCATGTTCAGCTCAGCAGGTTCAGGTCGACTCATAATTCACTCTCCAGATTCAACATGGTGGCACAGCGGGGCCTCCTTTCTGATTATTCTGCGCTCCTGCTTTTCTCTCTCCTTTCCCCGTCAGCTGCCACCCCGGCTCCTGGCATCAACACGGGCCGGTTATGTAAGGCCTGTTTATACCACCAGCTCTCTCTTTCTTTTTATCCGTCTCCCGCCTTTCCAGCCTGACACCTTGGTGAGTGACAAAGCCATCTCTGTGCTCATTGGAGGGCTCCGGTGGCGTACTCTGCCACCGCCCAGATGGTAACCACGGAGATCTGCTCTTTGAAGCTATACGACAAGAGCGCCAGACAGGAGGTTGAAATGAAAGTGAAATGCATGCACGGGTGTGTGTTCTCTGTGCAGGCAACAAGCCAAGCAAAGTAGAAAATATATCCAACAACAACAAAAATGTAAAAGCACTGATCTGACTGAAAAGCTGCACCAGGCAGGATTGAAATAATTAAACTTCTCTAAACGATAAACTGCGTTTTAAGAGGAGAATCCCCTGCCCAGAAGAGAGCTGGTATGTTGATGACTCTGATGCCTGGAAACTCACTTTGCAGAAGCTTTTTAAAGCTTTCCAAGAGGTAGCTGTAAAGTGAACATGAACCGTGCAGAGGTGGGGTGTGTGGGGGGGGGAGTAAATCACGCTTGGAAGGGGCTGAGGGTATCGGCGTGCCACAACAAGCCTATTGAGTAAGAGCGGTGGCACCTGTTTGGTCCTGTGACAGTTCAGGATCTGAGGTCACGAAGACAGTGTTGAGTAGATGGATGGAGTGCTGGGAGGAGCGGAGCTACACTGCTGCTCTTACATAACACACACAAACACACACACTTTCTCTCGGGGCTGTTTTTGGAATAAGCTTTGTAGCCTCTAAGTATATCCAGCAGCGTGTGCATGTGTGTGCATGCGCTAATGGGGTGCACAGATGAGTATGCAAGAGTGTAGTTATATGCTAAGATACAGTCAATAGAGTGCTGCATGTCTGCTTGAGTTTCACTATTAGTGTCACAGAATTTGCTGTCTATCACTGAACAACTACCTGGAGGGTGGGTGCATACGTGTCACACGATTTGTTATCTTGTCCATAATTTTCTACGCAGGCTTAGGGTATGTATGGAAAGTTATGTAGTTACAATAATTCATGTACTGCAAGATATCTTTAAAGCCAAATGTTTTTTTTTTACCTGGTTTTACCAGTTTTGTTTTTACCTGGTTAAATAAAGGATATATATATATATTTTTGCCAATAAGTCAGTAGGCCTACATTATTGTCCATTAAAAAAATGTCACCAATTACTTTTTAGGCTTTTGTTGATACTTTATGTATTTTAAGTATATAAGAAGTGGACGTAGTCACCGTGAAGTCACCCATTGGTTTGTGGACTACGGTTTTGAAGCCTCGAGTTCAACATTTTGGCCGTGAAAGTGTTAAATTTGTAAGACGAAAACACGGACAAGTCCCAGATCGGACAACACTGAGGTAGCGACCGGTCAATCACAAGGTAGCCACGCCCTAAAGCATACCCTGCTTTATGGCCTATTTGACTCTAAATGGGACCATAATCTACTACTTTCCTGTTTTTCTGCACAACTGTTGTGAAGTTCACAAAAAAAACGTAAACAAACAAAGGATAAATGCTGCTCTGCAGTACGACAGGGACTTCCAGCCACCCGGCAGATCTACAAGTGTGAGAACAGACAGCAACGAAACCGAGGGGGGACGAGTGAAACGTGTGTTGACAAGCAAGACCTGAGGTAGGCTAACCCATATGGGGTAACCTAGTAGCAGCCTTGTAACTGCGTTTTAAAAATAAAACTTTTTTTTTTTCCCCGTCTAAATCTGTCTCTGTTTGAGTGTGTGTTGGAAAGATAGAGGAAGATGTTAAATATCAAACTAAACCTTTTATTATAGGAAGTACAATAATACTCCATTGTGTTTTCTGTAACTAAGCAACCAACCAACCGCAGTCGACAATGCACGCGCAGTGTGCGAGAATGGTCACGTGACATGCGTTTTCAGGCGTGTTAGTATGGACGGAGATTATTTCTAAAACGTGCTAAAAACGCCTGTGTGTACGGAGATCATAGTATTAGTGTGGATATAACCTGAAGTGTGGTCTTATTCATATTTTTGCATAAGGTGTTGGCTAGTGGATAGTGCTGCTAAATGTATTTGTTGTTTTCGAAAAAAAACTTAATGAAATTATATTTGTATATATCAATACTTTTTGAGCATTTTCACATTTTATCAATACTGCAACAATACTGATAATCACGATCATTTTGGTCCCTATAATCGTGATATGAAATTTTCATACCGTTTCATCTCTACTACGAGGTGACTGCTGAACATTAGTAATGAGCAAATTGCGTGTACGAGTGGTTGGTTTTCATGGCCGATGGCTGTACCCTTTCAAACAGGCCTGCATTTGAGTTATGACGTGCTAAGCGAATAATAAAATAATTTTTTTCCGCCTATGAGCAGATGCTAAGATAAGGAATCACAAAAAGTTTAAAGCAAGTATAGCGATTGCATCAAACACATTTCTTGTTCACCCACGAGTCAGTGTGTATTGATGTGGTGCATCAGTGAGTCTGATATATATTTTAGAAAGTTATCATATACTGAATCTGCAGCGCTAGACAGGCTGTCATGACTCAATGATTTGCATGCTGGCTGAAAGTTTAGCCTGTACTCACTGTCACAGTAATACCTGGGCTAAATACATCTGATGTAACCCCTGTTTTGGGTACATAATGAAGGGCCTTTTACATGTAAATGTACAAACAAGCGCAATTTGTGGTAGTTTTAGTACAACAAGTAAATATGTGAGCGAAACCTAAGCTGCTATCACAGCCCAATGAAAGTCTTTGAGCAACATGTTTGTGGCTGTAGAGGATGTCACCAGACACCCCAACGAATTCAATTACTAGGATTTAATGGATAAGGATAAACAAGAAAGGGCTGAATCCTGCAACCCAGTTCCTGATGTTCCTCCGTGTGGCATCACGGCAAAGTGTCTAATAATTTTGGCCAGCAGATAAACATCTCTGGGGAGGGAAGCAGCGGTGGCCTGTTCAGAGTGTTACTCTTACACATCATGCAGGGGGAAAGCCAGGAGAGGGCTGGTAGGACAGATTCAATGTCCTGACCCATTTCTTTTTGTCGTCACTAACACACTTACCCTGTCCCTCGGGGCTGCCGTATCAAGTCCAGCAGCTATCGCAGAGCTCTGGGGCCCTGGATGAATTAATTCTCAAGCTCACCAACAGCCCTCTATCCTTCTCCCTTATGCTCGCTTTTTCCCAGAAATTTTGTTGGCTAGGCTACGTCCCTGGGTTACCTCGAAAAACAAACAAACAAACAGACTTCTTGGAGAAATCTGTGGGCATGTTTTTGTCCTGCTTTTCATTTAGACAACAAGAACCCTTCTGTCCTAAAAAAAAAAGGGGGCAGGCAACCCGTCGTTATGTAACACAGGGAAATGTGGTGCATCTGCTGATATGTTGTAAATTCACTCTGGACCATACATGATTTCTCAACAAAGCTCTCTTGTCCTAACGCCTAACTTAAAATCCGAAATAAGAAGCTTCTTTATAATAGTGTCTCCTCCTTGTTTAAGGCAATAAACTGCTCTGCTTATCAAGTTCACTTTGAGGTTATTTTCTACCAGCATTAAGACATTCACTCTTTAATTTATGCAAATAACTTGGTGCCATTTCCCTAGATAGTGCAATAACTGTGTAACACATTCACTAAAACAAGACAAAGAACTGAGCAAACATTTATAAAACAAACAACAAGGTTACACGCCCAGCTCAAAAAGCATGCTACAGGCTGCTTTCAGCAGTGGACACTGAGCTAAGCGGCCAAGTCGATAAGTCAGATGAGTTGATCTGCCCTAAGGGAGGCTGTAGGGAGTGGCTCAGGTAAAAGGGCTGGCGCCACCTTATCTGGCAGAACTATTGCATCTTCATACTCCAGTTAGAGCACTGAGGTCGACCAATCAGATGCTCCTGGATGTCCACAGAACTAGACACAAAAACCAACACAGTCTCTCTCCCAACTCGTCAAATACCGCCGCTTGGTCAGTGCCCCTCGGCATCGGAGACCGACGCACGGGATACCCCTCTTACGTTACTTTTTTACAGAACGGGGACGGCGTGTCAATATACGCTAGTTACATGATACTTAAGTTATTGAATATTTTTCTCTTTTCGGGGTTGCCCTTTGTAGACGGTCCCTGACCACTCGTCTGACAGCCGGCTGCACATAGAGACCAATGTTATGTGTCCAGCTCGGAGGACGGCTCGTTTTGATTAAAATGAGGTTGTAGCTCGTTGACTACCTTACTACGGTTAGAAAGAGCCTTCGTTTGTGTTCTAACAACGTTTCTGTTATGAGTTATTGAACCAGGAAGTTTGAATCTGTCAATATCTTTCCAACTTTACCGAAGTACATCATCTAGGAGAGCTCCGTACATCATCAATGTGTGGACTGTCAGGAATGATTGGAAGAAGTGCTCTATGAAGTAACTTGAGATACCTAGATCGAGGGAACGAGATACCTACAGTAACTCAAAGGAACGAGTTACTAACTCGAGGGAACGAGATACTAACTCGAGGGAACGAGTTAATAAAAAAATTCTCCTAGGGGTCTAGGGGGGCTCCGTATGTTTGCTTTGTATTCATTTGTACTGTATTTTGTGCCTGTTCAGTAGGGGTGGGAATCACCAGAGGCCCTACGATATGATATCATCACGATACTTAAGTCACGATATGATCCTATTGCGATTTTAAACATTCTGCGATATGCTGAGTATTTCTATACCTAAGATATCTAGAACCTATCTAAGATATATTGTGACATATTACCTTTTTTTTCCAACTGCAAATTATGCAGTTTGTCTGTTTTATCTAATAAGATGCAGTTTTCATTCCGTTCATCTCATATGGTACCAGTATCTTTAGCTATAAGACAGACCCCTCTGAAATACAGACTAGCGGCTCGGATTGTTAAGAGGTTAATAGTTTATATAATAAAAGATTGATACTTGATGTCCGTGTATCGATTCAATATTGCCACGCCGAATATTGCGATACTGTGCTGTATTGATTTTTTCCCCCACCCCTACTGTTCAGCACTTTGGACAACTGCGGATGTTTTTAAATGTGCTATACAAATAAAGTTTGACTTGACGTGACCAGAGAGTTAGTGAAATCTATTGGATCTCTCAGGAGGCCTCTGAGGGTTTATAGCTTTTATTGCCATCTTTCCACCAGCAAAGCATGACCCAGTTAAGGGTCCGGTAGGAATGTTAGGAGGCCCCGGGTTCTGGCTGTCATTCACCCAGGCAGAGAGGCAGGAAGCAGCTTATGTAACATGCGAGCGCCTTCGTGTACATTGTGTATATTTAACCAGTGACGTTGTTCAGTAAGTTACACTTTCACTTTATTATTCTCATACAGTACAAACAAAAGGCTATATCCTCCATCCAAATTAAAGCGGTTAACGTTTGCAGTTAA